>OX381712.1:9446171-10189525 GCA_947462335.1 Harmothoe impar
CCGACATGGCCACTTTACCATAACTTTATTAACAATTTAAATAATAAACATTTTCAAGGCTCACTTTCAAGGCTCAGTACTTCATATACTCTACATATTGTATCACAATTGGCCTCATTTTCATTTCAAATGTGTACATAAAAGAAACAGCTAAACCCGTATAGTACTCTCACTGTATCAAAAGGAAAGAACAGGTCAATAATAACAACCTTGGCACAGGGCCATATCCACCATGTATCTATGTGCAATAAGGTGATTCTCCAAGTCCGTAAGGGTGGTGAATCCCTTTTCACAAGTCACACATTCTGAATATCTCTGATAGATTTGACTAACAACATCATGTTTGATATCCATGTTCTTGTCCAGCCCATAGGCAGTTCCTTTGACAAGACACTCATCTAGATTGAGGCTCTGATTATTTTGAGATGTGTCGTTAACACTGTGACTCAGGATGTGTGAACATGCAGTTAAAAGATCACCAAACTCTTTGTCACATCCTGAACAGTTGTAAGAATTTTCTCTAGTCTTTGTCTTCTTTACCTTGAGCACATAATTTGCCACATTCTGAACCGATTTCTTGTCAGGGTGGGTATTCACTTTAGTTTTAAGCAGTTCAGATTCATGTTCATTGTGAGTATAGGTTTTAGCTTTATGTGTAACAAATCCAGACTCAGGGCCTGTACATGAATCCTCTCCTGCATCAGTCTTAATGTAGGCTCTAATGCGTGTCCGCGTGTGTTCATGCTGAGGTTGCTTCTTCATGTGTGCTGTAGGGTGGGTCCTCATGTGTATAGTTAGGTGCGCTAGCCGACCAAACCCCATGCTACACACAGAACACTGGTGAGGTTTCTCCCCTGTGTGGGTCATAACGTTTTCACTAACTTGTGATAACATTGTTTTATTGCAGACTGAACAGTCATATAAAGGACTTTTTGTGTCACTACAAACTGTACATTTATGCCGTTTTACTGTATATGTGTCCTTTAGGCTACCCTTTTGGTTGTATGCTTCAGTGTTGGTCACCATGTCTTCCTTCTTTGTTTGTTTCTCAAACTGTGCTCTCGGGTGGGTTCTCATATGCCTAACTAGGTGTGATGAACATCGAAACCCTAGATTGCACACAGAACACAGGAAAGGTTTTTCCCCAGTGTGGATGTCCATGTGTCTAGTAAGGTCTGACGGCCATCTGAACTTCTTGCTACACACAGGACATTGATGCTGACCCTTTTCCACGTGTGGCTGCATGTGGGTCATCATGTGTTTATTTAATTCTGTGGTAAGAATAAACCCTTCATCACACTGAGTGCATTTGTGGGGCCTTTCACCAGGATGAGTCTTCCTCATATGTGTCTTTAAATTACCGAACTGATTAAACCTCATGCAGCATATATCACACTTGTGAGGCTTTTCTTCTATGTGGGTCATCATGTGATTCCTTAAGCTAATTGCCTGTGTAAATCTATTACCACATTGAAAACACTTGTGAGGTCTTTCTCCTGTGTGGGTCAGTAGATGAGTTTTCAAATTTTGAGTTGTTGTAAAACCTTTCCCACAGTTAGAACACTTGTGAGGTTTTTCTCCGGTGTGAGTCATGAAGTGAAGCTTCAGATTTTGAGATGTTGTAAAGGCTTTACCGCACTGAGAACACTTATGAGGTTTTTCCTCTGTGTGAGTCATTATGTGTCTCTTTAAGGCACTTCGCTGTTTAAACCCTTTATCACAGTCAGAACACTTATAAGGCCTTTCTCCCGTGTGGGTTCTCATGTGCTGCCTTAACTGTCCTGACTTACTAAACCTCTTGCTGCACACAGAACACTGGTGAATATTTGATTGATGTTTTTTGCCTTTGTGGATCATCATATGTGTCTTTAAGTCTAAGCTACTTGCCTGCATAGACTTATTACCAAGGGGTTTCTCTCCTGTGTGGATCATCATGTATTGTAAAGGTGCTCAAAGATTAACACCTGTGAAGCTGCTTTCTTGTGTGGGTCGTCGGGTCCGCCTTTAACGTAGCTGCTAGTGTTTACTACATTTGGAGCACTGAGACCGTCTTTCTGCAGCGTGCTTTACCATTTTACTGTTGCTAAGCGACCACACCTTCTACTGCAGACAAATGCTGTGATGAGTTTTCCTCTGCTCTTGTGTTCGTCTTCAGCCGTGCTTAAGTTTGTCATCTTGTTTCCTCTTCCTTTCTTTATTCTGATGAGGAAGTTAATGGTTTACACCCTTAGGCTTAGTGTAGACCAAGTAGAGTTCGCAGGAGGTAACTTTCAGGATTTACGTCTTGTATATTAAAAGGGTGTCCTTCATCTGTCAAAATTCACAGAAAAAGAGAAGCATTTCATTAAAATTCAAATAATTAAGTTTTGGATGATAACCATAAATTGGCAGGGGTGGGGTCGGTGAAAAAAGCCGTTTTGTGAAGTTCACCAAGCCCCTCCCCCCACCCCAATACACTGTACATTTTTTTGACACAGGTGTGCGTGGACCTCAGTCAACCCTTAGCCAATAGACAATGATAGTCACAATCGGCAGGAAAAATATTCGTGAGCGAAGGATTTTGGCTAAAACTGGGATATTCTTAGAGAGAAAACCTGGGAAATTCTGGTAAAAACTCTGGGAAATTTCGGTGAAGCAGGGCTATTTTGGTGACGACAGGGGGGGTAACAAATTTGGACCCCTTGACCGGGGGGGGGGGGGTAGGGGGTAAAAAATGTAGACCCCTCTTGGGGAGGTCAAAAAAATTCAACCTGTTTTGAGGGAAAAAGCCTATGTGTTACTATGCTACAAAGGGGCGCGAATGCGCACGATTTTCGGCCTGCCGGGGGGGGGGGGGGGTGGGGGTAAAAAATCTCGACCCCTCAAGGGGTGGGGTGAAAAAATTCTGTGCGCTTCGCGCGAAATCTCACCACCCCCCCTGTTGTTAAAAAATGAGCACTCCCTTACTGTAGTTTAAAGGGGGTGCAAAAATGTTTGCCTTTGCGAAGGGGGGGCACCACATATTACAATTGTGCCCTAGGGGGGGGCGGGAGGCGTAAAAAAATGTTGCGCCTCTGCGCAAATCTCACCACCCCCTGTAATTAATTAATTATTGAACACTCCCTAACACCCCGGGCCCTAATCTATTACCGGTAAATTAAATATAGAGTCTCTAGACTAGTGTCTCTACTGCTACTGACAAGACAGAGACTGTGTGAGTGTGTCAAATATGAATGCCTATGCTTTTATTCGACATTTAAAGCTTAGAAGTTAGATAACAGCAAGACTGATGACAGAGACATGGATATGTAATATTTTAGTACCGGGATAGTGTGTTATTGACATACATGTAGCTAGCCTACCTTGACTTTGTTTTTGTTTCTTAACTCGTACAACCTTTCCTTTCCTCGGCGTCTTCCCAGATTGGTCAGGGAGCTCAGTCACGTGGTGTCGTGACGGGCTACGCTTCGAAGTAGTATTTTCAGTACTGCTTCTTTTTTTTTTTTTTTTGTTTTTTAGGTTTTTATTTCAGTTGTTGTTCTTTCCACTGTTTGATGGTCTTCGTTATCCTTTTAATTTTTTTTGCTGTTGTTTTTATTTCTTCTTTGTCCTCTGTGTAGAGTTGTTTTGGTGTTTTTTGTGTCTTCGTTGGTATGTAGTCCTTCGCATTCTTGTAGTTGCAAGAAAATGGTAGAAGTTGCAACCTACACCTACCGTAGGTGGCAGCACTGACTTCATGCCATTTCGCGCACGGAGTCTCGTCGGTCTGCCATTTTCTTCCGATTCGGATTATAAGAACTCAGAACGCAACGCACTGTTACATTATCATTTCATTTGGTTGTAAACAGGTTGGTAAGTTTAGTTACCTTGACCTTTAGTTTACCTACTTGACCGGGGGGGGGGGGGGGTACAAAATTTCGACCCCTCTTAGGGGAGGGGGGTAAAAAAAATTCAACCTGTTTTGAGGGAAAAAGCTCGCGCGTTACTATGCGCGATTTTCGGCCTGCGGGGGGGGGGGGGGTAAAAAATGTCGACTCCTCTGGGGGGGGGGGGATGAGAAAATTTCGCGCGCTCTGCGTGAAATCTCACCACCCCCCCCCCCTGTTGTTAAAAAATGAGCACTCCCTAAAGAGTCAGGAATAATCCCCTCCCCCGCGGGGGGGGGGGGGGAGGGAGGCACTTAATACATTTTGTGTACACATGCGTGCGGCAGAAAAGAGTATTTTTTCTACAAAATTCCCCATGACAAGGGTCCACTTTTCAAGAAAATTTGCCGCATGACGAGGCTCCAGTATAATGAAAATCCCCATGACAAGGGTCTACTTTTCAAGAAAATCTCCGAGATTTCACCAAAATTTCCCATTTTTCGCTGAAACATCACATTTTCTTACTAAAATGTTCGCACATGAGTAAACTTCTTCAGGAGATTTTACTAAAGATGGTCTATTTTATTACTTTTTTCCCCAAAACCTAGGAGCATTTGGCCGAAAATGCCATGACAAGGGTAAGGGGTGTCGAAGGTCCAGCCACCCACCCGTGTCAAACAAAATTCAAGTGCCCCCCCCCCCCCGGGGAATACCCTGATTTAATATTAAAGTGGTGCGTGTGAGTGACTACGTATATATTGACACCAAAATAGTGAATAACCTATAAAATTCGATACCAATGGTTCTACATTGTGAGACCTATAGCTGAACCTAGTTCAGCTATAGGTCTCACAATGTAGAACCATTGCAACCATTGTAGAAGTGCCTAGCTTGCTGTATAAAATCCTAAACAACACGTTCTTTAAAAGAAAAACAGACTTCAATTTTAGAAACTTGATTCATAGTTACGGCATTAAGATCTTTAAAATTGATGAGGTACTGTAGCCTACATGTATTAAACATTGTCTTTTATTTATCTTTTGAAAGGTGAGGACCAGCAATTCGTTGTACAGACAAACAAGCTGAGGCGCAATCAGAAGTCTGCACATATGTTATAAACCAACAACCTACTTACATAGAGATAGTACCAGGGGTAATATTGGGTGAGACAAGAAACAAGATGGCGACCCCAGTAAAACCTGCACCCATCAGAGAGGTGGATACCACAGGAGAGAAACCTGACACGGGAGAGAAACCCGACACGGGAGAGAAACCCGACACGGGAGAGAAACCCGACACGGGAGAGAAACCCGACACGGGAGAGAAACCCGACACGGGAGAGAAACCCGACACGGGAGAAAAACCTGATACAGGAGAGAAACCTGACACGGGAGAGAAACCTGACACGGGAGAGAAGCCGCACACAGAACCGAAACCTGACACAGGAAAAGGACCTCAGGCAGGAGATGGACAGCACAAGTGTACTCAATGTGATAAGGTGTTCATCTACAAATCAAGGTTGGACAGACACTCAGTCACCCACACAGGGGAGAAACCTCACCAGTGTTCTGTGTGCAACAGGATCTTTAGTCAGTCAAGAGGTTTAAGTCAACACATGAGGGTCCACACTGGAGAAAAACCTCACCCATGTTCCGTGTGCAATAAGAGGTTTGGTAGGTCACAGAGATTAAAGCAACACATGCTGATCCACACAGGAGAAAAACCTCATCAGTGTTCTTTGTGCAGCTGGAGCTTCGGTTGTAAAGAGTATCTAAGACGCCACATGTGGACTCACATGGAAGAAAAACCTCACAAATGTAATCTGTGTCCTAAGACATTTATCCAAAGATCAAGCTTGAGAGACCAAATGGTGAGTCACGCTAGAGAAAAACGTTACAAGTGTACTATGTGTGCCGAGGCGTTTGTTCTGAGAAAAGATCTGAATAATCACATAAAGGCCCACAAAAGAGAAAAACCTCACAAGTGTTCTGTGTGCAGCAAGAGGTTTAGTCAGCCGCGGCAGTTAAAGTACCACAAAAAGAACCACATTGGAAAAAAACACCACAAGTGCCCTCACTGTGTTGAGGCATTCTTCATGAAATCACACTTAAAGTCACACCTGCTGACCCATGCGGGAGATAAGACTTACAAGTGTTCTGTGTGCAGCAATATGTTTAGTCGTGCAGGTAGTTTAAACCAACAGATGATGACCCACACAGGGGAGACATCTCACAAATGTACACGATGTGAAAAGGCATTCAGAGTGAAAGCAGAATCAAGGAAGGATGTAGGACATAAATGTCCAAAGTGTTTAAAACGATTTCCCACCTCAGCAGCCTTCGAACAACACGCAGCGACCCACACCATGCCATATCAATGTCATATCTGCAAAAAGAGGTTTTAAAAAAAAAGGAGGGCACACATTCATTTGAGGACTCACAAAGGAGGAAGCTGTTCTGTGTGCCGTAAAAGTTTCAAGGGGTTTAGAGCCTTAAATGAACACATGGATACACACAATCAACATCAGTGTACAGTTTGTACTAAAGCATTCCCACAGGCTGTAAATCTACAAGCTCACATGCAGATACACACTGCACAAGGTAAAGGTCCCTTCCAGTGTTCTGTGTGCGACAGGACAGTAAGCAGCTTTTCATTACTAGCTATACACATTGTGACCCACACAGGGGAGAAACCTCACCAGTGTTCTGTGTGCAACAGGAGATTTGGTCAGCCTTTTCACCTAACTACACACTGGAAGATTTACCATAGAGTCCGAAAACGATCAGGCAACAAGTGTTTGATATGTGGGGAGAAATTTACCAGCATATATTATTTCCGTAAACATTTAAAAATCCATACTGACAATACACCAGCTCAGGGTGGGAAGGTCAAAAACTATGTCCTCGAGATCAAGGTTACACAGACAGGGAAAAGGCTGTACAAATGTTCGGGATGTGACAAAGAGTTTAAAGTTCTGCTAACTGCATGTTCACACATCCTGAGTCACTCTCAAGATGAGCAGCACCTCAAACCAGATGAGGACCTGGTGATACAAAGAACTGTCTATGGACTGGACAAGGATACAGATGTCACAGCAGACATTGTCGGCCAAGTCTACCACAGTTACACAGACTGTGTGAGGTGTGTGAAGGGCTTCCGTACCCCTAGAGCCTTAGGGAATCACCTGGTGGCACATCGCTACATGGTGGATATGGCTCTGTGCCAAGACGACACTGTCAGAAGTAACTGGTGTAGCTGTAAGGTAGAGAAGGACATGTGTTTGGGTTCCAGCAGTTCTGACTGTAGACCTACAACCACACCCTAGTGTAGGTATAATCTAAAGGTGGGGAGAGAACCCCTGGTGTACTTTTACTAAAAGGAATGCCAAAAAATGGAGTATACTGTTTTAACGGGAGAACGGCCAAGGACTTGATATAGACTAGATTGATGGTCGAATGAGATATAGTAATAACTACATATTTAAGCCGGGAGAAGGGTGGAAACTGAGGGATCTAAAATGTCTAGATTGAAATGAAGGCAACTCATGTGGAATAAAGACCAGACATTTTTATGTTGATTTGGTTGACAAAAAGGACATATATTATCAGAAAACGGTACAGGAGATGAATACTATGGTCACAGGTCAGCAATGATAAATGTATATAAATTGAGATCTACCTAAATACTCACCAAAAGGCTAAAAGTAATGGAGCTGGCTCAACATGGTTCTAGATGGTAAATCTGACTTCAAAAGGCCAGCAGCCAATCAAATGGCCCAATCTGGGTCAGGTGATTGGCAACCAAGGAATGTTTATCATCCCAACCAAACTATTTAGTTAAATACATAATTATGCAGTAATGGCTGGGGTTAAATCATAGGCCCAAGGTCAGGTATAATATGAAGGTAAATTGTGACCAAAGATGGGGTGTATTTCTGCAGTGAACCCTGGGAAAGAGGTCACGGGCGTAATAGACGCAGTCTGCTTGTCTGCGGCAATCTGCGGCAGCGGCGGCGCCGGGAACTAACCCTTTCCCGCCACACTCTCCCCTCCTTAAACCTTTGCTCGTCCTCGAGCAACACCTTTACCTATATACCTGGCTCCTTATTTGCTTGGTGAGTATTATATTGAAAGCGGTCGAAACCGTAGTAATAACCATGAACCTTTGATAGTTAAACCATTGACCTTAGTAGTTAAACCATTAACCTTGCTGACAAGTGACCATGAACTTATACATCGAAATAATAGTATAACAGCGCTACGCATATCTTTCCATCTCAAGACATCTCTGGACATCGCTTCTGCTGGTGACTTGTCCACGGTGACCCTGCCCACTAGTTCAGGCTGGGGGTCACGCTGATCCATGGGTCAGAAGACTTATCTCCCGTCACCTAACTGCACTACTTCTTATTATATATATATAACATTTGGTATAAAGTGGTAATTATTAAACAGTGGCAACATTGTGTAATTTGAAGTTACAACTGGGTGTTAGTCGCATGAACGCGTGGTATAACTAGCTAATACATTAACGATTGCTGCCTACCTAACATATACACATATTTTAACTTTGAATTGGTAGTTACACTGTAATATCCGATTACCTGAGATTTACAATAAATAACATTACATGTTATGATGTCAGGGACAACTTTACTTCTATATATATACATTTGAATCACATTTGGTGTTGCGTTATTTTAGACAATGAGAAGAATTATTACAACCAGCAATTAAACACAATATACCCTTTTTATGTCGCTTGCAGGTATACAGGAGTTATGATCTGCTTGTATACAAGTCAACATTGAATTGAACGAGCAAGCCCGAATTGTATCCAGTGCTTTTATAGACTGGCGAGATAAACCCGTAATAGAAAAATGCACGTACCTTTGAGATCGTACACACCCTATACTAACGGAGAGTCCTGAGGTATAACAGTAAGATCGCTGATAGCATAGATAGATGGATAATCCGGAAATACTAGCTGTACTACTGGGGGTCTCATAGACCAACGGGTGAGTCCCCGAAAATGCTGACAATAAACACGCTGATAGCGTAGATATACGGGTAATCCCGAATTACTGACAGTAATACAGCAGGTCTTATAGATCGACAAGTGTGACCCGAAATGATGGCGGTAAACCGCTGTTGTCATAGACCGACAGGTGTGATCCGAAATAATCATTTACCTTTCCTTCCCTCCTTGAAAAAATTGTTGGGGAAAGCTTAATGTGTAATCACTTTTGGGAGACTAGACGACAACCCCTAGCGACAATCGGTGTAGGGACCGTGGAGAGTGGTAACGGGCTTGGTGCCTGGACTGATGGGTGTCCTGGGTGAGGGCTATCCCTTCTTCCTGATGGAGCCCAATCATGCCTTTCATGGGGAGATCTATTTCTACCGGGACTCGGTGGCCGGGGGCATTCTCTCTTGTAGTGTCCCACTGCTCCGCAGTTGAAACAGCTGCGTGCGGGGGACTGGTGCCTGGGGTTATCTCGCTGTAACTCATCTAGCTGCACAGCAAGGGCGGCCAATTTCTCTTCCAGGGCTTTTTGGCCTGGGTTGATGGCAGGGCTCGTTCCCCGGAACTTGACCTTCGAGGCTTCGCTTTTCGCGTCTACACTCCGCCATGCCTCCTCGCGAGCGGCTGCCTTTATCGCTACATCTAGCGTCGCTGGCTCCGAGTCGTAAACGGCTTTGCCGAGTCCAGCACTGAGGGCCTGAGTAAATTTCTCAATGGCCATTACCTCAGTGGCCTCGGGGGGGAACTCTGGATAAGCTAGTCTAACCAGGTACCCGATATCTTGACCAAGGGCCGCTAGAGTTTCGGAATCTTTCCGGCAGCGACTCCTGAGTGCTGCTTGGTGGACGGCAGCCTGTTGTTGCGCACCAAACCGGCTCTGGAGGGCTTTATCCAGCCGTCTAAAGGAAGTTGCCAGCCTCGGACTACCTCCGTCAATGAACCTTTGGGCCTCGCCCTTGAGTTGGACAAGGAGCATGTCCAATTGCTCATTAGTGCTCCATTCATTCAGTTGGGAGAGACGGAGAAAGTAGCTGCGGAATTCCTCCCACGGTACGGAGCCGTTGTCACGCCACAAAACCCCTTATTATACCTTCATCAATTGTATTACGTCATATTACGTCATATTACGTCATAATTATGATTTATGATTATTAATATTCATATTTATTATTATTTGTAATACGCACAATACTTTATACATATTTTCAATCCATATGTCCATCAAAGTACACCTAGACGTCAGACATACATATTACTCACTAAGCCAAGCCAAACTAACCCCCATGCATAATTAATCCATAGATCACAAGCAGACCCTTATCCCATGGACAATAGGTAACGGTCAGCCCCTCCAGACGACAAGGCACTGACCGGTCACCTATACACAATATGTTGACCCCAAGGATTAACTGTCTACACATAAACAAAGCTATAAAGCTGGACACCCTTAATCAGTGTGGCACCGCCAAAGCCACTTGAGCCGGCTGGAGACCACCTGGAGGCAGGCGACAAAGCCCCCACGTGTGCATGCTACTTATTATGTAATCCATTACCCATAATGCACTGGACCCAGGCTCCCCACCCGCGGTCCAGCGCACACCACATGTTAAAGCCATGAATATGTAATTATCCAATCAAATGTCAAATGTATATTATCCAATGAAAACCACTGTTACATCTACTTCCGGTCACATGGGTACCCCCTCCACCTTCCGGGCACCTGTACTTATACCCCGGTCAGATGGAGGAGGAAATCACTTATCATCTCGCAACCATCAGTAACTTATATACTGAGCCCTAGTGACTGGTACTCTGATATTAATATTATTATTAATAAAAGATACCAAGTATTGAAACTGACGTCTCACCTCATCTTTACGCCCTCATTGACGTGGAAAGGGTTTTCCCTAGCCACAGAGTGGTAGAGAACCGGGCAACCTTCAGCTACCTGCGACCATGAAGAAATTTTTTAATGCAGAGACACCAGTCCCTCAGTGACCTATCATCACGGAGGCACACTAGGAGCCAGGGACCAGCACCAACATCAGGTCTACAACCCACCAGGAGGAAAGGACCAAGCAACAACAAGCACATCACCAAGTCCACCTCCTGCATCTACAAGGACACAGTAAGACATTCTAAAACAACACTTATAGACACTGTACCTATTATACCTATAGACATAGCTACCCCACCCACCTCTCCCATTCGTGTTGAACCCACTGTCAACATGGCCGGAGACGATCAGGTAGAGGTAGAAAGACAACGAGAGCTAGACGATAGGATATCAAGAAAATTAGATGAGCAACTAGCGGCCCATAAGGCAGAGCTAGAAAGACTGAAATCTGATATCGCAGAATATAGGAACAACAAGTCCATTAGCGACCTGGCTAGCGCCATATCAAAAGCAAGCAAATACACCATCCGGGAACCAATTAGATTTTCGAAACCGGACATTAAAATGAGCACCAGCAAGTGGTTCACAGACCTAGAACGATTTGTTAGACTAAAATATCCCCAAGAAGATCACCCCATCCACGTCACTTGCGCAGTCTATTTAACTGGACCAGCGTACGAGTGGTACAGTATGCAGCCCACTAGCATACAGGATGATTACGATCTCATAAAGAAGGGACTTATCCACCACTTCAAGGATGTCGAGAACGACATCAAACTATTGACACTGTCCCAGTTTGACCCCACCCTACAAACCATGGAAGAATGGCTAAAGGACGCCAACACCCACTTCCAAAACAAGGGGGTGGACATAGAAGCTGCCATCATCCAGGTAGCCACAGTATTAAACGAGGACTACCGAGAGGCGATAAGAGCGGAAAGTCCTACTACATGGGCTTCCCTCTGTAGAGCACTCAGGTGTGCGTACCTCTACAAAAAGACCTCCACGCATAAAGTATCATCCCTGTCCAACAACACCCTAGACCCAGTCATAGCTGCTCAGCTAAGGGAGAAGGACAGGGAGAATGAAAAATTAAGAGACCTTCTTCAAAAGCAAAAGGAAGTAATGGAGACCGAACATACCGTAGCTGCTATGGGAGGTGGTAAACCAAAACCCACCTACCACAAACAAGCAGCTGCACCAACACACCAATCTCCACCAACTGACTTCGCCTTACCGCCTAACTATAGGGGGAGGAGAGAGGACTTCGACATCAATTACGTCGACAACATCAGGAAGGCACGCTCAATGGGCCTCATCCCTCCCACCCACCGATTTAAAGGGGGACCCAAAGACATCATAACCCTTCTTCAAACGGGTTCCCTACCTCCACATCACTTCAAACTCATCCAGAGCCAACAACAACAACAAAGGTGGCAACAAAGGTGACAACAACAACAATGGCCACAACAACAACAACAACTACAACTTCAACCAACGCCACAAAATCCCACTCCACAGTACACCATGGCACAGCTCGTCAGCATGATGAACGACCTCACCAAGACGACGGGAAACTAGATTGTCATCCTATGGATAGGCCTCATCAGGATGACAAAACAGTCCCCAACCCAGAAGACACAGCATCGCCCATCGACACCACGCCACATGACCCACAGACAATACACAACGCTGCACCAGTGCGCGGGAAAACTGCCGACGTCCAAGCTACCCTGGAGGTCGTCCCCCCACCACTCCCCGACCTACACATGGAAGAAGGTGAGCAGAGTGTTTTGTTTATCAACATGGTCAATGGCAATATAGATCTACAATTCAAAGATACCAACATCCCCAGTCTAGTAGACACAGGAGCCACCGTCTCTTGCATGAGAGAGGGTCTAGCCTCCACTCTATCGAAACTAGTTCCTCATGAGTTTTCACGAATCAGGTCCAAAGTTTATCTTGCCGATGGAGCATTGTGTCACATCAAAAGAGCTATCAAAACCAAATTCAAAATTCAAGGCAAAACATTCAGTCATCAATTTGCAATTCTTCCAAATTGTTCCTCACCAATCATATTGGGAACAGATTTTCTATCAAAAACTAAAAGCAAAATCAATTACTCCACTGACCCAACTCCAAAATCTCAACCAATCAGGGCAGTCAAGAGCCATTTCGATACCTCCATTTTCCGAAATGGCCATAAAAGGCCAAGTCACGTGCTACCACTCAGTCAGTCAAATCAATGGTATAACAGACAATTTTGACAGATCAGACAAACTTCCAAATTACATCGTACAACGTTCAGTCGTGACACCTGACCAAAGAGACAGACACCCACTGATATTATTGAATATCACATCTAGAATCTGTAAAATCCAGAAGGGTGAAATCGTAGCCTTATATACAAAAACAGACATAGATAAAGAAAATAATATATTATCGACAGGCTACGACGACACACAACCCGAGGAGACAGACATAGACATAGACATAGACAACAACTCTACTATCAGTGACAGTGCATCATCAACAGGGTCAGACAAAACATTCTATGTACCAACACCAACATACTCAGAGTATTTTGACTCTGACATGGATCAATCCATGTCAGACGACGACGATCATATAAATATGGTACAAGAGATATGTCACGACGAACAAGACATAGACAAAGACATGTACATAGGAAAAGACATAGACATAGAACCAGCAAAAGAAAAATCACACGTCTTCCAAAAACCAGAATGCCTCACAGAAGATCAATTTTCAACATTTTGCCAATTAATTGAAGAATACGACGACATATTCGTGGGAAAAGATAATATGATTGGAAGAACCCATCTGTACACCCATAAAATCAACCTGATCCCAGACGCCAAACCCTTACAGTTCTACCCATTCAGAATGGCCCCGCACAAAGCTGAACGACTTGAAATTGAATGTCAGAAGCTGGTAAAGCAGGACATTCTGGAGGAAACCAAAACGGGTCCCTGGTCATCCAGAAGTTTTCTCGTAGAGAAAAAGAACGGGCAGGGTTACAGATTAGTGACAGATTTAAGATACGTAAATTCCCAATCCATCAACCAAGCACTTACATCACCACGAGCTGACGACAGCCTAGAAATGATTGGTGAGATGCGACCTGCCGTGTTCTCTAAAATGGATGCCCAACAAGGGTACTTCCAGATACCAATTAGAGAGGACGACAGGGACATCACAGCCTTTCTCACTAGGACCAAAAAGTATAGATACAAGACCATGCCCATGGGACTCGCCAGCAGTGCTCAGGCTTTCCAAGCTGTAGTCAACTTGATCCTACAGAACCTGCAGTACAAATGTGCAATCCCATACTTAGACGACATCTTGTGTTTATCACCTACCATAGACCAACATTTCATCGATTTAAGAAACATATTCGAAGCACTAAGAAATGGCAAACTAAAGTTGAAGAAAACCAAGTGTGAATTCTTCCTAGAAGAACTAGACTTCCTAGGAATGAAAGTCACCACTGAGGGTATCAAACCATCCCCAGACAAAGTCCACAAGATCCAGACATTCCCCACACCGAAGACCACAAAAGAGGTGCGGTCATTCACTGGACTCGCCCAATTCTATAGAAAATTCATCAAAGGGTTCAGTGAAATTGGTCGACCTCTATTCAACCTACTCAAAAATGGGAACAAATTTGTCTGGACGGAAGAATGTGAGACTGCATTTCAGACCCTGAAGGACTCTATATGCAACGACGTCATCTTGCTGTATCCAGACTACAACAAACAGTTCCATCTTACAAGAGATGCATCTGGTACAGCCCTAGGAGCTACTCTTTCCCAGGAGAAAGACGGCGTTCTACGACCAGTAGCCTTTGCGGGCAGAGCACTCCATGACCACGAAAGGAATTATGGTGCCACTCAAAGAGAACTATTGGGAGTAGTATTTGCAATAGAGTACTTCAGACACTACCTAGAAGGAAGACCATTCGAGTTATATACTGACCACCAAGCCCTCATCCACATGTTGACAAAATCAGATAACAAAAACATGTGGGCAAGGTGGGCACTCAAAATTCAACAATTTCAATTCAATATCCGACACATAAAAGGCAAATTAAATATACCATCAGACGTTATGTCAAGACGAGACTACCCACTAGACAAGACACCAATGACAGATCCTCCACCAAAACCCAAAGCCATAAGGGTACAACATAGAATTATGTTTGAGGATGACATACACACACAGAAATTCAAAGAAGACGAACCACCATTGACGCTACCAAAACGTCTACCCAAAGCAATGCTGAAGAGAAACTCCACCCACCACTTCTATTGTGAATGTATGGAGGAAAACACAGAAGACATAGAAGAAGTAAAACGATTAACTCCCAACCTCAGAGCAAACCCCGACATCCCAAGTACCAAATTACATCATTTTGGGCTTCCACAAAAAGAAAACAAGGGACTGTTCGCAGCCATAGTGGCCTCAGTACAACAGGAAGTGGATTCAGCTGCACGACCGGTCCACGGCCACGCCCCACAGCAGCTGACAGTACCCTCTACATCCCTAGAAGCCCTATCAACATTCATAGAAGAAACTCAAACAGAACAAATAGAGCAGGTTGCGGCGACCCGACCGGTCCCAGGCCACACCCCGGCACCGCAACCTAAGAAAACCACAGATAAACCAAAACCAAAGAAGAAAAATGAGAAGCCTAGAAGAGATGCCACAGACATGGCAAAACACTTGGCCAATCAGACTAATCATCTGATTGAAATGATAGAGAGCCTCTCTGACCCACAGATCTCCATACTCAACCTCAAAAGAGAACAGAGATATAATTTACACACGAAAGCTATCATCACGTATTTAGAGAACGGACAGGTACCCAACGACAAAAACAAGAAGGAAACGGAGCAATTTATCAAAATAGCTGATGACCACATCATGCTGAATGATATTTTGGTCCATATCAACACGGTACTATGGAAGAAACACAAGGAATTCTCATTCCAACCTGTCATCCCAGATGACATGAGACTTCCCATCTTGAAGCTTTTTCACGACCTCCCAATGGCAGGACACGCTGGCGCACAAAGAATGCTGTCGACCATGCTTCCCAAAGTATATTGGAAGAGCATGGCGGCCGACGTCCAGAAATTCACAGCGACCTGCCACGTCTGTTTGAAAGCCAAAAAGATGAATCTAACCAACAACCTGCCAATGACGGCCCATAGTACCCCTTCTTACCCATTCCAGTTTGTCCACATAGATGCCATAGGCCCACTACCACCAACACCAGGAAAGAACGTTTACATTCAGGTAGTGGTCGACAGGTTCTCTAAATTCTGCATAGCCTACCCTACTACATCATTAGACGCGGAAACAACTACCGCAGAATTCATAGAGAAGGTTGTTCTGGCCGAGGGTATACCAACATACCTCCAGTCAGACAATGGAACGTCATATAAAAACTCAAAATTCAGAAACATGACATCTTCCCTCAACATAAAACATGTCTTCAGCTCGGCCTATAGACCAAAATCGAACGGCCAGGCTGAAAGATATGTGAAGACGCTGTCTGAAGGCATACGGGCCTACTGTGAGGAACACCAGGACACATGGGATGTATTCCTACCACACCTCGTGTTCTCCATCAACAACACAGAGTCCGCCACCACTGCCTTCACACCATTCTTCATTATGAAGGGAAGGAATCCAAACACCATAATAGACAACAAACTCAATCAGGAAGAAGAGAAAAGTCTAAATCTCCACATCATTGACAAATTAAAGAAAATAGACTATACATACAATCAGGTCATTGAAAACATCGAAAAGAGGACAGAACAAATGAGACAACAACACGACAAAAAGGCAAAACCTACAAAGGTGCAGAAAGAATCACTAGTGTATGTCAAGGTACCCCGACTGATGGATAGAACAAAATGTTTGAAACTTCAGAAGGTGTACTCTGGCCCATACATAGTGTGCAAATTCGTCTCAAAAACATCCGTCCTCCTCAAATCGGTCATCACAATGAAAACAATGAAAAACCCAGTCCATGTAGACAGACTGAAACTCGTACGTCACGTGAGAAACAATGACTTCATACACAGACTCATTGACCCGAACGACGACCTCATAACCAAACTATGGAAGAAAGACGGAGATTCATATAAAGCGAGACCAGCGCTTCTACAAACCAAAAATATATATAAAGCAAAGCCGGCCCACTCCAAGGTCAAGAGGAGGACACCGGTAGGACTAAAACCATAAATATAAACTATAGAATATATAAGAGGAAAGAGTTATCACCTATATTACATAAACAACAAAAAACTCACTATATTATCCCTACTATCACAAAGAGACACCAACTGTCATATATTATCGACTTTATTACCAAAAAGATCAACACTGACTACTACGACTACTATTATCACTACTACTATTATAATGATTCACAAAGAATCACGACTTACACACCGATCATCAAAAGAAATACTGGAAATACAGTATTTATCACCATAAAGCGCACAAGCTTCATCAATTATTACTATTATTATTATTATCCATCTATACCCATTTCACCACACAAGTAAGTGGCAGGGCGACTCCATATTATTGCTGCTCCTTTAACAAACTGACACTTCAAATAGAACTATTATCAACATGTCAAAATCCGACATGAAAGGACAGTTTGCGCACTCTTATTAACCCCCCCCCCCCATAGACCAGTGGAAAAGCGGTGTAGGCAGGCGGCCGCCCGCATGCATCGCAGGTGTCAACAACACCAGGAGGATGACCGCAATCTGAGCCCTGGATGGCGCCACCACTGGAGCGCGCAAACAAAAGCTCCACTTATGGGAGTGTGATAACGACCAACATGGCAGGGTGACATAGCCACCACCCTGTACCCAGACCAAAGGGTATAAGTTCCCACACATCCCCCCATCTTTCCACAGTCACCCAGTGACCACACCCCTACACACATCGATTCAGTCAGGAGCAGCCCACAGTTAATTTGGTAGATCCCCGCCAGTACTGCGCACTTACACTCATCCTTCACCAACTATCGACTATCAACTATTACTACTACAAACGATCGACTACTACTATTATTACTATCAAATCCCAACAACTCGGGAATCATGAGGTATACACTCTACCTCCTATTAATCATCAAACACATCATTTACACGGCAGCACAACCAATAGTAAGGCAAAATATCGGCCTCATCTATGAACAGCTGCCGGGACAAATCATCACCGGTCATGACCTACACGAGGTCATACTGGCCATCCCCTACAACATCCCAATGGCTCCTCGTCCGAAGCCACTCATTTACAACACCATCAGGACTCTTCAACTGACTTCACTAGGACCCCATGACAGCCATGACGCCAAGATGTTACAACAAGCTGCTGACCTCGACCGACTACTACAAAACGTAGATATTAACATTATTAAGACTTTAAAGAACATTGCACACTTCCTCTCGGATCCTATTACTAACAGGCCAAAGAGAGCTATCCTAGGATTCTTAGGGGAGCTCTTTAAATCCATCTTCGGCCTGGCAACTACTAGAGACATGGATTCTATTATCAACGTCATACATCATCTAGATGCTAAAATTGGTACACTGGCCGACGTCAATGTTAAAACTGCACAAGGATTACATGACGTCACCCAGCAACACCAGCAGTTTCTAGACACTTATATAAAGCAACAGGACGTTGTACAGGAATCCCTACTTAATATTACCGAATCCATAGACTCGTGGTCTGATGATTTCTCCACAACCCTAACCTCCATCCAAGCCGACCAGGATCGTAGGATTACCCAGTCAGCCATCATTTCGGCTCAGGTAATTGTCCTAATGACCAGGATCGCGTACCAACAAGGGTTATACAAGGTGGAAAATTCTCTCAGATTACTGTCTACTGGAATACTAGCACCGGATATGATTCAACCCACAGAACTGGCACTGAAGCTAGCCACCTTAGACACACAACTCAAAATTAGGAACCCAGGATCCGAGGTAACCATTATTGACACCGCATATTACTACTCACAACCAGTTGCACTATACACCTATTCCAAAACCCACCTATACATTCATATTAACGTTATCATTTCTGCCACAGACGCAGCATTTAACTTATATCAAGTAATTACAACTCATGTCCCCATTAACACCGAAAATACGACAAGCTCTGGATCTACCCTATTACACACTGACAAAACTTTCCTCGCTGTCAACGAGGCAGAGACATTGTATTTAGAGATGACAAACGCAGATCTGCTTACGTGCCAAGGCTCGATACTGAAAGTATGCGCTAGGACCATGCCTAGAATACGCAGTGACCAGCCAACCTGCCTCATGGCGGCCTTTAAAGGTAACTAGGCAGACATAGCCAGACTCTGCACATTTCAAGTACACCCTCTGAGACCCATACAAACCCGTGCTATAGCTATTGGTAAAGACAAATATTTAGTAACTACTAACAGGGAGTACTACCACGTCATCTGTCAGCACATGACACCAACTACTAAGAAAGCTTCGGCCTACGCAGTTATTGGTGTCCCATGTATGTGCCACTTACAGTTTGACTCATTGTACCTCCCAAATACCAAAATTCCTTGTAATGAATCATCTTCAACACATTTTCTAATGCACGCGGCCAACACACCCATACTACTCGCACTCACAAACAATCTCAACATCACAGCATCATCACTACACCACGATCCAATACACATACCACATCTACATACACAAGCTATCATCAAATCTATGACAAACATCAGCAAGTTATCATCAGACATTACATTGGACCTGGAACCCTTCACCAGGAATATCTTATTAGAAGCCACCAACGCAGCAGACATCTTAGACCGACCCATCCAGGACACACCGATACGAGAGAACATAGCTAGCTTCTTCGCTAGCCCTGTATGGAACTATATAGTACCAGTCACTTGCATTCTAAACGCCGTAGGATTCTTCTACTTATTATATGTATCCAAAGGAAAAGCACTGTTCGCGACCATCCCGACCGTTAGTGCTCGACCCAACAACATTTCTTGGAAATTTATTAACCCCATCCCCCAGAGTGAAACCAAAGAAAATCACACTATCAATTTAGATCAATACGTTGATGCCCATAACATTTTTACCCTGATATTTGTAGCTTTAATCGTATACGCTATTATCAAAACCATCTTCAAGTGTAAAAACAAGATTACTCGTCACTTTGGAATGACAAACCCTGGACATAAGACCAATCCTACCATTACCCTCAAAATTTACCAAGGACACGTCAATCACACCATCCCACTGCTATCCCTACCCTACGAACGTGACTCTATTGTTAATGAATTCATACCAACCCTGACGGCCATCTCAGCCCTGTCATGCCCATACCCACGCATAAACATGACATGGAACGGCCCCATATCATTCAACATCAACGGAAAACAGAAGTCATACTATCTACCCAACCACGTCATACTACCCCTAGCGGCACGGTTTTCTATCATACCGGCCCTGAAAGACGACACTACCACCACAGGATTAACCCTTAAGACTATTGAAATGACTACATCCCTACACCCGACGGAAACCCAAGACAACATTGACATTGACCCCGACGGTGACAACACTACGTCACTTATCAAAAATCCAAAAGACATGACAACTACAGAACTATTGACAGCCATTGTTATGAAAAAGAGTGAGACAGGAAATGAAACATAAAAATTTATTATAGAAGGTGATAACTCAGAACGAACTTCCTCCATTGCCCCTCGACATTGAGAATGAATATCTAAGATCAAGTATTGCCAAAGATCATTGCATAAACAAAATACACTGCTCAAAACCTATTGTTATACATGTACTATCATACCATACTAAGTATTACACATGGCCTATGTAAACGCTTAGTACATCTATATTATTATTGAAATGAATTTCTTACAGCTTCCTATTGTATAAATTGATTGTATTATAAACTAGGACGGAAGCGCGACATATAGAAACAGTACGTCACATTACATTTTTCACTGTACCACGACTTGTATTATGTAAATAATTGGTAAAGGTTAAAAGCTTCCAAAAATGTATAATCATATAAATAGAACGGAAGCGAGACATATAGTACCAGTACGTTACCATAGAAATATTATTATTACCACTGCATAACATGTATGTATAAAACACTGTACTACCTAGAAAATGTGATTAAGAACCTAGTCATAGTCAAATGTATAAGATAGATAGATTCAAAAACCATAAAATACAAAAAAAAAATGTTCATACAAAATACTTTTGAAGCGTGACATAACTCTTCCTCTACTACTTCTCGGCCTGCACGAGGGCGTGCAGGAGTTGTATTGGGGGGTGCTGTCACGCCACAAAACCCCTTATTATACCTTCATCAATTGTATTACGTCATATTACGTCATATTACGTCATAATTATGATTTATGATTATTAATATTCATATTTATTATTATTTGTAATACGCACAATACTTTATACATATTTTCAATCCATATGTCCATCAAAGTACACCTAGACGTCAGACATACATATTACTCACTAAGCCAAGCCAAACTAACCCCCATGCATAATTAATCCATAGATCACAAGCAGACCCTTATCCCATGGACAATAGGTAACGGTCAGCCCCTCCAGACGACAAGGCACTGACCGGTCACCTATACACAATATGTTGACCCCAAGGATTAACTGTCTACACATAAACAAAGCTATAAAGCTGGACACCCTTAATCAGTGTGGCACCGCCAAAGCCACTTGAGCCGGCTGGAGACCACCTGGAGGCAGGCGACAAAGCCCCCACGTGTGCATGCTACTTATTATGTAATCCATTACCCATAATGCACTGGACCCAGGCTCCCCACCCGCGGTCCAGCGCACACCACATGTTAAAGCCATGAATATGTAATTATCCAATCAAATGTCAAATGTATATTATCCAATGAAAACCACTGTTACATCTACTTCCGGTCACATGGGCACCCCCTCCACCTGCCGGGCACCTGTACTTATACCCCGGTCAGATGGAGGAGGAAATCACTTATCATCTCGCAACCATCAGTAACTTATATACTGAGCCCTAGTGACTGGTACTCTGATATTAATATTATTATTAATAAAAGATACCAAGTATTGAAACTGACGTCTCACCTCATCTTTACGCCCTCATTGACGTGGAAAGGGTTTTCCCTAGCCACACCGTCATACTCCCTGGCCTTTAGTTGATTCCTTTTTCGAGTTCGGTGAAGGGATGAACTCCGGCGGGGTGGTGGTGAGCGGCTTAGCCGACGGGTCCGTCTATGTTCTGGTGGTGAACTCCGCCTGTTCCGGTGCTGCGAGTAACTTGGTCCCCGACGCCGTCTCTCATCATCCGATGAGCTTGACTACGAGGACCGTCTACCTCGATCATCATCCCGGCAGTGTAGTGCCGTTCTGGCTGGCCCACTCACTCCAGTGTGATGATGGTTATGTCTGGACCTTGCCCTCTGTTGTCGAGGAGGGGGATATGCATACTCATTAGAGGTAGTCTGCCTGCGACTGCTGTTTGGTTGTGACCGTGCAGGTGGTTGCGATTGGTTTGCAACTTGTGCCTGTCGATGATTCGGCTGACGCCTGGGCCGATTGGCTCCATCTTGATTGGGAGCATGGCGGATCGGCCTCTCATGATCAGACGACTCTGATGAGGAGGACCGTCTGCCTCTATCATCATTACGACAGCGGAGACTTGCTCCGGTTCTAGCCTGCTGAGTGCATGACCGTGTTGACCTCGACCTTGCATGGCGATTACGGGGATAGCTAGTATGATAGACCCCGGAGGTCACTTCTCCTCGCACACTGGCAGCTTTAAGCCCAGGTCGTACTGTTTCATCTGATCTAGGGGGTGCGATAAACTTTTCGGTCATTAACTGAGTGAGCTTATTCACCTGACTGCTCAGTGATTCGGCCAATTGCCGTACAGCTTCTAAGACCTCGCCATTCGAGTGGTGTTGAGTTCCATCCCTACTAGTAGGGTCAGGGCATCTGGAGGAACAATGGGACTCGGGTTCTGAAACTAGATTGTCAGGCGGTTGCCGATTGGATGATCTTCTTGTGGGTGACTGATACAACCTGCAGTCGTAAGTCACGTTCCTATGGTCACCTGCGATATTCAATGGGCTTCTGCGGTTGTACCTACCATCGTCTGAAATCGCCTTGGACACATCTCTGTAGTCATCACTGTGGTCACTTCTTATAGCGCCAGATGAATTTCTGTGGTTGTAACCGCGGTCAGCTGAAATGGTCGTAGGCACATGCTGGTGGTCATAACCGTGATTACCTGAAACGGCAGTTGAAATATTTCGGCGGTCAGACCCGTGGTTGCCCGAAATGGCAGAAGACAAATCGCGGTGATCATAACCGTACTTGCCTGAAACGGCAGTTGACAAATATCGGTGGCCAGAACCGTCGTCACCTAAAATGACAGTTGACAAATTGCGGTGGTCATGACCGTGATCGTCTGAAATAGCAGAATGCACACTTCGGTGGTCATCACTGGGGTTGCCTGTGTCAGCCGTAGCCGGGATTTGGTGGCCACAATCAGGGTCACCTGTAGCAACCATCACAGGATTCCGGTGGTAACCGTTAATGGTCGTAGCCATGGGGTTACCTTGCTGATCCTGACTAGTGCACTGTTCGGGTTGTCCGGTGTCCGTCGTCCGGTGTCCAACCTGGTCAGCAGGAGAGTAGTCTGTGATAGCTGTGGAGGCTTGTTGCTCCTCTCGACTGTTGTCGCCTGAGGCCAGTTGACCAGCTCTTACGGTCTCTGTGGTTACCGGTTCAGCAGGAGGGTAGTCTCCGTCCCAGTAGTTTAGTCTGGAGGGGCTACGGAATGTGACTACCGAGTCCCCGCGCTCTTGATAGTGATGGCCTAATGTGTTGTCAACAGTTGCTGCGCGTTGGTCATCCCTGCTGATGTCGCCTGAAGAGCGCTTGTTGCCTCGTCTGGTGTGCTCCTTCCGACTCCGTCTTTCCAGATACTCTGGGTAAAAGTCTGGCCGGTGCGGACTTTCGGAACGGTCGCGTCGCCGAAACAGACTTGGAGTTGGACTCCGGGACTGCTCCCGACTACTGATGTAGTTTGCCATTTCGGACTAGCGGGTCAGGAGGAATGGGGGAATTCTGGGAAAAATAATGACAAAACAACACCAGGACAATGATCCCGTTTATAATAATAATAGCTTTTATTGACAACAAAAGGGAGGTCATTACTGACCTATGTGTCATACAGAAGGTTCACTACAATACACTACAAAACTATGTTCTACAAAACTAAGGAGTATATGCAATCTACAGATAATGATGTTTAGCACACAGAGACAAATTCATACACACGCCTACACACACACACACATACACACACACATGCTTACAGAGTATCATGTAGGAACTATCTACTAAGATACATGTTTACAAAGATGGCATACATAACCAAGGCGGGTCACTCACATCTATAAAACATACATTTAGATACAGGCTATGTACAGCACGTGTCTCAAAATAATGATAAATTGTATATTTGATGTCATAGGTTTAAAGCTGCTGCTGCCTTTGTTTGAAGGCAGAGTATACAAATTTGGCAAGAGCATTCATAATACCATGGTCAGTTTCCTTCATAACTACAGTGAACTTGTCTAATGCTGTCTTATCCTGGTAATTATCAATTTTTCCATCTAGATATTTTTCAAAAGTTGTTCGAAGTGTATCATGCATTTCGCACATTGTTAGAAAATGTATTTCATCATCTACAGCACCAGTAGAGCAATATAAGCAGATTCTGTCACACTCAGGTTTTGGGGGTCTACAGTGCCTCCCAGTCTCTATGCCAAGGTTGTGGGAACTTAGTCTAAATTGTGTTAATGCAGTCCTGTAATTTTGGTTAGTTATATTAAACAAATAGTGTTCGAGCCGAAACTCTGTTTTAAATTTATTGTATGTTCTTAGCTTCTTACCCTCCCCAGCCATTGTAATCTCATTCATAATTTGTTCCCTATATTTAGTGTGAATAGGTTCTATTGCATTAGATATAATTTTCTGGTCTTTGGAAGTTGACTGATTGGCCCAGAGTTGGCTATATTTTGCACCTAGTGAGCGTAGTAAATCTTTAATACTTTTACACCAGTTATCCTGGCCATCTGTTTCAGGGTTGTATAGTTTCAAATAACATTTATGTAGAATATGTGAATCTTTCAGGTTGAGCACCCTATCCCAATATCTAATCGCCCGTGTCTCCCATTGAGCTTTTAGAGGCACTCTCCCAGTATCTGCATACACTGCAGCTGAGGTTGTCTGCTTTCTTACACCAAGCATTGATTTTAAGTATCTTAGATGTATCAACTCAAATTTATCAACATTTCTGCCTTTGTTCATGCCCCATATTTCACATCCATAGTCAAGACATGGCCTTATTTGCGTGTCAAACAACTTAAGAGCTAGTCTAGGCTTTGGTTTCCCAATATGTTGGTAGCAACATGAATATGACTGGTAAATTGTTCTCCTTCCTTTATCACAAAGTTGGTTATAGGTTTCATGAAATATATCTTTGTGGGTAGCATTTAGTATGAAACCTAGGTATTTATATGAGTCTACCCTTTCCAAGACTTCATCACCATATGTAAAGTCCACTCTGTTGTCATGTTTTTTGTCATTAAACACCACGATATTTGACTTTATCATGTTAACTATTAAATGCCAATTTCTACAGTATTGAAAAAGCCTGTCAAGTTGTTTCTGAAGGTCTTCTGGTGAGGTAGCAAGTAAAACCAGGTCATCTGCATACAGAAGATATGCGACATCCATTCCATATATATTCACTCCACTGCCAGAGTCTAAGTATTGATTAATATCCGCTAGGTAGGTGTTGAATAGTTTTGGGCTTAACACTCCGCCCTGTAATACGCCATATGTACTATCTATATCCTCACTTAAGCCAGAGTTTATACGTACTTTTGAATGGGATTTCTTATATAGATCAATAAGAATTTGTAAAGATTTCCCTTTAACATTGTTACACATCAGTTTATAGAATAGTGCTCTCCTATTTATATAGTCAAAGGCCTTTGTAAAGTCAATAAAGCAACAGTAGAGGGTTTTACGTTCAGCTTGCGCCATCTTTACAGCAGTATATAATATAAAAACATTATCGGATGTTCTGCTGTTCTCAACAAAACCGTTCTGTAGAGGGTCATTCTGATTTAGCATATCGTTGTTGAACTTAAGTCTATTATTTATGATGATTTCAAAAAGTTTACATGTGCTATTCATTATAGTAATTTTCCTGTAATTGTCAGGATTGGCCCTATCACCTTTCTTGTGTAAAGGACTGATGATGCCTTCTACCCATTTTGCAGGAAATTCACCTGTTTCCCACACACAGTTAAAGACAATATATAGGACATCTGTGAAAATTCTCCCTCCTTCTTTTAAGAATTCAGCCGGAATGCCATCAGTTCCTGTGGCTTTGTTAGTCTTCAGGATTTTTAGAGCATATTCAATTTCACACATTGTGATTGGAGAGTCAAGGAGTGACTCTATCGACTTTTCGGTGTTGGTTGTCTGATAGCCAAATTCCGATTGTTCGACAAACTCCTCTATATGTTTCATGTTATCATGGTCAAAATATTCAATATGAGGAGGGGTCTGCTGTTTCTTAAAGTATTCAACAAATGTGTCGATTGGAATCTCACATTGGTTAGATTTACTTTGTAATTTTTGCCATGATTTCCAGAACCTTTCATTGTTTTCTATTTCTAGCATATTTTCAATCTCTTGGCCTTTACTTCTTTTAGCAGCCCTCCTGGATTTTTGGGTTATTCTATTATATTCCCTTTTAAGTTCAGAGTATCTATCCCTATGAGCCTCATGTTCAATGTTGTGCATTTTACTATATTCATGTGCCTTTTTTTTAGCTACCTTACATTCTTCATCGTACCATGTGTTTCGAGGGAAACATGACTTTGTTACCCGGGAGCATTTATTCCCGGGAATAGCTACCGCAAGAAGAGTATAATATGCTTGGACTATTTCATCCATGTTGGCATGTGCATCTGCCGCTAATGTTATTATATGGTTTTTAAGTTGCTTGCACTTATTACTTGCAATATTATCTTTGTACATTTCCTTTTGGGAACGGTCCCACTTGTAGGCTTTATATGTAGCCCCTTTTACTTGACTAGTTTCACAATTTTGTATAGCACCACTCAGACTGAAACTAATAGGTTTATGGTCTGATTCAGGAAGTAGCTCCAATATTTCCAATCTCTCACAAATTCCTATTGAGGTTGACTTACATATCACATAATCTACAACACTCTGACCATTTGGAGTGTAACATGTAAAACCACTGGTGTTTCCTGTTTCCCCCAATCTACCGTTCAGTATAACACTCTATTTCTTCTCTCTCTTTTTTTTTTTTTTTTTTTTTTTCTTCACAGAAAAACAAACACCCTGCAATCAAAGTCACATAACAACATGCAGTGGTAGGGAGGGACCAGGGAAATATTTCGGAGGTACTCTCGATTAAGCGACTTTAGTCGTTCCGCGGTTGTAGGGGTGACCGTTACAGAGATTTCTCGCGACACCGAAATTGGGTGTTGCGAGCACACATTAATGGATCACCAGCAGATAATTGCTACTGATGGGAAAATTTCACAATTTTATACAATTATATTACAATAGCGGTGAATCCACCGTAGACAATTTAAATATACCGACAATAGATTCAAGACCTGAGCAATCTCAGGGAGACAAGTTCAACAACTGTTATGCCTAGCTATGCTGACCTTGACTCTATGGGACTAACAAATATCAAGACAGATCAAAGATCGAAGACAACTTGTGTTTCGGTACCAGCCAAATTCTGAAAGAGAACAATTGGTTAGTTAATTTCTATCGATTTGTCACTACCAATTTACAGGCAGTAATCACAGAATAATTAATATTTGTCAGTTCCAGGTATGATATTTTACTCACTGACAAATACTGGAAATCTCAATTTAGTATTGGTAATCATGGTCAGCTCCAATATTTTAGGTTTACTCACTGACAATCTTACTTTAGTGACATGTGTATTATACTTTAGTACATGTACATGTTACACACAATGTAGGCCTAGGCTGGGTACCACAAGTTTGGAGAGATCCAATTCCAAAGACAAGTCACAAAGTTAGTCGCGAATTTCCGAGTTGTTTCTCGTCAAAGTAAACCAATGCACACACAATGATAGGATTGATATTTCCGTCCCAAACTTCTTGGGGCTTCTCACCAATAACAAGACAACATATTGGAGCAGTTTGGGGTTATTCAAGACGAGGAGAACCGTGGAAAAGAAGTGACAACGTGACGAAATTTCCGAGTCTATTTTGACAAAGTAGACCCCATCAAGTTCGGTCAATACACACCCCTAGAATCGATATTCTTGGCTCCAAAGTAGATAAATCTTATAACCGATGAATAGTCGACATATTTGGGTGTTTGGGGTTGATATTTTGGGTGTAAACACGGGAACCAAGAGCCGAAACTGTAGCAAAAGTGGCGGACGTACCGGTAGTTGTTTTGACAAAATGTCAACGTAAGAACTCTCAACCCGATCACTATTTCTGGATACCAAACTTCTTGAGACTTAGGCTACCATCAATAACTCATTTCCCAGTGGTTTGGTAGACTTTGGACGATGTCTGGGCATGGTTTTGACGCAATATCGAGATGTTGAGTCCGAGATGGTGAAAATGAAATCCGACGGAAATTTCCGAAAATGTCAACAGTAAATACTCTCAGTTTCGGGTCTGAACTCGGCTTAATATACATCTAGGAATCAATATTTCTAACCTGACACCTTTGCAAACTTCATTACCAACACATAGTCGACATATTTGAGAAATTTGCAGGCCAATTTTGATTGGGAACACGGCAAAACAATCGCCGGGGTTGTAGAAATATAAGCGGACGATTCCGTGTTTGTTTTGAAAATTTGAGACCGCACCAAAGTGCTTTCACCTTCGGTCTGTGAAACGTCCTATCTCGACTTCAACTTGATGTTTTCTATCTGACATCTATGTAACCATCATTACCAATAGACAGTCGACATATTTGAGCAGTTTTGAGTGGGTTAAGTGAACTAGAACAACAAATTCAAAACAAACAACCCGTATTTGTTGACATTGACAATGTGTGTGTGTGTGTGGGGGGGGGGGGGCCAACAACACGACGAAGTTTCACTTTTCCGCCGAAACTTCAAAGTACAAATATGCTGAAAACAGCCAAATTAACGGAATTTCTTCCGGATTTTTGATAACCGAGTGTTCTACTACATGAATATGATAACCTCAACCAGTTTAGAACAACTTTAGTTGGGGTTATGATCGATTAGAAGTAGCGTTCAGCTGCGCCAAAACTTGGAAACTGACAACATCTTGAAGTGGGCGGGGCCGACTCGGTCTCGGAAGTCGAGGAAACTTTTCGCCGAAATGTCAAAGTAGAAATATGCCAAAAACAGCTAAATTAACGGAATTTCTTCCGGTTTTTTGATGAACGAGTGCTCTAATGTCTCTACTTGATCCTCTCCACCCGTTTAGAATAATTTTAGTTAGCGGAATTAACTTTTATGCGCGATCGAATGTCGCGTTCAGCTTTTTGGACAAAACTTGAAAATGACGAGGGCGAAGATGACGATCGTGGGCTAAGTCCCACGATTGGAAAACCACATTTTTGTAGTTTTAAGAACCACCGACTGTCACCAGTTTAACGGGAGAACGGCCAAGGACTTGATATAGACTAGATTGATGGTCGAATGAGATATAGTAATAACTACATATTTAAGCCGGGAGAAGGGTGGAAACTGAGGGATCTAAAATGTCTAGATTGAAATGAAGGCAACTCATGTGGAATAAAGACCAGACATTTTTATGTTGATTTGGTTGACAAAAAGGACATATATTATCAGAAAACGGTACAGGAGATGAATACTATGGTCACAGGTCAGCAATGATAAATGTATATAAATTGAGATCTACCTAAATACTTACCAAAAGGCTAAAAGTAATGGAGCTGGCTCAACATGGTTCTAGTCTGGTTCTGGTTCAAGGTAAATCTGACTTCAAAAGGCCAGCAGCCAATCAAATGGCCCAATCTGGGTCAGGTGATTGGCAACCAAGGAATGTTTATCATCCCGACCAAACTATTTAGTTAAATACATAATTATGCAGTAATGGCTGGGGTTAAATCATAGGCCCAAGGTCAGGTATAATATGAAGGTAAATTGTGACCAAAGATGGGGAGTATTTCTGCAGTGAACCCTGGGAAAGAGGTCACGGGCGTAATAGACGCAGTCTGCTTGTCTGCGGCAATCTGCGGCAGCGGCGGCGCCGGGAACTAACCCTTTCCCGCCACACTGTAAGAGTACCAACATTACTACAAAACTGAATTCTGTCACTTCTTTCCTCATTGATGAGAGCACACTTTCCACTTTATCTATCTTAGTCATTCCGACATTCATTTTCTCATGCCCAAATGAAATTTTCCATAAGACTGAAATGTTAGTATGTAATTCTCGCCCCTGCCTAGCGCATATTAACATGATAAGTGCTTATGGTTAGTATTCATATACTATTATGAATATATGCATTTACAAGAGTGCCCTTGTAATTTGAAAGGATATTAATGTTGCCATGAAGTAACCCTGATGGTCTAGCAGATGTTAAAGTTAGGACTAATTTTTCAAAGTGTTCCTTGTGTGTGATTCCTACGCCAAATAAGGAGTAGAGTATCGTTGAGCTGACACTGTCAGCTGTCGTTGTTAGTTGACAATTTCATTAATACTTAGTCAATGTCTTCAACATTTGTCCGTTGATTGTTTCTGTTCATTAAAACATTCCCCCAAGTTGCTGCCACCTTCATTTTCATACAGAATTAATCATAGCTTTCCACTGAAGAAAAGGCTGGTTTTCTCACCATATCTGATTTCGGATGAGACTGCCAAAAATAGGACATAAAGAAATAAATTGACAAATAATATTTCCCCCCAAAATGTAAGATTTTGAATGCAAATAACTAACTTATTCTGTTGATCGATTGCTATGGGCTTAGGCCGTTATATTCTGATAAGTTGGATTAATTACCTAATTATTGTGGTGGGGCCTTGCATCGTTAGCATTGCATACAGTTGAAGAATTACTTCTACAAGCAAATACTAAACTGCCCTTGTCACATTTCTCAGTGCTTGGTGGTGAGAAACCCTTTTTCTTGGGTGGCCTTGGTGTTATTGCCAACTGATAAACTCATATATTTAGGGAATGTTCAGTTTGGCGTAGCTATTCCCGGGTCTTGAATGCCTGTCACCTTCGGTGGCTTTAAAAGTTATCGTATCGTAGCCTTCATTTATTAGTTACAGGGGGGGGGGCGTAAAAAATTCTGACCCCTCTTGAGGGGGGACGTAAAAATTTAAGCCCCTTTTTAGGAAAAAAGCCAGCGCGTTACTATAGTTCAAAGGCGGGAGGGGGTTGGGCATGAACCGTTCCACGCGCTCTCGAGGGGGGCGGGCGTAAAAAAATTTCGCCCCTCCTCGCGAAATCTCACCACCCCCCCTGTAAATAATAAATGAACACTCCCTTAGGTAATATACATTACGACAACAAATTTACTTGAAATCTATTTATTCAAAATGTTTAATAAGTGTCACGAATAAAGGTTGTCTCGGATATGCAGCACAGACATAAAATATTTGCCAAAATACATAGAAACGTGTTCAACACATATACAATATACAAAATTGTGAATGTTCACACTTAATATCAGTTCGGGCATGATATAAGTACTGCTCATTGGGGTCCAACATAAAGTCACAAAAGAGAGCTTCGTGACAGCCTTGAAGGCTATAAACTGACTGACTATACATGTATAGAGATATTCTAGATAATCATCCATATCCAGACTCTCATAAGCGGTTGTGAACAGACTCTAGTATGTACATGACGATATGATCAATATTAATCTACTTCGAACGTTAACCTGGATCAACTAAGATCTAGATTAATTAATATCAAATATGGCCTTAATAGGAACAACTCTCTGTACTTATTGAAGATCGTTTTGTGCCAAATAAAACATACAAATACAATACTACTTGACCTAAATAGAAACTTATTTATTATGCCACTTTAAAATAATGACATAACTGACTGTGTTCCTTTGGGACTAGTGGGGTAACTTTTCGTTATAACATTAACATCCTTCAAACTTTGAAAAACAGTTTATAAGAACTGGATATTATGTACATTAGTCATACCATAAATCATCATCATATAAGGTCAATCTTGCATGGATTATTTAAATGTAACATGCATAGTACAGAAATATGATGGCTTATATTCTTATATGTTTATACTCTCCTATGATCCCACACGCTATTTTCAAATCGCAGTGATAATAAAATCCAAACTAACTTTTTGACAAGATTATTAGCCAAATTTCAATATATGGGCAAGAATGTACGCATATACGCAGGGCTAGTAACAGCAAATAGTCAACTGAGCATTGTGGTCTCCGAGGCTTTCTTAGACAGTAATAGTTCTTATGTACTTAGTACTTTATATAGTTTACATAAATCATTCATCATAACCAGGGTTCCCACAAAAATTTCAGATTAAAATTCCATGACATTTCCATGACATTCCATTACAAAAATCTCAATTTTCCCTGACATTAATAACATTCTTGTAGGGGTCAGGGGGCTTGGGAGCTTGAGAAAATGTCTAAAATCGAGAAATCAAATGATACATTATAGTAGATTTTGTAATATTAATTTGATTGCTTTAATTTTTCATGACATTCCATCACACACGGCTAATTTTTGGAGTGGGCTATGTTCGCTGTAACGCTATGAAACTAGGTCAAGCCCACTCTTATATAGTCACCCTGTTTTTTTGTGCAGACATGTTTTGCCTGATCTGTTACAACTTGATGAAATATCCTGTGGACTATTTGAGCTATATCATTCTTTTGCAAAACACCTCAGGTATCTATATCTGTAAAAAGAAATGGGAAAAAAAGAAGTTAAATCACCTAAAATAAGAGATTTCTTTAAAAAACTGAAAAAAAACTCAGATTCTGCAAAAAAAAAGTGAATGTTGGGAGAATGTAATTTTCTACATGATTTCAGTATTGTACCATTTCAAATATTGCTCTGTTGTATTCCCTACTAAAAATGGTGATAACTCCTGTTGTTAGTTTAATGAAAATACTTAGCATCAAAACAATATATTGATGTGAAGTTGGCGTTTTTTGGCGCTCGCCATGTTGGATTTCGACAATTTTCTGCGTGCCGACGAGTCGATATCTCCGGATCTACTTTGTTTTCAGGGTTGCGACCAGCGCCATTCTCTTTATTTTCGAATTCTAGGCCGAAAACATGTGCTGGGGGGTTGAAATGATGAATATTTAGGTCATTTAGAGCATATTTATCGATTCCAATCGATGCGAGTTGACGCCCGCCATGTTGGATTTCGTCTCCTCTCACATCACGTGACCACAGTCCTGACTTCTGATTGGTCGAGAGCAGAGGAGACTTGAACGAAATCCAACATGGCGGGCGTCAACTCGCATCGATTCGAACGATAAAATTGCTCAAATTGGTCCAAATAGCCACTATTCCACCCCCCCAGCACATGTTTCCGGCGTAAAATTCGAAAATAAAGAGAATGGGACAGGTTTGAGGCTTCAAAACAAAGTAATTGTTGTTGTTTTGACAATTTTCCGACGAGTCGATATCTCCGGATCTACTTCGTTTTCAGGGTTGCGACCAGCGCCATTCTCTTTATTTTCGAATTCTAGGCTGAAAACATGTGATGGGGGGTGGAATGGTGGCTATTTGGACCAATTTGAGCAATTTTATCGATCTATTGGGTCGATATTTGTTAGTATTGGCGAGTATTTCGCCTTTGTAAGGTTGAATCGTAAATTTATTTATGTTGTTTATTTCCTTGCCGCCTGCCGCCACAAAGACGTCGTCTCCTGCGTGATTTGCTTTTGACCAATCAGAAGCCAGGACTGAGGTCACATGACTTTGCTCCGCTACTAAGATGTATCAATTTTCAGCCGCTACTAAGATGTATCAATTTGCAGCCGCTACTAAGATGTATCAATTTGCAGCCGCTACTAAAATGTATCAATTCGCTGCCGCTACTAAAATGTATCAATTTGCTGCCGCTACTAAAATGTATCAATTTGACCTAGGCTAGGCTATTGAAAACAAAGAGGGGGGGGGGGCACTGGGACTATAATCAATTCTCTCAATGTAGGCCTACTAACTATAGCTTGGCCTATTTTATTTATAGCCCCCCTACCCTCGCTGAAGCCAAAAAAAAAAAAAAAAAAAAAAAAAATTATTTAGCACCTTTTCTGCCCGAGATCCTCTTTTATAGCACCTTTCCTCCCCAAATTCCTCTTTATCAGGACCTTTCCTGCCCCTAATCCTCTTTTATAAGGCTAGGCCTACTTTTAGCTTGAGGGGATACCGCTTTTGTCATTAGAAAGTCAAATGGATTATCTAATTTGAGTACAGTACGTTTTTTCTCATTTCTGACAGCAGAATCGTAATCGCCAGAAGAAGCTACCCTAATTTCATATATTGGAAGTCATGTATAATCGAATTCCAGGTGGTAGCTGTAGGTGAGCAGGTGGCTGTGGGAAAGTAGGTGGCTGGGGGCGAGCAGGTGGCTGTGGGCGTCAGCGCCCGGCAGCGCGTAACCGCTGTTTTACGTCTCGGCCGAAAAAGCGAGTCGATCAGAGCGTCAGCAGCGACACCATCTTCGTTGCAACTTCGCTTCGAGTTTGACGTGTCGGGTTGGCCGGGGGGGGGGGGGGGGCAGCGTGAGCTGCAGATGATGTTGCCTCCAAAACCGATTTTGCCCCCAAAACCGATTTTGAGCCCCAAAACGATTTGACCCAAAAACGATTTTGAAGTTCTCCTACCCTTCCGAAAATCGGGCCGATCGGAGCGTAAACAGCGAAGATATTTGCGATTTTCGTTTTGTCGAATTATATTGGTACTCCGTTTATCCCGTTCTCCCTTTCTCCCTTTCTCCGTTTATCCCGTTCTCCGTTTATCCCGTTCTCCGTTTATCCCGTTCTCCGTTTATCCCGTTCTCCCTTTCCCCGTTTATACCTTTCCCCGTTTATCGTTTATCCCGTTATCCGTTTGTCGTTTATCACGTTCTCCGTTCATCCCCTTCTCCCTTTATCCTGTTCTCCCTTTCTCCGTTTATCCCGTTCTCTTCCTAAAATCTTCCTATATAAATTCAATTCCTATTGGGACTAGGCCTACTTTTAGCTTGAGGGGATAATAAAATCTTCCTATATAAATTCAATTCCTATTGGGACTAGGCCTACTTTTAGCTTGAGGGGATAATAAAATCTTCCTACATAAATTCAATTCCTATTGGGACTAGGCCTACTTTTAGCTTGAGGGGATAATAAAATCTTCCTACATAAATTCTATTCCTATTGGGACTAGGCCTACTTTTAGCTTGAGGGGATAATAAAATCTTCCTACATAAATTCAATTCCTATTGGGACTAGGCCTACTTTTAGCTTGAGGGGATAATAAAATCTTCCTACATAAATTCAATTCCTATTGGGACTAGGCCTACTTTTAGCTTGAGGGGATAATAAAATCTTCCTACATAAATTCAATTCCTATTGGGACTAGGCCTACTTTTAGCTTGAGGGGATAATAAAATCTTCCTACATAAATTCTATTCCTATTGGGACTAGGCCTACATTTTAGCTTGAGGGGATAATAAAATCTTCCTACATAAATTCTATTCCTATTGGGACTAGGCCTACATTTTAGCTTGAGGGGATAATAAAATCTTCCTACATAAATTCAATTCCTATTGGGACTAGGCCTACTTTTAGCTTGAGGGGATAATAAAATCTTCCTACATAAATTCAATTCCTATTGGGACTAGGCCTACTTTTAGCTTGAGGGGATAATAAAATCTTCCTACATAAATTCAATTCCTATTGGGACTAGGCCTACATTTTAGCTTGAGGGGATAATAAAATCTTCCTACATAAATTCAATTCCTATTGGGACTAGGCCTACTTTTAGCTTGAGGGGATAATAAAATCTTCCTACATAAATTCAATTCCTATTGGGACTAGGCCTACTTTTTTAGGCCTACTTTTAGCTTGAGGGGATAATAAAAGTCCGAAAAAAGTCGAAAAAAGAGGATCCACTCTCGACGAGATTATTTATGTCCCGCGACATTCGACTAAGAACACTACATTTTAGCCCTCAAGCCCTTCCTTGTTTTGGATCAAAATTACAATTAGGAAAATTCCAAGATGGCTGCCAAGATGGCCACCAAAAACTCAAGATTGTCTGATTTCCTTGTGTGATACATGGATTTTAGGGTTATCTAGGGTGTAGAATCCATATTTTGGGTCAAAATCACAATTTGGAAAATTCCAAGATGGCTGCCAAGATGGCCGCCAAAAAGTCAAGGTTGTCTGATTTCCTTGTGTGATACATGGATTTCATGGTTATCTAGGGTGTAGAATCCATATTTTGGGTCAAAATTACAATTTGGAAAATTCCAAGATGGCTGCCAAGATGGCCGCCAAAAAGTCAAGATTGTTTGATTTCCTTGTGTGATACATGGATTTCATGGTTATCTAGGGTGTAGAATCCATATTTTGGGTCAAAATTACAATTTGGAAAATTCCAAGATGGCTGGCAAGATGGCCACCAAAAACTCATGATTGTCTGATTTCCTTGTGTGATACATGGATTTTAGGGTTAACAAGGGTGTAGAATCCAAATTTTGGGTCAAGATTACAATTTGGAAAATTCCAAGATGGCCGCCAAAAAGTCAAGATTGTCTGATTTCCTTGTGCGATACATGGATTTTAGGGTTATCTAGGGTGTAGAATCCATGTTTTGGGTCAAAATTACAATTTGGAAAATTCCAAGATGGCCGCCAAAAAGTCAGGATTGTTTGATTTCCTTGTGTGATACATGGATTTCATGGTTATCTGAGGTGTAGAATCCATATTTTGGATCAAAAATACAATTTGGAAAATTCCAAGATGGCTGCCAAGCTGGCCACCAAAAACTCATGATTGTCTGATTTCCTTGTGTGATACATGGATTTTAGGGTTATCTAGGGTGTAGAATCCATATTTTGGGTCAAAATTACTATTTGGAAAATTCCAAGATGGCCGCCAAAAAGTCAAGATTGTCTGATTTCCTTGTGCGATACATGGATTTTAGGGTTATCTAGGGTGTAGAATCCATGTTTTGGGTCAAAATTATAATTTGGAAAATTCCAAGATGGCCGCCAAAAAGTCAAGATTGTTTGATTTCCTTGTGTGATACATGGATTTCATGGTTATCTGAGGTGTAGAATCCATATTTTGGATCAAAAATACAATTTGGAAAATTCCAAGATGGCTGCCAAGCTGGCCACCAAAAACTCATGATTGTCTGATTTCCTTGTGTGATACATGGATTTTAGGGTTATCTAGGGTGTAGAATCCATATTTTGGGTCAAAATTACTATTTGGAAAATTCCAAGATGGCTGCCAACATGGCTGCCAAAAAGTCAAGATTGTCTGATTGCCTTGTGCGATACATGGATTTTAGGGTTATCTAGGGTGTAGAATCCATATTTTGGGTCAAAATTACAATTTGGAAAATTCCAAGATGGCCGCCAAAAACTTAAGATTGTCTGATTTCCTTGTGCGATACATGGATTTCATGGTTATCTAGCGTGTAGAATCCATATTTTGGATCAAAATTACAATTAGGAAAATTCCAAGAAGGCTGCCAAGATGGCCACCAAAAACTCAAGATTCTCTGATTTCCTTGTGCGATACATGGATTTTAGGGTTATCTAGGGTGTAGAATCCATATTTTGGGTCAAAATTACTATTTGGAAAATTCCAAGATGGCTGCCAAGATGGCCACCAAAAACTCAAAATTCTCTGATTTCCTTGTGCGATACATGGATTTTAGGGTTATCTAGGGTGTAGAATCCATATTTTGGGTCAAAAATACAATAGCACTCTAGCAACATAGCCCACTCCTTTAGTTAACATTAGTGTTACTCTATAGTAGCTATAGTTTTAAACCGCTATTTATTACAAAATTCCATGACATTCCCTGACATTCCAGACAACTTTTAAATTCCATGACACATGGGAACCCTGCATACCGCACCTTATCTTTGTTTCAAATGGTTAGTAACATAAAACAAATAAAACCATATAATAATCTTGTCCCATTATATCATCTGCACCAACATTATAAGGAATGCGAACTAGATCAATAGTAACAGCCTTGGCACAGCGCCATGTCCACCATGTATCGATGTGCCACCAGGTGATTCTCCAAGTCTGCAGGTGTAGGGAAGCCCTTTTCACACGTCACACAGTCTGAATAATTCTGAACGATTTGGCTGAGAATGTCTTCTTTGATGTCCATGTTCTTGCCCTTGTTCAGCTTATGAACAGTTCTTTGGATCAGAAGCTCTTCATCCTCTAAGCTGAGGCTCGGCTCATGGCGAGGTGTCTCCCTAACACTGTGACTCAATATGTGTGTACATGCAGCGAGCAGGACGTCAAACTCTTTGTCACATCCTGAACAGTTGTAAGAATTTTCTCCAGTTTTTGTCTTCTTTATCTTGAGCACATAATTTGCCACATTCTCAAACTGAACTGGCTTGTCAGTGTGAGTCTTAACTTCAGTACTGAGTTCGGACTCATGTCCATTGTCAGTATGACCCTTCACCTCAAGTCCATTGTCAGTTAGCGTTGTGACGTCATCGCCATTGTCAGTGAGTGTCGGGACTGCATCGCCATTGTCATTGAGGCTCGTGACTGCATCCCCATTGTCAGGGAGGGTCGTGACATCATTGCCATTGTCAGTGAGTGTCGGGACTGCATCGCCATTGAGGCTTGTGACTAATTCCCCATTGTCATTGAGGCTCGTGACTAATTCCCCATTGTAATTGAGGGCCTTGACTGCATCCCCATAGTCAGTGAGACTTGTGGCTGCTTCCCCATTGTCACTGAGGCTCGTGACTGCATCCCGATTGTCAGTGAGGGTCGTGACTGCATCCCGACTGTCATTGAGGCTCGTGACTGTTTCCCCATTGTCATTGAGGGTCGTGACTGCATCGCCATTGTCATTGAGGCTCGTGACTGCATCGCCATTGTCAGTGAGGCTCGTGACTGTTTCCCCATTGTCAGTGAGGGTCGTGACTGCTTCCCCATTGTCATTGGGGCTCGTGACAGCATTCCCATTGTCATTGAGGCTCGTGACTGCTTCCCCATTGTCATTGAGTGTCGTGACTGCATCCCCATTGTCATTGGCCTTGTCATTGAGGCTCGTGACTGCATCCCCATTGCTAGTGAGGGTCGTGACTTCAGTTGTAACATGTTCAGACTCATGTACATTGTCACTATGGGTCCTCACTTCTAAAAGAATTTCAGATGCATGTCCATTGTCAGCATGGGTCTCCACTTCAGTTGTAACACGCTCAGGCTCATGTTTATTGTCGGTATGACACATGGTAGAATGAGCTCCTGCATGTGTTTTCATATGTTCATCAAGATATTTCAACTGACAGAATAAGTCATGACAGATAAAGCATGTGTGAACTGTTATGTGCGTGAACAGGTCAAGTTCATCTGGGAAGCTTGTTCCACAATGCCAACATTTGTGAGTTCCTTTGTCTGTGTGTGCATCCTCTCCTACTGGGGCAGTCACATCTTTATTTGTGTTACCCTGGTTGCTGTTTGCTTCAGTGTGGGTCGTCACATGTGGCTTTAAAGGACCTGGCTGAGTAAAACTCTTGCTGCACACAGAACTTTTGTCTCTTGTGTGACTCGCCAAAACCGAGTTCTCGAGGAAAGTCTCTTCAGAACCAACACACTTCTTAGCTTTTTCTCCAGTGTGGCGCACCACCATATGACCCTTTAAAAGTCCTGGATGACTAAACCTCTTGCCGCACATAGAACACTTGTGAGGTTTTTCATCTGTGTGAGTCATCATGTGACTATCTAGATCAGATTTCAGGACAAACTCCTTTTTACACCTAGTGCACTTGTAAGTTTTCACTCCTTTGTGAGTTCCCATGTGACCAACTAAGGTTTTCTTCTCGATAAATGCCTTAGGGCACACAGTACATTTATAAGGTCTTTCTCCAGTGTGGAGCATCATGTGGCGCCTTAAATTTGTCTTACTACTAGACATCTTGTTGCACACAGAACACTGGTTAGTCTTATTGGCCTTGTCAGTTACCGTGTGATCGTTCATCATGTGACTCGCAAAATCTGATATTTCACCAAACCTCTTGCTGCACACAGAACACTGGTGAGACACACCTGCTGTATCCACCTCTCTGCTGTCTGCAGATTCTACTGGAGACTCGGGAGGCGTTTGTCTGCTGTAAACCTCAGAGTGTTGATGGAGGGCGGATGGAATAGAAACCAGTTCCTCACATGTAGGAGATTTAAGATGTGTTCCATCGTCCTGTGATCCCGGATCTTCTCTTGTGTCGGTTGTCATGTGCTCGTTTAGGCTTTCCTCCTGACCACATGCTTCAGTGTGGGTCATTATGTGGCTGTCCAATTGTGATTCTGCAGGGGCTTCCTGAATGAATACTTTAGCATGGGTCGTCATGTGTTCCCCTAGAATCTCTAGCCGAGGAAACACCTTACTGCACACAAAACACTTGTGGACATGTTTTCCCTTGTGAGTTTCCATGTGTCCATCCAGGATAGCTTTCAGCGTGAATGCCTTATGGCAGAGGGTACATTTGTGAGTTTTTTCTGCACGCTTCTTCGACATACACTTCTCCAAGTTCTGTAACCGACCAAACCTTGTGTAAGGCCTGTCTCCTTTATGTCCTTTCATTTGTGTATTTGATGCTTTTTCCAGAGTTACTGCCTTGTCACAGTGAGTACATTTCTGAGCTCCTTCACCGGTGATGGGTTTGGGTATATCTGGGTACACGGTTCCACAACGACTACACTTGTCAGCGCTTTTATCTGTACATGGAACCTCTTCTACATCAGTCTTCATGAGTTGGGTCAGGCTATCATCCTGTTGGGTGTGTGCTCTAGTGCGGGTCGTCATGTGTTTGTTCTGTGTTTGTTTCTTCCTCTGTGGTCCATGTTGGGTTCTTATGTGTCGAGACAGGTGTGATGGCCGGCCAAACCTTATGCCGCAGACAGAACACTGGTAAGGAACTTTTATTTGTTTCCGTGTGTGTAACTGCATGTGAGCTTGTAGGTTTACAGCCTGTGGGAATGTTTTACTACAAACTGTACACTTATGATGGTTCCCTGTATGCACAGCCTTTAGGCTCGCCTCTCTACTGTATGCTGCAATTGGCTTCACCTTGGTGCCTTTCTTCTTTTTCGCTTTCTGGATGTCTGCTGTTGAGTGGGTCCTCATATGCCTGGCCAGATGCGATGAACAGCGAAACCTCATGCTGCACACAGAACATGGCAGAGGTTTTTCCCCAGTGTGGATGCCCATGTGTCTAGTAACATCTGATGCCCATCTGAACTTCTTGCTACACACAGGACATTGATGACGACCTTTGGCTGTCTGTCTCTCTGCAGGGTGATTGTCCATAATGTGTTTACTTAAAAACCCTAAGTTACTAAAAGTCTTGTTGCACACAGAACACTTGTGAGGCTTTTTCCCTCTGTGGGTCACCATGTGTTGATTTAAATTCCCCGGGTGACTAAATGTCTTGCTGCACACAGAACATTTGTATGACTTTTCCTCCACATGAGTTTTCATGTGGTTCTCTAAGTCTAATTTCATGCTGAACGACTCATTACAGTCAGAACAGTTGTAGCCGGGGGTCTCTGTGTGGGTCGCCATGTGGCTGTTCAAATCCTCTACTAACGTAAACACCTCATCACACTGAGTACATTTGTGAGGACTTTCGACAGGGTGAATCCTCATCATGTGTCCCTCTAGATTCCCCAACTGATGAAAGCTCAGGTTACACATAGAGCACTTGTGTAGTTTCTCTCCCATATCTTCTGTGTTTGTCCCCATGGTACTATTCACTTTTGCCTTCACAACAAAATTCCCATCAGACCTTTTGCCATATTCTTTAGGACTTTGGCCAGGATGTATCTTCCTCATGTGCCTATTCCTCATGTGCCTATTTAAATAAGATCTTTTAAGGAATATCTTATTACATTGAGAACAGTTGTGTAATTCTTTCTCTGTGTGGGTCACCGTGTGCCTATTCAAATCTCCTACCAGAGTAAACACCTCATCGCATTGAGTACATTTGTGAGGATGTTCTCCAGGGTGAGCCCTCATCATGTGTGTCTTTAGATTCCCCAACTGATTAAATCTGTAGCTGCACACTGAACACTCATGAGGTTTTTCTCCTGTGTGAATCAGCATGTGCACTTTTAAATGTGTTGACCCTTGAAACGTCTTGCTGCACACAGAACACTTGTGAGGTCCTTTTCCTGTGGAATTCTTCATGTGAGAATTTGATTTTGATTTCTTGATTTCAACATTTTCTCCAAGATGTGTCATTCTCATGTGGCGATTTAAGGAGTTGTTCATAATGAAAGCCTTATCGCACAGAGTGCATTTATAAGGCCTTTCACCTATGTGGAGCAGAGTGTGTGTATTGGATTCTACCAACCCCTCGCTGTGCACAGAATGCTCAAGGGGTATATTTGCTTCTTTGCTTTCTAGAATTCTTCCGGGATGCTTCCTTCTCATATGCTTGTTTAGTTCTTTGTTCAGAATGAATGCCTTGTCACACAGAGTACACTTGTGAGGCTTTTCTTTTTTGTGGGTCAGCATATGTCTAGCCAAGACTGCTTTATAAGAGAATGCCTCATCACAGTGAGTACATTTGTGAGGCTTTTCTTGAGTGAGTTTCTTTAGACTATCCTTTCGGGTGTATCCTCGAGGGTGACACAACATGTGGCGCTTTAGATTGCCTAACCAAACAAATGTCTTTTGGCAAACTGAACACTTGTGAGCTTTTCCTGTTTTGGGGGTCGCTATGCGTTTCCCTAAGGTACTTGCTTGTGTAAACTTGTAAGGCTTTTCTCTTTTATGTGTCAGCATATGTCTAACCAAGACTGCTTTATAGGAGAATGCCTCATCACAGTGAGTACACTTGTGAGGCTTTTCTCCAGTGTGGGTAACCTTGTGCTTACGCAGCCCTGATTTCCTGCTAATTGTCTTATTAGACTTCTTTTTCAGAGGTCTGTTCGCAGGGTGGGAGATCAACAAATGTCGCTTTAAATTTCCTAACCGATTAAAAGTCTCGCTGCATTTGGAACATTCGTGCGGTGTTCCTCCCGCATGAGTCAACACGTGTTTAGCTAAACTTGCTTCATAGATATATGTCTTGTCACACTGACGACACTTGTGAGTCTTCTTCTCCGGGTGTGTCGTCGTCATGTGTTGCTTTAAATTCTCTACCAGTCGAAACTTCTTGCTGCACACAGAACACGTATGAGACTTTTCTTCTTTGTGAGGCTTCTCCTTGGTATTTTTCTCTTGTATATATGGTTCAGAGTGGGTCAACATGTGTTGCTTCAAATTCCCTAACAAACCGAAGCTCTTGCTGCACACTGAACACTGGTGAACCTTTCCACTCTTGTGGGTGATCATGTGGGTCTTCAAGGCACTTGCTTCCTTGAACTGTTTACCACATTGACTGCACGTGTGAGGCTTTTCTCCGGTGTGGGTGGTCAGGTGTGCCTTTAGGGTAGCTGCTAGTGTAAACTGCTTACCACACTTGATGCACTTGTATGGTTTTTCTCCGGTGCGCGTTACCGTGTTGCGCTTTACTGTTGTGAAGCGACCACTTCTCCTGCTGCAGACAAAACGTGCGTTAAGTCTTCCTCGTGTGTTGGTCTTTAGCCGCGCTTTAGCTTTTCCGCTAGTTCTCGGCGCTACTGGAGGCTTCATCTTCTTGTTTGTCCAAGACAGACTGAGGAGTTGTCACGACAAGACAGCTGATGGTTTCTGTGCTCAGTGCAGAGCCAGTAGAGGAGGTGCGACGGAGATAATGAATTCCTGCGAACGTCTTCGTCCTTCTATGAATTCCTGCAAACGTCTTCGTCCTTCTATGAATGCAGTTTCTTCACCTGCCAATATACAAAGAAGAGAAAGGTTGAAGTATTTCATTTAAGGGAGTGTTCACTCATTAGTTACAGGGGGGAGGGCGTAAACATTTCCGACCCCTCCTGAGGGGGGGGGGGGGCGTAAAAAATTCTGACCCCTCTTGAGGGGGGGGGGGGTGCATAAAAAGCCTGTGCGTTACTATAGTTCAAAGAGGGGGGGGGGCGAAAAAGTTTCGTGAAGTCTCACCTCCCCCCCTGTAATAATTAAATGAACACTCCCTAAGTTGGACTTGGAAGGTGGGTTGAGAGTAGGAGGGTAGTTGATATTGCGATGTACCTGGGCACTAAGAAATGTTCCTGAAAGTGTATTTAATGTGCTGCCCACGTTCCCATACCCTGTTAAGGCTGTTTGTTTTCTGCATTTGATAATAATTGACCCATCCTCAGGCTTTTAATCAAATATAGTCAATGAATGGTATAGGCGATTGGCATCACATGTGACCCAGGGGAGAGGGGAGGGGGGACGGAGTACAGGGGGTCTAGGGACGGGGGTCGAGGGTCGAGGGAAGGGGGACGGGGGTCGAGGGTCGAGGGACGGGGGTCGAGGGAAGGGGGTCGAGGGACGGGGGTCGAGGGAAGGGGGTCGAGGGACTGGGGTCGAGGGACGGGGGTCGAGGGACGGGGGTCGAGGGACGGGGGTCGAGGGACGGGGGTCGAGGGACTGGGGTCGAGGGACGGGGGTCGAGGGACGGGGGTCGAGGGACTGGGGTCGAGGGACGGGGGTCGAGGGTCGAGGGACGGGGGTCGAGGGACTGGGGTCGAGGGACGGGGGTCGAGGGTCGAGGGACGGGGGTCGAGGGACGGGGGTCGAGGGGCGGAGGGACGGGGGAGGGGGGATAGGGGATGGGAGAGGGGGGACGAAGGGAGGAGGGATGGTGGAGGGGGTACAGGGGAGGGGGGATGGGAGAGGGGGGATGGAGGGAGGAGGGACGGGGGAGGGGGATGGAGGGAGGGGGAAAAAAAAGATTTGGAAAAAAAAAGATTTGGAAAAGAAGAAAAAAAAAACGAAGTTTGGAAAAAACGAAGTTTGAAAAAAAAAAAAAAAAAAAAATTAATTAGAGGGAGGTAATCACCAGGCGTCTCATATACCGTCTCAAAAAGCGTTCCCCAAGCCTTTAACATGGAGCTCTATGGGTTCAACAAGTTGGTGGAGGGCATTAGAGGGAGGTTTTTCCTATACCAGCAGCTTCGCTGCAGGCCATACTAAATGTTAACATGGGAAGATCACGGGAAGAACGTTGCAATAACAACATGGCGCTGGGCGGGAACGTAATCGCCGACCAGGACCCAACAAAATCGCCTCGGGTGAACTGCATCATGGGAGCCGTATCGTTATTTATATGGTCCTAACCAGCAATGCTAAAGAAATTAGTGAAAAAAAAGCCAAATGTGACACTTTTTTAAATGCCTTTTTTGAGAATTTGAGGAAACGCACTTTACAATATTGGTATCGGGAGATCGGCATTGAGCTGTACAACTCAAAACACAGATATTTGTTTGGCAGGAAAATTTATTTGCTGAAATATTTGAGGTACAAGTCATGGGAAAAATGTCTTAAATTGGGTTGAGAACCGTCGTATAAGACCCTGAGGCACAGTAGTGCCCCTGGGTCAATAAATGCTTTAATAGAAGGATGCCATGCTAAAATACAGTGCCTAGGCCTACCATATAAATTTTGGGAAATTTCTGGAAGTGAACTCGGACTTTATGATTACAGCTGAACTGACTAAAACAGTGAGTGAGGTAGTACTGGTTGTTTTATGCTGCATTTCACACGGGTGTGCCTCGCATTAGGCAGTGTTCATTTGTTAATTACAGGAGGGGGGGTGGTGAGATTTTGCGCAGAGGCGCAAACATTTTTCACGCCCCCCCCCCCTTGAGAGCGCGTAGAATGTTTCACGGCCCTCCTCGCCGAAGGTGCCAAAAATGTTTTGGACCACCCCCCCCTTTGAACTATAGTAATGCGCAGGCTTTTTTGCTGACAAAATAGTCTGACAATGATACAAAAGAATCACACTTTACTACCGGGACTGGAACGATTTACCGACCTGTGGTAGATATGGCCGATGTCGCCGTGTTGAATTTAAGGGTCTAGGGCCATTACAATCACCATTATCTTTACAGATAAGAAAAGCTCAAATAGGGATCTATATTACCGGTACTGGAACCAATATATATTCATTTTTCAAAATGTATCGAACTCCCTACCATAGATGTGCCTCTACATGGGTCCCCACAGTTTGACCATTTCGCTGTGTCGATTTTTAGTCAAAGGGCTGTGTCACTGTGTCGATTTTTAGCTATATAAGAAGTTAGAGAAAAATCCCTGTGGGTCGAATTTTACCCCCAACTTTCCTGTGTCTGTCGATTTTTAAAAAGGTCTAAAACGGCCGTGTCGCCCGTGTCATTTTTTTACCCATGTAGAGGCACATAGATATACGATAATATACATTATCTGTATCCCTACTAACGCTTGTAGTAACGGTGGCAATCCTGGCTGTTGTGTCATCATGGCTCATTGGCTGATGCAACAGGATAGGCCCAGGCCAGGGGCCAGGCTGCTGCCGGCCCCAGGCAACAGGTCATTTATTGGAAGAGCCTTTTAGAGAGGAGTAGGAACCAATATAGTTAAATCCATACAGACCTACAAATATCATGCATTCAAATGTATGCCTTCTATGCTGATAGTACCGGGTAACTACCGTTATGGTGATAAGGTGAGCGATAATGGGACACTGTTGGGCCGGCGGCAATCCAGGGGCGCGGGAAGCATGGCCATTTCCAACCCCCGGTATTTGTCTTTTAATCAACAGAACAAACGCATTACAGCGTCTATACTTATAATAGCAACATTTACATATATGATGTAGTAGATTGTATTGTGTTGTTAACATAGTTACACTTTATCTCACCTTAAACCGAGTCTTTTAAAGTTTGTGTTGCTCTTTTTGGGTAGTTTGGATACCGTGCGGGATATTGTGAAATAATGGTAAAAGTTGTAAACTACGGATGAAACTGCCGAATTTACCGCTAGGTGTCAGTAGTAAACGGCAGTGCTGTCACCTAGCGGTAAACTGAACAATTACTCACAGTGTGAGTGGGTTTCAACTCTTACCATTTCCTCGCGACTTCCTGCTCTTAGAAATAAGGAAGCAACCAAACAACGTAGCATATTTCAATGTTACGGTGGCACTGAATCAGGCTGTTACGGGGAGATTCTCGGACCCCCGACCTTTCTCCCGGTGGCCTGCACGAATCCAGATGGCTCTACTGACCAATGTAAGGATATATATTTAGTAGCATTGACTGTTGCCCGTTAGCGTTGAGTTGGCCTTGGTCCTCGCCCTAGTAAATTTCAATAGCAAACAAACAGACTTCCTCCTAAACTTTACTAACTTTAAGTTTACTTGGCCAGCCAAGGACCGAATGTTTGACATTCACATTGCGTGGTGTTACTCAGACTGTCTCAGTGTTAGCACGGTTAAACTTACAGTGTGTGTGCATGCATGTGTACTTAATGGTTTCTATTTAAACAGCACAGTGCCAGTGGACTTGTGCAGTAGCCCCACCTCACTCAGAGATCTGGGTCACGCCCCCTCTGTCACAAGACTAAGTAGGTCACCGTCCCTTCCACACCCACACTTCCCATGCAAAACACATGCAGCCCTAGGGCCTAAGCATCGAGGTGACTGGACGTTGATAATGCACAAAATATCTATGTAATGTCATTATAATAATAACACATGCTTGCTATTAGCGCACCAAAATGTCTAATAGACACACACCTATATTTTTGACATCTTAGCTGGTGAATTCGTGGTTGAACACTGTTGTTGTGAAACTTTTTAGGGAGTGCTCGTTTCTTAACAACGGGGGGGTGGTAGATTTTTTTTTGGGGGGGGGGGGTAAATTTGGACCCCTTGACGGGGGGGGGGGTAAAAATGTAGACCACTTATGATGGCGGGGGGGGGGGGGGATTCCCGGGGAATTCCACCTGTTTTGCTATACTACAAACGCGGGGGGGGGGGGCTAAAAAATTTGACTCCTCGAGGGGGGGATGATCAAATATCGCACACTCCGCGCAAAATCTCACGACTGCCATCCCCCGTTAAAAAATGAGCACTCCCTTACCAGGATAAAGTAAAACGGTCTTAAAAAATGTAGACTAAATAATATGTAAAGACCCCCCCCCTTTTTTTTTTAAATTTTACTAGAAGTTTCACTAAATGTATGCCCTTTAAGGAGAGCATGTCACATAAAGGCATCATAATTCATTTCAAAAGTGCATCAGCCCCATAGTATCAGGCCATAGGGTTAGCATGATGCATGAATGCAGCCCAGGGGTGGTGAATGCATCATAATGACAAAGGATTTACATGTTCATGTGAATGCATAAACACACTCTCCATGCAGCCCTTAAAGAGTTAAGTGCACACTGCCATCATAGATTAAAGTATGTGTCAATATTAGAGAGATGTTAGTAACATCTTGTTTAGTAATGTAAAGAGAAGCTGGGCTTTGACCACTTTAAAACAGAACAGGTTTTGTACACGCATGCAGTAGTGATGGGCAGGGGGCGAGTGAGAAATTTGATTGGGACATGCGCGGACATTTCCACTCCCTGTTTGTCTTGGCCTCTAGGGATTTCATGAGCGATGCCATATTTGTCTTGTGTATATCAGTAAAAAAATGTCTTTTGTTTCTATTTTACAAGGTGGGGAGTGGTGGCAGTATGTAGTCGAGATGAACAAGTTCAGACGTAACCAGAAGTTGCTGCACTTACTCCACTAGGCGGCCAAAGATGTTACTAACCAATAACTTTCTTAGGAAACACAAGACCTGAGGTTATCTAGTACTTCCTGGTCAGAACTGAAAATGGATTTTAAAACCAGCATAAAGAAGGAAGTGCAATTGAACACTGGCACAGTGGGTAAACTTCAGGAATGCTGTATATGCAGTAAATTAGTCCTCCATATGGATAAACACATGCTGATGCACACAGGAGAGAGACCATACCAATGTCATAAATGTGATAAGGCATTTATAGTGAACTCAGCCTTGGTTAAACACATGAGGACCCACACAGGGAAGAAACCTAACAAGTGTTCTGTGTGTGAAAAGAGGTTTATAACGTTGGGGAATTTAAAGCAGCATATGCTGACCCACACAGGGGAGAGAAACTACCCGTGTTCTGAGTGTGATGCAACGTTTGGTCGGCCAGCAGCCTTACAGAGACACATGTTGCAGATCCACACAGGAGAAAAACCTCACAAGTGTTGTCTGTGCGTTAAAAGATTCAATCAGAAATCAGCTTTGGCTGAACACATGTTGACGCACACAGAAGATAAGACATACGTTTGTTCTGTGTGCAACAGGAGGTTTCTTCGGTTAGATAGCTTAAAGCGACACATGCTGAAACTCCATGAAGGAAAAGGACTTCAAAAGTACACAAGCGATGATGAAATATTTGATAATAAACTAGGTTTGATTAAACAGATACCAACTCACACAGGAGAGATGACTTCTGAGTGTTCTGTGGACAGTGAGGCATCTGATCATTCACAGACTTCAAAGCAACGTGTGCTGAGGCCCAGCCCTGCAGAAAGACGTCATAGGTCTTGTCAGATATTTGAAAAGAAGTTCATCTGGAAATCGGGTTTGGCTCAAAACATGGTGATTCAAAAAGGAGAGAAGAACTGTTCTGTGTGTTGCAAGATGTTTAGTCGGTCATGGACGTTAAAACGCCACATGCTGATGACTCACCCGACAGACAGACCTCACAAAGGTACACACAATGATAGAGCATTCAATGGGAAACACAGGGTGAATCACACAGGAGAAAAACCTGTCTCACATGTCAGTGAAACACTGAAAGGGACGTTAAAGCAACATGTGTCGCTCGCCCATCCTTCAGAAAAAACATACAAGTGCACAAAATGCGATGAGACATTCAAAGATGAATCATGTTTAGCCCAACACATGGTGACTCACACGGGAGAGAAGCCTCCTGAGTGTTTGATGGACAGCAAGGTGCCTGGTCATTTACATGCTTCAAAGCAGCATTTGTTAAGGCCCCGCCCTGCGGAAAGACCTCATAAATGTTGTGGAATGTGTGATGAGCAGTCAGGTTTGGCTAAACCTATGTTGACTCACCAAGGAAAAAAGACTCACAAGTGTTCTGTGTGCAGTAAGAGGTTCATTCGGGTCTGGGCTTTAAAACAACATATGTTGATGACCCACCCTGTAGAAAAACCTCACAACTTGGTGGATCACACAGCAGTAAGAAATGACTCACAGGACAGTGAATCAAAACAGGAATTTCCTACATGTGACAAAGTGTTTCCAAGTCCATCAGCCCCAGAACACACAGAAACCCACACAGGGGAGAAACCTCACCAGTGTTCTGTGTGCAGCAAGATGTTTGCTACACCACAAGCCATAGGGAGACACATGATGACCCACAGTTGGAAAAAGACTCACCATTGTACTGTGTGTAACAAGGCCTTGGGTACATCACAAACCTTAAAGAGGCACATGGTGGTTCACACAGGAGAGAAACCTCACCAGTGTTCTGTGTGCAGCAAGAGGTTTAGTCTCTCAGCGACTTTAAAGCGGCATACGTTGATGACCCACACTCCACAAAGACCTCACACATGTACAAAGTGTGACAAGAGGTTCAGCTGGAAATCCGGTTTGGCTCAACACATGCTGACTCACACAGAGGGATATCTTCACAAGTGTTCTGTGTGCAACAAGAGGTTTAGTCGGGTTTGGACTTTAAAGCGACATGTGTTATTGACCCACGCCAGGGAAAAACCTCACACACACTCAGATATTGATAAGGCATTCAATGGGAAACCCATGGAGACGCACACAGGAGAAAAACCTGCCTCACAGGACAGTGAAATAAAAGAAGAATTTCCTACATGTGACAAAGTGTTACCAACAGCCCTGGAACAACATACAGAGACCCACACAGGAGAGAAACCTCCCGCAGAAGGACCTGACAACAACGCAGAGTGTGATGAAACAGTCAAAGATGAATCAGGTTTGTCTGATCATGAGGCCACCCACACAGGAGAAAAGCCTCACAACTGCTCTGTGTGTGGTAAGGTGTTTGTGTGGCCATGGGCTTTAAAGCTCCATATGTTGGTTACCCACCCTGTAGAAAGACCTCACAAGTGCACAATGTGTGATTTGACATTTATACAGAAATCAGGTTTGACTCAACACATGACGACTCATGCCACAGAAAACAGTCACCAGTGTTATTTGTGCAGTAAGTCGTTTAGTTGGTTATGGATTTTGAAACGACATATGTTGATTATCCATCCTAACGAAAAACCTCTCACATGCAGTATGTGTGATGAGACATTCATCCAGAAATCAGTCCTGGACAGACACATACTGTCCCACACAGTACAAAAACCACACATTGTACAAACACCATACACAGGGGAGAAACGTCACAAGTGTTCTGTGTGCAGCAAAATGTTTACACGTGCAGGGAACCTAAAGCAGCACATGTTAGTCCACACAGGAGAAAAACCTCACAAGTGTCGTCATTGTCTTAAACGATTCAGTCAGAAATCAAGTTTAGTCAAACACATGTTGATACACACAGACAAGAACACTCTACAGTGTTCTGTGTGCAGCAAGAGGTTTACACAGGTAGGGGATCTAAAGCTGCACATGATAACCCACACAGGGGAGAAACCTCACAAGTGTAGTCAGGGTGATAAGGCATTCAAACAAAAATCCAGTTTAGCAAAACACACAGCAACTCCTAGTGAAGCAGAGTCTGAGGAAGTTTTGGCGACTCACATTCTGAAAGTAGAACCAAACATAGTGATAGCTACAGATTCAGAAGAAAAATCCCAAGAATCCACTGAGTGTGACCAAGCAGTTATTCTGAAATCAGATCTGGACAATCACATGGTGACTCACACTGGAGAAAAACCTCGTGAACACACTGAGTGTGATAAGACATTAATCCAGAACCCAGGAGCGGCTCACACAGAACAAAACAATATGTACGGCAAGACGATTGGCCATTTACAGATATTAACAGAACACATGTTGACAACCCACCAGTCAAAAACACCTCACAAATGTAGTCACTGCAATAAGAAGTTTCCCTGGAAATCTGGCTTGGTTCAACACATGGTGACTCACACAGAAGAGAAAACTCACAATTGTGTTTTGTGTAACAAGGCGTTTGCTCGGGTGGATCACTTAAGACGACACATGTTAAGGATCCACCCCACAGAAAAACCTGACACGTGTGTAAACGCTAATGAGGCATTCAGCGGGAAAAACATGGCGGCTCACACAGGAGCAAAACCTGACTCACAAGTCATTAAAACACATCCCAAACCTCCTACATGTGACAAAGTGGTCCCTGGTTCATCAGCCCTGGAACAGCACACAGAGGCCCACACAGGGGAGAAACCTCACCAACCTAAATCAGCGGACACAGCCACAATCGGGGATAAAGTATTCAATGGGAAGCACAGGGCGGCTCAAATAACAGAAAAACCAGCAGCCCTGGGACAAGACACGGAGGTCCACACAGGAGAGAAACCTCACCGACCTCAATCAGCGGACACATCCACAATCGCTGGTAAGGTATCCAATGGGAAGCACAGAGTGGCTCAAATAACAGAAAAACCAGCAGCCCTGGGACTAGACACGGAGGTCCACACAGGAGAGAAACCTCACCAGTGTTCTGTGTGCAGCAAGAAGTTTAAACAGTCAGGGACTTTAAAGCGCCACATGTTGATGACCCACCCTGCGGAAAAACCTTACAAGTGCACAAAGTGTGACAAGGCATTCTTACAGAAATTAGGTTTGGACAGACACATGGTGTCTCACACAGGAGAGAAGGCACCACATAAATGTTCTGTGTGCTGTAAGACATTTAGTCGGGTGTGGACTCTAAAGCGACACATGTCAATGGTTCACCCCGGAGGAAGACCTGACGAATATATTCAGCGGGATGAGGCATTAACTAGGGAACCAGATTTGAGTCCTTGGGATTTAGGGCAACAAGCGTTGATGAGCAACCTCCATGGTGGATATGGCACTGTGTACCAGAAGTGTGTGAGGTGTGTGGAGGGGTTTACTACAGCTGCGGACTTAGAGGACCACCTTATTGCTCACAGATACATGATGGATGTGACTCAGAGTTACTCCGACTGCATGAAGTGTGTACAGGGCTTTGTTACACAAACAGACTTGGATAACCACCTTGTTGCACATCGAGACATGATGGATATGGCTCTGTGCAAAGGCTACTTATGTTAATACACTGGGGTTTATTCATTAGATTATGCCATAACAGGTGCTTTTATGAAAATATGATATGGCTGTGTCTCATGAGATTGGACCAATGTGAATGTCTTTGACCGGGTGTCATATTTGACCGGGTGCCATATTTGACCGGATGCCATGAGACACAGCCATGTTTATTGGCAGTTTATCAGCGGCTATCGTGAAATGTACATATATGGGAATGTCAACTAACTCTTGTTCACCTTTGTCCTCCCAGGTTTTTGCAATGTTTTTCTTAGAGGTGAATTTGTTTCCCAAAATGGTGTTTTTGTTGGTCACTTTTCTCCCTCTGGCCGCTGGGAATTATTTGTATCGACTATTGGGGAAAAATTTAATGGTTTTCTTGTTGTTATACTCTCTCTTGTTGTGTTACCATTAAATGTGTCTTTTTCTTGTTATTGCTCAATATTTATTATGAAGTGTTTCACATTGGATTTCACTGGATGTTCATGATTACCGTGAATTTATTAATATTCACGGATATACATTTCCGCGGACGAGTGAAAATTGACAAATTCGCGTATGCTTATTAAATGCATACCGGAACATACACAAAATGTGCGGATTTTTTATTTCTGCGAAAATATATACGTTGAAATAAACTCCGACCACAGTACATCTCTTATCTAATTTGTGATTCCATTATTATGTTTAGTCATTCACATCTTTTACACATGGTATAATTGAAATCTGATATGTCCTATTGACATTTGTTACCCTCTGCAATTCAAGTGTTTGATGTGTTTAAATTACAACTTATAAATGCTTATTTATTAACAAGTCAATAAAGGTGATGTGTTGTTAGATGTGAGAGATTTTAATACTGTTTTAATACCAATTGACTGCCATATCAGTGCTACGGTAATGTTGGACCATCTTTACACTAATGAATAACTTTATATTTATATGAAGCTACAAAAGCGGTATTGATCATATTCTGTATACACTGTATAAGGTTCTGAATAGCCATTACTCGTGCTAATGCCGTTTACATTGTTATTTTGTGCAATCTGTGGGTTGGTCATATTGTGTATATAAGGTTGTGAAGTGCCATCACTTGTATTAATGCTGTTTACATGGTTAATTAGTGCCATCTGTGAGTTTATAATGTTTGCTGAGTGGGGTAGGCAGGGTATGGATCTAGTTGAACAAGCCTAACATTCTCAACTAGATCTTTGGATAACTATTTTATATACAGCATTAGTCATATCTAAGAGGTCACACTCCCATAATGAACAAAATCAGATTAAGTTAGGTGAAAATGAATGTTTCATTCCATATAGGGCTGTGTCTCATGAGATCGATACAATTTGATAGTCTGACCGGGTGACGTCTTTGACCAGGTGACGTCTTTGACCAGCAAGCTTTTTAATCACTGAAATGGGGCCTATATAAAAATATATGGGGGGGGGGGGGATATTATAACACTATATATTACAAATTTCCACACATTTTCTTTCTATATAGGCCCCATTTCAGTGATTAAAAGCTTGCTGGTCAAAGACTATCAAATTGTATCGATCTAATGAGACAGCCATAAGATACCTGCTCAACGTTTTGTAGTTTTGAGGCTAGAGAGGACAAGTCAAGGTCATGCTACTGTAATTCAATAAAGTTATCATTGACTACAATCTAGTGTCTGGTTTTGTGTGAGATTCTACTTCAGTACCTCCTCAGAATGTTTGACATTTAGTTTATCCAAGGGCCTCATTCATGTTTTTATACTGATTGTTAATGAATTTCACAAATATATCCCCCTCCTTGTCCCCCCTCCCCCTCCCCCTGTCCCCCAATCCCCCTCCCTCCCTCTGTCCCTCCCTCCCGTTCTCTCTGTCCCTCTCTTGTCCCCTCCCCGTGCCTCTCCCTCCCTCCTCATCTGTCTGTCCCTTCCACCATTGTGACAGAATGGCACATGATATCCACCCCACCCCCGGTTCCCGCATTCTCAGAATTTTCAGACACCATCCTGGTTAGGGAGTGTTCATTTATTATTTACAGGGGGGGGGGGCGTAAAAATATAAGCCTCTTTTTAGCCAAAAAGCCTGCACGTTACTATAGTTCAAAGGGGGGGCGAACATTTTTTCGGCGCCTTCGGCGAGGGGGGCGCAAAACGTTACACGCGCTCTCGACATTTTTCTAAACATTTTTCGCCCCTCCGCGCGAAATCTCACCACCACCGCCTGTAATTAATAAATGAACACTCCCTTAGAGAAAACGCAGATAAGGGGTCATACTTCTGAAATTATGCATGTCAGAGTTTTCCTAAAAAAAGAAGTCATTTTTCCTAGTAGAGAACTCAGAATTTGAAAAAAGGGTGTATTTTCCACATTGTATTGACTGAGAGAACTTGCTTTTATTCTCAAATAATATTTCATCCTCCTTTGAGTGTCTTCTTAACATAACAGGTTGCCTATGACTATTGAATTGGTATTAAATTTGCCCAAATATATACTGATTGGTGTGGTATTCGAACTAGCTAGACCCAGTTGGCTCATGGAGGGGGGGGGAGGCTCGTTTGAACCGATGAACCCCCTACTTACGGGCCTGTTTCGCTACACAGAGAAAAGAAGTAGAACCAAATGGGAGTCTGGACTCGATCACTGAGGTAACTCTCCTTGCGACTCTAAAGTGACTGTCAATCATTAGGGAGTCTTAGAATAGGAGTCATTATAGGGTTATTATAGAGTCCTGCTAATGCTAGGGAGTCACTTTAGAGTCCTGGGGAGAGTTACCTCAGTGATCAAGTCGGGAGTCAGAGTGACTCTACTTCTTTTCTCTGTGTGTACATATTATATACCGAGGTTGCAGGTTCCTTAGTAGGGGGCACCATTGCTTGATCTGGTAACCGGCGAGATAAGCACTAACGCAGCAATCACAATGGGTACAGGCTGTACTTGCTTCCCCTCGTATTATTCCTTTCTCCTTCCAACCCTTCTGGATGTCGGTCTTAACCAAGACGGGTTCTCCTGGTTGGAGTGGTTGAAGTGGCCTTACTCCGTGATGTTGATCATAATTTTCTGCCGTTGTTGCCTTGTACCGCTTATCCCTGGCGAGGATCGTCTCGCGGTCAGGCCATATAGGCTCCAGAGTAGATGACGGTACTGGGAGCGTGGTGCGGAGATGTCTTCCCATCATGAGCTGTGATGGGCTGGCACCAGTGGCTGCGATTGGAGTGTCTCTGTACACCAATAAGGCAAGCCATGGGTCCTTTTGGCTCAGCATCTGTTTGGCGGTATAGACAGCTCTTTCGGCCTCCCCATTAGAATTTGGGAGGTACGGGCTAGACGTGATATGGTTGAATATGTATTTTGTCGAGAATTCTTTGAATTCGGCTGATGTGAACTGAGGGCCGTTGTCGGACACGACCTCGACCTGCACACCAAAACGTGCAACCACGTCTTTTATTCGGCTGATGACGGCTGTGGACGTTGTGGATGTCAGGGCAAGGACTTCTACCCACCTTGAGTAGTAGTCGCACATGACGAGATAGTCCTTACCGACGTAATGGAACAGGTCTATCCCTACCCTTATCCAGGGTCCTTGGGGCAGGGGCGTCGTCATCAGTGGTTCACGCCTTTGCGTTGGGCTCTTTTCAGCGCAGTGGCTACACATAGTGACGATCCTTTTAATGTCTGTGGTTATACCGGGCCACCAAACCCCCAGACGTGCCCTTTCGAGGCACTTGGTGATTCCTTGGTGACCATCATGGATCCTGTCCAGTATTTCCGGCCTCATTGAACTAGGGATGACAATCCTTGAGGCGAACACTTACGGGCCATCGGTGACTGACAGAGATGCACGATGAGCATACAGGCTCTTCATGCTTTCAGGAACGTCTTTTTCGTATCTTGGCCAACCTGTCAGCGTATAGACGATTGCTGACTGGAGGGTGGGATCGTTGTTCACTGCATTGCGGATCTCTGTTTTCTTAGCATCGGATGCTGGCATATTCGACTGGACAGACTGGACATGCAGTTCCACGTCCTCGGCTGTTGAGGACTCACTTGACTGCAGAGGGCTTCTTGACAGGGCGTCAGAAATGTGCATGTCCTTGCCTGGGACATGTTTTGCAGTGACATTGTACCGCATTAGTCTCATCAACAGTCTCTGACATCGTATAGGCACCTCGTCGAGGTCCTTAGAGTTGATGAGTGGTACCAGCGGCTTGTGGTCTGTGAGAACTGTGACGTCTCCATGACCACAAATATACCTCGAGAATTTCTCGCACGCCCAGACACTTGCGAGACACTCTTTTTCAATCTGGGCGTACCTCTGCTCTCTACTTGTCAATGTGCGTGAAGAGAAGGCAATCGGCTTGAGGACGGAGTCGTGCAGGAGCACACCTCCCAGCCCGTAAGAGCTGGAGTCGGCACTGACGATGATCGGCTTTGTGACATCGTAGTATGACAAGACTGGTGTTGAGGATATCAGTTCCTTTGTCTTGTGGAACGCATCTTCTTGAGCTTCACGGTCTGACTTCAGTAGATCGTTCAGGGGACCTGTGACAGAGTTCAGATGGGGCAGGTACGACCCAAAGTAATGTACCATGCCCATGAACTGGCGTAGTTTGGTGACTGAATCTGGCTGTGGCAGTTCCTCAATGGCTTTGACTTTTTCGGGATCGGCTCGGATTCCATCCTTGCTAAACAGATGACCAAGGAACTTCAGTTCCGACTTTCTGTAGAGACATTTCTCGTGGTTTAACTTTAAACCTGACTGGTCAAGGGTTTCAAGGACTTTTGACAGACGACCATCGTGCTCGATGGTATCCTTGCCGAAGACTAGGATATCGTCCATGTAGACGAACACCCCCTCTAGCCCCTCGAGGACTTCGAGCATCTTTCTCATGAAGATTTCTGGGGCAGAGGTGATTCCGAACGGCAGGCGTCGGAAACAATAGCGACCAAAAGGCGTTATGAACGTGGTTAGGTCTTGACTGTCCTCCTCGAGCGGGATTTGGTAGAAACCACTTGCTGCATCGAGGCATGAGAAGACCGTCGCTCCCTGGAGTCTTGACGTCACATCCTCCAAGGTCGGCAGAACAAATCTTTCTCTCTCAATGTTCACGTTCAACTTTTTCAGGTCGACACATAGTCTGACTTTTCCAGTCTTTTTCATGACTGGGACCATGGGAGCACACCAAGGTGTAGGACTGGTGACTTTCTTGATGATCCCAAGGTTGATTAGACGTTTGACCTCATCTCTCACCTTTTCGACAAGTGGGAATGAGACACGTCTGGCGACGGAGACGGCAGAAGGCTGAGCATTCTCTTTTAGGACGATCCTGACTGGGTCGGTCTTGAGGCATCCTATATCCTCGACGACTGTATGAACTCTCACAATGAGGTTCATTCGACTGGCGACTCCCCGACCAAGGAGACTTTCGACGTTTCCATCGATGACTAACACTCGAAAGTGATACTTTTGACCTTTGAAGACAGTACTGGCAATGAACTGTCCACGACAATTGAGTGGACCACCTGGACTCGACAAATTGACCTTGATATCCTTCAGTGGTGGTCTCGGCTTGACCTTGAGATAGGTCGGGTATGACATAATCGACACGTCGGCACCTGTGTCGATTTTGAACGTTTCGGACGAATTACCCAGGCTTAGGGTGACTTTCCATGCCGAATCGTTGTCGTCACAGTTCACGGCCCCGATGAAGTGGTCAAAGTTCACGGCACCGCAAAACTGGTCGTTTGGCTGACTATCGTCTTCGTGAAAGACCTCTCGAACATTTTTACTGCGACAGACTGATGCAAAATGTCGGACTTTCGAGCAGATCTTACACATTTTTCCTTTTGCTGGACACGCATCTGGTCCAGGGGACCTATGGACATACCCGCACTGGGTGCACTTCGGCTTGGACTGACTTGACTGACTTTGACCCTGGTACGACTTGGACGATTGATTCTGGTACTTCCTGTTGACTGCGTTGACTGACGCGACGTCGTTAGACTGGACGAGCTCCTTGTGTCTGGCGGTATCTACGGCTTTCTGGAGCTTTCTTGCTCCATTTGTAGGTCTCGCGACAGCACCTTGTCCAGCATACCCGCGATTAGGCAGTCTCCGATATGCTCGTCTTCTTTTTCGGCAAAGCTACAATGTTCCGCCAGCTCGTGTAGGTTTCTGACAAAACACTCAACTGATTCTCCCTCTTGTTGGGTACGATGGTAGAACTTCGTCCTCTCGTGGATTGTGTTCTTCCGCGGAACAAAGTAATCGTCGAACTTCTTAAGTACCGTCTTAAAATCATCTTTCGGGTCGACGGGATGTGGGATGGCGTTGGTTGGTGCAGGGGCTTGGTCGAATTTAAAAGACTTATAAATATGCTAGGCTTGACGACCCATCGTGTAGACTAGTGCGGAGACCTGCACGTCCCCCGTCTCGGCTTTGAATTTTTCGAGGACAAAATACCGCATGAACCTGGTTTTCCAGTCAGGCCATGTTGCAGGTTTCGAAAAATCAAAGGATTCTGGCGACTGAAATTTTGGCATTTTGGCTGCTGGACTAAAAAAATTCCAAAATTTTTTTCAAATTTTTTTTTCTCAAAAATTGTCACTTGGCTTCCAGTTGACTGACTGTAGTGTTGGCTTAATACACTGTTGACTGGGACTTTAGCTTGAAGGGCTAGATTTGGTTTGAAGAGACTAGATCTCCATTCACAGTCTATATGAGGCTTGGCAATATGCCAGTTACAGACACTTTTTGTAACTGACAAGACTATTAAACCACAAGTTGAATTGACATGACTTGACTGTATAGGATGACTTCTTTGACTGACTGAAGACTTGACTTGTCTTGACTTATTAATAAAGAATTCACTCCTACCTTGGTCTGAGCTGGTCTGAGCAGCTCTAACATGTGGTTTCTCAAGCTGAAAATGGGATCTGATTTTCATCTGTTAATATCTTCTTCCAAACCTGCCATCCATCTTCCAAAACTTCCTCCAGTTGTTGTTGGATGTGTCTCCCTTCATTTTCTGTTGGCTGGGTCCTGTTTAACCACTTTTAGACACCATATTGGGATCTTAAACTATAGACAAAATGGAATCAGAATGTAACCGCATTCAGTGTGTAAACCGGAAGTACCGGATGTTTATAGCTGAGGCTGAAAAGGGTGCAAGAATACAGACAGTTGCAACGGGTATGACGGCCGTCGGACCTCGACGAATATCATAACAGCTACTATATCAATTGTTGACTTCTGATTAATTTAATGATTGCATGTAGAGCCACATGTAGCATATAGGTTATTATACACATATAGAGGTTGTCATTGGTGACATAAAATGACTTTTATTACTTTCCATATGACCCTTTGGTATTGCTCATCGTAAGATTTTTGGATTACACTTGAAAAGCTTTCCCCTCTGTGCTTTTCCTTGGGGGTTCAGCTTGTCCACTCCTAAGACAAATCAGTTGCTGATCTCATCTGAAAAAGAAACAGATGTAATTTATCAAAAGAACGATTCACAGCACAATTGAGTCAGGTTCAGAAGTTTGGTCACACACTCATGAACTAATGCACTCATGCCCTTACATTACACCCATGTCCACAGCCCATGCATCCCTGTCCAAAAGTTTGAGTGCATTTTTATAAGTATACTACAGTACTAAAATAAAACCCACCGAAGTCGCCACAATCAGATCCCTGTTCGGCTTATAGAATTCTCCAAATGAAGGCTTATACATGATAATTGACTCAGGGTTCATACCCTGAGGCATATACAACGGTTGGCATTTCCTTTAAGACGTTTTTTAACCAATTTAAAATCAATATTACTCAGTTTGTATTTCAGTTAGAAAAAATACAAAAAGCTAAAATGAAGGGCAAGATCGGGGGACAAATGTTTCCTTCAAAAAGTTACTCAATATCTCTTTTCTTCTATCCGCAATTCAACTGCGATCTTTGCGTATTATTTCTCTCTTTTTCTTAAACTCTTAACTACTGTTAAATGACTACCCTCTAAATGAACTCTGCATAGGCTGTAAGGTTAAAAAAAAATTTGGAGCTGATAGAAATGCTATTGTCACCAAAGAACTACAACATTTCTATCATTCTGGCATGAATGTACCATCTAACAGATCAAAATACCATCTAACTGAGCTGAAATGCCCTCTATAACATTTAAATAACTTAAATCAAATTCATATCATACCCTGTGTATACCATACAGAACAATCACTTTTAGTTCCCGTACCACCCATCTTCTACATGGTGGCGCCACAAGTATTTTATTTTGTTGGTTGGGCAGAGGATTAGTATACCTGCACTTCACGAGGCGGCTCTGTGTCGTCACCTATTGCCGCGCTATGTACGTCACAGTTGGTAGGCGGTACATGCCCGCAGCCGGCGACTGTCACCCACACCCACCGGCACACCCACACCCACCTGCTCTCCCACACACACCTGCTCACCCACACCCACCTGCTGGCCTGAAATTGAATGACATACATGTATGACACATGACTTGAGGGTACCTTTAAACAGGGAATTCATTTCTGATGCCAGAATTGACCAATAAATGAGTATAAGGGAGTACAATATCTAACTGCACATGATAAGCTACAGGCCCAGGTTTGTTGAAATGGTGTTAAACATCCATTACTCATTCACACACCCAGCTTACCCTGAGTCATCTGTGAGGCCACTCACACGCTCAATCTTTTACAATACTCATGTAATGGCACACTCGGCATTCCACGAAAGGACTTTGGAGAATTTCTCAAAACTGAAGAACTCTGCATAAAGGAGGGTTCATTATTTATGGCCGGGTGAGGGTGAGCATTTGAGAGGGGGGCAATTTTCTTTTTTAGAGGTATTCCTGAATGTCATATGTCCTGAATTTAGTATGTTGAAATGGCGCGAATTTTGGTAACAGCCTGTGTTATATTCTACCAGATTATATCAACATTTTCAAAAAATTTCCTCAAACTCCCAGAAAATTTCTCACTGCATGACTTTTGACACTCAGAATCGCCCACCGTTTTTGCCAGCCTTCAAAAAATGCGCCCGCCTCATGTTAGGGGGGGGTGTTAAATGGCTAATTTTGTCGTACGGTTTCAGGGACAGGCTCAAACTATGCATTTGGGACCCAAAACTCGGGAAATCACAAAAATATTTTTTTCGGACCCCTGTGACCCCCCCGTACATGGGGTCCGAAGATCGGCCAAATAGTGAGAAACAGCCCAAATTCAGGCTTTCAGATTCCTACTCAAACCTCACCATGCCTTCATGAAAATGGTCAGAAACCTTCATTTGGGACCCAAAGAGAGCATTTAAAGTCATATTGTTGTGATTATAGGGGTGTTTCCCCCTCTGGGGAGGGGGTGCGTCCATGGTAAAATACCGATAAATCAGCTTTTTGAAGGCATTTGCTCCTATACAATCAGATCCCTATACTGCCATAAAACATCATCATAAACCATTCTGGAGGGCCCCCTGTTTCTGTTAACTACCCCCTATGACCCCTAACCCCCCCCCCCCCCCCCCCCATAGCATGCACCAATAGCCATCAGATAACTCCCTTCCCCCCTCCGCCCTCGCCTCTACATTACACTGTACTCAGAATGTCAGGATCTTTGGACATCAATAGTCATTCACAGACACCTTAGCCTGTCTTGGGGGTAAGACAGTGGTGTGTTTAAAAGAGGGGTGGGGGATATGGAAGGGGCCAAAACCTCCTCCCTTACCCTATACAGACATAAGAGGAGGGCTACCTCAGTCCATCTAAGAACTCCAACCATCAGACCTCTTATAATTTATTCATCACACATGCATGAATGGCTTTACCACCTCAACAGAAAACTGATAAGGGACCCTAAGAGACTATAACAGGTTATATTCTTGTGATTACATGAATATAACCCAAATTTTGGAGGGCCTTTGCTTCAATATATTTGAATTGTCAACATATTAAAATGAGTTTAGATCAGATAGATAATACCCTTTTCAAAGGTCTCTATATTCATTTTCAGTTACCCTACCAATGATCACAGCCCCCCCCCCTCCATTCTATGCCTAGTACCTCACCCCATGTGTATTCATAGTCAAGATGACTGCTTCATGTTGTTACACTTATTATACATAGTACTTCTATAATAGTTATAGCAGAGATCTAATATTAACATCACTAATAACCTGATACTACAATAAATAAAAACACTGACTCTCCTCCTTAACCAAGTGGTTAAATGCATAGAATGATGCATGGTAGAGGGGTGATGGGGGGGAGCCTGCAAATGACTCCAAATAAGGACTGGTGTCCATATCTCTTAGTCTACACCTTGCATGGTTTGTATCCTAGACGTAAGACAAGAGATAATTATTTAATTCAATTCTCTGAGGTGTTAAATAAATACTCTGAACCCTAAATGTTATTGGAGCCAATAATAAACCCTGCAATTATATCATGGGGAGGGGTAGGTAACCCTGATACCTCATTTGCAATGCTAAAGATCAGATTTTGTCAAAGACGGGCATACATGCAACATCTGAGGGTGCTGCTATAATATGCAGATATATGAAAATATAACATAGGCATGGTGCTTGGTAGATCTATGCCATCCCCTACATGGGGTAAAGGGTAAGTTGGTAGAACCTAATATCAAACTTTGAGGACAGATGAATACATATCTTGATATTAAGCCAAATATTGAACCCAAAGTTGACTTCAAGTACAGTATCCCTCTACCAGCTGTAGTAGATACACCTTCCAGGGTAATCTCAAGGACCCAGCTCACTCTTCTTTTTTTTTCTTCTTTTTCTTTTTTTTTTTGGGGGGGGGGGCTCTTTTAACCACACCACTGTCCCACTCCCAGGCATGATACATACCATGAGGGGCAATGCTGTGCACTTTGCCACATGGAGGAAGGGTTGGGCTGATGGTTGTACTGAGTAATATGGAGCCGAGGGGGGGGGGGGATATTTCATGGCTATTAGTTTGGGGTGAGGGTGGGGATGGGATGGATGGGTGTCATAGGGGGTGGTTAACAGGAACAGGGAGCCCTCAAGAAAGGTTCAAACTATCAGACAGGTCTTATGTTAATACATTATTTCAGTATAGGGTAATATAGAGGCGAAGGGGGGGGGGGAGAGTTATCTGATGGCTATTGGTTCATGCTGAGAGGGGGGAGGGGGGTCATAGAGGGGAGTTAACAGAAAGAGGGGACCCTCCAGAAGGGTTTAATCTGCCTGATTAGGTGTCCTGAGGATCTTTTATGGCAGTATAGGGATTTGATTGTAAGGGAGCAAATACCTTCAAAATAGCTGATTTATTGGTATTTTACCGAGGACAAACCACCTCCCCAGAGCGGGAAACACCTCTATAATCACAACAATATGACTTTAAATGGTCTCTTTGGGTCCCATATGAAGGTTTCTGACCATTTTCATGAAGTCATGATTTGATTTTAGAAGGAATCTGAAAGCCTGAATTTTGGCTGTTTTCTCACTATTTGGCCGATCTTCGGACCCTATGTACGGGGGGGTCAGGGGGGTCCGAAAAAAATATTTTTGTGATTTCCCGTGTTTTTGGACCCTAATGCATAGTTTGAGCCTGTCCCCGAAGAAAAGTAGATTTATCACCCCCCCTACTCATGTAAGCACTGGGAGTATGGGACAGGGTTCTCCGCACATAGGGATTACACAGGCGGGCCGCCTGTGTGCTTTTTACTGCCGCTTGTGTGAAATACCCTCAGAATCGCGGCTTGTGTGCTTGTAGCTATCCATAGGTTTTTGAATTTTGTAAATACTCCAATTAGAACAGACGTTAAGTCTATTTTAGCATTTTTATCTAAAAGACCTACCAAAATGTTTGGTGATCGAGTGTCTGAAGTATAGAGGTTTGACTCACCAGCAAGTCCCATGAGATTTTTACACTAAAACACCTTACAAATGTATGTATTTATTGCAGGGTAGTAAATTATAGGTAAAAAAGCGCCCAGGGTTACATGCATACAATTAATTGTAGAAGAGGAAAATATTCCCAAAACCTTGTTCAGATTTTTGGACCAAATGCTGGAGAGAAAACTATGAAGTCCCAAACTTTAGGCTTAAAATTGTACCAACGTTTCGGTCTTTTCAGACCTTCATCAGGGTATAGGTTTTATTGACAACTAGACATAGTATCACACATATGGAGTCACTTCCTGGATGCTGTTTCTCCACAAATATGCGGAGGTCCGCAAATTTGCGGAGGTCCGTAAATACACTCTGCCTATATTTATGGAGGTTCGCAAATATATATGGGAATCGTATTTTAGTACTTAAGCATACAAATACGGAGCTCCATATATATTTGCGGACCTCCGCAAATTTATGGAAGCAAATTTACGGACCTCCGCAAATTTGCGGACCTCCGCATATTTGTGGAGAAACAGCATCCTGGAGGCACTTCTTTGAAGATGATAAATTTGTTGTTGTTGACATGGAAACACAGCCTTATTAAAATATTTGTGGATTGGATACAATTAGTTACAACAATAGTGGCATATAGACCATAATAAATTTTGTAAACAATTCATTTAGACAATGTGAATAAATATATATACAATTAAATTGTAAATATAAATATATAATTATACCGGTACTGAAATGATTAGACACATGTTGATCATTGAAAGATTGAATATAGAGAAAAAAAACCAATTGAGGGTTCCCTCCTTATGCAGGAGGGCAGCTTAGTGTTAACCCAAGTCAATGTTTGTAGTGGCGTTTGAAGGCCTACTTCATAAATGTAGGGCGTTTTCTGAATAGGGCCCTATCTTCTCGACTATGGCTTGGTTGGCTCAGCAATTGTTCATAAAACTCAGGACTCTGGGTACACGGCGCCCGTCTTGTACAGCTGGCTCGAAGTCAGCGCCGGGCGCTGTGCAGACTTGGGTAGGCCCAGGTGACAAATGACTGGGGGTTCTGGGCATGTGCAGAGAGTGAGGCAGGAAGTAAACTTGACCATGCTGCCTCGCCCAATGAAGCATGTGCCCCTACATGGGTAAAATTCGACACATGCGACACGGCGATACGGCCCTTTTAAAATCCGACACGGGTGACACGGCACTTTTAAAATTTGACGGACACAGGCATCCATATAAGGCCTTAGTATATTCTTATGTACATAAAATTCGACACGACGACACGGCACATTTGCCAAAATTTGACACGGCGACACGGTCAATACTGTGGGCACCCATGTAGAGGCACAAGCATGACAGATCCAGCAGCATGGGCAGTGTTAGGCACAGGCCTTCACAGAATACAGCACAAAGCTCCATCCATTTTAGGGCAGGTCATGCATCATTGGTTCCACATGGCCTGGGGTCTTGTTTACACCCAGAGGGCCACAGAGGGCACCTCCCCTGTTCATGTGCAGACACACTTCCTGTAATGGATGCCAAAACATTTGGGGAGGCAAAGCCTGGTTCACAGTGTCAAAACCTGGATTATTTACTGCAGAGCCTACCCACCCTCTAGTCATATAGCCCACCCCATATTCAACAAGTCAGCTACTGAACTACATCCATGGATAAGCCCATAGCTGTGCAAACAGTGCATTTTGGTTTTGGCGATTGCAAGTCAGCAGGCCTCTCCGTTGTACGTGGAGAGGCCATTGCCATACTGGTCTACTAATGGGTTCTGTGCTGTACTACAGTCTCAGTGAGACCCGACAACGACAACGACAACGACAATATTCTCGAAAAACTCCAAAGAGATATATGAGATACATACATACAATATAACAACAGTGTATTTTCAACATTAAAAGGGGGTCTGGATGGGGGGTCCCAATTTTCCCTGTCGATTTTAAGAAATCGCAATGTCGCCCTGTCGATTTTAAGAAATGACCATGTCACCATGTCGATTTTAAGAAAATGCCATGTCCCATGTCGTTATCTCTTATATTCCTCATGTCGCATGTCACTAAGCCAAAAAAAGGCCCATGTCGCCATGTCGATTTTAGTGGTCCACACCCATTTAAAAGTGACAGTAGGCCTATATGACTTAAATATAAAACAGGAACGTCATTGTCATTAGGTTAATACCTGCAGATCTACAATGATATGCCAGAACTTGCAGAAGTCTGACAGGGTCATATTCAGTTTCATTGTCATGTGTTACCGTTTAACATACCTATATCTAATCAACTTCTAACAGGTCTGCTGTTTTTCTGCCTGCTTGCTGTTCTAATTCTAAAAGAGGAAGTTGGTGGAAAAGAGTAAAAGTTGTCACCCACTGAGACCGGAAGTGATATTTACACCTAGGTGGCACTGTTGTATGTTAGTGCATAATTCAGTCGTCAGCAGTACTGCACCCAAAATGACAGTGGTTACCCTAATCTCATAGACTCACCTTGGGCTGTAGGTGTCAGTAGAACCCTTTGAGTCCATGGTACATGTGTGTACAGCATCAGACTCAGGGAACAATTACCCTGGAGGCACACACTGGTGCCTCAGGGTGTGACCTGTGGGGGTTACACACAGGCCCCCCCCAGTGTCCAGCAGGGTCCTCTTACCCCACAGGCATCCCCTGCCCTCCCGGATAGAAATGTATCACATTTGACATTGAAAATATTATATTACATTGTATGAAATTGTCACGTTTTAAGAGGCTCGTTAAGTTTGAGAAGACATGCCGGTAGTAGAACTGTTTACCCGATATATGATTTGTTTCTTTTGCAATGCCCATGAAAGTGGCCAGCAGGACCCTTTGATATAAGGGCCGTGTATAAGGGGTGCCGTTTTACTCATTTCTGGGATAAAGGGGTACCTTTTAGGGCTCTTTACACAATGGAGGGGAAAGGGGTGTATTTTTAAAAAAGAAACTCTGGTCCAGCACACACACAAAGTAACTTTAATAAAGTTCATGTTCCCAGGAAATTTTTCCAGAATTTTAAGTGAAAAGCGTATGATTCTTTACTTTCTTTAGGGCCGTTTTCAAGAGGTAAGCCCCCCCCCCCCCTATCGATAGTTAATGGGGTTTCTCCTAAATTTAGGGGGGACGGTGTATGTTTTAGCTGAATTTAGTACCCGTCATAAGAGGTATATTTCGGAAGATTCTCTAAGGGAGTGCTCATTTTTTAACAACAGGGGGGGGGGGTGGTGGATTTGGGGGGGGGGGGGTAAAAAATTTGGACCCCTTGACCGGGGGGGGGTAAAAAATTCAGACCCCTCTTGGGGGGGGGGTCAAAAAAATTCAACCTGTTTTGAGGGGAAAAGCCCGCGCGTTACTATGCTACAAAGGGGCGCGAAAGCGCGCGATTTTCGGCCTGCCAGGGGGGGGTAAAAAATTTCGACCCCTCTAGAGGGGGGGGTGAAATCTCACCGCCCCCCCCCCTGTTCTTAAAAAATGAGCACTCCCTAAATTGAAGGGAATGGGGTAGGTTTTTTTGTCTGAATTCTGTTCCCTTTATTGCTTATTAAACTGTGTGTGGGTGGTCCGTGGGTGATTCCCTACCTCACAACATGGAGTAGCAGGTGTAGAGTTTTGTAGTGAATAGATGATAACTCTGGTAGCTGGAATGATAGTGGATATTTATTGCTGTATGCGGGACAACAACTGAATCACAACTGAAGTTTAACCCACGGTGGAGGGCCAAGACAAAGGATTCGCACCTTGGTTATTTCGCATACCCGAGGGTTAAGCCAGATAGACTACACCTGTACCTTAGTATGCCTCATACCCACTGCCCACTGGTCATCGACTCGGTGTATAACACCTTGTCTTGACCCTGTGGGGCAGTGGGTATGAGGCATACCAAGGTACAGGTGTAGTCTATCTAACACATAACTGCAGTATGACTGCCTGTTATAGTCCTACAGAATGCTGATGTCATACACTGGAACGCTCTAGAAACAGACCCAAGTATGACACAATAATACTTGCTTCTGGAAACTTCCCAAACAGGCAGGTAGTAAACAAGTAAAACACTGGTTCCAGAAGATTCCTGAATCATGCAGGATACTACAACAGGATAGGTTATGTTTCTATTCTCACTCATATATGCTGCAGGGGTATTTTCCCCCACTCGAATCTCATCTTTTCATTCGGGGAAGAGATTGACTCGCGCCCTTTCTCCATTGCTATGATTCGTATTCCCCTTGCACAGTCCAGTCTATAGCATGAAAAGGTGGCATATAAACAAGCAAGTGAAAACAGTATGTCTATGTTTATATCCTTTTTATTGGTTATTTATCTTTAATAATTAGGAACGTGAAATGCAATGACAAATCTTTTATGCACTGCAGAAACAAGGTGCACAAAGTTAGTAGACCAAAAGTCTGTGGCCTTATGAACAACACCCTGGACATTTGTAAAACTTTCCCCTCTCTAAACGGACAATGATCTACTTGAATTTCTCAAACAAGGTTAGAATTAGATAAGACTATCTGATAGATATGAAGACTTCATTATAAAATGTTGAAAGATTGAAGTTAAACAGTGAAGGCTTCCCTGTGTACATACTCATGTGTTAGTATAACTAGGATGAATCATAAACTCTGACAGCACATTGAGCTATGGTGAGACTTGTGAACTGTATTAGTGTTATCTTGCTATCACTTCATAATCTCCAATTCTCCTAAAGTTATTCCCATGTGTAAAATCTAAGTATAAATATATAATGTTTACGTTCTAGCGCTTTCCACCTATAGCCAAGAATAATGAATTATTTTATCTATGTTGAAGGAATAATCAGAATAGAAATTCTTAAGATAAACAATCTATTTACAAAAGTCAACCAGACACTTATTTCTGGCTGTAGCTAAGCCTGTGGTGACTGCCCTGACATGATAAGGGTCAACTTGTAGAGGCAGACAGGGAGAGCCTCACTTCAGCCTTTAATCTAATAATCAGGCATCAATTAGGCCTGATTATATGATGCAGTTCGTCGTAAGGTGGCCTTGTTCCATTCCGGAAAAGAATCGGTGCTCCCGGCTGAATTTCTCTCACCCCGCCCACATGACCAGAAACGGATGGCTTCAGTCACATGTCTCTTCATGAGGAGGGCACCTGTAAGGATCTTCTTCTGGGTGCTTCTTCTCTATGTGTGCAAGTAATTTTGATGATCTGTTGAACTTTTTGTTACATTTGGAACACTCGAAAGGTTTCTCTTCTTCTGGCGTGTGAGTTTTCATGTGTTCAAAGATGCCTGATGCATACGCAAACCTCTTCCCACACACAGGACACAGATAGCGCTTCTCTCCCGTGTGTACCACCATGTGCTTCTTAACTAGAAACGGCGACGGGTAAGTTTTATCACACGTGGGACACTGCAGCAGCCTCTTCTTGGCCGGTTTTATGTTGTGTTGGCTGATGTGTTGTGTGAATTCATCCATGGTCAGGCACCTTTTACCACAATGTGGACAGATCTGAGCTTGATCAGTTTTGTGTAAGAGCGCATGCTGTTGTAAACGTCTCGAGGTCTTGAAGTTGAAGTGACACACACTGCACTGGTAGTTCATCTCGTCGGTAGCCTCCCGGGACTTGTGCTGGTTTACATGTTCCCTAAAGTTGTGCAAGGTGAGGCACTTTTTCCCGCAGCGTAGACATATCCTGGGTGGCTCTGTTTGGTGTATGATCTGGTGCTGCTGTAGACTTGACACTGACATGAAGCTGAGCCCGCACACGGAGCACGGGTGGAGCGTGGCTGCTGTGTGCACCGTGCTGTGTCCTCTGAGAGCCCCCTCCGTGGTGAACCCTTTGTTGCAGATTGGACACCTGTATGTGGCATGCTGGCTGCGCATGTGTTCCCTGAGGGCGGGCAGCTCTACAAAGCTGCCGTCACACAGGTGGCACGTGTAAGACTCCTTGTCTGCTGTGTGCACTGCACCGTGTGCCTTAAGGTCTGTGTCTGTTGTGAATCCTTCACCGCAGTCTGAACACTCGTACAGAGAAGACTCCTGGCTATGGATCACCATGTGTTCCTCGAGGAGTGATATCTCAGTGAACTCCATTTTACACAGGTAGCACTGATAAGACATGTTGTCTGTCGCTGCCTTCTCGGTCAATGCCTCTTGACATTCATGAAATCCATTTGAAACCGTTTGAGACGGCTTCTGAGATGAAGAGGTGTCAGATTGACCGATTCCCGGTGTTTGGATGCTGTGGTTGACCTGGATATGCTGCTGCAGCTGGTGTGACGTAGAGGCGGTTCTGTCACGATCAGGACTCTTGTTGACACCTTTAGGTATGTGCCCCTTTATGTGCTCTATAAAGTCCCCCAAGGCCACAATCTTCTTACCACATTGGGGACATGTCCTGGCTTGGACTGAGTTGTGTAGGACCATGTGTTGCTGTAGCGGTGGCAGGGTCGTGAAGCTGATGCGGCACAGAGAGCACTGGTAGAGGACCCTGGCCGTGTGCTCTGCGCTGTGTGCTCTGAGGGCTGCCTCTGTCATGAAGCCTTTCCCACACACTGAACACACACAACTCAAACTGTGCAGCTCCATATGTTTCTGGAAGGCTGACAATTCCACAAAGGTGATATTGCACAGTTGGCATTTATGATATATTGCATCTGTGTCTCCAACGGTGGGTACCTTCTTGATCGATACCTTTCGTTTTATGTGAGTCAGGATGTGAGCTTTAAGTTCTTGCTTGTGGATAAAAGTCTGGGCACACTGTGGATATTTACAGCATATGTTTAACCCCTTTTTTTCAGACGGATTATGAGATGGAAGCATGCCAGATGATCTGATGTTAGGCGTTTGTTTACCGTGGATGACAAAAATATGCTGCTGAAGCTGTTCTGGTGTAATAGCGGTTTGATTACAATGAGGACACTTCAGATACTTCTTCCTAGCTTGCTCCTTGCTAACCTCTTTGGACGTGTCAGATGGTGGTCTTTTCCTTCTGTGGGTCACCAGGTGTTTTTCAAGGAGGGATGGCTGAGAGAATGTTTTATCACATTGGGAGCACTGCAGCCGTGGCTCCTTCTTAACAACCTTTTTCAGGCTATGCTGCTGTGTTATATGTTCCTTCAAGTCGTCCATAGTCGGGCACTTTTTACCACAATATGGACAGATCTGAGGTCGGTCAGCTTTGTGTATGAGTGCGTGGCGCTGTAGGAGTGTCGACGACTTGAAGCTGATGCCACACAGAGAACACTGGTGGAGGGACTGGTCATTGTGCTCTGTACTGTGAGCGTTGAGCTCCGCGTCTGTTACGAACCCTTTACCACAGTCTGCACACTTGTACAGATCATCCGAGGTGTGGATCCCCATATGTTCCTGGAAGCCTGACAACTCTGCAAACCTGAGGCTGCAAGGATAGCATTTATAAGGTCTTGTCTCTGCATCAGCAATGGGAGGTTTCCTGTCCATTGAGGCCTCCTGCTTGATGTGCATTGCAATGTGCTTCATCAGATCATGCTCCTGAGTGAAGCCCGCGATACACTCTGGACAGCGGTGACATGCATTCAGCACATCTTGTGACTCCAGGCATGAAAATATGAGGGCTGAACTGTTGACAGTCTCTTCTCCTATGTGGGTCATCATGTGTTTCGCCAAGTCTGACGGCTGATCAAACCTCTTGCTGCATAAAAAGCATGTGGAAAGATCTGCTTCCGTGTGTTTCATCAGGTGTTGCATCATTTCTGACGAGCCAAGGAAACTCATGGAGCACACAGAACACTTGTAAGGTCTTTCCCTCTCGTGCACGTTCATGTGTTTGCGGAACGGCCGCATTTCTGTAAATCTTGCATCACAGATGGCACACTTGTAGCCGGGATTGTCTCCCGGGTGGAGGCGCCGCATGTGCTTTGTTAAGCCCGCTATGCGGCCGTAGGTCCTGCTGCACACACAACACTGGTGCCGCTTCTCCCCAGTGTGAACCACCATGTGCCGGAGGAGCCCCGCCCGGCTCCCCAACCTACATGGACATATAGGACAAGGGAAACGCTTCTCGCGACCCGGTTTCTTGACATTATTACTCAACTCATCCTCCACATCTGGTTTCTCTGGATCGGCAGGACCCTCGGGGGGTGTGGATTGCTGCATGTGGGTCTGGATGTGTGTGGTGGCAGCCTCTGCTGTCTGAAGGAGCTCTGCAGTCCCAGGCAGGGTCTGGTTGTGGGTGTTGATGACAAGTCCCACCGGTTCAGGTTCCTCCTCACATCCAGGGCCCTGAGGTAGGCCGGCCTGTGTGTGGGACTGGACGTGGACGGTGGCTTCCTGCAGTGTGCTAAACACCTCATCACAAACAGTACACACGTACAGTTTCCGCTTGGAGGTCTGCATTTCATCATCACAAATGGACCTTGTACGTTTACGAGTCTTGAATTCATGTTGTATCAGCTTTTCAGTGTTCATCATGACAACTGTTGCGTCATTATAGCGATACATACATTTCACCCCAAGTACCAATCTCGGAAAGGTTTATATTATCCAATACAAGGTATGATTGTATGCGGTTTGAGTTCATGATACAATTAGTGTTTGTGCATGTTGCTTGTTGCAGAATACTCCAGTCTTGCTTGGTGAATGTGATACACTGTGACATCTACAGAGTAGAGTGGCTGTTCCAATGCCCTTCCTGGTTATGAGATTTCATCCAGTTTCTGAAAAATAATACATTATTTGAACTTAATGTCATGTGGATTGTTTAGGTATTTCTAAACAGTATATCGATAAAGTACTAGGGATAAATCATTATGATAAAATATCAGTTTTTAAAACTATGAACACTTCCTTACTCTACATAGTGTCTTGTCACTCTTACTGACTAGGTAAATGTATATTCTAGCTGAATGTAGTGTAATTGAATCTAATGGAGAAACAATATTTAGAATACAAAGCAGAGGTATAAGGGAACAACAAAAGATAATTTCAACATATGATCATATTTATTTCATGACTGCACATTCTTTGGATTCTGATGCCATAACGTGGCACAAAAGTGTTGAACCAGCTGGATACGTATATATATGGGGATACTTTATTTACAGTTATTGGCCTTGTAGTAAACTGCTTCATGAAAGAGTAAATCTTAATTCACTTATTTTGATGAAAAGACTTACTATGATAAACTTGCGTAGTAGTACAGCCATAGCATAGACATCATGTAATTATGTGATATTTGACAAGGTATGGTACTTGTGCACATACCCAAAACAAGAGCAATACTCAGCATCTTATCAAAGGCTCTTCAGGACACTTAGGTAAACAAAATGCATACTACCGGTACCATTAATTTAAGCATATTATCCGCATCTTGTGTATTTTCCACACTTAGATTTTTTGAAAAATATATTAACTACAGCTGGGGTCGGATTATGGGTATTTAAGTACTGTACTACTGTGGTCAGTTATTTCCCTGTGTCAATATTTTCATTGAAAATAAATATCTGTAAATCCTTTGCATGCTACAGTATGCAATAAATACACACATAATTGCTGATTTTCACTTATCCGCAAAAATGTGTACCCGTGAATACCCTTGTATATCCTGCACACAACCCAAGATTTTCCGATGACCTGCACTGGAGGTTTGGTTCAGATATAACTCACTGGTAATTTGTGAGAATCTAAAATAGAGATAATACTATAAATTCTTTGTACTGTACTATATTAGCAACAACTCTTGTACAAGCTGCACCCTATATAGGCATGTTTTGTATGAAATTAAAGCTAGTTGTGACAAGCAGCAGTTTCTACACAATAATTTACAGTATACTTTATGAAATGCACTCTCTGTGCAATAGTTCTACTGTTGATGATGTATATTATGTCGCCACTGGTGACCAATGGTGTAAGGTGCAATAGACAGAACAGTGCTGATGGTAGCGTTCTCAAAGCGCTCGTTGATCTCTGGGATGTACTCTACAGTCGCTTCTCTCCCCTCCTCCGGGAACGTCAGCACACACACATGCTCCTGTGGGCCAAACATGCGGATCATCTCTGAGTCATCGTCTGAGAAGAAGAGGGAGTTGCCCCTGACCCAGTACCTGGAGGTAAGTTTAGGGGGTGGTTTGTTGAAGCAGAAGGTGAGCTGTGACCACTGGTCGTCCGCAGGGCTGTAGTACTCACAGTGGTAGGACAGGCCTAGCACACAGATCACAGCCGCACCCTGCAGTCTCATCGTCTCCATAAAGTGGCCACGTCTCTTCTGTAACATGGGTGCTTTACGCTCCCACTCCCTGGTGGACAGATCTAAGCAGTCCATTCGGGACAGGGTTTCTTCCTCTAGGCGTGCCACATTGTAGCCCTCGGGTACACCCCCACTGACATAGAGCCCATTGTTCAGGATACAGACGCGGTACCCGATGAGTGGGGCTGGCAGTCTGCTGAATGGGGCCCAGGTGTCGGTGTGGAAGTCATACTGCTCTATGGTGTCTATAACCTCAGGGCTGGGCTGCCACTGGTCCCCTGACTGGTAGTTCTCCCCACCAACCACATACAGATGTTTGTAGTCATGAGCCAGCATGGCCCCGAAACACCGCCGATTGAGGTTGGCTATTTTTTCCCACCTTACTGTCCGTGGATCAAACAAGTACCATTGTTCTGCAAAGGGTTCACCACCAACTGTGTATACTACCAAGAAGTTATTGACTTCTATCTGCAGGAAAGCGTTCCCCTGTGTGACCGGGGTCTTTAACAGGTTGTGCTCAGGCCACACCTTCATCCTATCAGGCGCGTAGAAGAAGCCCCCATCAGGAGAGTCCTGCTTGGAGAATGTGAGGAAGCTGGGGGAGTTCCTGACGCGGCTCTGTGTGGACCTGTCCAGGACCCGCTGGTGGAGCGGCAGTTTATGGTACGCCATGGCCGCCTCAATGAGGTCTGGCCAGGAGCTGGGGGCTAAGGAAGCAGCTTCATTCTCCTTCATACGAGGCAGCTCTTCCGGCATGTTGAGGCAGCACCTCACTCCCTGCAGCAGGTCCTCATAATGCCTGCGTCTCTCTGCCACATCCGCTGTCACCCACTTCTGGACGTAGCGGAAAACGACCCCCTCACCGTCTGACCAGCTCTCCAGCAGGAAACAGAAGTCCTTGTACGGCAGGTGGATGACATTATCCGCTGAAATGACATCCGAGATGTTATCCTTGATGTATTTGTGGACTCCCTTGACAGCATCCTTCAGGCCGTATGACTTAACAAGGGTCAGAACATCGAACCAGTTTTCCACTTCCAGGTTTTCGATAATGAATGCTGTAGCGACTTTGATGGCTGCATTGATTTGGAAATAGATGGCACCACCAAGGACTTCAGCTGCATTCTCCTTGTTAATGTCCATGTGGTCTGTGTACATGAAATCAATGAGAGTTTCCATCACAGTAGCAGTTACTCCTTCAATCACAACATGGTCTTTCCCAGTCTCTGCCATGCCGCCGGTCAGCATAGCATGGAAGTAGTCACTCATAGAGGACACAATCAGTTTGTGAACACGGAATTCACGGTTTTCAACATGGATGACATAGTCAACAAAGAGGTTGTGTTGGCGGTGTGAGTGGAGACCGGCTCTCAGTGGGTCTGCTAACACATCAGCACCACCCTGGCAGCCGCACCAGCCACCTTCACCATTATAGTGGGACATGGTGAAACACAGATTCTCCTTACAGTAAACTTACATCACTCCCAGAGTTGACAGAGGGGGCCTCCTGCAAAAGGAGAAAATAGAAATTGGTTAGTCCTTACAGTAGAGTTGTATAGTATTGCCCCAAAATCTTCAGAATACCCTTGATACGGTAATCTAACCCCTCAGAGTATGCCATTCGAAAGGCACGACCGACCTAGCTCACGTGAGTGCAAGGACAAACGTTCAAGCCCCAGCCACACTAGGCATTTTTGAGCAGATCAGACCAGACCAGACCAGACAATCGGATGTAATTTACCTGGCCGGTCTGCTTGCCAAACTCTTCCCACTGTTGGGACTTGGGTCGGGTTGGGTTGTATCAAGTCGGGTCGGCCGAAATCAAGTAGGTGTGGCCGGGACTTGAGTCTGAACCCTGTCTTACAACCTGATCTTAAAGGCCGAAAATCGCACGCGCGTTCGCGCCGCTTTGTAGCATAGTAACGCGCGGGCTTTTTTCCTCAAAACAGGTTGAACTTTTTTGACCCCCCCCCCCAAGAGGGGTCTAAATATTTTACCCCCCCCGGTCAAGGGGTCCAAATTTTTTACCCCCCCCGCCCCAAATCCACCAACCCCCCCCCCCATGTTGTTAAAAAATGAGCACTCTCTTATTAAAACTTTAAATGCAGCTTGTAAGACATTTGTAAGACTGGGTTAAGATTCACTGCAAACGTTTGTTTGTCTGTGCACATGCGTGAGCTAAGTGCAATCTGCATTCATCCACCCCCTCCCCTCCCACTGGAGTCCCATGGCAGTCGCTTGCTCTTGCTGTCATCTCTTGCTGAAGCTGGCAGAGCCAGAAGTTCTGAAGAGGCAGCTAAATTCCGGGTGTTCGCCAAAAGGGGCGTGGTTCTTTCCAATTGAGCCTTCTATCCTCTCTTTAATAGATACACAGCTTACCTATGTTGATGATAGACGAATAAAACCGCTGATTTTCTTGAAATTCACCGACACATTTATGTTTACACGTTCCCCTGCGTTCACCCGGAAAGAGAAGTAAAAGTGTAAAAGTACATCAACAAAGCGGCCCAAACCAGTGTCAACGGTGCCGGGTAGTTCTCAGTGCGCTCACTGGGGGCGCCACCATACTCGCCGGTTCCCACGTGGGGTGTGCGGCTGTCCTACTTTACCTTTTTAGAGACCACGGACGGGATCACGCAAAATACGATCAGAACAATACTTTTTAAACGTTGCACTTATAGCTACGGCTAGGTAAGTGATCTACGGGAGAGGGTTCATATGACCATATTTTAGGGAAGGCACTAGATCTACATTCAATACCTACATTGTAAATATTGTAGTACCTGCGTATATAATACTATAAACTTTTTCAAATGAGGTGGTTTTTGAGCAAGATCCCTCTAGCCAAGGGTCAGCTTTCAGCAAAATCCCTCTAGCCAAGGGTCTGTTTGCAAAATCCCTCTAGCCAAGGGTCACTTTTTCGAATTTTCGCCATAATCCATGCAAAAAGGGTCACTTTTGAGAGAAATCCCTCCAACTGAGGGGCAATTTTCAGCAAATTTCTCTAAACAGAAGCACTTTTGTCCAAAATTGCTCTAATCAAGAGGTGATTTTCCGCGAAAATTTCGAAAACATGGCCCTTTTTACCAAAATCCCTCTAGCCAAGGGTAAGGGTTTGTCAGAGGCTCAGCCGCACACCCGTGTCACCCGGCGGGCGAATGGCTGTAAAATTGACACGGCAATATTCTTCGCAGTTCGCTGGTCTCCAAGGGTGATGATGGCAGGCATACATATACCAATGCATGGGGGACCAGCATAGGCGACATCGTCATTTAAAATCGATATGCGACATGACATGAGGTCTAGTGACATGCAACATGAGATGTGAAAAGATGTGGTGCATTTGATATGTCATGGAGGATCATGGAGGAAAAGAGAAAAGTATGGAACAGATTTAGGAGACAGAAAGGGACAGTGAAAGCCTCTACCCAGCTAGCACCTTATGTATACAAAGCATGTCTTTTACCGGTCATATTCACGTTAATACGTGAAAATGACCTCATCACGACATCTTGAGGGAGTAAATCTTTTTACATAGTAGTTTGACAGGAAAGTGACATATCATTTACATCTAAATGGCAATGTGAAAGAGACATTAGTCATTTGATATCATCTGTATGTATGAATTTGGTAATTTTTTTATGTAACGAGTGGTTAAATCTTGATTAGAATATTACATCTTTTTTTTTGAGAAATTATACACATAATACATTCATGTCAAATTCATGCCTTAATGTGAATGCGAAAATAATGTGATAGATTTGATACCGACATTACATATACTTTACATCTTTAGCTGGTCAGATTATGATGTCTATAAGTGAGTTCACACTTTTGACACAAGATGTCTCCCTTAACCGATATCAATAGAATTCAATCTACATTGGCAATAGTTTGACCATAAATGAGTATCTATTCAACACAATTAATTTACATAGAAGATGAAGCTTGAATAACTTTTACTCTGGAATGTACGATCTGTTATTTTTGTTTCCATAGAACACTTATTGATGGAACAGCCAGGATATTAGTAAGAGCACACCTTTTCTGTGGTTGCTAAATCTATTCAAATCCCATAGACTGACCATAAGCTGACATCACATCTTGGCCTCTCTGCTAGGATCAATGTGCTAAGTCTCTGCAGGAACATTGGTGACGTATACAGGCAAAATGTACTGATTAAATCAATTGCCTTAGATGTTACCTACTTCTGATGGGGAAGTCCTACTCTAGGTGTAGGGTAGACGTTAGATACATGTCTTTTCATGATGTCTAAAATGTGTCTGCATCTGGTATCTTATTTATGATAAAGATTTTACCCCGCAACTAAAATGATTTTTGAATATTCCCACCTCACACAATGTTATAATTATTCAACATACTAACATCTTTATATTGCATCTTTCTGATGTCCTTCAAATCTTTCAAAGCAGGTCATACTAATATCATTATGTTACATTGAAAAGCTGTCAGAAGAGTGACGTCTAAACCATTTGCATATAGGACGTCATGAGGCCAAGGATACAACGTAGCCAAATGTAGTAAATATCTGTTGAGAAAAGATGTAGAGATGATGTGATTTACTACGAGTTTTGCTAGCTGGGTAGTTATCTAAGGGCGTGTTCATTTATTAGTTGCAGGAGGGGTTGGGGGGCATGGCGTAAGCACTTTCGACCCCTCCTGAGGGGGCGCTAAAATATTCTTGGGGGGGGGGGGGGTTTAAAGATTATGCCACCTATTTAGTAAAAAAGCCAGCGCCTTACTATAGTTTAAAAGGTTGACGGGGGGCATGAAACTTTCCACGTACTCTTATGAAACTTTCCACGTACTCTCTGCGCATAATCTCACCATCCCCCCCTGTAATTAATGAATTAATACTCCCTAACACTGAGAGCATTCAATGGTGTTTTATCAAGGCATCAAAATGCAGCATTGTTCGTAATTGCAATTACATTTGACTTTAATTAAGGAGCTAAGTTACTTGTCGAGATCAGGTAATAATATGGAGTACTTTATTAAACAGACCAGAACACGAAAAGACATCAAATTGCACCAATTACATTTTTGATTGACTCAGGGTGTACCCCTGAGTCTAGGTAGACGACCTAAAACATTAGTTAAGAGATTTTCCCAATTTCAAGTTGAATCTATCATATATCAGAAAGTATCCATTTCAATGATATCATTATTGGTTCCACTGTTGCTTTAAGATCTAATCTATCTCATCCAATTGAGTGCGCACACAATTGTGCATTTTTTTCATGAATAAAAGGTGCTCAAAAATTTTGCATTTTCTTGAATCAACAAACCACCGAACATGCCCTCCCATTGAATCCTATGCTGAAGCCGTGTGCACCATTCTAGACAACCCTGCGCCGTGCTATGTTTTGAATTCAATAAAAGTTCTATATACCCATGTGTGCTTGTCTTGCTATAGGCTTAGTGCACAAGAAAGTGTTTTAGACTAGACAACCAGTGTGTGCACTGTCATTGCTCATTGACCCAGGGCACCCTGGTTCTTAGGGAGACGGTTTCCGACGAAATGGAGTGGGTTTGTTCTCCAACTTCAACCAGCCTGATTTTGCTTTCTGTTTGATATTGAATGAATACAACTGCATAGCAGTATGCTTTGAAGAGTATAGGCATTTTAACGTCCAAGCATACACCATACTAAAGTCCGAGCATGCACCATCCTAACGTCCGAGCATACACTATACTAACATTCGAATATAGACCAATACTAATGTCCGAGTGTGGCTTATACTTCAACGTTAGCATGACATGTGCTCGGACTTTAGTATGGCTTATACTCAAACGTTGCTATGGACCATACTCGGACATGGACCATACTTTGACATTAGTATCACCTATGCTCGGGCGTTTGGGAAATGGCCTATAATCATGAGGGAGATGTTGCCCATGTTGCCACTTGGGACGTTGCCAATGTTGCCAAATGTTGTTGGGAGGTTGGGGGGATATTGACCATGTTGCCACTTGGGATGATCATCATGGTCTGTCACCATCATGGTTCATTGTCATCATGGTTCATGGTCATCATGGTTCATTGTCATCATGGTTCACGGTCATCATGGTTCATGGTCATCCTGGTTCATGGTCATCATGGTTCACGGTTATCATGGTTCAGGTCTTCATGGTTCGTGGCCACCATGGTTCATGGTTCACGGCCATCATGGTTCACAGCCATCATGGTTCACGGCCATCATGGTTCACAGCCATCATAGTTCATGGCCATCATGGTTCTCGGTCATCATGGTTCACGGCCATCATGGTTCACAGCCATCATGGTTCATGGCCATCATGATTCATGATTATCATGGTTCAGGGCCATTATGGCTCATGATTATCATGATTCTCGGTCATCTTGGTTCACTGCCATCATGGTCGACTGCCATCATGGTCCACCATCATCATGGTCATTATGGTTCACAGTTATGGTTTACCACCATCATGATTCATGGTCAGCATGGTTCATGGTCATAATGGTCCATGGCCACCATCAAATATTAACCACCATCATGTTCCACTGCCATCATGGTCATCATGATCCACCACCATCATGTTCCACTGCCATCATGGTCCACCGTCATCCTGGTCCACTGTCATCATGGTCATCATGGGAACTGCCATCATAGTCCATCATCATGGTCCATCATGATCCATATGTTCCATTTGTTACAAATGTTCCAAATGATCCATATGATATGTATCAAACTGCCCTGGGTCACCTGGGTGGGAGTATCCTGTATTTGAGTAGTTGATCCAATGTTGGGGGGGGGGGGGTTAGGGGGCTTGATCATCAGGCTTGATCATCAGGCTCGATTAGGGTTGATTATCAGGCTCACTTTACATACTTCATTGAAAATTGATTGAATTGGGTGCATCACCCTGGAATATACATGTAATAGTGCGGGTGCGGTCAAGTCATAATTGTCATCCATTTTGTGATTGGGGATTGGGTAAAGACATAAAGTAGCCTGACACCCTGAGTCTCCTGTGATGTAAATCACTCGCCTATTGATTTGCTTATCTTCTTGTGTGTGTGTGTGGGGGGGGGGGGGGGGGACATGCCCCCAAACCCCAGAGTTCTGTTGCGACATGTGATTTGCAACTCGACCCTAGATATTTCAGCTTGCTCCGCTTAGAGGGGTCGAAATTATTACGTGGTATATGCCTTTAAAGACCATGCGGTATATGCTTTTTGGTAAGGCTCCTTTTTCAGTTGTCCATATGCGGGCAGTGCTTGTGGTGTAATATCATGGAGGCTTTGATTACAATACAACAATTGATGAAATGCGGTCAATACTGGGGAGGGGTTTTATTATGACATTGGTTGGATTAAAAGGCTATATTGCATTTAATTTTATGTTATCGAAAAGAAAGGAGGACAAATATGGGAGGGAGGATCGAATGTATTACAGATCAATGAACGAATCAATTGTCTATGATATGCAGAAAACACGTTTAGTAAGACTTTCCTGAAGTAATGTGAAGTTTTCTTTTGTTTTGCTCTTTGAAAGGTGAGGATCTGAACTGTGGAGCAGAGCCGAACAAGGATCAGAGGCCCCTGTACACGTGAACATACTCTACTAGGCCTGCACAGATGATTTAAGGACAGTACCTGCTGTACTTCATCACCCCTGTGCCAGACCTGTAACAAAATGAATCCCAAAACAAGCAGGAAGGGCCAGGTGCAGGTGAACGCAGGAGAAACACTTCACAGATGCCCTTTATGCAGCAGGAGCTTCAGCCACATAAACTTACACATGCTGACCCACACAGGAGAGAGACCTCACAAGTGTAGTCAGTGTCCTAAAGCATTCATCACTCAATCAAGCTTGGACAAACACATGGTGACCCACACAGGAGAGAAGCCTCACCAGTGTTCTGTGTGTGGTAATAGTTTTGGTTGGTTATCTTCTTTAAAACGACACATGGTCACTCACACAAGAGAAACGACGCTCAAGCCTTCTAACTCTAACAATGGATCTATTAAATTGAACAGACAAATAATGACTAACATGCTTGAAGTACTACACAAATGTGATCAGTGTGATAAGGCATTTCTCCTCAGACGAAGCTTGGATAAACACATGGCGACTCACAGAAAAGAAGAGCTTTCTCAACCTCAGAAACCATCAGGGCACAGTAAGAGGTTGCATCAGTTAGGGACTTCAGAGCAACCTATGTCGACTTGCCTTCTGAAAGAAGAATTGAGGCCTCAGAAATGTGCTCACTGTGAAAAGACATTCATTTATAAATCAGTATTAGACAGACACATGGTGACCCACACTGGAGAGAAACCTCACCAGTGTAGTCAGTATAACATAGCATTACAACATTTATATAAATCACGTTTGGCAAAACAAACAGTGACTCACACAAGGGCAGAAACTGAGTTTGAGTCCTACGTGGACAATATGGCGACCAACGTTTTGAAAGTAGAACCAAACACAGAGATAGCTACTGATTCAGTAGAAAGATCCCATGAATTCACTGAGTGTGTCCAAGCAGTTATTCCTCAGTCAGATCTGGATAATCACATGGTGACTTACACTGGAGTAAAACCTCGTGAACACACTCAGTGTGATAAGACATTCATCCCGAAATCAGGTTTGGCTCAACACATGCTGACTGACACAGGTGAGAAACCCCACCAGTGTTCTGTGTGCAGCCACAGGTTTACACAGGTAGGGAGGCTAAAACATCACATGAGGACCCACACAGGAGAGAAACCTTACCAGTGCTCTGTGTGCAGCAAGAGGTTTACACAGACAGGGCACCTAAAGCATCACATGAGGACCCACACAGGAGAGAAACCTTACCAATGTTCTGTGTGCAGCAAGAGGTTTACACAGACAGGGCACCTAAAGCATCACATGAGGACCCACACAGGAGAGAAACCTTACCAGTGCTCTGTGTGCAGCAAGATGTTTACACAGGCATCAAATCTAAAGCAGCACATGACGACCCACACAGGAGAGAGACCTCACAAGTGTAGTCAGTGTGATAAGGCATTCAATAAAAAATCCAGTTTGGCAAAACATACAGCGATTCACAGAAGAGCAGAACTTGAGTCTTCCAAGGAGAATATGGCAACCCACATTCTGAAATTAGAATCAAACACAAACATGATAACTCACACAGAAGAAACACCCCACAAGTGTCCTCAGTGTGATGAGGTTTTCAGGTTGAAATCTGACTTTTATAGCCACATGGTGACCCACAATGAAGAAAAGCCTCACAAGTGTTCAGTCTGCAGCTTGCCGTTTAGGCATGAACAAACCCTGAAGACACACATGATGATCCACACAAGATACAAACCTACTCTTTGCAGCCACGGGTCAGAGACTTTACAGCGACACATGATGACCCACACTGAAGCAAACACCCAACCAGAAAGCCTAAATGAAGATGAAAAGATCCCCAAATTTAGTCATGAATCAGACTTTGCTAGTCACATATCGAGCCACGTTCTGACAGCAGAATCAGACACAAAGGTTGTATCGTCCACAGGAGAGACACCCCACCAGTGCAGTCTGTGTCATGAGGTGTTCACCCTGAGGTCAGACTTGGACAGACACTTGATGAACCACACAGCAATAAAGCCTTACACCTGTTCACACTGTGGGGAGGGGTTTATACTAGCAAGTACCTTAAAGCTACACATGATGACCCACACAGGAGAGACACCCAAGTCAGCGCCTTTAAAGCTACACATGGTGACTGACACAGGAGTTACACCCAAGTCAGCTACTTTAAAGGTACATGACCTGAAATCAGAACCATGCACACAGAAGATATCTCAGACTGAAGAAACTCCTAACAAGTGTATTCTCTGTGATGAGGCATTCACTCTGAAATCAGACTTAGATATACACATACTGACCCACACGGGAGAGAAACCTCACAAGTGTTCTATGTGCAGCAAGAGGTTTGGTCTGCTCGAGTATTTGAAGAAGCACATGGAAATCCACACAGGGGAGAAGCCTCACAAGTGTAGTCAGTGTAATAAGACGTTCACCCAGAAAGCACACCTTCATAGGCACATGGTAATCCATACAGGAGATAAAACCAAGTCAGCGCCTTTAGAGCTACATATGGGAGATAAACCTCACAAGTGTTCTGTGTGCAGCAAGAGGTTTGGTCTGTTACGGTATTTAAAGAAGCACATGATGCGACACAGTGAAGAAAAACCTCACGAATCTAGTCACATGACGACCCACACTGGAGATAAACGGGACTCTGTCCCTTTAAGACCACACATGGGGACTTACACTGGAGATGAGCCTCACACGTGTTCTGTTTGCAGTGACGGGTATGATCGGTTAGAGACTTTAGAGGAACATTTAACAACCCACAATGAAGCAAACATTGAGACCGATAGCCTAAATAAACAGGTGAATGCTGTTGAACAACCTCATAAATGTAATCACTGTGATAAGGAATTCAGTCTTAAAAACGAACTAAATAAACACTTGACAATTCACACAAATGAGAAGCCTCACAAGTGTATTCAATGTGACAAATGCTTCACACACGCAATTAACCTGAAGCAACACATGGTAACCCACACAGGGGAAAAGCCTCACCAGTGTTCTGTGTGCAGCAAGAGGTTTGGCCTGCCTGGGAATTTAAATCGGCACATGATGCGGCACAATGAAGAAAGGTCTAGTCACCCAGGAGGTAAAGCCGACTCAGCGCCTTTAAAACTACAACTAATGGCACACACAGGAAAACAACCGCACACATGTGCTACCTGTAACAAGACATTTACTCTTAAATCAGCCCTGGACAAACACATGCTGACCCACAGAGACAATCTGTACACGTGTTCTGTGTGTAGCCAGGGCTTTGTCCACTCAGCACCTCTCGAGAAACACATGAGATCTCACCCTGGAGGCAGACCTCACACATGTACCTACTGTGATGAGGCATTTGTCCTGGAGCAAAGCTTAGTGAGGCACCTGGAGACTCACAAAGGTGCAAAGCCTCACAAGTGTCCTATATGTGGCCTTGCACTCAGCCGGCTGGAGAATCTACAGCGACACGTCATGATCCACACCGGTGAAAGACCTCACAAATGTACTCAATGTGAGAGAGCTTTCTGTCTAAAAAAAGAACTGAATGCTCATCTGATGAAACACCCCATGGAAAGACCTCATGAATGTACTATGTGTGATATGGCATTCCCTGTTGAATCAAGCTTGCAGAGGCACATGTTGGTTCACAAAGGACCAAATCCTCACAAGTGCACTATATGCAAGCAGAAGTTTAGAAATAGAGAAATACTAATACAACACAGGATGACCCACAAGCAGAAAAACACTCACCAGTGTACTGTGTGCGCAAAGAGGTTTGGATATGAAGAAACGTTAGAACGTCACATGCTGACCCACACAGGTGAAAAACCTAACATCCCTGTGCGCCCAAGGAGATTAAAACGTGAAGTAATAGATGACAAAAATCTGAAGACCCACAAACGAGAAAAGCCTCACAAGCGCTCTCTTCGCCCGCGGAGGATAATACGTAAAGCAATAAGAGGACAGCGCACAATGAGCAGCAAAAAAGAAAAGCCTCGCAAGCGTTCTGTGTGCAGCAAAGGGTTCGGTCGGTCAAGAGTTTTAAAGAAACGCAAGATGACTAACTACACCGAGGTTGGCCCAGAAGAACCCAAGACAAACCACACGCAAGAAATCACTGAAGCGTGCGTCCAGCAAGATAGCCTAAACCAGAATATAACAACTCCCACTGCAGAACGCATGCAGGAAGATCTCTTAAAAGAACAAGTGGAGGCCACTGCAGAAGAGGAATCATGCACAGACAAACTGACTCACAAATGTTGGCATTGTGACACAGGGTTCCTAGATGAACCCGACTTGTTCCAACACATTACAGCTCACATATGTTTCATTTGTCATGACATTTTCTGTCAGTTGCAGTATCTAGATGAACATATAAAAACACATGTGGAAGCTGATTCTACCGAGTGTTTGAGATGTGGGCAGAACTTTACCGATAAACTTGACCTTCTTGAACACCTGAAGACCCACACTGACAATGAACATGAATCTGAACTCCTTCAGCATGGATTAAGGACTCATGCTAATGAGGAACATGGATATGAATTCCTTGCACATGACATGAAGTCCCATCCTGATGAAGGGCATGAGTATTTATACCAGAATACTCGTGAGCTCCTGACACATGACATGAAGACTCATACTGACTAGGGGCATCATTGTACCCAGACTAGCACCACCAGCCCCGAACTCCACACCTGGTCGCGATTGGAGCATTGGCCATACCGTCCAAAACTGGGTGCACTCGCCATGCAGCTTTTTGGTGTAGGACAGCTAAATAATGGTTGGAGAGTGTACATATGTGCGCGCATTTCAATGTCCACGTTCCAGACGCGACCAGTCCCTAAAGAGGCATGGAGTTCGTTGGCTGGATTGTTGCGTCTTTCTCCCCAGCCTGGGACCGCCGAGTCATATCGTGCATACCTTCCTTGCTGCTGTCATTGCTTGACTCATATTGAAGATCACCATTAATTGTTGATGTCAATTTCTGACATTTGATGTTAAAATGTTATGTTACATTATGTATTGTAGAATTTGAATGTTATTCTTGTGAATTGTAATACTCATAGAACTATTTACCGCTAAGGTCATTACACTAGTTCAACATACAACATTATACTGATGATAGAACAGACACTCCGCACATATCCTCTCTCCATAGAGTCAGTGTCACCCCTTTCCACAAGTCAGTGAAAACATCCCATCTTCAGTGATTTCTGTGTCAGAGGGATGCAGGAGTGCGGGGGGTGACACAGCAGTCTGCACAACGTGTCAAGCATAACGTTAAAGCTACATGTTCCTGTTCCCAGAAATAGATAAATAGTTCGAGGTAAATGGTAATAAAAATGTTACGAAGATTATCAGAAATAAAAATTCTTAAAAACTTCGTTCTTTCACTTTAAGTCGAATCTCTGTTAAATTAGGGGTTTTGGGTATGAGTGTGAGTAGAGAAAATATCACACTCCATCTTGTCTTTAAAACAGACGCCTCAGAAGTGACGTCATACTTTATTTGTGCTTGCCCGAACATATGATTTACACACCAGGTGGCAGGTCGGTACTTTGCCGCCTTGATTAACAATATGTAGGATCGCACATATTTCAATACTCCTTCTCGAGACTTGCATATTGATGATAATGATAATTCAAACATAAAGGATCCTTTTTTTTTTGTTAATTTCTGTCTTGCCCTAAAGACGGTATAGAAAAAAAAGGCTCCTTCTCAAACATAGATTTAGTTTCAGTACTCCTTCTGAATGTTCACTTTCAAAAGTTTCCTCAGTGTCTCTGAGATATATGTTTGATATAACCATAAAACAAAGACGACACAATTTGTCTTTAGATTAAAACTTAAGAGAATTACTCTTAATTTACTAATCTAAGGCAAGCCAGTGTCACCGGTTCTTAACTTGCCACTGACAAATCTTTTTGTTTTTCTGCAACTCACAAAGTTTCTCCTGCTCTAACATAGTCCACAAAGTTCCTAGTGTTCCTCCAAAACTGACAACCTCCGAGGTGCAGCCGAAGAGGTTATGTACCATATTCTACAGGTCCAAGGAGGTTTTCTCACTTATACTCCACCCACCATCCATAGTAGAGCAAGAACATGTTATATATCCATCTCAAAATGATTTTCGAAATTCCATTCTATGAGATATTGTGGGGTTTGAACCCACACCCGTCCACATTCAACACTGATCTCATTTATAGGCATAATAAGTTTTACAGATTATTGACTAGCTCGCTAGCTCAGTTGGTAACACCGCCGACTTGTAGTCTGAACATTGTGGGTTCCGGTCCTGACAGAGGCACACTTTTATTGAGCTACCTTTTTTAACAAAACGTTTTACTAACTCCATCCTCTATCCATTGAAGTACAAGAAAATGTTATATTACAATGGCCCAATAACAAAGATGGGATAGTTCACTTAAAATATTCCCTTTGGGAATTATCTGTGCTGGCCTGCTTTTTGGAATATAAATAAGATGCACCTGACAGGTAGACCTTGGTAGTGTAATGGTTACCAGCTCAGCCTGTGGGTCGGAAGGTGGTGAGTTCAATTCACGAAAAGGCTGTGACCATTTTTAGATTTGATTTCTTCATGGTTTATGTGATGTTCTTTACATAGGTCTGCCCCGATGGCTTATCTGGTAGAACAGAGGACTGCAGGCTAGAATAATCAGTTCTCATAACCTCCTGTCTGACTTGACCTAGTTCATATAATCTCCTGAGAAGGTTATACACATAACCTCCTCAGGAGGTTATGTGAACTAGGTCACTCTACCCAGGCTGGTTCAGGTCAGCTAGGTACTGCCTTCTAACCGCGCCCTGCCACAGGCTGATGTGTTAAGTATTGACAAGGCGGATGTGGTACGTGTAGTTGCGGATCTAAATCATGGTGGATGCCCTCGAAACACATGTCAAAACTAGACGGCTTTACATATATACAATGTATTTTTTCATAACAATATACAATGTTATGTCAAGGCATTGAGTAAGTTCTTGTTACGAGGATCCTGGTGGGGTTTGATGTGCCCTGAGGGTGACTGCAGAGGGGTTTTCGGCAACCTGGCGACCTGGGCCATTTTCCAGGCAACTTTTCGACCTGGGGCATTAATTTAAGCGACCTGGCGACTTTTGCACAAAATTGATAATAGGATAGAGGGCCTAAAAAAACGACCTTCCGACCTGGTGGTCTTAATTTCGGCGACTTTCCGACCTGAGGGGGGGACCCCTCTGCACCCCCCTGAGGTGGTTATGTAGGTCAGCCTCTTGGTGGAACCCTGTGACGCACGTTTCACACTGATAGTAGTCCTGTACTCCATGTGAGGAGACGTCCTCTGACATACCAGGATACCTTCTACCTACATGTCTACGTGGAGATGAGCGAAGAGCTGATTTACATCCAGTGCGCAGGTGTTTGTTGAGGCCTGAAGATGAGGGGAATGACTTGCTGCATTCTGTGTACGGGTTACTTGTTGTATGTGTCTTCATGTGTGTCTTTAACAATGAGGCTGTAGGGTCTTTCTCCTGTATGGGTCAGCATGTGTCCCTTTAGCGCTGATGCAACATTGAACCCTCTCCCACACACAGGACATCTGTAAGGTGTCTCCCCTGTGTGAGAACTCATATGGCTTTGTAAAGTACTTTTGACTTTAAATCTCTCTCCACAGACAGAACACAAGTGGGGCTTCTCTCCTGTATGTGACAAAAGGTGATATTCTAAACCATTTGAACTCACAAACCCCTTTTTGCAGATTGAGCACTTATGTGGTCTTTCCCCAGTATGCATCGTCATGTGTTTAGCTAGACCGCTTGGCTGTCCATACCTCTTGTTGCACATAGAACATTCATGAGGTTTTTCCCCTGTGTGAGTCATCATATGCGTCCTCAAGTTGCCTGAGTCTCTAAAAGCCATGCTGCACACTGAACATGTGTGAGGTTTCTCTCCTGTGTGGATCATCATGTGTAGTTGTAGATGATTTAACCGCCTGAACACTTTACTGCACACATCACATGTGTAACGTCTGGCCGCTGTATGGATCTTATAGTGTCTTGTTAGAGCTGATCGCGTCTTGAAGTATTTATCACAATCAGGACACTTGTGAGGAGTATCTTCTCCATGGGTCTTCATGTGAAACCTTAAAGTTGATAGCACTCTAAACCTCTGTCCACACACAGAACACTGATGAGGCTTCTCTCCTGTGTGTGACAACATATGGTATTGTAAACCCAGTGAACTTGCAAATCCCTTATCACATAGTGAACACTTGTGAGGTTTTTCCCCTGTGTGTTTTAGCATGTGTGCAGATAGATGCACCAGCTGTCTAAACCCTTTACCACAAACTGAACACACATGAGGTTTCTCCCCAGTGTGTGCCATCATGTGGAGTGCCAGCTTTCTTACACCCTTACCACAAACTGTGCATGTGTGTGGTTTTTCTCCAGTGTGTGTAAAATTGTGGTGCCTTAAGCCTGAAGTACATGAAAAAGATTTGCCACACACAGAACACTTGTAAGGTTTCTCCCCTGTGTGAATCCTCATGTGTTTATTTACCTGACTCAGTGTATGAAATGACTTATTACACAGAGAACACTTCTGCGTTTTTATTACTTCCCCCGTGTGCGCCTTCATGTGTCTTTTTAACTGTCCTCTCCGGGTAAACCCTTTATCACACACAGAACACTTGTGAGGTTTCTCCCCTGTGTGCTTCAGCATGTGAAGCTTTAAGTCAGATGCTGTTGAACATGCTTTACCACAGACTGAACACAAGTGTGTTTTACCTTTAGCGTGATACTTCATGTGGACGTCTAACTGGGATTTAACTTTAAACTTCTTGGTGCAAAGAGTACACCTGTGAAGAAGTTTCTCGTCTATATGTTTCAGCATGTGTGCATTGTAAGTTGATAAGAATTTGAAAGTACTTTTGCAAACAGAACACATATAGGGTTTTTCTCCTGTGTGTTTTCTTATGTGCCGCTTTAAGCTTGATGCATCCCTGAACCCCTTCCCACACACAGAACACTTGTGGGGATAATCTCCAGTGTGGGTTTTCATGTGTCGATTTAGTAGTCCTGAATAAGAAAACCCCATATTACATATGGAACATTCATGAGGTTTTTCTCCAGTGTGGCTCCTCATGTGAATTTTTAATGCTGACAAATCCCTGAAACTGTTTTTGCATACGGAGCAGTGGTGAGGCTTATGTACTTCTCCAGTATGGGCTTCCATGTGTTTATTTAAGCTCTGTGAGCACCTGTATGTCTTAGGGCACTCAGAGCACTGGTAAGGTCTTTCTCCGGTATGGGAGCGCATGTGTTGTTTTAACCCTGATGCTTCCCTCCAACGAGTCTTACACACAGAGCACTCATAAGGTTTATCTCCTGTGTGGATCATCAAGTGTTTGTTCAAGGTCCCTACTGCTGCAAACCTCTTGCTGCACACAGAGCACTGGTGAGGTGTCTCCCCTGTGTGGGTCAGCATGTGGATTTTTAACTGGGATGTATGGTAAAAGCTCCTGCTACACTGAGAACACTGGGCGGTCTTTTCCCGTGAATGGACCGCCATGTTACGATTAAAATAAATGGTGGTGCCCATATTCTCCTGGCTCCAGAGGGCCTTTTTGGGAGATAAATCACAAGCTATTGGCGTTTTTGGCAGTCTCTTCATCCTCAGAGTCAGACAGGATCACCACTTGTCGCTTGGTCTGTCTTCTCGGCCGGGCATCCATGTCTGTGTTTAAACCTTCAGCTTGGTTAGAATGCACCTTGCTTAGGGGTTACCTGTATTGGACAAGACAAAATCATGGAATTAATTATCCTTAAAAGATATACATGTACCATATTTAATATGATTAATCAACTCAAGGAAGTTTTCATCAATTAATTACAGGGGGGATGGTGAAACCTTATGCAGAGGCACAACACTATTTTACACTCCCCATCTACACTAGAACGCATGGAATGTTTTTTGCCCCATTTGCTGAAGGCGCCGAATGTTTTACGTCCCCCCCGCCTTTGAACTCTGGATGGGTTGAATTGAATTATTCTCTCACCCCCCTCCCAAACCTCAAACCCCCCAGGAAACAAATAAATGAACACCCCCTAATGCCATTTTAAATGGCATTATAATTTACTTTGCCCCTGTGTGATAGCCTGGCAACAATAGTCATGTCCATATACTACTGACCAACCCCTGGGTAATAGCCTGGCACCAATTGTCATGTCCATATACTACTAACCAACCCCTGGGTGATAGCCTGGCACCAATTGTCATGTCCATATACTATTGACCAACCCCTGGGTGATACCTGGCACCAATTGTCATGTCCATATACTACTGACCAACCCCAGGGTGATAGCCTGGCACCAATTGTCATGTCCATATGTGACCCATTTTAACGAAATGGGTCGGAAGTCACACTTTGAGGAGCTTAGATATAGGCTGTTAAAGTAGTACAGTCAACTCCCTCTAATGTGGCCACCCTTGGGACTATGAAAAAGTGGCCGCATTGGTGGGGTGGCTGCATTAGGGGGAGTCAATTTCTATACATTGTACTATGTTTGGGACTATCAAAAGTGTCTGCAGTAGAGGGATTGGCTGCACTGGAGGGGTGGCCGTTAAGAGGGAGTTGACTGTATAGGGTGGAAAAAATTAAATTTTTGAAAAATGAGTTTTCGATTTCTTTCTAACATATGAATAGGTATCTTCTGGAATACAAAGTTGCAAACCAGATTTCAACTCCCATTATTTCCAAAACGATGGCCCTAGGATTTATAATTGCATTGTATAATACAGATAATATCAAATTTAAATGTTAATTATCTAATTTTAATTAATTCTCATTTAATTCAACAAAAAAGTATCAAAAATATCGTCAAATGGTCAGAACTGGCCAATATGGGACATGTGACATACCAAATGAAAGCTCTTGATGAGCTGTAAATGAATATAGTAATATCACAACATTTTTAATGTGCGACTTCCGACCCATTTCGTTAAAACGGGTCACATATACTACTGACCAACCCCTGGGTGATACCTGGCACAAATTGACATGTCCATATACTACTGACCAACCCCTGGGTGATAGCCTGGCACCAATTGTCATGTCCATATACTACTGACCAACCCCTGGGTGATACCTGGCACAAATTGACATGTCCATATACTACTGACCAACCCCTGGGTGATAGCCTGGCACCAATTGTCATGTCCATATACTACTGACCAACCCCTGGGTGATACCTGGCACAAATTGACATGTCCATATACTAGTACTACTGACCAACCCCTGGGTGATTCCTGGCACAAATTGACATGTCCATATACTACTGACCAACCCCTGGGTGATAGCCTGGCACCAATTGTCATGTCCATATACTACTGACCAACCCCAGGGTGATAGCCTGGCACAAATTGACATGTCCATATACTACTGACCAACCCCTGGGTGATAGCCTGGCACCAATTGTCATGTCCATATACTACTGACCAACCCCTGGGTGATACCTGGCACAAATTGACATGTCCATATACTAGTACTACTGACCAACCCCTGGGTGATTCCTGGCACCAATTGTCATATCCATATACTACTGACCAACCCCGGGGTGATAGCCTGGCACCAATTGTCATATCCATATACTACTGACCAACCCCAGGGTGATAGCCTGGCACCAATTGTCATGTCCATATACTACTGACCAACCCCAGGGTGATAGCCTGGCACCAATTGTCATATCCATATACTACTGACCAACCCCTGGGTGATAGCCTGGCACCAATTGTCATATCCATATACTACTGACCAACCCCAGGGTGATACCTGGCACCAATTGTCATGTCCATTTACTACTGACCAACCCCTGGGTGATAGCCTGGCACCAATTGTCATGTCCATATACTACTGACCAACCCCTGGGTGATAGCCTGACACCAACTGTCATGTCCATATACTACTGACCAACCCCTGGGTGATAGCCTGGCACCAATTGTCATGTCCATATACTACTGACCAACCCCTGGGTGATAGCCTGACACCAACTGTCATGTCCATATACTACTGACCAACCCCTGGGTGATAGCCTGACACCAACTGTCATGTCCATTTACTACTGACCAACCCCTGGGTGATAGCCTGACACAAATTGACATGTCCATATACTAGTACTACTGACCAACCCCTGGGTGATTCCTGGCACAAATTGACATGTCCATATACTACTGACCAACCCCTGGGTGATAGCCTGGCACCAATTGTCATGTCCATATACTACTGACCAACCCCAGGGTGATAGCCTGGCACAAATTGACATGTCCATATACTACTGACCAACCCCTGGGTGATAGCCTGGCACCAATTGTCATGTCCATATACTACTGACCAACCCCTGGGTGATACCTGGCACAAATTGACATGTCCATATACTAGTACTACTGACCAACCCCTGGGTGATTCCTGGCACCAATTGTCATATCCATATACTACTGACCAACCCCGGGGTGATAGCCTGGCACCAATTGTCATATCCATATACTACTGACCAACCCCAGGGTGATAGCCTGGCACCAATTGTCATGTCCATATACTACTGACCAACCCCAGGGTGATAGCCTGGCACCAATTGTCATATCCATATACTACTGACCAACCCCTGGGTGATAGCCTGGCACCAATTGTCATATCCATATACTACTGACCAACCCCAGGGTGATACCTGGCACCAATTGTCATGTCCATTTACTACTGACCAACCCCTGGGTGATAGCCTGGCACCAATTGTCATGTCCATATACTACTGACCAACCCCTGGGTGATAGCCTGACACCAACTGTCATGTCCATATACTACTGACCAACCCCTGGGTGATAGCCTGGCACCAATTGTCATGTCCATATACTACTGACCAACCCCTGGGTGATAGCCTGACACCAACTGTCATGTCCATATACTACTGACCAACCCCTGGGTGATAGCCTGACACCAACTGTCATGTCCATTTACTACTGACCAACCCCTGGGTGATAGCCTGACACCAACTGTCATGTCCATATACTACTGACCAACCCCTGGGTGATAGCCTGGCACCAATTGTCATGTCCATATACTACTGACCAGCCCCGGGGTGATAGCCTGGCACAAATTGACATTTCTGTATACTACTGACTTCCGCCGTAGATACTGCATGATACGGTGACTATCAGTCTGCAAAGACTAGGTGCCCCACGAGGTACCCCTAGACTACAGGATGGTATTATGGAGATAATAAGATCTAATTCGTTCGTTTCGATGAATAAATCCTACCATGAACGTGTGTGTGCTGTGGTGTTGTTTCCGTGACCTTGATCCGGAAGTTGTCCTAATTTAGCAAAAGTTGTAACCTGCTGAGATGGGGCGAACTGGTGAACTTGTCTGTAGTTTGACGTAAGGTGACAGCATCAACATCTGCCTGGAAGGCAAGCAGCGAATCAACAAGACGTTTTGCACACGTTACACCAGTTTTCTGTCGGATTTCAGATCTAAATCATAGTAAATGCCTTCTTTGTCAAAGAATGGAAGATCGTATACACGTTACAGGTATGTAGAGAGTACCATTTATGCTGGCGATGTGCGTATATTGCATGTCTCCGGACACACTACTCACTAGATCATCATCAAGAAATGCAAGAAAAGGAAATACCTTGTCTCGATAACAGACCACAAGTGTTCTCAATGCGGTGAACAGTTTGCAGATGCAGGTAACGTAACGAGACACAAGATGATCCACACAGGAGAGAAACCTGTCAAGTGTTCTGAATGTGGTAAACAGTTTACGCAGGGTACCTAAAGTTACACATGATGCTCCACACAGGGGAAAAACCGCACAAGTGTCCAGAATGTGGTTAAAGGATGTCTGTCCCCGCCAGAGCGCATCCATCTTGTGCCCTATGCTATGATTGACAGACACCAGGACCCGCCCACAGGTTGTGTTATGCCCCTCCCACCCACTAATATCCTATACCATAACAACCCAGAACGGCCTCACACTGCTACAATAGGAAGGGTTCCATACACTGATTGTTTCTATTTATATGGGAGTTGCGGTGGGCAAACAGACCACTGAACTGTGACTTGTATGTAGGGTAACTCTGAGTCAGGCTGTTATACATACATATAATTAGCCATATGTATCATAAGTTACACATGATCACATACGTACATTTGATAGAATGTATTGTACAGTTAAAGTTGTGTATAACTATAACCCAGGGACATTGCAAATAATAGTTTAATGTAATGACCCTGATGTGCAGTTATCATGGTGATGTTACCTAAGTATGTGTTGCCTTTGCTTGTCCACGCTGTGACGTAGCAGACCTGTATAATTATGTTACTCAACATATAGTAGTACCACTGTGTGGAGGTAGGGGGGGGGGGTAATTAACAGCTTTGAACAGGCTATAATGGCTTGGACCTGTCCCTCTGTTCTCACTCAAGGTCCATAGGAGTGATCATTGTGTCTACACAAGTTGGGAGGGGAGGGAGCTCACTCAATAATATAATGTAGAAAAATGCGATATCCTCTCAGCAGCCTGCACACCTCCCCACCTCTCCAACAAATGTACACGCAGAGCAGTGGCGGGGCATGAATAATCAGCTAGGCAACCAGCTGTATTAGCAACAAACTAATAGAACCATTGAATTCCTTGGGTCCATGTTAGGGGGCATAGGTATGATTATAATCAACCTCATGACCATGGAAATGTGTGTTGCTAGGCAGATAAACAATTAGAATAGCCGTGGCAACCAGATGTATTAGCAACAAACCAATAGAAACATTGAATTCCTTGGGTCAATGTTAGGGGGGTAGGTATAATTATAATCAACCTCAGGACCTATCAAAGGTTGATTTATATTATTGTTATCACATAAATTTGTGTTGTGACTCCTCAATCCAAGATGGTGGCACAATGCAAGATAGCTGCGGCCGTTCTGACTTTTGGTAAAGTGCAAACATCATATGCCTGGATCGTCCTGGTGGTGCCTGGTGGCACTACCAGGTGGCTACGCCACCACTTCGGCATAAAAAGAAATGGCATGCAGACTGTCTGCTGGACCAGTAGGTTTTTGGCCGTTGACTCGTAGATTGTCGTATGGACTGTATATAAAAGGTATCCTATCAATACATATATATGAACTTTTAAGTGCAATATCTAGTAGATCTCAAATATCATACATTTCCCAATATGTATTATCAGCGAAAGCACTAGAGAATGATTATGATATTTATTCCCTGCACACCTTTAAATAGAATTTAACTGGTTCGGATGAAAATCAGAACTCAGAAATCCTCTTCATGTGAGGCAAATGATGAAAATATACTCAAAACCAAGGAAACTATAATAAGAAAACTTCCAACCACTTCAAGGGCATTCATTCGCCCACCAAGGTGCTTCTTAAATATAGTGTACTGTGGTACCAGACTGAGGACGGTCTCTGTGCTCTCTATGATGGACACATGCACCAGGGGGAGCAGCTGGTAGCTGGTGATATCTAGTAGTATTGTTATCGCATTACTCACACAGTGTAAGGCTACAATAAGTATAAGGTATGTGTCTGTTACAGGGACGGGTCGTTCTATATAGAACATCACGACAATAGAAACGGGTAACTGTAATGCAGCGGACATAAACGTCAACACTGACGGCTTAACTGATTTCAAAAATGCCCCGGCTAAAGTCATGTAGATGGTTTCAAAAACTGCAGCAATGAATAATATGATATGACCAATAAGGACCCAACCAGAAGCATTTATTGTAACATGAGCATCCAGTTGGGTTTCATATGTTGATGATAGAGAATAATTATGCAATTGATTGCCTTCAGCAAAGCCTGGTATGAAGCCGGCAGCATATATATCCCAGGGCTGACTCTGAAGGGTGAGTCCAAGTAAACTCCCGACAAATGCTACCTTCAAAAACAGGTCCATTCTCTAATAGAGCAACACTTTCATTACTATCGCGATGATGATCATCCGCATCCCGAGATAGAAACCGGTTGCATGTGAAAGCGGCAGCATCGATACTCCAGCATAATAAAACAGCGGACACACAAACTCAGCCAGCGTCATGAGTAGCAAATTGAGATAGTCCTCCCTAGCTACATAAAGTGGTGTGTGTGAGGCCCACATGTAGGTGGCTGAGATGGCAGCTGTTATGATTTGGCGCCAGATGTTGAGTTGAAGGTCTGGTACCGTACGTTGCAGGGCTTGTGCTGTGGCCCCGGCAGTCTCCCAGGATACGAGGCTCAGTAGGAGTGCAGCGTAGCGTCTCTGGGAACCTCCATACTGGAAGTATAGAGAGTGTAGCTGTTGGCTATTCTAAGATAGGCATCGGCTATGAAAAACTCCAGATTCGAAAATGGGTTGTTCAGAAATTATACTTTATTCATTCTGACATACGGCTCGTAATCATACAGACGGATAGTAACAATCAAATAGGCTTCTGAACACCAGTGGTCATATGAACATACAGGAGGTATACGCTCACGGTCTAGTACATAATTCCCGAGTTCCAAGGCTCTCTTCCATCTTGATTAACTCCACTTGGATCAGACTCCCCCAGAGGGAGTTCTGTACCCGGAGTTGTGCACCAATGCGTCTATCTCCTCTAGTTCCCCCAAAGGGTGGAACAGAGAAAGACGCAGGGTGACCAAGTTGGAAGCAGCGACAGGACTAGGCCTAAAAGGTACAACAGAGTTCGGGGAAGCTCTGTTGTGGAGCAGTCGAGCTGGCCGAAGTGCACAGCAAGACTGGGTCCTCGATTAGCAGAACCCCAGGTCTTATGTACTGGTCGTTATGTAACTCTCCCCATTACTCGTAAACACTTGAGTTCCCGAGGAACTCCGGGTAACCACGCGCCGGTGCATCCGGGCCGACACGGTACCCGAGATATGTCGGGTGACACGTGGCGGTCACGGCTCAATGCACATAACCAGGCCGCGCTCCACCAATCCTCAGGTGTGGGCTTATATAACCATATACTCGGCACTAGACAGGAGTGCGGCCTGGATACACGGCAACACACATACCAAATATAACACAAACTGGTTCCATAGAAATAGTACAGCGGCGACCCACTACAAGAGTATATATTGGAGTACAAAAGCAAAAAAAATGCTACCTGTCCCTCCATCCCCCTCCCTCTGTACTTCCTTTCATCCCTAATGCCCAGTAGGAGTGCAGCGTAGCCGACCAGTCTGTCTTTGGGAACTTCCATGCTGGCAGGATAGAATAAAAACTGGGCTGATCCACGTGGTTACCATGGCTACAAGTACATATTAGAGACACGGAAACATTCCTCAAAGAAATGTACTTGTAACCAGAGACATCAGTAGCATTTTCTTGAAATATTCATTATAGTTTTGCTGCGTGAACTATTTTTATTTCATGAAATGTTTTTCAAATTAGGTTTCCTCAAAACGTCATGCCAACATCGAAATAACATACCAGTCCAGTTAACCAATATAGTGAATATTACCTTCACTAAAAGTTATTTCCTAAATATGATACAAGAAATATTCCTCACTGACAACAGAAAAGGATGTCACAAAATACTGTATTTCCCATGTATAAGCCAGGGCCCGTGTATAAGCCTGCCTTGTGTATACGCCTGGGGAAAATGTGACTTAGTATTGTACAAGCTGGGCCCTGAGTATAAGGCCAGGGGTTCCCATGTTTATTCAATAAAATTCATATTTGAGGCCATAACCCCATTTCTACTTGGGGTATTTACACAATTCTTTTAGCTTTGTAACCCCTATTTATTTCACCAATGTCAACAACCATTTTAAAGCGAAATAAAGCTTAAGTTGGTAACTAGATTGTTGAGAATGTTGAAATAAGTGAATCGGAATGGTAGATAATTAAGAAAATCACGAGAATGTACAGACTGTTTCTTCAGGTATAGCAATATAAGCCTGTCACGTGTATAAGCCTGCCCCATGTATAAGCCTGGCCAGTTTGCCACTTAGTACGAATGTAACCCTTACCTTAAAGAGTCCAACCACAAGGTGCTCTTTATATCAGTATACTGTAGAGACTAAAGCCTCAGCCTGTCCTGCTGGTCTACTCTCAAAGTAAGGGAGTGCTCATTTCTTAACAATTGGGGGGGGGGGGGGTGGATGTTCGTGTCAATCGCGTGAAAACCCTCGCCACCACTGGGTCAAAAATCGGCGGGTGATCTCTTTGAATTACAATTACGTGTGGGCTTTTTCGCTCAAAAGAGGTCATTGGGTCGAAATCTTTCACCCCCCCCCTCCATGGGATCAGATATTTTTGGCCCGGCCCCCAAACCCAACCCCCCCTGTTGTTGAAAAAGTGATCACTCCCTAAGGCATACTGAGGCTGATGAAAGACAAACAGTTTTTCTAAGGGCCAGTTTTAGTTGTTCTTTCCCACATAAAAACTTGTCTGTTGCAGTATATGACATATATGTCATCTATCACTGGTTTCACTTGACAATATAATGTGATACAGGTGCATTGATGAGTTTTGAGTCTTTTGTGTAAAGATGTCTAGCATCGATAGAATGCATTGTAATAGATGAACCACAGGTATATTGTTGGAAGGGTTTAGACCAATTATTGACCTATAGTGGTACATACAAAATTTGTTTGGACTTAATGAGTAATACCAGAGTATTAAAATAGAATAACAATTAGCATCACATTCTCGGATTATATGCATACATAATATAGCTCAATATACCATGCTATTAAAAGTTATATATATATATGTGTGTGTATATATATATATATTCCTCCCGGTTACCGTAACTACAAGTAATAGATGAGAAGACACAGATATTACTTTTGGCCCTACACATCACATCACGGTCAGGAGGCCTCATTTTATTCAATCACACAAAAAGAAAAAATGCACGTCATGCACCGAGGAAGTTACACAAGTTATGGCTACCCGGTAGTCCACAGCACCCCCTAGCGTGGGTGGGTGGAACTCCCCCTGGTGTGAATATACACCACTATCACGATGCAGAGATATTGGATTCATATATATATATATATATATATATATATATATATATATATATATATATATATATATATATATATATATATATATATTGTAAAGATATTTGTGGGCATATGATGAACGACACAACAGCCAGCCTTGCGGTTTCCCAAGAGATCCTTTTTTACGAACTATCCAACAACAACTGAACAACTGGCTCCAACGCGTCCCCTTATATACCCCTCCCGCGTCCCTTCCCCGAGCTGCGTCCCGGCCGACTCCCGGTCCGGCCGACCCGGTTCCGGCCGAGAGCCTCTCCGGCTGCCAGACCATCCCGGCCGAGAGTGTAGCTGCAGGGGCGCCCGTACGGCCGACCCCTCTTCCGCCCGCTACAATATATATATATATATATATATATATATACAGATATAGATATATATATATTATATATATATATATATATATATATATATATATATGATTTGCCATAATGAAGAAAATCAATATGATCAGGAAGGCGTTTCACCGTATCATACGGAGGGGCCGTATGTGTCTTTTTTGCGTTTCAGTTCATTTTTGCGTTTCAGCTCAACATGTCCGCATCTTACGGAAAAAGATACGGCCGCGTATGTACATACGGCGAAAATTGCGTTTCAGCTCAACATGCGGAGAACAAAAATTCCGCATCTTTGGCATATTTAGTACAAGATATACGGAGGGGTAGGGGGGGGGGGTGCTATGTCAAAAAATGCACATATACCCTGTTTTTTAGGGCCGTATGTGTCTTTTGTGTGCCGTATGTGGTATTTTTGCTCCGTATGTGTCATATCACTTCAGATCGTAATGGTGACAAAGAGATGGGGATGGTAGGGGCCGTGAGAAAATGGTAGGGGCCATGAGGAAATGGTAGGAGCCACTACTACCATTTCGTCACCACTACAGCCAGCTCTGTGCTCTGTTGTCTACCACCGTTTATACACAAGGAGTCTGTGGGCAAAGTTTCAGCTCTGTAGGGCCATTATTTACCGAGTTATGGAAGAAAAGACTCTTTTTCATGTAATTTCTCCCAAAATCCATATAATTTTTTATTTATTTTTTTATCATGAAGGTAGAAGTTGGACTTAACTCATTTACTCGTTAAAATAATTCTAGGGCCATTTTATTACATATATTTATAGCACTTTAAAAGTAGTAGTAGATGAAATGTTAGCACTCAAGAGGTTTTGCACCTGTGTGGATGGATATGAACTCGCCGTGGTACAGGGGTGGCCCACTCCAGATACCCAGTCAACACTTACATTGTAGCAGTGTGACAGGATTACATTACATTTACACAGGGTTTTTGCATATATATGATTATACTGGTGTGACCATGGAGCTGGCTAAAGGCCATAGCAAATGTATATTGATTATAATTATAATTGTGCTCCGTACTACCATTTATTACCTTATTCACACATTTTTCTCCTCATTACTTTATAAAAGCTAAGTTGAGTGTTATAAGTATAATCAATGCTGGTGTCAGATATTTTCGAGCTATATAAGTTCTTTTTGTACACCAGGATAAGATAAACGGGATAGATGTATTTACATCTTCTCATACTCAAAAAAGAAGGGACAGGAGAGGTCAGGGAAGAGACAGGAGAGGTTGAGAAAGAGACAGGAGAGGTCGGGGAAGGCACTGGATTCACCTCTGAGTCACCTCTGAGTGTTGGTGCTGCCACTTAGAGGCTAAGTCATGCTGGCCTCAACTCCTCTGATATATATATAAGGGAATGGAGATCGCAAGCCAAATGGGGGAGGTCATGTGGACCTAAACCAGTATTCTGTAAGCTAGTACAGTCCCCCACCTCCCTTCTCCTTTTTTAAAGTGCACATATATATGTAAAAAAATGGCTCTAGGATTGTTTTAATGAATAGATAAGTAAAGTCCAACTCCTACCTTTACAATTAAAAAAAGATAAATTAAACAAATTGATTTTCAACGAAATTATACCCAAAAATGTCTTTTCTTCTGTAACTCGGTAAATAATGGCCCTACAGAGCTGAAACTTTGCCCACAGACTCCTTGTGTTTAAACAGGCAATAGCTATCAGAGTACAGAGGTGCCTTTCCCCACCTTTTCTATCTCTTCCCCGACCTATCCTGTCCCTTCCCAAACCTCTCCTGTCCCTCCCCTGTCTCTTCCCCCAACATACATACCCTCCCCAGCCTACCTCCGTATGTTGCTACATATTATGACGTCACAGAGGGAATTCCCTAGGGGTTTCCCGGAATGTAGACTGGTTTTTGCATATTTTTTCTAAAAGGGACAGGTGACAATGTCCGTATCTTGAGAGGGCCGTATGTTGGATGCCGTATGGTGATATTTTGTAAAAAAAGATACGGAGGGTATGCAGAGGGTGAAAAGAAACGGAAAATTTGCTTTGGTGATATTTTGTCCGCATCTTGACCGCATCTTTCGGCCGTATGTTGTTTTTTATATCAACATACGGTGAAACGCCTTCCTGGAGTCACATTGATACTTTACTATGATGATGATGATGGCTCTTTTAGTCTAAAAACCCGCTCTGCAAAAGGTAGGCTGGCAGGCAACTGGACCCATATGTATCATATAGGGACAACACAGGAAAAAAGAATATATAAATTAGATTAGGGACAACACCGATGACTTTGTCACAGGCAAACCTATCGCGACCAATTATAGTAAGGGAATGTGAATGACCCATAGGGGGCAGTAAGGTGGGCAAGTCTGGGTTATTGGTCATAGAAAACGTAAAAATCTTCTTGTATGGCCATGGTAGAAAACTGATCAGTGTCAATATGAGAGAAGCCATAGTACAAAAGAAAAGAACTCTAGCTGTTTTCTGAAATAAATTCCCTAATAGTAACTTTTGTATGAATAAAAATAATGAATCAATGATGTAGAAATACATTTTTTGGGTGCAGTGAAACTATAATGTCTTTTCTGTGCAATCATTTCTATTCGAACTTCACATTACACATATAGTATCTTATTGATACATATGTATGAACTTAACTAGTATACATAATTGAAAACTGAGCAATATAATAGTCTTCTCAAATATTTATTCAGAAGTTATCTATTAATGTGATGATATTTATTTGAAGAATATCTTTACATGGACTTTAATTGTTTCTGATGAAAATAGGTCCTCAAAGTTCCTCTTCGTGTGATCCAAGTGATGACACTGAGCTTAAAACCAAAGAAACTATAATGAGAAGACTTCCAATCACTTCAAGGGCATTCATACGTCCACCGAGGTGCTTCTTAAATATAGTGTATTGTGGTACCAGACTGAGGACAGTCTCTGTGCTCTCTATGATGGAGACATGCACCAGGGGAAGGAGCTGGTAGCTGGTGTTCTCTAGGAGTATAGTCAGTGCATTACTTAAGCAGTGTAAGGTTATGATGAGTATACTGTATATGTCTGACACAGACACAGGTTGCTCTATGTAGAACATCACAATGATAGATGTGGGGAGTCGTAAGGCCGCAGACACAAACGTCACTACTGATGGCTTTACTGACTTCAAATATTCTCCGGCTAAAGTCATGTAGATGGTTTCAAAAATGGCGGCAATCAGTAACAGTATGTGCCCAATAAGGACCCAACTAGCAGCATTAGTTGTAACATTCGGGTCCAGTTCCGTTGCATTTGTTGAGAAATTATGTGCATGTTTGCCTTCAGCAAAGCCTGGTATGAAGCCGGCAGCATATGTTTCCCAAGGCTGACTCTGGAGGGTAAGTCCGATTAAACTCCCAACAAATGCTACTTTAATAAATAGGTCCATTCTCTGACGGAGCAAAACTTTCATTACTATCGCGATGATGATCATCCGTATGCAGAGGTAGAAACCAGTGGCTTGTGAGAGCGGTAGCATCGATACTCCAGCATAGTAAAACAGTGGACACACAAACTCGGCCAACGCCATTAGAAGTAGCTTGAAGTAGTCCTCCCTTGGCACATAGAGTGGTGTGTGAGTAGCCCACATGTAAGTGGCTGAGATGGCAGCTGTTACAATCTGCCGGTAGATGTTGAGTTGAAGATCTGGTACCGCACGTTGCAGGGCTTGTGCTGTGGCCCCCGCAGTCTCCCAGGATACAAGGCTCAGTAGGAGTGCAGCGTAGCCGACCAATCTGTCTCTGGGAACCTCCATACTGGAAGTATAGGGAATCATGTCATATTTATATCCAATAAAAGTAAAAAACTCATTTGGCTTTAGCCCATAACTTGACTCCCACCACCTCAAGCTGGTTGAAGCATATTTAGGTGAGCGATGAGCCCCTTGACTGCGAGATCATTAAGACCTATATTAGGCCACAACAAAGATGGACTGGGATATGACCAGTGTGGACCAGTCTCTGGTGAGTGTTTTTGGTGTGAGTTGCAATTCTAGTTGCTCTTGCCAATTCTTGCTATTTTCCCATGTTCTGAATCAAACTCCTTCACCTTTACAAGGGGCATGGCCACCAGGCTATCAGTGTACTGTGCATTACAGGAGCTGTTACACAGGGTACATTAGGGTGATTTAGGGCAATTGTTACATACACTACCGTAAAACCCCGCCTATAAGCCAACCCCGCCTATAAGCCAAAAGTGAGTTTATGGAAAAGAATTCGGCTTACATGATATCGTTTTAACATTTAAGAGAACCCCGCCTATAAGCCAAATGTGACTGTTGGGGTCTTGGGGACCATGTGCCATTGGTATAGCAAGTATACTTAACGTGAAGATGGTTTGTAAGGCATTAAAATTGAGTAAAATTACTGTCTAAGTTTTCATACTTTTCTATACCATAATCTCAAATATCCTTTGACAAAACCCCGCCTATAAGCCGAATGTGAGTGTGAAGGAAAAGATTCGGCTTATAGCAAATAAAAGCGACAAAATAACCTATGCAGTACTTTTCTAGTATAGACCGTAAAATATAGAGGTCCACATAATGTCACACAATCATAGTCGGAAAACGAGTGGGCATTTAAACTTTAAAAGGCTGCTTTTGAGGTATTACAACTCATTGATATGCACTATATCATCATGTATAGACCCACATAACTCTATTACAACATTATAAACTCCATTAGCTGTCATTTAGGCCTACACTACAATAAACACAATGTGGTGTCATTGTCATTAGCTGCACTCTATCCCACTAGAGTGATGATGCTGCACACTAGAAATATGACATCCCCATTCAGTACACAGAGGAGGGGGGCAGGGAGGGACTGAAGGAGAGAGTGAGCTGGGAACGGGGGGGGGGGAGGCAGGAAGAGGGGGAAGGACAATGATGGAAGGGCAGACAGATGAGGAGGGAAGGAGATGCATGGGGAGGGGACAGGAGAGGGACAGAGAGAATGGGAGGGAGGGGCAGAGGAGGGACAGAGGGAGGGGGATTGAGTGACAGGGAGGGAGGGAGGGAAGGAGGGAGGGAGGGAGGGAGGGAGAGACATGGAGGGTATGAAGGGAGGGGGATTGGGGGACAGGGAGGGAGGGAGGGACAGAGGGAAGGGGAAGGGAAAGAGGGAAGGGAGGGAGGGGCAGAGAGAAGGGGAAGGAGGGACAGAGGGAGGGGGAAGGGATAGAGGGAGGGTGGCAGGGACATGGAGGGGATGGAAGGACAGAGTGAGGGGAGGGAGGGACAGAGGAAGGAGATGGTAGGGAGGGATAGAGGGAGGGGAGGGAGGAACAGAGGGAGGAGATGGTAGGGAGGGATAGAGGGAGAGGAGGGAGGAACAGAGGGATGAGATGGTAGGGAGGGATAGAGGGAGAGGAGGGAGGAACAGAGGGAGGAGATGGTAGGGAGGGATAGAGGGAGAGGAGGGAGCAACAGAGGGAGGAGATGGTAGGGAGGGATAGAGGGAGAGGAGGGAGGAACAGAGGGATGAGATGGTAGGGAGGGATAGAGGGAGAGGAGGGAGGAACAGAGGGAGGAGATGGTAGGGATAGAGATAGGGACAGGGGGATTGGGGGACAGAGAGAAGGGGAGGGAGAGAGATGGAAGGGAGGGAAGTACATGATACATGAACCTACCTTAATGCGTATTGCCTCAGTGTGTCGCTGCCCCATGCGCTGAATGAGGGACACTGACGCCAATGAACTCATCCATATTATATAAACAAAGCACTATATTGTAAACATACAGGTGAACTAGTATAAAACCAACTAGACTTCATTCCTACTGTACTTATTGCACTTTATAAATAGAACCGTACTTGCCACACCTTTTTGTATAGGCCTATAAAACAAGCAAGTCCCAAGATCAAATTATAAAAGGCTGCTTTTAACATACCACCACATAAGGTAGTTTTTTTAACAACGGGGGGGGGGGGGGCGGGGGGGATTTGAGGATGGGGAACCAAAAAATTTGAATCCCTGAAGGAGGGAGACCAACAATATTTGGACCCCTGTTGACAGGGGGGGGGGAACAAAAAAAGGCCCCCCTTTTAGCGAAAAAGCCCGCGCGTAACTATATCTCAAACTTGCCCCTCGTGTGGGGGGGACCAACAAGATTTCGACCCGCTCGTGTGAAAATCCACCGACTCCCCCCTCCTGTTGTTAAAAAATGACCACTCCCTAATATGAACTCTTTAGGGCAGCAATTTGTTGTCATGATGTGGGAGGGATGGAGGTAGGGATGGGGAGTCATGGGGAGGGATGGAGGTAGAGGGATGGGGAGACGGGAAGGTAGGGATAGGCGGAGGGGGAGGGAGGAATAGAGAGAAGGGGAGGGAGGGACAGGGAGGGGGAGAGAGGGACATGGAGGGGGAGGGAGCGATAGAGAGAAGGGGAGGGACAGACAGGGGGGGCAGGAGCTGGAGGGACAGAGAGAACCAAGCGATTATTTCGACCAAAAAAAGAAGTTACTTTAGGTCACCCGACCGACCCTATTCAAACAGGGCCGACCCTACGTTTTTTTATGCAATTTTGAAAAAATGTCGGTATTTTTACTCCCTTTTGGCCAATTTTAGGGTATGCAGAGAGGCTGGCTAGTACATTCATGTTAAAAAAAAAGAGATGAAATAAAAATAAATTCAACCTACCAACCCTACATTTTCTTCCCATGTCACCTGAAATAATCTATTTTTTGGCTATAGCCCTGCATATTCTCTTAATAATGCCTCTTATGGTGAGCTGGCAAGGGGAAGTAGGGACAGAGGGAGGGGGAGGGGGAGGGAGGGATAGATGGAGGAGATGGTGGGCCAGAGGGAGGACGCGGGATGAAGGGACAGAGAGAAGGGGAGGGAGGGACAGAGACATGTGGCGGTAGGGGATGACAAAACAGAGAGAAGGAAAGGGAGTGAGAGGGGGAGGGGAAAGAAGGAAGAGAGGAGGGGAGGTAGGAACAGAGGGAGGGGAGAGAGGGGGATGCAGGAAGGGGAAGGAAGGGGGGTAATATGTAAACCTACCTTAATGTGTGTGCCGAGGGACGGGAAAAGAGGTATAGAGAGATGGGGAGGGAGGGACAGAGGGAGGGGAGAAAAGGGGAGGGAGGGGAAAAGAGGTACAGAGAGAAGGGGAGGGAGGGACAGAGGGAGGGGAAAAGAAGTACAGAGAGAAGGGGAGGGAGGGACAGAGGGAGGGGAAAAGAGGTACAGAGAGAAGGGGAGGGAGGGACAGAGGGAGGGGAAAAGAGGTACAGAGAGAAGGGGAGGGAGGGACAGAGAGAGGGGTAAAGAGGTACAGAGAGAAGGGGAGGGAGGGACAGAGAGAGGGGAAAAGAGGTACAGAGAGAAGGGGAGGGAGGGACAGAGGGAGGGGAAAAGAGGCACAGAGAGAAGGGAAGGGAGGGACAGACAGGGGAGGGGAGGGGAGGGGATGGGAGGGGAGGAGAGGGGAGGGGATGGGAGGGAGGGGGGAGGGAGAGAAGGGGAGAGAGGGAGGGGAGGGGATGTACAGAGAGACGAGAGGTAGGGAAAGCGTCCTTCCCTCCCCTTCTCTTTGTACCTCTTCTCCCCTCTCAGAGGGACAGAGGGAGTAGGAGGGAGGGACATGGAGGGGAGGGAGGGGCTGAGGGAGGTACATGATACATGAACCTACCTTCATGCGTCTTGCCTCAGTGTGTTGCTGCTGCTAACTCCTGCCCCATGCCCTGAATGACGGACACTGAGGCCAATGAAGCCATCTATAGTAAACAGGACAACCACTATATATGGCTCAGTCTCACGACTTTGTAACAATTGGATCGTCTTTGACTGGGTGACGTCTTTGACCGGGTGACGTCTTTGACCGGGTGACGTCTTTGACCGGGTGACGTCTTTGACCGGGAAGTGTTATTATAGCATGAATTAGACCTATATAGTAAGAAATGGGTGGAAAAAGTCAAAGGATATTTTCACACTATATGAAATGAAATTGATTTAAAGTTTTTTAATTTTTATATGTAGCCCCTTTTACATGCAGTATAGCATAATGTTATATTTTTTCCTCTGCCCGGTCAAAGACTTCACTTTCTATGTTATGTGGAATTTTAAAAGCTACACTGTCCATAGTGTTATGCAATAACCGTCCACATGTTTTTACAAATAGTAGAGATATGGGGAAAAATCAAAAGATTAAATAAGACCTTTTCTAGCCCGGTCATAGACGTCACCCGGTCAAAGACGTCCCCCAGTCAAAGACAATCCAATTGTTACAAAGTCGTGAGACTGAGCCATATACATACAGAAAATCTAGAAAAAAACTAGATTAATTCCTACTGTACTTATTGCACTCTATGTATCGAACCGTACGTGCCACACCTTTTTCTATAGGCCCATATAATGATACACACTTATGACTGGAAACAAGAGAGTCTAGAGGTCAAACTATAAATGGCTGCTTTTGGGCCACTAAAAAAACAACTGGTTTCTCACTGCGCACATCATGAAAATGGTGATTCAGGGAAAACTTCTTATTTCTAAAAAGATTTTTGAGGAAAAATATGTCATAAAGTGAGTAAATATTTGCATATCTTTGTGAAAAGTTTAAATTTCCCTATACATTTAAGCCCTGAGAAAAAAGAAAAAGATTAAATAAAAAACACCCTCATCATATTTTTCACTGTCGGGTGATGAGAAACAACTTTTATTTGAGTGGCCTTAGGGAGCGTTCATTATTTATGCCAGGGGGGGTGTGCAAATCAGGGGAGGGGGTCATTTTTTTAGGGGTATTCAGGGGGGTCTTTTTTTTACCCTATTCTTAGGGGGGTCTTTTTTTTCAACCTATTCTGAGGGGGGGGGGGTCATTTTTTTTTAGGGGTATTTATTTGGGAGGTGGTATTTTTTGACACAACTTGACGCGAATTTCACATCACATGTCGCGAATTGGGGTCATCAAGACAGCAGAACTAAATTTCTTGCCTACCCATCAACACTTTGAATGATTCACTACTTTTCTTTTCCTAAAACAACAATAACTGGGGAAAGAACATTAATTCAACACGAGAATAGGAGTACAAAATGTAGGGGGTCTAAACAGCAGTGTGTAGCTAGATGAATGTTATTGTGGTGCCAAAATATAAGAGTACAGTATCTGAAATAGTTTGGGTTAATTGGACTTTAGCCTTGCCCTATGATGTTTTGGCGTCCATATGCTAGGGTGGAGTTGACTACATGTCTAGACCCTGCTTTTCTTCCCAATAGAGGAGCACAGGTACGGTATGCAAGATGCAGATCTACCTCATATATTGATACATTGTAGCTTAGGTCCACTCCAGCAGTTAAAGGTGTGATTACACCAGTCATGATACACACTTTTCCTTGATGTCTTGTACCAGACCCTGCTAAATGGGCCACAGAGTTTTGATTGCAGAACTCTCAACATTTTTTGGAATAACTTCACTATCTCCCTGATAGCTCCCTGCTTCTCATAGACTCATAGAGTAAATGTGATCATCCCACTATAAATAGGTGTACCAAATGCCTTGAAATGTAGCAAATAGCCACTAGATACACAGAATTTTCTGCTGCGGATGCAACTCCTTCTGTTGCCAATTTCTAAATCTCCCTCTAGTTTCATCTTTGGCTTCAACAGAAATCAGGCACTCAATTATCATTGCCACCTGATGGGATTCCAAACAGGCACTGCTGGGAAAACATCATTAGCATGATATTCCACTTACAGTGTCCCCTATAGTGTCACATACCATAAAACTTCATATATAGGCCACGGCAAGTATGCAAGTCAGATTGCCTATACAGCTTATAATAGGATCAGGACAAAGTCAAGGTGCTGCTTCATGCAGGTTTTTACAAGTTAAACTAGACTACCCGGTACTAAATTCACAATTTAGGCTTACAGGATTTGTCAAAGTTGGGAATCTGGCTTAAAGCAATGCTATAATCCTTCTTTTACTGATAACTCAACACTTGACATGGTCTTCTACCATAAAGAAAGACAAGTGCTACTGCCCACACAGAGGGGAGGGTCCTTACCCTAGAACTTTGAAGGCAGGTACCTTATGGCAGCTGCTATGGTCAGCAGTAACCCCCGGCAGTAACCCATTAACAGCTAGTGATCGTGGACAACTTTAACAGTGGGTCAAGTATAAAGGCACATAAAATAGTGAAATGTCCCCACGGCTGGCCTTTCCTCAAATGAACGTTATCAACCATGGTGCATGTTACATCCATGCATACCATTGGTGATTTAAGCGATTGTAATTGATCTGTGCCGTTAGGCCTATATACCAAGACACATTCCCCTGTGAATCTTTGTCCAACTTCAAATTCTCACCCTGAGCTCCCTATTTCTTACTGATCCTAGCCTATGGAAAACAAAACTAGGTTTAAATAGTGATCTTGTTCATCTAACTGCAAGTTATATATACCAGGATACATTAAAATGGTACAATTGACCTCTAGATTTTCAAAATTTTCCTCAGTTTTGCCACTATTATAACGTTATAAAGTATCCCTTCATCAAACATCAATCTTTGTTTTAAGCTGGGACATTTCATGGTACTTCTACCAACCAGTATCAGCAGGACGTGTACGTGAAGACCAAAATTATTACACCCATTTTTAGCAAAATAAATTCGACGCACAACGAAACCAGAAAGATGTACGCTCTCCACATGTTGGAGATGCAAAAATATTTAACATAGGGGGCCTACTGTTAAGCCCTATAGCCACTCCCTCAAATAATGGTTAAGCACATGATATAATAGGTTATAGTATAGGACTATGTAGACTTTGTATGTCATTGATGCCATTATTAAGTATTTATAAACGTCTATGGTAAGGGGGGGTCATTTCTTTTCAATCTATCCGGAGGGGGGGTCTTTTTTTTTCAACCTATTCGGAGGGGGGGGTCTTTTTTTTTGACCCATTCGGAGGGGGGGTCTTTTTTTTTGACGTATTTGTTTTGCCAAACGACCGCCCCCCCCCTGCCATAAATAATGAACGCTCCCTTAAGATACCACTACATGATATGAACTCTTTAGGGCAACATAGTGCTTTAATGCATTTTATTACATGATGGATACGACATCCTCTATGCTAAACCTATGGAAGCTTCATACTCCATGGCCAACAGGTTTGTTAATTTTCTTCAATTTAAAACTGTAGGAACATGTAATAAACACAACCCCCCCCACTTATTGACATACATTTATATCATACCGCACTCAATCTGTAATGTCATGATGCTTGATTGCATCCATGGTGAGTCACTCAGACTGGTGAGTTTCTCACTGGCTGGTGCAACACAACGACAAATTCACATAGACATATATAAGTTTGTGAGACACCACCATAGACCCATATACCACTAAACCTTATGACAACATCATACACCTAATCCGTTATCTGTTGGTCACAGTACATTGGACACACTATGGGCCTGTCATAGCCAAACAATGTACCAACATCAGCAAACAGTGTCACTGTCATCATCTGCTCTCCACATCACCTGCATGTCTCCCACTAGAGTAGTTGACTCAGGGTTAATTAACCCTGAGTAATATACACTGCCTAATTTTGGGTTTTAAGACAAATGTGGGACATGGGAAAACGAGAGATGTAGGCAAGATCGGGGGCTAGAAAATTCCTTTGAATATTTTTCCAAAAAAACTTTTTTTCTTCGTGATATTCACCTGCGATCTTCAACAATTTTCGCTATTATGGAAATGTACTAAAACCAAACTACCCCCGGTAATGGGCGACCATAGGCTCCAAGGTATTATTATTTTTCGTTGAAGATAGAAATCATATTTTGAGCCAAAGTTGTGCTATTTCTCATCTTCTACCTCTATCTTACTTCAAATACCATCTAACTTCAAAGATCTACCGCCAAGCCGGGCATGTCCTGTGGTAACACCGTTGGTAACACATTTCAAGAAGTAAAATATAAGCCAAAAGTCATATTGTTCTGCAGCATCTTACTGCACCCACTTCCACAAGCCACTGCCACATGCCCCCCCAAACCTCTGACCTGCAGGAGACTTTGACAACCCCCCTCCCCACATGAAAAATATAAAAGTCATAATTTTTGGTTTTGGTGAACAAGTCTTTGTTTTTTTTAAAGTCTCTAGTACAACCCACGTTCGCCAGGTCCATCTTGGACCATCTGCGATCATCCAATAGGGTCCATAAAGCATATCTGGTTTGGTAGATAGTTAGAGTATCCGTAAGCCTAACGGCAAGTGTGAGCATCACTGCAAGGGCTCTCTAATACATACATGGTCTGACCGACTCGCTTTTTAACAAGGACAGAAGGCGGTACATGCCCGCAGCCGGCAACTGTCACCCACACCCACCTGCACACCCACACCCACCAGCTCTCCCACACCCACTTGCTCTCCCACACCCACCTGCTCACCCACACCTACCTGCTGGTTTCCTGAAACAAATGCTCTTGCACTCTAACTTTGAAAGAATTTCCCTTTTCCCAATATACCATTCTCCTTTTTACTATATAAATTAAACATTTCCTTTCACACCTCTACCTGACCCTGAGTCATCTGTGAGTTCACTCACACGCTTTTTTCTAATGATACTGCACACTTGATATATGACATTCGCATGCAGTACAGAGAGAGTAGGGAGAGGGGGATGGACAGATGGGGTGTGTGTGTGTGCTGGGGTGAGGGACACGAGTAGTCACATGCAGCCACAGAGGGACAGAGGCACGGGGGAGAGAGTGAGTGAGTGACAGAAGGGAGGGAGGGAGGGGACAAAAGGGGAAGGCTCAGGAGATAGTGAAAGGACATAATGGAGGAGGAAAGACCGGGGCACGTTGAACCGCTTTAGCACCTTTATTTTTTTCCTGACCTTGTGAAAGGAATCTGAGCTTTGATTTTTTATCAAGCAGTTACCTTGTATCATTGCGATATAAGAGAACCTATCGCAAGGCAAATGTGGTCTTTCCTTGTATTTTCCTTGAATTTTTGAAAATAGAATCTTAGGGTGGCTCAATGTGCCCCACGCCCGGGGTAGGTTGATCCACCCACCGGGGCACCTTGAACCACATACGTTGAACGATCCAAACAATCACCAATATAGATCAATAATTGAAACTTCGGTTGGAATTAGTTTCAAGTATTCCTGTTTCATAGGATTGAATGCAAAAAATACATATTTAATGCAAGGAAGTCACTCAATTATAGTTTCTATAGAAGTGACTGAGTTTTTACCGTACAGATTTTTTTAAAGGTCAAATTAAACCAGTTTAAGAGTATTCCTGTTATTTCTTAAGTCTGAATAAATCTTTGATGACATTCTTCTATATTGTAATGCACTTTTCTGCCTCTGAAAAGTAATAAATATAGGGAATAAAGACACTGTAAATATGTTACACAAGAATTTTTTTTACAAACCGTAAACTATGTATTCTATCATAATTTTATGACCAAATTGTATCGAATTTGTTTATGTCATTATCCATATTATCTTCCCTTGATACACTACTAAGACTGCATCATTATTCAGTCATTTAATTGTCTTAACACCATTGCCAAAGAGCCCCTAAAATTGGGGCACCTTGAGCCGGCTCAAGGTGCCCCAGAGCTTGGAGCACCTTGAGCATGGCTCAAGGTGCCCCGTTTTTTGTGGCTCAATGTGCCCCATGCTGGTCATCACAGATAACATTGATGTTATTCAAATTACATAAGACACCTAGCAGTAAAGTTGGGTTCTATTCAAGGGTTCATATGTATACTTCGACCTCCATAGAGATCTTAGGCCAGCAATGTTTTTTAATGACACAAGAACAAAAGTTTACCAATTGCAAATATCTACTTTCAAGGCCATAAACCTTTAATGTTGTATAACTTTCTCATCAGCATCCTAAATTCATCATGATGTTGCTGATCTGAACTGTCTATATAAGGGGGTAATGTGGTTGGCATACTGCCAGAAAATTCCCAAAGGAATAGCAAAGAGAGCCGGTGGCTCAACGTGCCCGGGTGGTCAACGTGCCCCGGTCTCCCCTACAGAGAGGGACGCACAGGGAAGGGACGGGGGAGAGAAAGAGAGAAAGGGGGGGGGATGTAACACTTGAATCAGGGTTAAATGTCCAGAGGAAGAGATAAGACCACCCTACCCCTGCCACCAGCTGCCCCAGTTACATTAGATCCTCACTGATAACAGAAAAAGTATGGAGTACAGCATCCAGAGACCATGCCCAGTGGGCACAGAATACAGATGGTTGTCAATGTAGATCCAATATTGAACTGAATGTTGTCCTCCCTGGTTGAGATGTAAACCTACCTTTAAAGTGGCATAATCACCAAGCATATCCCACTCACAATTCTAGTACTGTTCTAGTCTATTATGTGGTTAAGTGTGAGTGGTGAGAATGTCCCTTTAATGTGTCCAATCAGCCAGGTGTCAGGGTACTGGGTGTGCTGCTACCTCAATGTGTGTCCACCCTCAGGGAGTCCTCCATGTGTCCTGAGGACACCTCCATCTGCTCCTATAGGGGGTCTGGACGGGGGGTCCCAATGTCGATTGTCGTTTTAAAAAAAATGGCATTGTCGCATGTCACTGTCGCTTAATATTGCCCATGTCCCATGTCGATTTTAAGAACTGCTCATGTTGCCTGTCCCTATGTTTTTGAGCCTCATGTCGCATGTCACTAGGCCTCATGTCGATTGTCGATTATAAGAAAAAGCCATGTCGCCATGTCGAATTTGGTGGTCCACACCCATCCTATAGCTACATCGTGCTGTGAGTCCCGCACTCTGCTCAGTGACAGACACAGACTCGCTCAACTAGTACCTTTTTCCGCCACAAGGGCTGCAAATGGGACTGGTGGAACTGCTCTATTTAGGTTGTTACTTCCTGTCAGGCTGTGCACAGGAATTGGTGTACAGGATTTGATTGGTCAAGTCCTGAGGGAAAGTTAGTGAAACAGGTTTTTTATATGAGTTTGCCCAGACTACTATCAGACTACAGTCGGGGCCTGAGACTGTGACAGACACTGAAGCTGATTAATCATATATAGTCTGGGTGTTGTTTCTCCACAAAGTATGGACGTTCGCAATTTGCAGAATTGGCCTAAACTGTTTCTGTTCATTAATTAGAACCGTAAATTGCAGAGGTCTGTATTTGTATGTATAGCTATAAGTACCAAAAACGGTTTTATTTATCATTTTTATTTGGTCCACAAAATTTGTTTTGAACATACACACACAGAAAAGTGAGAGTCATTGTCGCTAAAACTACCCTCACCTAAGGGTCAGACACTGCCTGACTCTCAGGTGAGGGTAGTTTTAGGGACAATGACTCTCACTTTTCTGAGGGTGTATGAGTAAAAAATAAAATTGTGTCTTGTATCCTAAATGGTAGTTAACCATACAAATATTTGGAGGTCCGCATTTGAATGCGGACGTCTGTATTTTACAGACTTTGAGGAGCAGAAACAGTTTAGATTATGGCGATTCTGCAATTTAAGGACCTCTGTATTTTGTGCATAGTCGAAATGTATAATCTTCGTCTTAATATATCATCTTTGAGTCATAATGCATAATCTTACAGTTTTAATGTGCAATCCTAAAGTCATAATATGTTATCTTAAACAGGGGTTTGGGGACACAGCCCAGATGTTTTAAAGATTATTGATTTCAGATTTACTCACAGAATATATTTGTCCGCACACCAAAAACCAAGGTGCTGTTTCTCCACAGAGTACAAATGTCCCTCTTTTACAGAATTGGCATAAGTTGTTTCTGCTTATCAATTTCTGTATTTTGTGGACAAATGTATTGTATACAAGACACAGCAGGGTTCCATGGTCTAGTGGATACATAGGCAAAGACAATATCGGAGTCTGGAGCGTTATTCTTCACAAGTTAGACCAAAATGCAAGAAGTGAAGAGCAATGTACATGCACAGACTCAAGGCCCAAGAACTTTCTACTACTCCATCATTCTGCAGGCAAATGAGGACTATGTGACAAGGAAAACTCTTAGATTAACATTTGACACAGCGTCAGGATGTGGGAGAATTCATATGGAATATGGTTCATTATATGTGACCCATCCTTACAAAATGAGGCACAAGTCGCACATACTGGAATCTAGATATTCGCTCATAGAGGTAGAATGGTCAAAATGTTTGAAAATGTCATTTCATTTTTCTTTTTGAAACAATATTGTTAATATATATATATATATATATATATATATATATATATATATATATATATATATATATATATATATATATATATATATATATATATATATATATATATATGCCTTTACCCCAAAGAGAAATGGTGAAAAAATGTGAAAACTCTGCCTGCCACAAATGGTTTATTGTTGCCGAGCAGAAACGTGAAAGGATCATTTTGGCAAAATCTTTTGGGTCTACCAGGGGCAAGGAGCAGAATTTCTTAACCAAGCCAGGTAGTGTTACTATATGCTTATAGAACCTTCCTAAAAAAGAATTGGGTCAATATACACATTATTTTTGCCGAGCAGAAACGCAACTGCATCAGATTGGTAAGACATAGCCATATATGTCATCCATTTTTATCAGCTCACTCATGCATACAGCAGGTAACACTACTCATTGCCCCCGGCTCATCAATTTTGAGGCAATATTGTTTGTGAATAGTGAATAGAATGTTCCTGGTTGACATGGCAACAAAAGTTGAATATTCTTATGAATATCTGTCTAACTTAGCTTTCATATTTTGCGACTTGTGCCTCATTCAGTAAGCTGTGTGCACATGATAAACAGCATCGTGATATGTTTGCATGATGCTGTATATAATTTTAAGAATATGTGGGATATGATTTTAGTGAATTATAACATTTTATTATCATGTGAGATATGTTTTTATAGTAAATTTTGATGTTGTGTTTTTTCTGATGCTGTATAAAGAACTTTTGCAGATAATTGATTACATGATTGTGACATATTTGTGTGTACTAATTATGATGAGATAGCAAAGTGCGCTGATAATCTGGAGTTAATCAAGAGTGCCTTACTAACCTCATAGGTATATGAGCCATTTTAACTACCGTAAATTCCCGCATACTACCCGCATCTCGCGTGTAACCCGCACCCTCAACTCAGGAGAATCCAATAACGCATTTTTGGATCTGAAAATTTCAATTTTAGTACTATTTTATAGTGATAAAAACCCTCGTATAACCTGCACCATATATAGGCATGTGTGGTATCAAATGAAAGCTGAGTTTGGTTTGTGTTCGACCCACGGGTAGTACGCTGGAATTTACAGTAATGATTAATTACCAAACAATTCCCTCCTTAATCAAAAGGAATCTAACCCCTATATCTCCTAGACAAAGTGGGCTAGTCAGTATTGACTAACCTGACTAACCTGGGTTGGCCGTATAGGGAGTCAAAAATGATTACCTTGGTTAGTCACTACTGACTAATTTGTTAGTCACTAGAAACAGGTTCTGAGGCACAAAAGTTATCAGTGTATATAGAGTTTATGGTGCGTGCCAAAATAACTTAGATTACAGCATTTTAAAGTGGCATAATCACCGAGCGTTTCCCACTTACAATTCTAGTACTGTTCTAGTCTACTATGTGGTTAAGTGCGAGTTGTGAGAATGCCCCTTTAAGAAACCATGATGAGGAATTATGTACACATTGTCACTGTAACTGAATATAAGCAAAATGTGAAGAGAAAATAAACTCCTGCATTTTGTCATCAAACTTCTGTACTTCTCTTCTTACTGGCAACACTGAAAAAGTAAACTAAGTGACTATCATAAAATAAACGAGTCAAAAGTTGTCTAACCTATCAGGTTAAGATCCCACAAATAGAATCTGGAACTGGCAAATTTCGGGTTTTGGGTTGGCACATGCTAAGTGGGTCTTCTATCTCTAGCTAGAAGACCCGCTTTCTTGTCACTAAGACAAGTTTTTAACTTGCTTATTTTATGAGAGACAAGTGTCGCTTTTTGAGTGAATGGCATGATCTTGACAAATACGTATCTGAACTCGGGTAGCTTCCCAGTGTTCACAGAACATTTAATCAACATTGTAAATGGTTGACAATGCTGATTGAATGTCAATGCAACGTTGATTCAATGTTGAACTGAAAATTGTGCCCACTGGGCTGACCTAGAATCACCCAGTACCTTGAAATGTCCACCTCCTTTACTGGGAATAGTAACACTTCAGGAATATAATGTCATCAAAATTGGCTTCCTTTAAATAGATCAATCTGAACAACGGGAAATGGTGGACTATTCACGGTACAGGACGACCCAAAACCAGTGCCTTTACCCTAGTGTATGCCTACTGCCGTAGATCTCAGCATATAACCTGCATCTCATGTATAATTCGATTCTGGAAGATTCCTATAACCCGCACCTGGGGTGTTAAAAATCTCCATTTTAGGGCTATACTATACTTACAAAAACGCTCACGTTGGGAATTGAACATTCGCGACTAGGTAGAATCCGGGTAGGTCACAATGACACAAGAAAGGCACGAGATATTCCCAAGAATTGTGAACATATCGTTCGTAAGTGGGTAGAATTCTACCCAGTTGTGAACGTTCAATTCCCGTGCCTTTCTTGTATCATTATGACCTACCAGGATTCTACCCAGTTGAGAACGCTCAATTCCCAAGTTCTGTATGAAATAAATAAGGTGGAATTCCACAGAAATGACACAGTCAAAAGCTGTACACATATATTCTCGTGCCAGATATGTGCACAATTCTCGCAGGGATCCTGAGTTGTGACTCAAGAACCGCACAAGTTCTGCCTCAGATCTTGTTTGCAGGGTTGGTTCCGTTTCGGTTATACCCCAGAATTTATGGTAACTCTAAATACATGTACCAACATTAAGGTAATACCCAGTGGGCACAAAATTCATTTCAATGTTGAATCAATGTTAATCAATCTTGAATCAACATTGACAACCATTTATCAATGTTGATTCAATGCTCTATGCCCACTGGGTACAATATAGACATACATGAACTTAGCAAATTGGAAATGAAAAATAGAAAGGATTGACAAAGAGCAAGTTGTTAGCTTATTCCATACACCATGTTCTATGGGCTGTATTTGTATTAGACTAACAGCATTGACTCTATTTAACCGGTAGCATAACGAAACACCTGGTCAATTACCAATTTATAAATCATGTATGTACTCAGCAAGAACTTGAGGTCCGGCGGTACATGAGTGATTCACAACTTGTTACTGATAATGCAGCACTCAATGTTAAAGACGGCCAGGTGTGTGAGTGTTTCTATATCTCTGTTATCAACATTAACCCTTTAACTAAGGACAACATCTTGCCTCAAAGTTTACATAAATTTGATACAACAATCCAGTGCTAGTGAGTAACTCGCAGGCACTACATTTTTACATCATTCAAAACCACTGGTATCAACCACAGAGGGTTAGTATATATGTCACCAATAATGTAAAGGTAGGTAAAGCTATAGCTCCCACACTCAAGTTCCAACCAAAAAGTTCATATTTCCCTGTGTTGTTGTTGATTATTTTCCAGTGCCTGGAATGTAATGTAAATACCACAGTAAAGCAATAGAAATAAGAAATTGGTATCTAGAAATGTATTATATTTATAGGATATAATCCTCAAGCCTTGGTGGGAGATTGGCCGGGTAACATTAGGTGGCGCATGCGCACGGTTGAATCCGGCGTCTTCCTCGTTTCGGCCATTGTGATTTAGGAGCCATCAGAGACAGGTCGTCAGCGCTGTCTTCCTCGTTTCGGCCATTGTGATTTAGGAGCCATCAGAGACAGGTCGTCAGCGCTGTGTTTTGCTCAATTTTAACTATACGAAATTTAACTATGTTAATGTGATTTATGTACTTTGAAAATTGGAATATTGGTTGCCATGGAAACAGCAACCATTGGAAAATGAAATTTCGTTCTCCACAGCAATTTTAAGAAAGTATCTACACAAATAAGACTTCTTATTTATGCACATCGAACATCATCCACAGACAGGGGGTTGTAATTTGGGGACAAAGGAAAATGATTTCATCATGGATAACAGATTATATATAGTAGGGGGGTGACATAGATAGAGATACATATGTGGTTGTATTTTGGGGACAGAAAAAAAAGATCAGTGATAACAGATTATACGTAATAGGGAGGTTACTCACAATTGTTTAAACTCATGTCAATACTTTCATTAACAACAATATAGTTTACAGTGACACATGGTTCTCATTCAAAATAGTCTTGTATTATACACATAGTAATCATTTCTATGAATATATATAATATAATATAATATGGGTCCAACCAATATGTCACACTGATTGGCTGGGGTATTGACGGATGATCTCACCAGGTGGCCCCACCTGCCCACCTGGGACCTACCCCGGCCAGTTCCAACTGGACCCCCATACCAGGTGCCAGGTCCTCCTAGACTCAGTGTTTTTTTCAATCCCTATTAGTCCCAAAATGGTGGCCATAGGATTTATAATTGTATTGAGTAATACAATTCATCAGATTTAAACATTACTTATCTTATTCATTTTCATTTGTTTCAATGAAAAAGTATGAAATATACTGTCTAAAAGTAATCAGTGTGACTTCCAACCTATTTTGTAATAATGGGTCACATATACATATGTGCATACTTCAGTCCGAGGGTAAGTTTCTACCTGGTGATGATCTTTGAACATATCAGCAGGAGGAGGATGATGGCTGTACACACAAGAGGTCCACCATTGGCAGCACTCACCCAGAAAGTGATGCTGGAGTTGCCCCCTGCGTTAGTACCCACCAGCATAAACTGGCTGTGGATCTTAATATGATTATATTCTTTAGTTGATTCCAGAATAAAATTAATACCGTAAAACCTTGTGTATAAGCCTAACTCGCATATTAGCCGCACCTAGGCTTTGTGCCGATCCTATAAGCGGCACCAGCGATCTGATTATGGTGACTTTAGTACTGTATGATAGTAGCAAACCCCTCGTATAAGCCACACCCCGACTCAGGACTGATCCTATAAGCCACACCAGTAATCTGATTTGCGTAATAGCCGCGGCCTTTATGCGAGGTTTTAAGGTATACATATATATGTATGATTTGGAGTTCCATGTGGTTTTAGCCTCCATCTTAGTGATAAGATTAATGCAGTGCCAAACTTGATGAATGATTTGAAGGAGTGCTGAAGGCAACAATTTAGTATTCACACAAGTGAGTTAATCACACCTGTCAGTGCACACCTGGCCCAAGAACTGTTGTTGGTATATACAGATCAGTGTTAACCAGGTGTGAAGTAATTATACCAACAACCTAGACAGACCATGGCTAACCCCAAGTCCATGTTTCAGTTTCTGCTATTTTCACTAATAGTTGGAGCCTTAGGAGTAAATGGGAAGCTGCAGAGGGACAACAGATTTGAAGAGGATGGCATTTCTGCACAGGGGGCAGAAGATGCACAGGTTGTAGATAGAACAACAAAGATGGAGAGTATCAACCAGGAGGCCTCAGGATCTGACCCCAAGTTTAAAGCAAAGGCAAGGTACAAGCTGAGGGTTGCTGCTGAAGACACCTCAGATGGATGTTTACTGAGTGAGAACAGCACAGTCCTTACCTGCTCAGGGGAAGGAGTAACAGAGATACCCAAAGACTACCAGGAGGGCAACTATTCTGACACAATCACACGGTTTGTAATTAAAGGGACTGGTGTGACAGCAATTCAAGATAAAACATTTAGGAACTATCCTAACTTGGAATCTATTGAGCTTTGCAGCAATAAGCTACAGTATATCTCTACAGATGCATTTTATGGATTATCTAATCTGAATGGTCTAAATCTGTGGAACAATGAATTGATGGACGCTAGCTTGGAAGGAAAATCATGGAGTGGCTTGTTGTCTGTGAGAACACTCAATCTGAATCTGAGAAAGCTGACAAAGTTGCCATTCCAGTTCCTTCAGAGTGCCACCAGCTTAGACACTCTCTCTATGGCAAACAATAAAATGCATAAAATTATTGAAGATGATAAAGTGCATGTAATATGTAACATTCTTAAGCAGCTAACTTTCCTCGATGTTGGTTATAACAAGCTGTTGAACATTGATTTCGCGAAGCGGTGTGTAATGGAAAACCTTGAAATGCTTCATGTTGATGGTAATGAGGTATCCAACATGTACGGAGGAACAGTGAATCTACTGGGAAAGCTGTCCATGTTCACTGCTTCAAACATGACAACCCAACTAACAGTTGCATGGGGTGCCTTCCATGACAATCTGGAGATCGTCGACCTTAGCAGTAACCCAAATATTAATGTACCCCCTGCTGCGCTTGTTCAAGTTAAGTCTCTACAGGAAATATCTCTGAACAACTGCAATATCACCTCTTTAGATGGGTCTCCTTTTCTCCTCAAAGACAACCTGGTGAAATTATGGCTCCATGACAATCCCTTTGTGTGCGACCACTCAGCGGGCTGGATGCTACAAGCCGTAGAGCAGCATAAACCCTGGGCAGTGGAGTGGCAGAATTCAGCCACAGCCAGGCCCCGGTGTGGCTCCCCCGCCTGGATGTTGGACATGGACATTACAGAACTATATCCTCAGGACCTCACCCAAGACAAACCAATCATAACACCAATCAACTCAACTGATATCTACCGTACAAGGGACACACCACTAATATTACAGGTATATAGGTCTCACCTAAGGGAATGGTCACTTTTTAACAACAGGAGAGGGGGTCTTCAATATATATATATATAATGTGTACCCCAAGAATGTAAACCAAGGGTTTGCTGTGTACCGAGTAGTCTGTGTAACACAATTTGTCTGAATTATATTTTGTCCTAGTCCAACTACAACAAATTGTACATAAACCTCTAAATCTAACTAATTGTCTGTAAATTACATTTTATCCGCAACCAAATCAAACAAATTGTCCACAAATTACATTTCACCCACCACCAACTCTAATGAATTTTCTGCGAACTATGTTTTGTCTACATTGAAATGGACGGAATTGCATTTTTTCTGCATCAAAATCTAACGAATGTCCACAAATTATCTTTTGTCCACATCAACATCAACAAATTGTCTGCAAAGTATGTTTTGTCAGCATTAGATTGAAAGAAATGTCTGCAAGTTCTCTATATAACTATAACGAATTTTCAAGACACTATGTTTCGTCCACATACAACCAATTGCCTTCAAATTCTGTTTAGTCTGCATCTAACTCAATAAAAATGTGTACACCAAATTGCTGAATTAACTTTCAAAGAATTATGAAATGTGATGTCTACCATTAATTGGGAAAAACTTAACCTACTTAACTAACAATCAAATAATGTCTCAACCTTTGCTGGTACCATTGACAACTTCAGTAACCAAGGGTAAATATGGTTAAGAGGTGGAATTGATGCATCAAAATCTTATTTAGATAAAACACTGTGTACAGAAGGTTCAAAATAATTTCTTTTTGCAGACAACTGCATGCGGACAAAACACAATTTGCAGACAATTCAATATATTTGGATGTCAATAAAACGTAATTTGCAGATGCTTGTTAGATTTGGATGTGCGCAAAATGCAATTGGCAGACGATTTGTTAGAGTTGGACAAAGACAAAATATAGTGCAGACAAATCTATGTTGTGTTGACAAAACGGGACACAACAAAGTCCCTGAGGATGGTGTTCACCTGCTGTGGACCTCAAGTATTTCTGCCGGTGTTCAGTGTTGGCGAAAACCTTTCAAGATACCTACATAAACTTCATTATAACCAGGAACTTGTTTTATACTACCGGGTACCAGTACGCAAAGACTTGAGATTTCAATATTACAAATATGGCCCTATCTTTGCTTCTAAATGGCTGATTTAAAAATATCATTCACCATGAGGAAGCTGAGATCATGGCGGGCCATTGTGGCCTGTGTTATTTCAGCGACACTGCAGTGTTGAAAGTATTCCATTTTTACTATTTCCTCCCCAATCGATTTTTTTCTTCAACTGGCTTTCGAAAAAATGTCTCCCAATACAATTGCTTCATGATCTCAACAAAGACTGCTATTGTTCTTTACAGGCTCGAATGACAAAGGGATTTCCTTTTAGTACATGGTCGTTTCCGCAAGGAACAGTAAGTCATATGTGTTTCTATTTACAGTGTAAAATTTATAAGCTTCTGTCCAATATCTTCAAAATTTGATGAGAAGCCTAGAAAGATTAAAAGAGTATGATTAACACAATTCATGATATGAAATCTAAGCAGTGTGGCTTCCAATCCCACCTAATAATGCTACAACTGTTCTGAAAACATTCCTGATGTATTGATGATATGACTGTTTTTTTTACAAACAGGGCGGAAACACAGCTGACGTCACCAATGACACAGACCATTCAGTGATGACTACAACAGGGCGGAAACACAGCTGACGTCACCAATGACACAGACCATTCAGTGATGACTACAACAGGGCGGAAACACAGCTGACGTCACCAATGACACAGACCATTCAGTGATGACTACATTGCAAGTTGTTGGAGAACGTAACCTGACGGGCACAGTTGACTTCATCCTGACAGCTTCTAACGTAAACGGCCAAAGTATGCTGACCTTCACTGTACACACAGAGCCCTGGACTACAGTGACGTCCACGTCTTCTTCTACAACTTCAACTGCTGCCACGATGACTTCAGCTGCTGCCATGACAACCACAGTTCCTGCCAAGACAACTTCAGCTGCCACGATGACTTCAGCTGCTACAACTTCTTCTGCTGCCACGACAACTTCAGTTGCCTCCACAACAACTTCAGCTGCTGTCACAACAACTTCAGCGGCTGCCATGACAGCTTCAGCGGCTGCCACAACAACTTCAGCTGCTGCCACGACAACTTTATCTGCCACAACAACTTCAGCTGCTGCCACAACAACTTCAGCTGCTGCCACAACAACTTCAGCTGCTGCCACAACTTCAGTTGCCTCCACAACAACTTCACCTGCTGCCATGACGACTTCAACTGCTGCCACAACTTCAACTGCTGTAACGACAACTTCAGCTGCTGCCTTGACAACTTCAGCTGCCGCCATGACAACTTCATTGGCTGCCACGACAACTTCAGCTGCTGCCTTGACAACTTCAGCTGCCGCCATGACAACTTCATTGGCTGCCACAACAACTTCAGCTGCTGCCTTGACAACTTCTTCTGCTACCATGACAACTTCAGCTGCTGCCACAACAACTTTGCCTGCAGTTATTCTTCTTCTGGTGTGCTTATCCATCATCCTCATCATCATTGTTGTTGTCACAGTTATCCAATGCAAGCACAGAATGAGAAAGCCAACTAGTCATGATGAGGGGAACCACCTATCTCACAGGCCCCTAGATGAAATTCCATGAGAGCTTTCCTTGCCTTAGGAGGAATGGGCACCGATACATGCAATTGAACTTTCTACTGCTGCATCATAGTGCAGGCAAATGAAGACAAACTGATGAGGTGTCACAGTACAAATAGCTGACAACATTTCTGGTTCTTACCCTATTTTTCTCCTTCAGACGGACAAAAAGTTGGGTTCTTTTGAGCGTGCAGTAATGAATGACCCCTTAAATTAAAGCTTAACACATATCTGATTTGTTGATTTGCATCCCGCATAAAAAAGTGTGTTCCAATTTTGCGCTATTTGACTAACCCAAACTGGAGACATTTTACAGGTGCCCAGCGACCTTTGACCTTGACCTTTGACTCCTCCAAGCACCACCCAGGGTTACCATGGCAACAACCAACTTTTTATATGTTTTTACTAAGGCCTCTGGTAACAATCCGGGCTGCAGATTATGATTTTGTGACAAATTTAGGCCACCTACCACTGATTATATGCACAGTAGTACCGTTTTTCATTGGCACTATTTACGAGTACAACATTCGCGGGGCGAATTTGTACTGTGACACCTTAAGGCAAAATCTTAAACTAACATATCCAACATAGGGTCGATGTGGGAGAATCCATATCCAATAATGGTTTAATGTTATGCTGGATAAACTTATTTAGTGCCCCTGATAAACAGTATTGTAACCTGTTTGCATTATGTTTGCTATAGTTTTAGGATTATGGGGAAAAGGATTTTCGGGAAATATCATTTGTCCATCCTAGCATTTTGATATCATGAGGGACATGGTTATAATATGTGTGATATGGTTTTAGTACATTTTAACATTGTAGCTTTTCTGATACTGTAAGAACTGATCTTACATGTAATTGATTACATGGTTACGAGATATTTATGTGTGCTAAATATGATAATCTGTGGGTTTAAGATGCTAGTCAGTAGTGTCCTACCATGTCATATGGACATTAGTAACTTTGACTAATGCCTTAGTCAAAATGAATAACTAATATTCAGAAATTACTAAGCAGCTAAGTGCCCAACAATTCCAAACAAAACATGCCTAAGGTGGGCTAGTCAGTATCAACTAACCTTACAAAGCTGGGCTGGCCATATTGTGAGGCAGATATGATACTTGGGTTAGTCACTACGGTAAAACCTCGCATATATATAGGCCATGGCTAGTTTGCAAGTCAGATCTCCAGTGTTCCTTATAGGATCAGCCGGATTCGGGGTGTGGCTTATATACGCAACGTTTTGCTGATATGATATAGTTCAAAAGTCACCACAATCAGATCACCAGTGCAGCTTATAGGATTGACAAGAAGTCAGGGTGCTACTTATATGCAATGTTTTACGGTACTGGCCAAATCCTCAAGCACAAAGATCAGAATATAGTTTATGCTATAATTATATAAAAGACACAACTAGAATGACAAAACTATAATTTTTCATTTTGATTTTACCATGTTTAAATCATACTGATCACAATGTTTCGGCTTGGAGTTGCCTTCATCAGTTTATAATTAATCGGTTTTCATCATTGGAAATATAAAAATTTACAAATTGTTAAGAATCCATACTGAGGATGTCGTAACTGTAACTGAATGCAATCACAATGTGAAGCAAAAATAAACTCCTGCTTTGAGTCATCAAACCAGTGTTTGACAAATACGTATCTGAAACATGACATTATAATTTGAACTTTTATAATAATATAAAGGTGACGATATAAAAGAGAATGTGTATAGTCCAGCAAACATTCCACATATATTTACAAAATGTAAAATGGAGCTGAGGAGGGACATATCAGAAAGTTCTTAATATGTTTAAACAAGTGTAATATATTGAAAGGTATATATACATATTGGCTCCATGGAACACTTTTTGATACATCTCTAGCCCTAGCAGTTCAGTTTTTATCGCCTCGCAAACTCAATCGTCTGTTTTCGGGTTACTCCTTGGGCTGGTTCCCTGGGACGTGGCCTCCCGGTGGGTCTGTGTGGACCCCCTCCTGTGGCTGGTTCCCTGGGACGTGGCCTCCCGGTGGGTCTGTGTGGACCCCCTCCTGTGGCTGGTTCCCTGGGACGTGGCCTCCCAGTGCGTCTGTGTGGACCCCCTCCTGTGGCTGGTTCCCTGGGACCTGGCCTCCCAGTGGGTCTGCGTGGACCCCCTCCTGGGCAAAAACTGGATAGCTCTCCCAAGTGAGAGGACAGACGTTCAGAGCGTTATCTTAATAAGACATCTTAAAGTCTTAATTCAGTGTCTTATGTTGGGGCAGGGGTGTCATGTCTTGAGACACTGACACTACGCGTTATCTTAATCTTAAGTCTTAAAGTCTTAATTCAGTGTCTTACCCAGGGCCGCTTTTATCATTAAAAATAAATCATTTCAAGCCGGCAACCAGCTCAGAGGAACTCAGGATGTCTCTAATAGAAGAAAAAGAAGAAAAAGAAACGGGGGTTGGGGGGCAGAGCCCCCCATTACATACTAGTCGTAATAGTAATACTTTCAAAATATTATTTATTTTTAATGACATAAGCGGCCTCTACTAAAGTTAAGACCAATAAGACTGTCTTAATAGTCTTAATAAGATAACGATCTAAACGTCTGTCCTCTCAAATAAGGATGGCGCCATCTGTGATGGGGGATGGCGCCATCTGTCGGGTTGTTTAGGAACTAACGTTAAGACTATTCAGACTGTCTTAAAAGTCTTATTAAGATAACGCTCTGAACGTCTGTCCTCTCACTTGGGAGAGCTAACCCGTGCGTGCCCCTCCTGGGGCTGGTTCCCTGGGAGGTGGCCTCCCAGTCTACCTTAAATTACCCAATGTCCCCTAACCATGGACATTTCTAAAGTGAGGAATAGCCTAATGTAGGAGCAGAAATAATAATTATCATGTTTATACATTCCACAACACACAGACAAATATTCAAAATTGATATGAGTTCTTATTGGTCATTGTTAGATATATGAATAAATAAATAAATATATTTATAAAGATCATGGGTTTTTAAGATCTGTGACGCAAGATTAAGATTGTGCATACCGTATTTGACGTAATAAGCACCTCCCCTAATAAGCGTCCCCCAGCTTTTCCAGCCTTTTTTTCAGATTATTTTTTTGTTTTCTTCCGATTATGTTACTATGCTTCACTCCTTTGTAGCACTTTAACACCTGTGCAGGTGTTAAGGCCAAGCCAAGTGTGAATACATTATGACATAGGTGTGAGTAAAGCCTAGTAAAAGCCACTGAGATGGTCCAGTAGGCTGTATAAGACAGGTGTAGGGGCTAGGGTTAAGGGTTAATCATATGGCGGGTTCTGTTGGATGCTGTGTTACTTACTCCGTCCGAACCCTTCAGCCCGACGACAGGTGGCAGCACCTGTTCCGGGCTTGGGGCATGGACAGAGGTCGCTGTAGGCTCTTGGTCTGCGCGTGCGCGCGCAGGTTATTCGCCTATACATAGCCAGCATCCGATAGGACTCGTCGGTCACTCTGGATCCATATTGGACAGAGGCCCTTGAGATCATCTCGGCCGCGAGCCTACTGACCTACTCCGAACACTATAGGGAGTTTGCACTGATAGAGCTTTGCCTGTCTAAGTTACTGAATAAACCTTTGATTCGCAACCTGTACACTTGATCTGAACTGTGTCGACCTTGTTCTTTACTTAATAACATTACCAGGATAAGGAACAAAGTCTCGTTTATTACACAGGCATGGGGGGCGCTTATTAAAATGGATTTTTAAGGCCGATTTCCCCACTTAAAATAATTTTATAAGCACCCATGCCGCTTATTACATTGAATACGGTAATGCATGTGCAATGTGTAGGGTTGTCACTTTTCAAGAATTGACTCGACAAGAGCATTCATGCGTATTATAGGGCATAGGGCATTAAAGTACCATGTGGTGGATAAGAGAAGTAGTGGTGAGTGTGTATGCTGTCGGCACAAGTCTTTATCAATCACCACAATCTACGTCTTTATCTAAGTGGGCCTTGTCTTACACTCACCCGGTCAGATTCTGGGATGGGGTTATCAGCACATGACGTGGCACAACATGGTTATATTCATTGTCAGAATAGATAGATTAACTTCAGTAATCTTTATTAACTTCAAACTTTCTGCCACTTGCAGCGCACTATTTAAGATATCCTAAAGTTGATATTCAGGAAGTCCTTCCCAGTAAACAAAAAACGTTATTATCTATGTTAACCAGGGGTTAACGTGAGTATATTGGGGTCAGTAACTAGAACACCTTGTAGTGGCCGCTGCCTCTACCAGGGTGCAGCTCTGTTCCACCTGGATTAGTGTGTATGTATACATGTAGGTGGTCTCTGTGTCGCCGCAAGTTGACGCGCGCCAACCGCCACAGTTGGATTTTGAAACTCAGCCGACGAGGACGCTTACCGTATAGGCTCTGCAGGTGCAGGCCTGGCTGACCAACTGTCATATTTTTCAAATTTCATTTTGAAATTTCATATTTTTTTTTTAGGTAATACTTACCTATTTGCTATCTACTTGAGACACCATGTCATCTGCCTGGTGTTACGGTTGCGGGGGTGATCACCCTATACCCCGTGGGAAAAACTGTGATAAGCCCCCGGAGGAAAATTGGAGGAGATTACCTTCCAGGAGGAAAAAGATAGTCCACGACCCTAAGGCTACTGAGGAAGAGAGAGCAGCGGCAGACCAGAAGGAGCTGGAAACTAGCATAGCAGAGATCCACCCTGAAGAAAAGTTCCCCAATGCGCAGGATTACGCCGACTACCTAGAGGAGTTAGACGCGGATCAGCAGCAACAGGAAAAAGCAGCCGCCCTGGAGAAGAAGATCCTTGGCCGTTTGAAGGGTCGGGGAGCCACACAAGGTAAAGGTGATGTCCCGGACAAGCACATCCCGGACAAGCACGTCCCGGACAAGCCTGTCAGATCGAGGGACAACTCACCAGACCGTCGCCCTAGATCAAGTACCAGGATATTTGATCCTAGGGAATTTGAAGGTATTGACTTTAATGCAGACCGTCTTACAAGTGCTAGGCGCAGGTTCGACCTGAAAAGGTTTACCAGAGGGAGAGAGCCAAAATCTTTGACTTACCCAGAACTCATGTATGTTTCTTTGCAATGGGCGGCCGTGGGCATAGATGATGGTACTTTTGCTAGTCTGGATGAGATGAAAAAGTATCTAAAACATTTGGGTTTCCTGTCCTTTAAGGCCTCAAGTGAATTGTATGATACTCATGTATTTGCAGAATATGATGCTGACCTACGCCAAGAATGTGTGTATGGCCAGGACCTAGACGAGTTTGGTTTTGGGAATGATCAGTTAAACACCCGTCATTTTGGCACTGAGGGGTTGAAAAAAGTCAGAGATGAAGCGAAAAATTCCAAAAAAGGGGGGGGGGTAGGCCTAATACGAGCAGACCCCAAGGTAGTAATACCCGTTCAAACCAACAAGGTTTGAGGTTAGACGAATCTGGCCATGTAATGGCGTGTGACCGCTACAACCGCTTAGGCTGTGATTCCAAGTCTTGTGCTTTCTCTCATGTTTGCAACAAGTGCAATGACCCTACACACAAGGCTCAAGATTGTAAGAATGTCCGTATGTATCATAGTTAGTATATAGAATCACCTGTGCCTTTATTAACTAAGGTTAATGAAGGGGTCATACCTGTTTTAATTAAGTGTGATAATCCGGTAGCCGCTGCTATAAAGCCGGACATGGGTGAGTGCTATAGCACTAAGTGTATTGACCCACTGTTCGCGTACAAGGTGGACGTTGGTGTTAATAATCAGCTGCTTTCTGTTTATAGTAACATGGAGGTGAATGATATTGCGTGTATACATGCAGAGGGTTGGCCGCAGCCTGACCAATTTGTAAAATTATTGTGTACCCTGCATGAGTCCTTAGGACCACGAGAAGAGTCATTTGTTATATCTAGAGAGTGTTTTCTCGGGAGTTGTACATGTAAATATTCGCTAGATGGTATGCTAGTATCTATGAAACCATGTAGAGTATTTGTGGAATGTTTTATGTGGGGAGATATAGACTCCAATTGGCACTATATACTGGAAGGAGCAGTGTTTGGTTTCAGAGTGGTGAATCCGGGGTGCCCTTGTGAGTATGTAAATGATAACTATGCCTCTATTCTACAAGAGGGTAGGAAACAGACCATGCATGAAAAGTTGCGCAAGGAATTATCCGAGGGTAAAATTATGTTAGCCAATGCTAATAATGTACCCAAGTGTATACATGCGTTGGGAGCAGTTGTAAAAAAGTCAGAATTTATGGATGTGGGGGAAAAAATTCGCCCTATAACTGACTGTTCTAGATCAGGTAATAACGCACCCTCTGTTAACGAATTTACAGACGAGGTGTGTGACAAATTTGTTTACAATTCCTTAGATAATGTGTGTAACATGCTTACAGAAGAAGCATATATGTGTTGTACTGATATTTCAGATGCCTATAGAGGTCTCCATATATATTATGGTGATAGAGTGTATCAAGGCTTGAAATGGGACTTTGAAGACGGTGAAGGCGAAGTCACCATGTTGGATGGACGCTTGTGTTTTGGTCTAGCTAGCGGCCCATACATTTTTAATACAGTGTCTGACTTTATGGTTAGATGCGCTGCGCGTAGGGGGGTGAAAAACATTGTGAATTACTTAGATGATTTCTTCTTATGTTACCCTAGTTTTGAATTATGTAAAATGGCTCAACATGTATTATTCAGGGTTATTCGCCAGTTGGGATTTTTTATTTCATATAAAAAAATCTCCCCGGTGGCAAAAAGTGTTGTGTTCTTAGGCATTGAAGTTAATAGTGTACATATGACATTGACATTGCCTGAGGATAAGATGTGTAGCTTATTGCTTAAGCTGAGAAATGCTCAGGGTAAGCAAAAGATGACCAAAAAAGAGCTGCAATCGCTTGCAGGTAGTCTGGCACATGCAAGCAAGGTTATTAGGGGGGGTCGTTGTTTCTCACGTCGTATATATAATTTGTGTAATACCGTTCGTAAGCAGCATTATAAAGTCAGATTATCTGGGGAGGCTCGGGCAGACATTGACTGGTGGTTGAAATTTGCCAAGGATTTTAATGGTACTGCTAAGATACTTAGACCTTTTGGCACCCACCTGGCTGTATACAGTGATGCTTCATTTGGTGGTTTTGCAGCCTACCACCAAAGTGATTGGTTGATTGGTAATTGGGAGCCTGGGATTAGCTCACTCCCCCCGGCATGTGCTCATCATTGGGTGGAAGCCCCCTCTGAATATCAGAAAAATATTAACGAGCTTGAATTTTATCCTGTTTTATTAGCCGCTCAGAGATGGGGTGACTTATGGAAGGATAGTGAGATTACATTTGTAACTGATAATACCCAAGTCATGCATATGTTGAATACGGGCCGCAGCTCAAATGGGAAATGTATGTCTTGGATCAGAGAATTATTTTGGCTGGCAGTCCAGAATAATTTTTATTTTAACTCTGTTTATATAAGCACGAATAATAATATTATATGTGATTGTTTAAGTCGTTCATCTGAGAAGGGTGCTCTAGACAAACTGTTATATGTTACGTCAGACTTATCCTTATGCTGCCATTCTGTTCTTGGTTGCAGGTCCACGCGCCAAGCTAGCTAAAAGGCTACAATATTTGTTGGATAATGACATTTCAGACAATACTGACAAAACAAGAGCATCACAAAACAAGAAGTACTTGGAATTTTGTGCCTTATATGGAGTCAATCCTATCAATCCTGGTGTGGAAGGCATAGGTTTCTACATTGCGTATTTGTCAAATTCTCTAGTGTACTCGTCCATTACTGGATACTTATCAGGGGTTAATTACTATCTTAAATCCCACAGGGCGCCTTCTATTGACTACAGTGACCCGCTGGTAGCTAGAGCTATCAGAGGCGCCAAGAGGGTATTGGGCGACGCTCCCACTCAGGCCCTAGCTATTATGCCAGAGCATTTGATCCTTATGTTTGAACAGCTTCCGTTTTCCTTGGGACATGAGTGCTTCTGGGCCGCAGCCTTGTTTGCCTTTCGTACCCTACTAAGGAAGTGTCATTATACTTTATCTGATGATATGTTATGTAGGGAAGCTTTTCAATTTTTCCCTTGGGGTATGATGGTGACGGTGTCTAAGTCAAAAACCATTCAATTTAAAGAAAGGAAACTATTAATTCCTGTATGTAGAGTATCGAATATGTCTTTATGCGCGGTACATTGGGTTGAAAAACACTTTGAACATGTGAAGGGAAGGCCATCTCATCCTGCCTTTCTAGTTGCTATGGGAGATGATTGTGTACCACTGTCGTATAGCCTGTTCTCTGAGATGTTGGAATTGTTATGTTATAAAGCAGGCATTGTGGCTCCCAGGATCTCATCTCATGGGTTCAGGGCGGGGGGCTCGACTTATCTAGCCAGAGTTGGTGTAGATTTGGACGTGATAAAGGAGAGAGGTGATTGGAAATCAGACCAGGTCTTGAAGTATCTAAGAAGACCTGTGTCTGATAGGATTATGCTTGATGGTAAAATTGCTGCCATGTTGTCTCAAGTTATTTGTGATTAATTATTATGTGCTTTGCTTGGCTGGTACGTTGTATTTGGGCAGGTTAATCCAGCCATACGCGTAAGCCATTATCATATGTCATGTGTTGTTATCATTACATATTTATTATATCCCTCGTATATGTTATAAACAATATTATCTATGTCAACCAGGGGTTAACGTGAGTATATTGGGGTCAGTAACTAGAACACCTTGTAGTGGCCGCTGCCTCTACCAGGGTGCAGCTCTGTTCCACCTGGATTAGTGTGTATGTATACATGTAGGTGGTCTCTGTGTCGCCGCAAGTTGACGCGCGCCAACCGCCACAGTTGGATTTTGAAACTTACTTGTATGATGTTTATTTATTGCACTTACTTGTATGTTGAACTTGTATGTTCTTTTGTATTAAATGGGGCAGGTTAATCCAGCCATACGCTTATACAACATTTTATGACGTTACATAAAGTTTGTCTAAGGCTCCTCACCATGGCATAACGTTATATAAAGTTTTGAAACATTATTTTGACGTAGAATAACGTTTTTTTGTTAGCTGGGTCAATTGACTCAGGGTGCACCCAAGAGTTTAGGTACACGACCTAAAACGTTGGTTAAGAGATTTTCCCAATTTCAAGTTCAATCTATCATATATCAGAAAGTATCCATTTCAATGATATAATCTTTGGTTCCACAGTTGCTTTAAGATCTAATCTATCTCATCCAATTGAGTGCACACACAATTGTGCATTTTTTCCATGAATAAAAGCTGCTCAAATAATTTGCATTTTCTTGAACCAACAAACAACCCAACATGCCCTCCCATTGAATCCTATACTGAAGCCATGTGCACCATTCTAGACAACCCTGCGCGTCTCATGTCATCTCTACAATTGAATAAAAGACCAACTCCACCACTGTGTCTCTTTTTACTGTGACACTATACTGTGTGAACAATACACCTGGTTCCCATGTACCATCTCTTTTTTCTTGCTATACCGAGGTTGCAGGTTCCTTAGTAGGGGGCACCATTGCTTGATCTGGTAACTGGCGAGATAAGCACTGATGCAGCAATCACAATGGGTACAGGCTGTTACATAATGCCCCCTAAGAATTCTGCAGTGGAGACCAGGGAATTATCTGATTGGTTGATAATTCAACCAGCTACACGCCTATAGGCTTAGTGCACAAGAAAGTGTTTTAGACTAGACAACCCGTGTGTGCACTGGTCCATACCATATTCGGACGTTAGTGTGGACCATACTCAGACTTTAGTATGAACCATACTCGGACATTGGTATGGACCATACTCGGACATGGACCATACTCGGACGTTAGTATCACCTCTGCTCGGTCGTTCGGGAAAGGGCCTATAATCATTAGGGAGATGTTGCCCATGTTGTCACTTTGGATGTTGCCACATGTTGTTGGGAGGTGGGGGGGATGTTGCCCATGTTGCCACTTGGGAAGATCATCATGGTCTGTCACCATCATGGTTCATTGTCACCATGGTTCATGGTCATCATGGTTCATGGTCATCATGGTTCAAGGTCATCATGGTTCATGGTCATCATGGTTCATGGTCATCATGGTTCATGGTCATCATGGTTCATGACCATCATGGTTCATGGTCATCATGGTTGATGGTCGTCATGGTTCACAGTCATCATGGTTCATGGTTATCATGGTTCATGGTTATTATGGTTCATGGTTATCATGGTTCATGGTCATCATGGTTCATGGTCATCATGGTTCATGACCATCATGGTTCATGGTCATCATGGTTGATGGTCGTCATGGTTCACAGTCATCATGGTTCATGGTTATTATGGTTCATGGTTATAATGGTTCATGGTTATAATGGTTCATGGACATCATGGTTCATGGCCATCATGGTTCATGGTCATCATGGTTCATGGCCATCATGGTTCATGGCCATCATGGTTCATGGCCATCATGGTTCATGGCCATCATGGTTCATGGCCATCATGGTTCATGGTTATTATGGTTCATGGTTATCATGGTTCATGGACATCATGGTTCATGGCCATCATGGTTCATGGTCATCATGGTTCACGGTCATCATGGTTCATGGCCATCATGGTTCACGGCCATCATGGTTCATGGCCATTATGGTTCATGGCCATCATGGTTCATGGTTATAATGGTTCATGGTTATAATGGTTCATGGTTATAGTGATTCATGGCCATCATGGTTCACGGCCATCATGGTTCACGGCCATCATGGTTCACGGCCATCATGGTTCATGACCATCATGGTTCATGGTCATCATGGTTCACGGTCATCATGGTTCATGGCCATCATGGTTCACGGCCATCATGGTTCATGGCCATCATGGTTCATGGCCATCATGGTTCACGGTCATCATGGTTCACAGCCATCATGGTTTACGGCCATCATGGTTCACGGCAATCATGGTTCACGGCCATCATGGTTCACGGCCATCATGGTTCATGGTTATAATGGTTCATGGTTATAATGGTTCATGGTTATAGTGATTCATGGCCATCATGGTTCACGGCCATCATGGTTCACGGCCATCATGGTTCATGACCATCATGGTTCATGGCCATCATGGTTCACGGTCATCATGGTTCACAGCCATCATGGTTTACGGCCATCATGGTTCACGGCAATCATGGTTCACGGCCATCATGGTTCACGGCCATCATGGTTCATGGTCATCATGGTTCATGGTCATCATGGTTCATGGTCATCATGGTTCATGGTCGTCATGATTCACAGTCATAATGGTTCATGGTTATCATGGTTCATGGTTATCATGGTTCATGGTTATAATGGTTCATGGTTATAATGGTTCATGGTTATAATGGTTCATGGCCATCATGGTTCACGGTCATCATGGTTCACGGTCATCATGGTTCACAGCTATCATGGTTTATGGCCATCATGGTTCATGGCCATCATGGTTCATGGCCATCATGGCTCATGTATCATGGTTCATAGCCATCATGGTTCATAGCCATCATGGCTCATGATTATCATGGTTCTTGCTCATCTTGGTTCATGGTCATCATGGTCCACTGCCATCACTGACACCCTGAGTCTCCTGTGATGTAAATCACACACCTATTGATTGTTAGAAGTTTCTCTTGTAAAGTTAAAATAGAGTCCCTCAAATCCCTCTGCACTCATAGTCTATATACTCCGGCCTTTAGTTTGTAGTGGCTATCCCAGGTTAATCATAGGGACATTGGTCAGACATGATGAGCAATTGCTATTCAAATATGACTGAGACAAAGCAACACATATATGTCATAAATGACCTATGACTTACTCAAAAAGACTTAGCCTAATACTCATTGAAATAGAGAAGATTAAGATGGGTTGGTACTACCCATGCAGCCTGACAGTACTAACTAACCTGGGTTGGTTGTATAGGGAGCCAGAAAAATGACTAACTAGGTTAGGTACCATTGACTGATTTGTGGGCAAGTACCCGAGCCTAGAGATTTCCGGTGTGGGTAACATCGCAGAAAGGTTTAAGATATCCAGATAGCACGTAGACCATAGTCCTTTAGATGTCTGCCATACCTCTTTGTCAGAGGCATAGTGGACTTCAGATACTAAATCAAACAAGTTTAATCTGACCAGGCAAATCTATTAAGTGGTTCAACATTGCTATATCAATATATATATAGGTACAAATTCTCGCCTAACTTACATACAAGCGGCACCTAGACTTTAGGACAATTCGATAAGTCACACTAGGGTTTAGAAAATTGCTACTTTAGTGCTCTGTAAACAAGCAAAAACCCTTGTTTAAAGCCACACCCTATATAGGCATGCTTGGTATTAGATTAAAGCTGCATTTGACACATGTACAAGCTGTAGCGTCTGTGGAATAATTTACAGTACTGAGTGTTTGAGATAAGCGACAGATAGACTGGTAGTGGCTGTAAGATCAAGGGCAGTAGAACCCTGGAATTTAGCCCTAGTTTGATACCAGGGGGTCATTACTAAGTCTGAATCAATCTGCACAATATCTAAGGAGGATTTTCTGCTAATCATTTCAAGTCATACATAGAAACCAACTCAAGCACCAATATCGCAAAATTCCAAGAAAGTATGATGAAAGAGCTATGTTTGGTGGAACTAAGTCAATAAGAGGACATCACATGTGATCACCTGCGAAATAAGGCCATAGCTGAACTCAAGAGGCAAACCTAGATAAAGGTATAAATACACGTCTAAGATCATTGATCTAGGCTGATGGTTTGCTGATAGCATACATTGTTATCAACTTTCTCTAAGATTGTCTTAACCATTTAAGGGACGCATAGTGCCTTAGTGCTCTGTTATTATAATGTATAAATGCAGGCCTGGTGAATGGACACACCAAGCCTGAATTCACTTATCATACTGACCCTATGGGATGATTATGGGAAAGAGTCGGCATGATTTATGAATGCAGCACTGGCGAGTAGGCTCACCAGGACTGCATTCATGCATTATGTCGGCTGAGGAAATGACACACTAAAGCAGGATGCTGCCCTTAAAGAGTGAACACTGGGCTGTCAATACTACCACATGACTGAAAGGGACTAGTTATTCCCTCTCTATATGCCAGCACACATACAGAACACACTAATTAGTCCCTGTACATACACACAGACAGGTATGGCACCCCGCTGCAGCCTCCTGCTCCTCCTGTGTCTGCTGCTCCTTGCAGCGACAGCTGTACATGGGAACCTGGGAGGGAGCCACCAACAGCCACAGGACAGCAGGCAGCAAGGGGCACTGGGGACTGGTACATTGGAAAGACTGCCACCAGAGAGAGATGCCCTACATGAGGAGTCTAACCAAGACAGTGCCCTGGTTAATATCAATGGCTGAACAGTATCTGGAACACATGCAACCTGCACGGGGGATAAGGTCACGGAGATACCCACAGACCTGCCTACTAATATAACAGATATCAGGATAATAGAGACCAAGGTGACATGGATTCCTGATGGGGTATTTGAGAATTATCCAAACCTGATATGGATTGGGTTTAGGAGGAACTCGCTGCACAATGTATCTAAAGGTGCCTTCAGCGGGCTGCCACACCTGAGGGAATTATTTTTATCAGGGAATGAACTTACAGACACAAGCTTTCAAGATGTTGAATATGAAGGTGTGTCCTCTCTGGCAATGCTGGATTTAGGATTAAACAAACTGACCAAAGTGCCAATGGGATTTCTCCAAAGTGCTTTTAACATGATAACACTAGCTCTATCTTACAATGACATTAATCAGCTACCATCAGAACTAAAATTTACCTTCCCAAAACTAGCCAACCTTGACCTTTATCTGAATCAGTTGCCATCCATTGATGCTGCCGTGTTTAACCAGATGCCGAACATTGAAACCGTGAATATGACTAAAAACCGGCTTTTTGTTATCCACAACGGGAGTGTGTTCATGGATAGACCCCTGTTGTATAAACTGGACCTGCACGAGAACCCCATCATATGTGACTGTCAGGCTTTGTGGATGCTGGAAGGTATTAGAAAGTGCTAATTTTTTAACAACAGGGGGGGCGGGGTTCTGAGATTTCGAGCGTGCTGAGATTTTGAGCGTGCGACATTTTTTACCCCCCCTGTCCCGCGCATTCTCGCCCCTTTGTAGCATAGTAACGCGCGGGCTTTTCCCCTCAAAACAGGTTGAATTTTTTTGACCCCCCCCCAAGAGGGGTCTAAATTTTTTACCCCCCCCGAAATCCACCACCCCCCCCTGTTGTTAAAAAATGAGCACTCCCTTAAGAAAGAACAAATGATACTAAGAGGGTCCCAGGGTTCGCATTGCCCCTCAGCAATCAGACTACCTTAGAATATGCAAAAAGGATGATAATATTGCTTGGAATGGAGCTCCAACATGTGCTAACTTTGAATGTTCTGTAAACTTTTAATATTTTGCGTAATGGTTAAGAAAAACGTTTTCTCCTTGAACTTTGATAAAGCTGCAGATTCCTGTGTGGCCTGTGGCGTCCCCTGGTATACACTCAAAAAGTAAACTTGTCTCCAGACTCTTCCAAGTGACGGTCATAAAATAAACGAGTCAAAAAGTCGTCTAAGTGACAAGGAAGCGAGTCTTCTAGCTGGAGATAGAGGACCCACTTGGCATGTACCAGCCCAAAACCCGACATTTTCCAGCTCAAGATCCTATTTGTGGGATGGTAACCTGACTCGTTTATCTTATGATTGTCACTTTGACGAGTCTGGATACGAGTTTACTTTTTCAGTGTATTTGGACTGCAGTCTATTGTGCCGACCTAAAACCATGTTTACTAGTATGCCTCTCAGTCTGGAGCTACTTTTCCGGTTTAGATTTCCTCCAGATTTAACCTGACTATATTGAGTAAAAGTATGTGGATGTAAAAAAGTTTTAGCACTTGAAATGTAGTGTTATCTGTCATAAAATAGATAGGGGTTGAGTTTGCTATGTTGGTTGCACACTCCATAGACCAGGGAAAACCATGGGCTTTTGAGGGACATGAAATTGGCCAGTGGACCCTCTAAGTATTCTTTGCTCTTTGAAGGTAGCGAGGCTAACAAGAACTGGACGGTGAACTGGGAGACAAGCCCGCCTACATGTTGGATCCCCTTCTCCATGAGAGGAAAGGAAATCCCCACATTGTACCGTCAGGACTTGACGTGTGACACACCTGACATAGAGGCCATCACACCCACCAATGTCACACACATACACAACACGCCCCTCACCCTAAAGGTAAAAGGAATTGTACTACTATCTTTAATGACTAATGTAAAATTAGATAGGTCAGCTTAATAGGGTTACTGTCCAGTGCTGCACTCATTCCTCATGCTGATAGCACAGGTTTGATACACTCCCAAAAATCGGCACTCAATTTATTATTGGCCTGTTTGCGTGGCTCAACCCCTGGCGCTCCTACCTAAGCTGAGGGAGTTCTTTTTGTAAAATGTTGCCTTAACTTCGAAAGACAAATAACTCATGCCTAGGGAGTGCTCATTTCTTAACAACAGGGGGGATGAGATTTTGTGAGGAATTATTTCATCAGACCCCTCCTGTTTGTGGGATACGTCAATGACGTCTGTGACGTAATACTCCACGGGACGTCATACCTATATGCAGACAACTTAGCAGTTCTTGTGTCTAGCCGCAAAGTTGACACCGTCAGAGCGCTGATGCAGGAGAATCTAGATGCCCTGACTGACTGGTGTAAAACAAACAAGCTCACCATCAATACTAGCAAGACAAAAGTACTCTGGTCTTACTCAACAAGAAGCGTACCTGACCTCACAGATTGCACACTATAACCATGAACAAGGAACTGTTGGATGTGGTAAAGGAATTCAACTACTTGGGTGCTGTCATAGATACCCATCTGCTGCTTATGGCACAGCTCAAAAAGGTAATCAATCTGGTACAGGTCAGACTGGACCAACTAAGACGATTCCGTGCTAACTCGGACAAAGATGCTGCTGTCACAGTATACGTACACATGGTGAGATTAATCATCGACCAATGTAGCTTCTTGAATGGAGGGGGCCCTGTCTGGGCTACTCGCAAGTTGCAGACTCTGCAGAACAATGGCTTAAGGATCTGTGACCGAATCCGCGACCCCAGGGGAGTAGACGTGTTGAATCTACACACAACAATGCGGGTCAATACCGTCGAGACCACACGCAACCGGCAGCTTCTATGTCTGCTCCATAAAAGGTTAAAAATCGAGGACAACATACTACAACGACCGAGACTACTGCACGGCAATGAAAAGGTCCAACTTAAAGTGATGAGAATAAAGAAGGACACATACGGGAAATCTCCATTTTGCCGGGGTTTACCTCTATGGAACGTGCTCGACGTGGACACTCAAAAACTGGGAAGTACCTTACAGTTCTTGGAAACCGTGAAACGACTACCGGATGCCCACTACACTACTGAGACATAAAATACCTTAAACAGTATTAGTAACTAAAGTAGCCAGGCCGACTTGTATTGAAGTGGGCCTCTCAAAAGACTCTCAAAAGACTCTCAATTGTATACCGTAAAATATGGACCTCACCTCTCTATGAAGTATCAGCTTTTTCTACTTCTTGGCATCTTGATTAAAATCGTCCTTTGTATACTACGAACAACTTGCCAGCAATAAAAATTACCAACAACAAAAACATCCATGCCTATTATTAGGGAGATCTTTCACAAAGTGAACCCTTGCTTAGGGAGCTTTTGCTAAAGAGTTGATCCTAGCCCAGGGAAATTTTGGTGAAAAAATGCCCTTGCCAGCCTCATACATGTATGTGTTTGTCAAATATAATAAGTGCCCCCTCATCACAAATATCACTGATTTGATAAACGTTGTGTTTATAATCTGATAGGTCACACAAATAAATGGGGTGGCTCACTTAAATTTCCCTTTTCAGAGAAATAATCAATAACATTAGATTACACTTTTTCCCATTTCAGGCTAATATAACAAAGGGATTCCCACAGAGCAAATGGTTATTACCAGATGGGAAGGTAAGTTATTTAAAAATATATGTGTAAAATATATGTCAGTCAAATAATATACCACAGAGGAGTAAGGACTACCCCAAAACACCAAACCATGAAATATATGACATTTCAGTGGCAAAGAAAAGGTTGAATAAGTTTACCCCCCACCAAAAAAAAGATTGGTTGGGGTAGGGCCCCTCAATTAAGATCTGGGGTGTTTGAGAAATCAAGTACTGATCCTACTAATTTGCTTCTACTTGTCGACCTCCTATGTGTGCATCTACCCTACTCATAATACTATATATATAGCTAGTACTTAATAATTCAGGATTTATCAAAGAAAAATCAATAAAAAAATCACATACTCATTTGTATAATTCCTGAGTGATGAGAAACCACTTTGAGTGGCAAAAGTAATGAACTGCACTTCTACATTCCTATTGTTCTATAGTGCTAATGTACTAATACAAAAACAATAAAATATATGCTGATATATACAACAACTGTATATTTCCCATCATACTCAAAATTCTGTACCTGTTTTACACAGTGGAGACATGGCCAGGATTCAGTCGATCCGTCAGATCACTCAGTGGTGACAACGCTGCACATCACTCATTTCGACATGCCGGGCCTGGTTAACTTCACTGTGGTGGCTACTAACGTGGTGGGGGACTCTAACGCCACCTTCTGGGTGTACACAGACCCTTCTACGATACCAACCACCCCTGGGCCAGCCAGTACTACTGCACCTGGTGCTGCTACTGGTGGACCTCCTGTGTGTACAGCTAGCCTACTACTAATGCTGATCTACACCGAGGTCGGCACTGAGTGGCACTGTTAGTGCTGCTGGTGGTGGTGGACCTCCTGTGTGTACGGCCACCCTCCTCCTCCTGCTGATCTACACTGTGGTTGGCACTGGGTGGCACTGTTAGTGCTGCTGGTGGTGGACCTCCTGTGTGTACGGCCACCCTCCTCCTCCTGCTGATCTACACCATGGTCGGCACTGAGTGGCACTGAAGTTTGAATATTTTTATTGGCTGAAGAACATTATAACACAAATTTTTTCAGTTTACAGCCAAGCAAGTCATGAGATATAACAAACATACAATGTGACATTAATAATGGTCATTCCCTCTGAGCACTTTGGAGAATGAACAAGATAGTGGCTTCCACAAACATGCAACACTACTGCCGTAACGATGATTCCATGAAAAGCAACTGGATAACAACTGGCATGAATAATAAATACAGATCTTTCAAATCAAGGATTCTAGTACTCAGTCACAGTCATAAGCAATATTCAATGACAGGAATCACAAGCAGCATAGTCATGTGCACTACATAAATAAATAGGAGTTATTATATTATGATATTGTGCTATCAATACCAGCAACTATGTAGTATACAATTCATCCTATTAAGATTATTATTATTACAACTGTTATTCTAATTGAAGCAAAAGACTGATTTAGTCTACCGTATTTAGTTTGAGTAGTATAGTATGTATCGGAACGGGACTATAGTTAAGTACTGTTTATTACTCAATCGACATGCAGCCAATCAGAGGCCTCCATTTGGTCACGTGACCCGTTGCCATGGTAACGTGACCTACTTAGGGCTCTCAGCCAATCAGAAGCCAGCATTCTGGGTGACCTACTGACCTACTTAGAAGCTCTCAGCCAATCAGAGGCCGGCATTCTGGTAACCATGGTAACGTGACCTACTTACGTCACGTGACCTACTTAGGCTCAGCCAATCAGAAGCTGGCATTCTGGTAACTAGGGTAACGTGACCTACTTAGGGTTTGTTTGTAAACAACACCACGTGGCTCTCTTGTTTGTAAACAACACCACGTGACACGTGACTGTTTGTAAACAAACAAACAAAAAAAAAGTTATGTAACTTATATATAGAAATAAAAACACAACAAGATAATTTCTTTTCTTTTCATTTTATTCTTTATTTTCATTTCAATCAGAAAAAACACACAAGTTTATGCTTTTTTAGCTTGCTTCTTCGATTTGCAGCAACTCAACAGGCCGCAAAGTCTCACGCCGCCGTCACTCGCACCACCACACCCCGGACGACTTCTCTCCAATAGACATTGCACGACTTTGGATAAATCCAACACCATTTCGGCAAGGCAGAGAATCTTTGCCTCCATGAAACGGCCGCCATCGCAACAACCCGTCACAACAGCATCATCGATAGCTTCTGACTCACGGCCCGGTCGCTCAGCTTTGGGATTTTGCTCATGCGCATGACGCACTTCTTGGGGTTTCTTGTTCGACATGCTTCAATTAGGAAATGAACGCAATGAGGTCCACAGGTGTCAGCAGAAGTGTCTTGTAGTTGAATGCGGTTTCTTTGCCACTTGAACGGAGCAGAGCGTTCCACGAAAGACAAGAACTCCGCACTCAGCGGCGGTAAGCCGAAGGAATCAAAGTAGTACACTTCACCCGTGCTCGACACGTAAAACGCCACCCAATGCTGACCTGGTAAATGTTGCGGATCTGTGTTGCTCACGAAACAAGTGTCTTTGATAGGGTGCTTCGGAATAGTGTCACAAGAGAAAACGCCCAGGAAACGATGTTTTGTGTGAACGTTTTCCTTCAACACTCTGCTTATTTCAAGCGTGTTCATACGATACGCCGAGTACCGCCGTCTTGTCTTCAGTTCATGTGGTAGTCGGTGACGGGGTGTCGATCTCGGGTCAGCTCGACGACGTTGTCGTACACCAAGTAGAGTAGCACCGTTGTTGTCGCTTGTAGCGCCGAGCGGAAACTGACTTCCACCCTCAGCTGACCCGCTCTTATAAGGTTCACGCGACACCCGTCGTGCGATCTGTCTGGGGTTAAGTCGAGGGGGAACACCGTGTAACCGTTCAGGAATTGATCGTATGAAATACCGCAGGAGCGCGCGCCCTCGTACATCCCCGTTTCCGTGTGTAGCGCCAAGTACTCTCTCACGGCCGCTTTGGTCTTAAAGTCGGGCACGTAGGCGTCGTTCGGCACTTTCTGATCGTTCACTATCACTTGAAGCGAGCTGATGTCGTAATGCTTCATCTCGAACGGGTTCTTGGTGTAGCTACCGTTGAAGGCGTCGTGGTCAAGGAAGCAAATCATCATCGACTTGGGAAGCTGGCCTGTGTTGGAGTGCGTGTAGCTGTGATCTCTGTTACCTTGAGGGATGGCGTAGGTCGTCACCTCCACTCTGTTCACCGGGTAGTCGAAGGGCCCGTGTTCTATCACCGCTCTCTCGTGCGTTTCCGCTACAGCGTCCGCCACCAGCACGCGTCGCACGTAGAGCTTTGCTTTGTAGATCTTCAAGCTGTAGCCTCCGTCAGCGGCGCACATCAGATAGAAAGAGGGCGCCGCTTGTTTCAGAGTGAGATTGATTTCTGTCTCTCCAACGATGAGCTTCGGTTGATGAGCCAGGTCAAAGTGCAGTCGCGCCATCAGCGAAAAGCGCTTGTTGGAGATTAGCTTCTTGCGCGCTTTGTACCCCGCATTCGCGTCAGTCAACGTGTCAAACTGACCGGGCGTATCTTCATGCCACCCCTGGGCGCTCATGACGCCGTCCTTCACGTCTTTGTTGTAGTTGAGTAACCCTTCCAAGTAAGCTCGGTAAGGGTAGGTCTCGGTGTTGCCAGACACTTTGAAACCGCCGATGGAGACTTGGACGTCTTTGAAGAGCGAGTGAGCCAAGTTGTTCACCGGAGCTACCGCCTCGGTGTCCTCGATCGCCGCTCCGTCCTTTAGCACTTGACATTCCAGATGAAGGTAATTCTCGTTCAGGTCTGTGTACTCTTGCGACTTGTTGATGGTGAAATTTATGTTACCTCCATCCTCTAAAGAGTTTTTTGTTTCTATCCCCAGGAAAGACGACTTTAAGATAGTAGTCTGAGTCGGCGCTACGGTGTGCAGGTCGAGCTCAGAGAGCGCGCACTCGTTACTGCTCTCGTGTACGTAAGCCATTGTGTTCTCTCTTCATGCGGCCGACAGACTGACGCCGGCCGCCTCCAGTCTTTTTATTTATACCTGAACGCCTAGGCGCTTACCGGTCGAATACATCCCCTCTACGTCTCTTGCAAGAGCCACCGCCCGTCTGAGGAGAATGCCGGCGACGTTTCGACCCTTTCTTAGACGCGACAGACGTCTTTCCTCCCGAGAACGCCGTACTCGCCAGTCTCTTCAGAGCGCCTGCGCCTCGGTCTTTCACGCTGCTCTTTAAAGTCCGACCCGCCAGCACATCTTTAGCTACGCCCACACCGGCGCGGAGCAGCGTTTTTCCCACCGACTTCAATAGCGGGGTAGCCGAGCGCATCAGACCTAACAGAGCGCCGCCCAAACCGTGCCCGCTCTGGAAAGAGCGCCCGCTGTACACGTTGACGCCGTTGCCCAGCTGCGCGTTGTAGTAATCGCTGTACCCTCTGCCGACGGTGCGCCTGGGTGGAAAGTACGGAACGCGTTGACGCATCATTTTTCTCTCTTTCAGCGCTCAATAGGTCTCAGATGAAGTGTCACGGTCACCTCGCCTCTACCGAATGGGATGGAATGACCGGATCGGTCTCTTAAATAGATGCCGACCTCGGTAAACCTCTTGGATTTCAAGGGGAAATAATCCAAATGGGGAAAACTGATAGCTTGCACGCCACCTCGACGCTTTCCGCCTCTGTCCACCGCCACGCAGCGCAACAGCGGCACTTGCATGTCGCCCACACGTCTCTCCTGGATCATGTCGGTGTATATGTACACAGAGTGCACGTCCCCGTAAACATCCATCGAGTAGGCGCCGGTAGTCGGCGACGCGAAACACGTCTTCTCTCCGAAGCCTAGAACGCATGCGAGATGCTGACTCAGCAGGACAGCACAGTGTCTCGGCGGTTTGATGGTGACGCGTTTCGTCTTGGCGTCGTACGATAAGATCCGCATCGGTTTGAGCAAGAAGCTGTCGCCCTCTAGTCTGTCATCTCGCAACGTCTCACTCAAGCGCTCGATTAGGGTGTGGTTGCTTCCGGTGAAAATAGGAGGTATCTCGAATATGTTTGGCATGAAACTGCGCACTCCCATGTCTTTCTCCATCTTTTCGATCATTTGTCTTGCTTGATCGCTGATCGCCTTCTTCTTCACCGCCGGGGACAAGAACTGCTTGTATACGGCATTCGTCTGTCTCAAGTCGACCTCTCTCTTGAACCTTTTTGTTTCCGGTTTCAATTGCTGCTCTTCCGACGTGTCTGATATCTCTTCCACCGTTACATAGCTCGCTTCCTTCCAGCTCAGCGGGAATTTTGAGCTGAACGTTAGCTTGCTCAGACCCTTCGCGTTTTTCATTCCCCTCCAGTCTACCTGTGGTTTTTTTCCTTCGGAGAATTTAGTTTCTTTTAAAACCTGGATCGCCTCCTCTAGCGAACCTTTGGTGCGCAGAGGAACAACGATGATCAAGTCGTCGTCGTGCACGTTAGTCCATTCTGTAGGGAGGATGATCTCAGTCAGAGCCGCTTCGTACGCTTCGGGCAGAAGGAGCGGCGAGTCGAAGTGAGTTCGGAAAGACGTCAAGCTGTTGTCAGGATAATACTCCATAGAGCTGTTGCTAGGTAGAGTGATGTTCATTTTTTTTTTTTTTTTTTTCTACGTTATTTTTTTGACGGGGATCCACTCGTTGAACTTGTCGTCGTAACCTAACCAACGTACGAAAGCTAACTCTTTACCGTCGACGGTCTTGCGGCGCAACACCTCGTCTATCAGGTAGTTGTTGTCGTAACGACTCTTGTACACCTTCTGAACCTTTTCCGGGTAGAAGACGCCTTTTATCTCCTCGCCCTTGTCGTCTTTCAGCTCGAACCCTCTGCTTCCCAACGTCTTAGCAACGTCGACCACTTCCTCGCGCCAGTTTCCCTCGTACCCTTTGTCGAAGGCGCCTTTAGTTCTCAACATCCTCACTCTGTCACCCGGAGCGATGACGTCGACGGCGGACGTCTTTGTTTTTTTCTTCTTTTTCCATATTTCGTCGATTTGTTTGTTAGTTGGGAGATCTTGTCGGTAGAAAACTGTTTCGCTGTTTTCCGAGCTGACTTGAGCCGGCGCCATTTTCAACGTCTTGTGGTGAGTGCGATTGTAAGAAGACACTACATGGTGCAGTACGTCTACGTAGCGATACGTGCGCTTGTGTGTGAAATAACGCCACAGCTTCTCCTTCAGACTGCGGTTCAAGCGCTCCACTAGACTAGCTTTGATGTCGTCGTTCTCGCCAGTGAAGAACTCTATGCCCTCGCTCTTCAAGTGATCTTGAAAGATCTTGTTCAAAAACTCTTTCCCCTTGTCTGTCTGAACAGTGCGCGGTCGTCTCTCGCCAGTGCCTGTCATCTCTCGGAAGGCCTCGGTGACATCAGCGCCGCTCTTGGATTTAATGGGAACGGCCCACGCGTACCTAGAGAAAACGTCGATCGCCGTCACCACGTACCGGAAGCGGTCGTTGTGAGACGCCAAAGCTTGCATGTCCATCAGATCTATCTGCCACTGCTGATCGATTGCGCCGGTTATAGTCTTGTTCCTTGCGAATTTTCTCCGAATGGGTTTATGTTTAGTGTAGGCGTCCAGCGACACTAAAGCATCTCGGATGACGGCCGGGTTCAGGTGGCGAAAATGATGTTTCTGGAGTTTAGTCACGCTAGTGAAACTGGAGGGCGCTTTGACGTCGGTATATCTAGCTACTACGCGCTTCTTTTCTTTTTCCTTCTTGGTCAGTCTCTTCACTGGTTTGCCCATGGTGGGCTTGTTGAGGGCGTGAACGACGAGCTCGCCGCTAGGCGGTTGCGCCCTTTCCTTTTCTTACGCGGCACGCTCCTATAGGAAGTCGGAGTTTGGAAAAGTTCACGGTCGTCCTCCTCGTCTTCAGAGGATTGATCGTCCACCACCTGGAGAGAAGAGTCTGCTGCTGCTACTGCTGCTGCTGCTGCTGCTGCTGCTGCTTCTCCTTCTTCCGAGTCGAAGCTCGGTCGTTTCCGACCTCTGTCAGCAAGCCGTGTGTCCAAACTTTGGCCAGGTCCGCTCGCTTTATACAGATGGTTTCCGATCAAGGAGTCTGTGGGAACTGCTTCGCGCAGCGCTTTCGTGAACGGCGAGTAGCCCGCCGGTCTGGGCGCCGTCTTCCTGAACCTGGCGGCGTCGTTCAGTAAGTCCACTATGTTGATGCGACGCTCAGGTGGTATTCTCCGACCCGACATCTCGCGCACCGCACCGTCCTCGTTCCACTTGATCACTCCGGATTTCTCCAATTGTTTGTACAGCGCCACGGTCCGGGTGCGATTCCTCTTGGGAACTTGGTTCACCAACCGCTCGAGTAGGGACGCGCTGGCCTCTTCAGCAGACTGACGGAGGTGAGCCGGGGGCGAAGAAGAGTAGGACGAAGAGATGTTGCTGTTGTGGGGATTCGCGAGAAAAAATTGCAATCTATTCAACAACCTTCGGTATTTCAACATTTTCTCGCGCGATTCCAAAGTGGGGTCGTTCAACACTAAATCCAAGTCCCTGTAGATAAACTGTAGCACCTGGTGCAAGGCCGCGTCGGGATGAAGGGACTGCTCTGCCTGCTTGTGGTAATAGGCCATGTCGGCAGGTAGGCGGGCGGCGGTGGCAGGAGCGGAACTCTCGTTCTTTTCAGTGCGCTCATCAGGAAGAGGAGGAAGGTTTGGAGCAGTAGAAGTACTAGCAGCAGCGACTGCAGTAGTAGCAGCGCTAGTAGTAGCAGCAGCAGCGGGCACATGATGAAGTAGACCTGCTCGTGATGATTTGTAGAGCGTCTCAGGATCCACGAGCGCTAAACGTTTGTAGTGTTGTTGCTGCTCTGAGTCCGTCATGGGGACGACGGTGGCAATGACGCTGGTGGTGGCGGTAGTGGTGGTGGTGGTGGTGGTGGTGCTGTCGGCGAGTAGGTGTCGAATGAGGTGTCTCATATACGGAGAATGCTCTTTATAAGCGGTAAGGCCATCCCTATGAGAGCCGGAATGAGGAAACCTCCCTCTTGTACCAAGACGCGTCTCTTTTTTTTGATGGGCGTAGATTTTTTGCCGACCTCCCTCAACACGTCAGCCGATTCTCGAAGCTTGTCCAGTTGTTTGTCGCTGAGCGGGATGTTCCCTACCAGTAAATTGTGACAGATCTCACTTAACGCTGCGATCAGATCGTCGCTTCCAGAGTCTATTAGATGCGAGCAGTCCTTTGGCGAGCACTTAGCTAAGTGCTTGAGAGTACCAAAGTGTCTTTCGAGTAGATGAGAAGACATTTTTTTTGCTACTGCTTTCTCTTGTTCTTTTTTTTGTCTAGCGGTACGAACACTAGCTGAGAGTGTATGGACGTCAAAGAGGAGCGTATTCTCAGATCGTCAGGTGTTGACTGCTTGAAGTCCAGAAGGAGGTATGAGTGAGGTCGCTTGAGTTCATGGGTAAATATACTAGAGAGGGCCGCCGCGTTGGACGGAAACACCTGGCGAGACAGACTAGCTATTTGCCCCATGTCGCGCGGGTTCTTGAAAACGATCATGTAGTGAGCGTTCAGACTCATAGTTCGAAAGTCGGGTGATTTCTGGAATAGGTTCTGAGTGATGTATATGACGCTCACGTTCCAGTGATGCGAGTATTTAGTAAAGATGTCGGCTACCACTTGCTGATTGGAACTGCTCATCAGATCGTCCAATATCAGTAGAGTGTGGGGTCGTAAAGCGTCTTCTGCTACTTCCACGTCTCCCGCTATAGACTCTTTGCTAGGAAGACCTTCTCTGAATTCCACACCGTACTGATTTTGCATTTTTTCAAACAGAGGTTGCCACTCGCCGTAATGGTAAAAAGTCTTTTCCACCGGCGGCGTGACCAAATTGTTCACGTCGCTCAGAAATTGATCCACCAAGCGCGATTTTCCACAACCCGACGGACCGCTAATGATACAACTAAAGGGTCCTTGTAGTCGAGCGTCGAAATGAATTTCTGTGAAGAGTTTGCTTTTACTACTGGACATTTTTTTTTGTTTTTTTTCAGGACGCGTCAGAGAGCGGTTGTGTGTCTGACTGTCTGCTGTGTTTCTCACTCGAACGGTCGGTAGTGAATGGTTGTGGAGAAAAGTCAGCCGACCTTTTTATTGATACCGGCCGGTGTCACAGTAGCGGCGGCAGAAGTGACTTTTTTTGCGATAAAATTCTATTTTCACTCAATAGTCATAAATGTTTGTATCAGACTCCAGAGGAGTCTGATACAAATTTTTTTTTTTTTTTTTTAAAAGAAGAAGAAGAGGAGGAGGAGGAGGAGGAGGAGGAGGAGGAGGAGGAGATTAATTTTTTTTTTTTTTTTTTTTTTTTTTTTTGATCATTTAGGCAAAGCTCGTCGCTTTGCCGTTTTTTTTTCTATTTCTGTGTTGTGACACGATCGTCTCGAAAAAGCAATAAGGCGTGTGAGCGCGGCGGTGACAAATACATATTGGAGCGTATGGTTTAAAATAGTGCGTCCCTATCTTCTTCAATTCGGCTGCGTTGCAATATGCGGGATAACAAGTGACGACGTCGAAACGTTTAGAGACCGTGTTCACGTCGGCCACAACGCGCGCCCACCGAGTGGGAGCTGCAGTCGCTCCCAAGAAACCGATCGGCTTGTCGAATCGTTTCATAGCACTTATTCTCACTTTATAAGAGGAGGCAGGGTGAGGAGAGTAGCGGCGCTCTTTCTTTTCATGAAACGCCCAACGAGTGGGGGCGCTGAGAGCAGCTGTTATGCAATAGTAGAGTAAATGCTGTTCTGAGAAGACGGCTCTCGGCCATGTCGCTACGTTTTCCGCTCTTGTATAACGACGATGGCGCTCAGCTTTGCATTTCTCGAGAATTCGGTACGCTTCAAGAGAAGCGTGAACCTCAACTACGTGACGCTCTCTCCTTTGAGATAAAAAAATAGCCGGGCAGTTGAGGAGAGCACTTTGTTCGCGCGACCGTCTTTTAGAAACTCGCGCCCTCTGCAGCGCCATATTTCTTTCCTCCGAAACAAAAAAGACTGAGTGAAAATAAAAATTTAAGAAAACAAAAAGCTCAAAGAAAAAAAATAAGCAATAAGCAGACTCAGCTCGAAATTCCCTGCTGGCGTGATGGCGGTGACTGCAGGCGGTGGCGGCGGTCGGCTGGCCGGCGGTGGCGGTGTCGGCGGCGATGGTAGAAGGGTGTGTGGAAAGAGAGACGCATCTCAGTCTTTTATAGGAGCGGCGAGTCTGACATTTTCAGCTGTCGCATGCTGACCTGCTGCTATCATAAGAGAAACAAAAGCCCTAATCACGCTTTTCAGCTGGATCCTTCCACCCCGCCAGACATGGATCCAGATGGGAAGGTGGTTTAAAATTAAATCCGTGTACCGACTGTCATACAATAGAGTAATTAGTTGAACGCGTGTTACCTGTATAAAGGATTAGCGGGTCATGGGCTCAGCGTGTGTATAGAAAAACAACTACAGGTAGCGTGAACAAAGCGACCCCCTCCCTTTCTGTCACTCTGTCTGTGACTAGAGGGTGTGCGTGTGGTAAGCGGCTTAAATCTAAAGAAAAACAAATCACCCTCTCCTGTCGTCAGCAGTCAGCCGGCCGGCGGCTGGAAAATGCGATTAGAGGGATGATGAGCCGCGTAGTAAGCGACTTAAGGCTGATCTAAAGACCTGCCGTGAGGGGGCAGCTGGCCAGTAGCTTGAAAAAAAAAGGGGGGGGGAGGGGAGTAAGAGTATATAAGGGGGAGTGAAACCGTATTCGGCATCGTCATCATCGTTCACGCTACTACTACTACTACCACTACTACTACTACTACCACCACCAGCACCGCGCCTCAATTTGCAGATCCCCATGATGGAAAGTTGCTACCGTGACATGAAGCGGAATGACGAAGCGGCGCGCGAATGTGAAGCTGATGCTGTAGCCTCTGCTACTGCTGCTGCTAGTGCTGCTCAGCGTGCTACTGCTGCATTTACTGCGGCTGTTAGTGACGCTGGTTGTGATGACGTTGTTGTTGTTGCCGCTGCGGCTGTGACTGCTGCTGTTGCTGCCGCCGATGCAGCTACTCATGCCACCGATGCCGACGCTGCTGCTGCTGATGCTGTTGCGGCTGCCGATGTCGCCGCTGATAACGCTGCTAGTGCCCGCTCTGCCGCCCTTGCTACTGTCGCTGCTGCTGTTGTTGCTAATGCTCACGCTACTGCTGCTACAGCTGCTGCTACTGCTGCTACCGCTGCTGCCGAGGCTGCTGCCGCTGCTGCCGATGCTGCTGCCGATGCTGCCGATGCTGCTGCCGATGCTGATGTTAGCAGTCGCGTCGACAAAGAATCGTCATTTGTCACTCTTAAACCTCCAGTTGAACGCGCGACGAGTAGTAGGGCTACCAACGCGACGGCCGGATGGTGCAACTGGTGTCGTCGCTTCTGCTCGTGCGCTTGCTTTTCTTCCAGTCCTACCTGCTGCTGCTACGGTATGATAGTGTTATAGTGTTTGAATGAGAACGCGCGTAGTTACACATAGACGCTGTAACAGATGTGCTTTTTTTTTTGAAAATATAATTTTAACATAACATGGAACTTGTTGTGTTTATTTTCTATATATAAGTTGTTTGTTTACAAACAGTCACGTGTCACGTGGTGTTGTTTACAAACAAGAGAGCCACGTGGTGTTGTTTACAAACAAACCCTAAGTAGGTCACGTTACCCTAGTTACCAGAATGCCGGCTTCTGATTGGCTGAGCCTAAGTAGGTCACGTGACGTAAGCAGGTCACGTTACCATGGTTACCAGAATGCCGGCCTCTGATTGGCTGAGAGCTTCTAAGTAGGTCAGTAGGTCACCCAGAATGCTGGCTTCTGATTGGCTGAGAGCCCTAAGTAGGTCACGTTACCATGGCAACGGGTCACGTGACCAAATGGAAGCCTCTGATTGGCTGCATGTCGATTGAGTAATAAACAGTACTTAACTATAGTCCCGTTCCGATACATACTATACTACTAGTTTGGTTTAAAATACATCTATACTTTGGGCTTGCTGCACAGGTACTTCCAATTCCTGCCACAGTAGCATACCCCTGTATAGCGGACTTACCCTAAATGACTCTAGAATGGGTCTTGGCACCCTGAGTTTGATTAAGACATTATTCCTTAACTGTCTAACAGGTTGTACAATATGCTCAACATCACGGGACCAATGATACATTTAAGAAAGTAGGTGGCTACGTCTACGGATGTACAGTTTTACCATGTTACACCTATCATGCAAAGCTTCAGTATTTATATCACCTGGATCTAGGATGCCCAGGCATAGCCGCAGGCATCTATTTTGAACCACTTGTAGACCCTGTATTGAGTGCACAGGGCCAGCGTCAACAACAAAATCGCAATAATCAAAAATTGGAAGTATCATAGTTTTATAGATTAACAGTGAGATTTCCTCCTCAATAGACTTTTTTTATATTACAAAGTTGTAAGAACCTACTGGTGCTCATAGACCTGATTTTCCTACATTGCTGTTCGAAACTCAGGTCAGAGTCAATAACTACACCAAGATAATTAAACTCACTTACACATGTAAGCGCTTCTCCGTTTAACAGCAACCCACAGTTGGTTAGGTCTGGGGGGTATCTTACAGGGTAACACCAGAGTACCTTTGTTTTAATAGTATTTATAGTTAGAACATTCGAATAACACCAACTACCAATAATATCAAGATCTTCTTGTAATAGGGTGCACACAATGTCAGCAGACCTACCACTGACCAATATGTAAGCAAAAAGGCTATTGACAGTTCGAACTGTCAATAGTGGAAAATATTTCTGTTATTGACAGTTCACACTGTCAACAGTGGAAATTATTCCTGTTATTGACAGTTCCTCATGTGAACTGTCAATAGTGGAATGTTTCTGCCTTATTGACAGTTCCCACTGACATTGGAGTCAAAAAGTGTGTTTTTTCGGCAGAAGTGTCTTTTTTTTTTGCGACAAAAATGTTTTTACGGCAAAAGTGTTTTCTTCCCCCAAAAGTGTTTTTTTTCCCCAAAAGTGATTTTTCACCAAAAAAGAAGTGATATTGCCCTCAGAACCGGTTTTGCCCTGCAAATAGCGGTAACCCTCCAAATTCGGTTTTGCATCCCAAATCGGTTTTGCCTCCAAAATCGGTGTTGCCCCCAAAATCGATTTTTCCATCAAAATCTACTTTTCCATCAAAATCAATTTTTCCATCAGAATCGATTTTTCCATCAGAATCGATTTTTCCTTCAGAATCGATTTTTCCTTCAAAATCGATTTTTCCTTCAAAATCGATTTTTCTACCAAGATCATTCTCAGGTTCGTTGCAGTAAGGGTAAGGAACTGTCAATAAGAGAGGAAATTCCCACTATTGACAGTTTGAACTGTCAATAAGACGAAAGTTTTCCACTATTGACAGTTTGAACTGTCAATAGCTAGATCAAGGTGGGCCAGCTATTGACAGTGCACACTGTCAATAGTAGAAATCAATCTTCTTATTGACAGTTCCAACTGTCAATTACAGAATAAGATTCCCTTGTTGACAGTTCGAACTGTCAATACCAGGATATAATTCGCTTATTTACAGTTCACACTGGCAATAAGACTTTGTTTTTTTCTCTTATTGTCAGTTCCTTTTTGGAACTGTCAATAAGAGCATCGTTTTCCCTTATTGACAGTTCAAACTGTCAATAAGGGAATTATATCCTGGTATTGACAGTTGGGACTGTCAATAAGGGAATTTTATTCTGTTATTGACAGTTCGAACTGTCAATAGTCACGGCCATATGTAAGTGCTGCTACTGGTGGTGGACCTCCTGTGTGTACACTGAAACCCCAGGCTTATCTGAAAGTTGCCACTGCAGACGACTTTAAGGTCGTCATCCCATGTAGATGTGTCACAGTGATCACTAAAATAGACCACCAGAGGTCTCTACTATGCAATGGTGTGATAGATAATCTCCCATCATGTCCTGTATTGATTAAAATCGACCTTGATATTAACCATAGGAATTGCAATACTTATATATAAACCTTACATTATTATGTAAAACTATACATGAGTATTTTCAATTATGATATAACAGACACATTTGACAGATAATGACAGAACAGATATATGTAGAGCATAGACACCTTTTATGTATCTGGAATCAGTGACATAAGATTGACTTCAATTGGTAATAATGTCATACACACGAGTACCTAGGTCTACTGTTGGGGGTACGAATTCCCCAAATAAGGGCTTGATAATGGAGGGGGGGGGGTGCTGGTGTAATTCCAGCGCTCTCTTTACATGTATTCTACTCTTGAAAAATTGACACATAATTAACATGCATGTGATCACTGATGAGGACTATAGGTCGTCATAATGACAACCCCATTTTCTGAAGAAAATGTACTCATAATGACGACCCTGGGTCGTCACTTATGACTACCCTAATGACGAGGGGGTACGCGCCCACGACACCAGCACCGTGAGGGCCCCAAAGTCGTCACTATTGACGACCTTATGGCCCCATTTGGTTTTCAGTGTACGGCCACCCTACTACTAATGCTGATCTGTGCCAGGCTTTAATGTTCATATACCACGAATGGGGAAATCACATCATCTGCATAGCAATATTAAGATTAAAAACCACAAAGCCATTTGGTAGCTTAATCAATGCAGCACCTGATGTATTTTATCAATAGTGACGTCATATACAGCCTTGGTTAAGCCTCTTGTTTTAAAGGGGTACGATACACTTGACTTTCCACCAATATATTTTCCCAGCATTAAAACAGCTACTTTGAACATATATTTAAAAGTGAGAGAAATTTCTTTTAGATCATTCAAAATAAAAAAGGAACTACCAAAATATCCTCTCTATATCAGAAAGCTGGAACAACTATACACCCGGGCACAACATAAAAAAAATAAAATGACATGCAGCGGCATTTGTTTTCCACAAAGAAATGTTATCCAAAGTAGAAATTATTCTGAGAAAGGGGTAATTTTAAGGGGTTGATTTGAATCACAACTTCTTCTCTGGAAAAGATTTACCTAACTTTATTTGAGGTTCATAATGTATACAATAAACTGATTCAAGATTTAGGTTTTTCTTACTTTGAGCCACTACACCCCTGCCACTGCCTGCCTGCCTTTGGTAGGCACAGGTGACCAGTGTGTGCTCCCCTATATTCCTATAGGCTGCGCAGACATGGTGTCTGTGGGAAAGACTATCAAACTCCTATGAGACACAGCCCAATACACACAGTCATGATCCTGCCTCAGAATCTTACATGATCAATGTAAAAGGAGGCGTGTAGAGATAAAGACATAGATCAGTGTAAAGATTGATGTGGCATTGGTGAATGGTGTACACTCCCACCATTCACCAGGGCAGGTCTTAAGGGTATTCAGTATCCTTTAAGTTATCACATGCATGGTGATATATGCTAGGATAACATGCTTTTCACACTATAGGGAATACTAAAATCTCAAGACACTGCTCCTCTGCAAATCAGATTCAACTTTAAACTGATGCTAAATATGCCTTTAAAGGGTGTGGTCAGCTTATGCGAGATAGTATAATGTATCGCACAGTACCAAAATCCTTCTAATCAGATACCCATTCTAGCTTAAAGGGTTATCCAAAGTTTTCATGCAACTATGTGAGGATTTATGGCAATCTGTATACATTGTGTTGGGCCCTTAGATGGGATATCCTTAAGGACTCTCAGCACCCATATTGCACTAAAACGGTTTTGAGGGTATAATTCCAAGTACATGTGTTACACTTGTACATATTATACATCATTTGAACCATCTATAATACTTTTATCAAATTCCTTCCATTATTTCGAATTTTTGTCACTATGGAACGCGAACGGAACAAAAACGTTCCTTTTTATCTTCTTTTATTTTCAACATCATTATGGGATGGAAAATGGAGATAATTCTTAGGTTTGACTATTTTGAACTGATGTTGATGTCAATACCTGGGGTCCTTTTTTTTCTTTTCTTGATATTCCAATTATTAAGGCCTACAGAGCTCTTCAAAGTTGCATAGTTACAAAAATATGGTAAAAATGGCTATTTACCCCTATTATCACCCACTTTTTAGCTAACTATGCAACTTTGAAGAGCTCTGTAGGTCTTAATAATTGGAATATCAGGAAAAGAGAAAAAAGGACCCCAGGTATAGACATGAATTTTAGTTTTCAATTGAGAAATTCAAGAATTTTGTCCAATTTCCATCCCATAATGCTGTTGGAAAAAAAAGAGGCTGAAAATGGAACGTTTTTGTTCCATCCACATTCCATGGGTACTAAAATGAGAAATAATCAAAGGAATTTGATAAAGCTATTATAGATGGTTCAATTGGTGTATAATATGTACAGGTTTAACACATTTCCTTGGAAGTATACCCTCCAAACTGTTTTAGTGCAATTTGGGTGCTGAGAGTCCTTAAGAGGCACACAGAGCTAAGACTTGAGATTATGGCAAAGCTGTCAATCACTCTACTTCTTTGGTGTTATCCTCTATTCTCCTAGTATCAATATAGCCATGTGCTGTCCAAGAGGCACCCATACAGTAGACAGGTAACAGTAGGGACGAAGGGAACAGAGAGGTTGGCAGTAGCATTACCAAAGAGCCCCGTCCTTATCATTGGAGGTGTGACCCTACTGTTATGACACTCCCCCATGGGCCGTTTTTTCATCACCTGGTCTGGGGGTACCCTTCAATTTCTCTTAGCTAGTGAATCCACATGAAGTCTTATAATATTTAAATCATTCTAGATGTTTAGAGGGAGTTTAACCCTTCATAAAGATATGTTTCATGTTCATGAAGGTTTCCTATAGGCTGAGCTACGACATGGGAAAGTAGTAACAGTTTTATTTTTGCAAACTACTCAGAGGATTCTGCTTTCGGGATCTTTATAAGATATACATCTAAAAATATGGAGTATTATCTTTCATTTAAGATAAAGATTGTGTCTGTAGCTTGTTATTAAGCTTTCCGGGATTGTAACTGTTTGTAGCTTAATTTTCTCAGTCTACTAGAGGGTGTTAGGCCGCCCCCAACACCCCTGCACCCCCGTGTACCTGAGGGGGTGGCCGGGGGGAGGGGGTAGCCCTCCCCTTCCCCCTCCCGTAGCTACAGGGCTAGTGCGTAAAAATAGGGGTTGGGGTTACCTAAACCATCCCTAGAAGGCTGAAAAACTAAGTGACAACCGTATATTTTTTACTGTGAATACACAACATATCTACGGATATATATCCAAAGTTAGGGGTCAACAACTAGAATATTAATGCTTTTGTAAGGGGGGGGGGGGCACTGTCCACACCCCCGTGCACAAGCCCCGCAAACAAGCCCCGCAAACAAGCTGTGAAAGCTGCATGTGGTGACACCTAGGGGGTCCATGTAGGGGGGTACTTATCTATAGTACCATTCCTCCAATAAAGTACCATTTTTTTCTATTATTAAACTCGAATTGTATTGGTTCTAGACATGCTAGACACAAAATTGAAGTAGTTTTGAAATGCCAATGGTATAGCGCATCAATACAAATAATAATTATAACAAAATAATAATTTTTAAAAAACACTTTGGTAATGCTATTGGCAGGCTTTCATGTATTGTGCCATATAGTCAGAGAAATAGTTACACAGCTTAGCTCCTGGTCTATGTACTAACTGTAGCCTGCTATGTTGTATGTTCTACTCCTTACCTTCCTAGTGGGTGCCTTCAGTGCAGACCCACTAGGAGGCCACGTCCCAGGGAACCGGCCACAGGAGGGGGTCCACACAGACCCACTGGGAGGCCACATCCCAGGGAACCGGCCACAGGAGGGGGTCCACACAGACCCACTGGGAGGCAACGTCCCAGGGAACCAGCCCCAGGAGGGGGTCCACACAGAGGAGGGTATGTGGACAGAGGAGCCAGTTCAGGTGTGTGGCAATCAAACTGGGTGTACACTGGGGCCTGACGGTCTGACATGTGAAGGACCGGGTGTGACAGAGGTACCTTCAGATTGTCCTGCTAACATCACGGCTATCCTCTTTAAGAATACTAGCATGACACAGATCTCTGATGGGACTTTTGATAAGTATACTAATCTTACATCTATCAAGTTTGTTTCTAATACCCTGAAGAGAATAGACAAAGGTGCATTCTATGGACTTCCAAATCTTAAACAACTGCAGCTAATTCATAATGAACTGCCAGAAATGAGCTCCACAGATGAACCATTTGAAGGTTTGTCTTCTCTCAAAAATGTCACTTTACGGGAAAACACATTGAACATGTTCCCCCTAAATCTGTTTGCCAATGCACAGGGTTTGGAGATGGCTGAGATGAAGGAAAACCAGATCAGTGATATTGGGCCTCAAATGAACTGCTCATTGAAGAAACTAACAGACATTGATTTGACTCTTAACTATTTAGTATCTGTGAACGCATCCTTGTTCCACCAAATGCCGAACATTGTAAAGCTTGATTTGAGTTTTAATACGATAACTATCATACATGATGGACGTGCCTTTATGGATCTGCCAGCACTACAGGATTTGAACATTGGGTATAACCCCCTCCACTGTGACTGTCAGACATCATGGATACACGAGGCTATGGAGGCAGGTAAGAGTTGGGCCATGGAGTGGGCCCAAGACTCAATATATGCCCCAAGATGTGTTACACCTTGGTGGATGTTCAATAAAGACATAACCAAGCTGTTCCCTCAAGACCTCACCTGTGAAACACCTGACATCTTTCCAATCACATCAATCTACATCAACCATACCATCAACACTCCTCTCATACTCAAGGTATCTAGCCCTATGTTATTCCTCCCATCTAAATATAACTCAAGAGTGACACAAGTTAGGAACATGTGTATTTCCTGGGAAAAGCACAAGCTGCATACACAAAATAGACACGAGAGATTCTTGAGAATAATGAACCTCCCTAGTGACGTGCTCAATGGTGACGTGTATTTCCTCGAGTTTTACTCGTGCAAATAACCAGAAATTTCACAAGTAGAAATGTTCTAGAGTTTTTAAATGTGAATGGCACAAATTCCGATTGAGATTTTGTTAGCAGGGTCATCTTGTGCTCAATGTGTTTACGGGAGGGTTATTCTGAGGGTTTTTCTGAGGGTTATGGTATGAGCCAGTTATTGCAGAATCAAGTGAGGGGGTGATAATAATGGTCATGACAGGGATAGGAAATCCCTCCCTCCCCCAAAAGGAGAAGTACCCCTACGACTTCTGGCTATGCATGTTTTAATCACAAGGCAAACACAAGGCCATTGCTATTTTGATACCAGAAATGAGAGTTTGAGCACCCTCATGTAGATGATAATGCTGACAGATGCATTCACTGTGTGTGTCTCTGTATTCAGGCTACTATGGTACATGGCCTGCCCTACAGTACATGGGTGTTTCCAGACGACAGAACTAGAAACGACACAACACGTCACTCATGGGTATGTACTGTCTACTTGTAATGCAGCAAATATGTGATAGCTCTCCTGGGTGCGAGGACAAACGTTCTGAGCGCAATTTTAATCTACAGTCTTAAATTTTAATATATAATTTGATAGCTCCACCTTGTATCTGCCACCTAGTGTCACATACCCACACTATGCTACCTGAGGTTTGCCTTTATACATCCAGGTGAGACAACATAAACATCTAAAAGAAAAGAAAAAGAAGAAAAAAAGGGGGTTGTGGGGAGATAGCCCCCCATTACATACTAGTTAACTAGCCTATCTGTGTAGGCCATCTTCCTAGTGGTGCCATCTTCATTTGCATAGCAAGACTTCTATGATAGTCTAAGTGGTCCAACATAGTTTTGAATATTAACATCAATGATCTAGTTGACATCTCTACATGATATTTATATGGCCAGATAAATTATAGAAGGAGGAAATATGGTTACTACTTAATATGATAATTAATTTCCTCTATTCAGCATGGAAATGTGGCTCCTGATATCAAGGATGCAGACCACCCTGTGGTAACAAAATGGGTGTTCCCAGATAGCGGAACTGAATATGACAGAACACGTTACTCATGGGTACAGTTTGTATATTTATCTTCATAATTTCATAATTTCAATATAATATATTGAATTTCTTGTATATAGAGGCTCCATATTATGGAGGTTTTTGTGACCTAGATAGTGTTTATATCATAACTCATAATTGTTGGCCGACTATGTAAAACACATGCATTACCTTTTTCATATTTAGATACATATCCCAATAAAGATTTACAATTGATATCTTAAATTGATATGCACCTACCATATTCGACGTAATAAGCGCCCTGGGCCCTTAAAATATTATTTTAAGTGAAAAAATCAGCCTCAAATACTCATTCTAATAAGCGCCCCCCATGGCTGTCATATATAGACCTCAGTGGCATCTAGAAAGCTTCTTAGACCCTTATTACTTCACACTTGGCTTGGCCTTAACACCTGCACAGGTGTGAAGTGCTCCATGTTACACACAGGTAAGAAAGTCAGTAACATAATTGCAGAAACATATAAAAATTCAGGGGGAAAATCTGAAAAGGGGGGGGGCGCTTATTAGGGGGAGGGCGCTTATTACGTCGAATACGGTATATCCATAAGAGCTCAATTTCATGTGAGTAACGTTTCCTCTATTCAGGGTGGACGTGTGAGTGATGACATCTGGCATGCGGATCACTCAGTGGTAACAACACTGAACATAGATGAAGGCTTTAACATGTCCGGCCTGGTTAACTTCACCCTGGTGGCTACCAATGTGGTGGGTGACTCGAACATCACCTTCTGGGTCTACTCTTCTGAAGCTACTACTACTGCTGCACCTGGTGCTGCTACTGGTGGACCCCCTGTGTGTACGGCCACCCTACTACTAATGCTGATCTACACCGTGGTCGGCACTGAGTGGCACTGTTAGTGCTGCTGGTGGTGGACCTCCTGTGTGTACGGCCACCCTCCTCCTCCTGCTGATCTACACCGTGGTCGGCACTGAGTGGCACTGTTAGTGCTGCTGGTGGTGGACCTCCTGTGTGTACGGCCACCCTCCTCCTCCTGCTGATCTACACTGTGGTTGGCTTTGATGTTCACATAACACAATTGGATGAAATTACATTATGTACATGATACTATCATAATTAAAAACCAAAAGGTCATTTGGTAATTTGAACAATGTAGCACCTTATGTATTTGATAATTGTGATGTCATATACAGTGTTGGATACACTGATATTCTTTGGCTTCCTATCTCTTAGTCACTATAAATGAAACTGAATAAACACAGAGAAAAGAAATAGAATCACAGTGACTCCCAAATGGGAGTCTGGACTCGATCACTGAGGTAACTCTCCCCACGACTCTAAAGTGACTCTCAATCATTCTTAGAATAGGGGTCATTATAGATTTATTAAAGAGTCCTGCTAATGTTAGGGAGTCACTTTAGAGTCCTGGGGAGAGTTACCTCAATGATCAAGTCGGGAGTCACAGTGATTCTACTTTTTTTCTCTGTGCAAGTAAAACGTGAAGTTTAAATAAACCACTGAATCCATCATCGTAAAAGCATTTATGCTGTTTGATTTTATACAGTCATGGTTTTTGGTTAGATTCCCAGCTGATCCAAAGATTCATATCCTAGGGCCATGTTTCATATCTTATTAGTGAAAAGAATATTTTCAAATTGTCAGGTTATGGTACTTCCCTTTGATATATCTATCCTTAGCACTGCCATAGCGGGCCAATGCATATAGTAAAAAGGGCCTCCTGAAAGCCAAGATTTTGCGTTTGCATTGGAAACAATACGCAATGGCAGTGCGCCTCCAGAAAGTACCGGCAGTCCTAAGGATATATATATATATATATATATATATATATATATATATATGTATATAATATATATATATATATATATATATATATATATATATATATATATATATATATATATATATATATATATATATATATATATATATATACACATCTTTGTGCCCTTCCCTTTGATGTATGATGTGGACTAACTAGTTAGTACTAGTATTGATCACCAGGGGGTAGTACTAGCCTTCCCGCCTTGACGCCGTGACGTCACTCCTGGCTGCTACTATTCAAACATGGACAGATAAACTGACAATCAACCCATATAAACACAAAAAGGCTACAAATATTGCAAAACTGTGGCCTCCGCACATTCTTCAGTGTAAGGATAAAATTTCCTGTGTCAAATTTGAATATGGAAACAGGATTGGACTGGACTATCTTGGTGTGAGATATGACTTAATTTTGCTAATACACAAATACTTGTACAGTGAAAATCACTTGGTTTAGAATTTCAAAAACCTGCCAAGTGTGGGAGGAAAACATGGTCCACTTATACCAATCTGTTGATATACAGTCGGCCTCACTTCCTTGAATTTGATAAATGCAAGGAAAAATATCTGAGGAAGCAAATTGTCCTAGGAATTAAGTCCAAATACAATGCAACATATAGGAGAGGTTGCCAGGCACCTGTCTGAGGAAGTGAGGGGATCCGAGGAAGTAAATGTTCAGGAAAGTGAGGGTTGACTGTACCCTTCATCCCACAGAAAAAGCCCACTCTACCGGGGCGTGGATCTATGGAACAAAATGGATGTTGCCTGTAGAATGCTAACATGCAGAGAGGCTTTCAGGGAAAACGCCAAAATACATATAAAGGGTCGCTTCTTAAATACTATTGTACAACGTAAAGCTCACCTGAGAAGCTAATACTATTGAATACATAACGATGTTCACAATATGATATGCTGACTGTAATATAAATCCTGTTGATGATATTGCATCTAGGGGCTGAAAGTTTACACGTTCCTTGCAGGCTACCAGATTACGCTCAGTGGCATCAACATAACCTTATATACCCCTACTCAAAGTAGGACAGATATGGCCCTCCAATCAGCCAATGGCATTTAGGTATATATTTATGGCGTTGGTAGGATCATTGGCTGAAAATAGGTACATAATGTTATACTACAGATTGGCAATCAATTGATATCCTTTCGAAAATGACCAACTACACCTAATGACAAATTCATTCTTCCACATGTATGGAATACGCCCAAAGTGAAACCAGATGCTGTACAGTGGAAATATCAGTAACCCCCTGGTTAGCAGGCTTGTCCAGCCATGGGTCCTTGCCTGTGAGGTGTACTCAGCCCCATACGCTATATTCCCCAACAACATAGGGCACCTGTTAATCACACAGCCCCAACCACCCACTCAACACTTACACCTCGCATTGTATCCAACTATATATTCTGCTAATTGAGGTGTCATGTTTACAATTCCCTTGGTATTGCTTGATTTGACAAACATTTATGAGTTACCTTGACAAAATATAGAATTGGTGAGTTACTAAATTATTGTCAATATTATACAAATATGTTACTCCCTCTGACAAATTATGGTCTGACAAGTCATTTGCATATACTAAAGGTGAATGCTATTTATATGAGCGGTGGCTAATAGCTTCTACAGTATAAACCAGAATCTAAAAAAAGCATTGCATTAAAATCTCTTAGCTGACTGTACTGGGAGGGGGCAATATATAAACCAACAATACATCCAACGGCAATGTTATCTTAGCATCTTACTCTATTCTAACTTACAAAATAGGAAACAAAATAAAAGATGGATATATCTCCTAGCTGGAGGATCACTTTTATGAGAGAAAAAATACTGTCTTTCTGTGTCAAGACCAGCAAAACAGGCCAACCATGATGACACACTTGTCACAGTAAGCCTTTGAGGGCCTGATGATGCTTTACTGTGCTATTTTGTAATGACAATGTGCAGATGCAGCCTTGGTGAGTAACTTGCCATGGCTGCATTCATACATCATGACCACCAAATGGGATTGATACAATCCTGAAAGGTCAGCATGATGCACAAAAGCAGCGCCCGTAAGTTGTTATGTTAATCAATGTATCATGTCACCATATGGATATTTATGCCAACTTTATATTCCTAGTAAAATTATGGAGCGTGTGGTCTACACCAGAGTATATAATTGGTTAGAAGATAATAATAAGATATCGCCAAAACAGTTCGGCTTCCGGGCGTCCAGGGGGACGGGGGATGCAGTCTTCTCTCTTGTCAATGACCTATATAGGGCAAGAGACAGGGGGGAGACTGTGGCTGCCTGCTTCCTGGACGTCAGGAAGGCGTTCGACTCGATCCACCATGGCGAGTTACTCGCCAGACTGGAAAAGTTAGGTATACCAAAACTCTATACTAATTGGTTGCATGCATACCTGGGAAACCGGAGTCAAAGTGTAATCTGCAATAACACTCGTTCTGCTAAGCGGAAAATTTCCTTCGGGGTCCCCCAGGGGTCCATATTGGGTCCCCTTCTATTTATCTGTTTCATTAATAATATGCCAAATGTATTAAAACATTGCTCTGTAGCCATGTATGCAGATGATGTTGTGTTTTATGCAAATCATAAATCGTCAGTTATAGCCGAAAATCTGTTGCAATATGACGCAAAAAGAGTGTATAATTGGTTCAGTAAAAGTGGCTTATGTATAAATACTAATAAGACGGAAGTAGTAATGTTCAATAGCAGCAGTGACCTACCCCCAGTTGTAAAAATGGGGGGTCACACCCTTGCAGTGAAAAATGAATATGAGTACCTCGGTATTATCATTGACAATAGTCTAAATTTCATCAAAAGTGTAAACAAAACAGTAAGCACATCCTGTCACCGCATTTACCTCCTAAGCAAAATCAGAAAGATGATGCCTAGGAAAACTGCCATCCTAATTTATAAACAAACTGTTCTCCCTGTTATTGAATACTGTGGTCTACTCTACAATGGCCTCACAACCACTATTCGCAAAAAGCTCCAGTATGTCCAAAATCGGGGCCTCCGGGTCTGCTTACTAACTAATATGAAACATCCGGTTGCGGATCTTCATACAGTGTGTAAAATTGACTATGTCAATGTAAGATTTGATCTTCAATTACTTATGCTTGTACATAAATATATCTACAACGACTCGTTAGATGCCATAGACCTCGGTTTATTAATAAAACAGAATAATCGGGTTAACGTAGTCACCAGATCAGCTAATACACTAGAGCTGGTATACCCTGTAGATAATAAGCTAAGCTATAGAAAGAGTCCACTTTACAGGGCTGTTGACCTGTGGAATAGCCTACCACCTACCTGTCGACTAATTGAGTCAAAATGTGCTTTTAAACTGGAGGCTTTGAAGTATGTGAGGCTCCACAGAAATCCCACTGCCTAGACTACTATTACTATGTATATACTGTACTGCCTATATTGCCTGTACCTCTCTGCTTGCCTGACTTATTTACAGCACCCTACTGTGATACAACTACATACACATAAAATGTATGTCTTTCTGTTTATATCTACCTGTCTGCAGTCAGTCAACACACATATACATATTATCATATTGAAATACCGAAATTCCATGGCGCTACTGCTGTTGTATAAGCTCATCTGAAATAGCCTCTCAGGCTGCCTTGTGTTACGACGTTTTTTCTCCCTCCTGACTAGGAGGTTTGTTTTGCCAATACGGTTGTGTGTAAAGGTGCCATCGAAACTAGTTTAAGTTTTCTGCATACGAATTTCACCGCATTTCAGACTGTGGATACAGTCGCCGGTTATGGGTTAAGTTAGGTAGTTAATTCATTTCGTCTATTCATGCTACCACATGTAGCACTGACAAGGTGATTTCTATTATAATCATCATTTATTCATTATGTTGTCCCACATCTGCTGGTGACAGACATTTATCAACTATCAATGAGTGGGCATGAGACCCTAATATTGTGAGAAAGTATATGTATTCTATACAATCCGCTCGCTACTTTTTTGATTGTTGATGTATTTTGAAATATCATTTATGAAATAAATACACATTGCAAAATCAAAAATAGGATTATATATTGCATTCACTAAAAGTCTCTAGCATCCATGTACACAGTATATGAGTCAGACCCCCAAACTGGGGGTCTTTTGGTGTTTTTTTACCTTCCAACAGCAATATTAAAGGAACTGCCTACACCATATTTTTCTTTGATACAATGTAAAAGAGAACACTCTAGGCTTTCAGGAAAAAAATTTAAAAATTGTCGGACAAGAATCTATTGAGTTACGGCCCCTCAAAGTGGAAAAAATACCCCCAAATCAGTGTTCCCCCCTAAATTTTCATTTTTCAAATGCCCCCCATAGCTACTAAGACTATTACCAAACACAAAAACAACAACCTTTCATTGATATTATCCCGTACTGTTTATGGTAATTACAGAGCAGGCGCTAAGGTATTTAAACCTTGCCTGGACAAAAACAACAACCTCTCTTTTTCGTACCATTTGTCTATAGCTGATGGTCATCATCTAAAAGTAGCTGATCCTCATCCTCCAGCTCTTCCTCATGATGCAGCTGATCATCACCGTCTTGCTCTTCCTCACCATCTAGCCGATCATCAACATCTTGCTCTTCCTCTTCCTGCGGCTGATCATCAACATCTTGCTCTTCCTCGTCCTCTAACTGCTCGTCTCCCTCTCCCCTTCTTGGCCTGTAGGCCTGCAGCAGCTGGAACTCCCTGCCTACCTCTTCGTCTGTACCACGGGGGTTGTCAGCTAAGTAGTACCTCAGCTTCTCCCAGAACCAGCGTTCTCCCCACACAAGGCTGGCGTTGGTCTTCATGTAGAGCTGCATGCTCCGGTCCATGCGTGCCTGAAGAGCCTTATCGGTCAAAACCAGGATAAGGCGCAGCTGTTTGTCATTGAGAACCTGACATAGTAAGAAACACTTGATCAATTATGTTATCATTGCATCAGTGCATCACATATTCATGGGTGTAAATCATATAGAATGATTAACTTGCAACTATAAAAAAGATATTCAACTACATCCCATCAGAATATCTAAATACAAAGATGTGGTATGAAATATTTCATCAAAAATGTGTGGTGAAAAGCATATGAGAATCATAGAGTCTTTATTGAAGCCCTCATCACACCGGATATGGATCAATTCATCTAATATCAGCAATTAACTGCATGTTTCAGCTGACTATAATATAAACACGTGCATGCTACAATATTGTTATATATCCACTCAGTATAATTATCAATACCTGATAATGGGCAGCATCAAATGTGTACTCACACCACCGTGTGTCAAAGTAGTTCTCAGACACCAGAATTATGGTGCGTTTACTTTTCTGTATGGAGGCAATAATTGTTTCTGCCGTCCCGCCACGAGGGTCCCAGTCACGAGCCTCGAGGCACACCTGAAACATCATGTAAATGTCAGATTCAGATGATCATTATTATGAACACAAACAAAGCATTTATCACTTAGTTAATGCATGACTGATAATATATATTCTTTGGTCATAAGGATTAGTGTTATACTAAAAATTCTTGATATTACAGTCTTCTACATCTAATACTCTTCTGTGGTTATCTCTATTAATTAATTAATCAAGTTTTGTATTGCCAAGATGTTTTACCCTATAGTGCAGTTCTTCCAGCCTCTGCAACATGTCACGAATCAACTCCCGCTCATTAACATCATTTGGGTAAGCGATAAAAATGTCATACGGTTTGTCATCATTCTCATCATCTTCATCGTCTTTGTGATTTAAGCGGACACCATACCGGTTGTATGCCCACACTCTTATCAAAAGACGGTTCCTGTAAATAATTATCAGCACAATGGCAATAATCAAAAAGGTGACTGTTATGGAAATCAGGCTCTTTGTATCTCTGATGTGTACAAAGTTGACAGATGCAGTGCACGGTGAGAAGTCTATGTCTATTACAGGCAGTCTCTGCCGAGCCTCACTCAGCAACTCGGGAACCGAGTCGTGTTCAGAGTCATTGTTATTGTGATGCAGCAAGTATTCTGTAGAAGTTCTTGTATTGCTGTCATGAAAGTACTCTTTGCAATGGATGTTTGTCACATCTTTTATGGTAGCAACTTTTGAGACAAGCCACATTTGGAACGCAGGCCCAAACATGCAATCGCATTGCCAAGGGTTGTCATGTAGTGACAGTTCTCTGAGATCGACAAAGTTGTCAAAGATTGTGAGATTTAGATATTGTAGATTGTTTGAATGCAACCACAATGTGTTAACAGAGGGCACATATTTGAAACTTCCATTTTCAATGAAAGTTATGTGATTTTCCTGAAGATATAGTTTTTCTAATGTTTGTATATCCATAAATGTGGTCCTTCTAATTCCTCCTAGATTATTTCCATGCAGATCAAGTATCTTAACCATATCTAGATTTCCAAACGTGCCTGGCTCTATGTGAGTAATATAACTGTTATTTAGGGCCAAATTTTCTAAATGGGGAAAGTTGAGGTTTGATGAGTTGAGTTGAGTTAAATTATTGCCATCCAAAGTGATATTCTTTACATAGATTGGTCGTTGAGTTGGCAGAACTGAGATGTCTCTCGATGTGCAGTCCATGTAATTGACACGTTGATCCTCTCTGTGGTAACAGGAGCACTCAGGGTAACAGGACCCTGTACAAGGACACCCAGAACCCTTGCCACAGCAGCTCTCAGAGCACATCTGGGGTTTACATTCATGTTGATAAGGACAGACAAAGTCTCTGCGGGTCAGCGACGTTAAAGATGCATTCCCACCAGTCGGCAAAGAAGCACATTGCACCTCGTCTATATCAGGAATCTGAAATAGAAATTTATTCAACAATTCAAGGAGCCATTGGATAGAAAAAAGTATGGGAATGTTAGTGGAGTCTTTTGTAAATGTGAGTAACTGAGTAATAGAGTATGATTGGGACTACTGTGAAATGAATAGTGGTTTCCACCCTACCAACCCTCTCCCCAGGCTATTAGCACATGATCTCCTTCTTTAAGAAGGAATTTTCAGGTGAAAAATCCTTCCGTTATAAGGCCAGAGACATGTCTCTCGTCTCCAGAGACATTGGCCTCCTGTTTAAAGAACGCATCATCATTGAAGAATTTTAATAGTATGTCAGAATTTGGACAGAGACGAACCCGAACCCTAACCCTAATCCCAACCCTAACTGTAGTCTTTTAGAAAAAGGCATGGCCCAGTCTTTATTGAAATTTGTGGTCAAAGAAAGTGTGCATATGACAGAATTCTTCAGTCTCCAGGTTCTGACTACAATTGCAGAGGTGATAAAACCTTGTTGTAAGAGAAAGGAAAATGTCTCTACTACTACTCTAGAGGCAAAAGACATGTTTCTGGGCTTTTATTGGAAGGTGTTTTCAGCTGAAAATTTCTTCTTGGAAAAGGAGATCATGTGCTAAAGGGGTGCACTCCCCTATCTGGGGGGATGGGTAGGGGGTGACACCACCAAACTGCCATCAGGTTCTGCCACATCAAAGATAGCAATATGAATATCGGCCTACGAAAGGAATCGCGCCAAGTAATGGGCTAGAGCATAGCAATATAACAGATTTATCAAATGAAGATGGAAAAAGGAAGACCGGAGGCAGTGCTATTATATTGAAAAGGGTTGGTTTCAGGATTCAGTTAATTCGTAGTGGTAATCCTGCAAATAAAAACACAATTTGAACACTGCATACACATTATTTGTTGTTCTCTGAGAATGGGGGCGCAGACTATTTTGAGAGTGAATGAGGGTTCAGCATGATCCATGAATGAAGCAGTGGCTTTCCGTCTGACTTTGGGCCGATTCTATATAGAGCTATGCAGAGGCTTAGTGACAGAGTTCCTAGAAAAACCTGTGTATATTTTTATGTATCTTCAATGGGGCATCAATCATATTTGAGAAAAATCATTACCTCAACATAGAACTCCTTAGGAACCATATCAATGATATTCTGGGTTCTTGGATCATGAGAAGTATTATGTCCAATATCCACAACAGGCCTGAAATGCATGATTAGAAATCATATGTTGCATGACGAATGATATATTCATGCAAATGTCCATGGAACAATTCAATGCAGTCTGACTATGTCCTGATCCTATAAGCTGCACTGGCAACCTGACTTGTAACTGCGGCATATACATGAGGTTTTACTGTAGTGCATTAATGCTTCATGCTATTTGACATCAAGACGCATTAATGCAGTCTTTGAAAATAACTTTCCGGGCTGCATTCAAGCATCATGCAGACCCTATGGGGCTGATACACTCACCCAAGGGCTGTCATGATGCACCATATATATGTGCATCATGACAGTAAAAATTGCCTTTTGATAACATGTAAATCACACTTTTAGGAGCCTAGATATGGGCATTCTAAATAGCATAGCGTTGAAAAAATACTATTTTTGAAAAATGAATAGTTATTTTCTGGCAAACTAAGTTAAAAACCAAATTTCTACCCCCATTTCCCCCAATATGATGGTCATGGGATCTACAAAAGTATTGTATGGATATAGTTAATATCTAATTAAAATGTTAACTATCTCATTTTAATTAACTTCTATCTAAATCAACAAAAAAGTATCAAATATATTGCCTAAGAGTGAATATTGGGCAATATAACACGTGTCATATATCAAATGAAAGCTCTTGATGAGCTGTAGACGAATCTGGCATTATCAGAACATTTCAAATCTGTGACTTCCGACCCATTTCGTTAAAACGGGTCACAGATACTCACTTGTTTAACTTGACGTCCAGCAGCCAGTCCATGTGACAGTCACAGTGTAACGGGTTGCCATGGATGTAAATCTGTGGAAGTGGCAGCGTTAGTGTAATAAACATTGTCCTATCCAAAGACTTCAGCTGGTTGTGGCTTATGTTCAGAAACTTCAGTGTTCTGAGATATATAATTGGTAGGTCTATCTTGGTGATGCGGTTTTGAGAACAGTCAATCCATTCAATTGGTAGTGGTGAAAGATAACTGATTGTCCGTAAGTAATTTCCACGAAGATCTAAAGTTTTAAGTGTCTCTGAGAAGAAATCCTTGAGTCTAGGAATGTCTGTCAGAAAGTTATGAGAAAGCTTGAGATGCACAATATGGAATAATGAATGGAAACCAAAGTAGTCAATAGTCTTTATTTGATTGTTGTCTAAGCGCAGATATTCTAGCAAGTGTAGATTCAAAAAAGTAAAGTTCGCAATATTTGTTATGTAATTGCGGTCCAAAAACAGGGCTCTCAGATTTTTAAGATTAGATAGTTGCCCAGGCCTGATGTGTGAAATACTATTATCTTCCAGTGATAAAGTATGGAGAACCGTCCATGAACGGGGAAACTCTGGAATTTGTTGAAGTTTATTTTGTCCCAGGTACAACTCGTTTAGAGGTGGCAGTAATGCTATAAAGCCTGTGTCGTTGAGGTAATTCCCACTCAGTTCCAAGACCTGCAAGGCTTCAAGATGCAAAAATGTGGCCGTGTCTATAAAGTACAAACTGTTGTTTGCGAGCTCGAGACGTGTAAGTTTGCTAAGATTGATAAACATGCTGCTATCTATTCCTGCTAGATTGCAAGAATTGCAGCTGAATCTCAAAAGTTGTGTCATATTTCCCATTAAAGTTGGTTGTAAACTGTTTATGTTGTTGTAGCTTAAGTAAAGCCATTGTAATTGTCTCAGATCATTTAGTCCTGCACTGATCAGTGTAGCCTCAGTGAGGAGGTTCTTGGACAGATCTAGTAACTGAAGGCCCTCCAGGCACTTAAACATACCTGTAGATATATCTTGTAGCTGGTTGTTCTGTAGCACAAGGGAATACAAGTTAGACTTGTCACAGGAGGAGTTCAGGAAAATGGAGGTTATTTCATTATTCGGCAGATAGAGAACTCTCATTTGTTCAGACAAAACTGAACCCACATCTAAGTCTGATAGCATGCCATCTGACATGTCCAGCCTGTGTAGATGGGGTAGATTCTCAGCAATATTGACACCCAGATGTTGTATATGATTATGAGAGATGTCAAGGATGGCTACCCTGGGCAGGCAGGGTGAGCAGGGGGTGTGCAAACTGGTACATGTCACACCCAGGCTGTCTCCACTGCTCAGCCTGTTACCAGTGAGATTTAACACCTGTAAGTGGGCAAGGGAACAGAACTCCTCTGTTCTGAAACCACTGATGTTGAGTCCGTTCAATGACAAATTTCTAAGGGCCCCTAAAGGTGCTAACCAGCCTTGATCAAACTTTGGAGATGTCCATTGCATGTTTCTCTCAGTGATTCTATCCCCGAATATGGTGTTGAGATCTTGGAGGTTAAAATTCACGGAGGATTCAAACATGTATAATGCATAGAGAGTGTTTAATCCGTCAAATGTTCCTGACGATATTTGGAATGGGAAAAATGAGCCTATACCCAGGTAGAATAGATCCGGTGAGAAACTACTATTAGGAAAGACAAAGTCAACAACACCCACAGAAAGGATGAGAACCAAGGCCCGTATTTGAGGTTGCTTGATCATCTTGAGAACCGCCTCCTGGTTCTCAGTGGTTAAGGTACAGGTGAGCTGCAGGTTGCCAGCTATACGGGTAGCCGAGCAGCCCTCAGGGTTATCCGGGGGAGCCGCACCGACCGATGCTGGTAGCAGCAGCCCTACCACCAGCACCACCACCAGCCAGCTACCTGCTAAACATTAAAGAAGACACTTATAACCCACTGCAGCCCAGTCCAGATGAAGTATTTACTCAAGGCACCCCAAGAGAGACTTATTTTACATCACTACAAGCATAACCAAAAAAGAAAAAGTGTGTTTCAGATTTTTCATTGATACACAGAAAATAATGAATTTCAATTGATAGTCAAAAGATCAGACTAATCAGTGGCAGCATCACATGGGCCTGGCTTATATGCAACGTGCAATGGTAACTCCATCCATTGAAGCCAGCCTGTCCACACAACAATTACTGCTCTCTAGAAATGCCTAATAGAGACTCGAGTCTGTCTTTGGTAATACATATTTTGAAAACACAAGAAAGGTGTCCCATTAAGAAAACCACGGTGGAATAGATTATTCTGTCTTTACAAAAAGATTTGGGTAAGTGAATAATACTTGAATATAAGTTACACCCCACATCATATTCAATATTAGAAAAAGCTATCTTTAAAAATGATAACAAGTGCAATCTTGTCATATTAAAAAATGTCTCACAATTTGCTTGTGCTGCCACCTGGTGTGGAATTCCTGTGGGTAGCTAGTTAGTTAAAAGTAAGTCAGAAGTTAGTGAATTCTTAGTTCTATTTACTAATTGTGATAAGTTAGTCACTTTTACCAACATAAGTTAGCACTGACTAATGTCCATTATTTTCAGTGATATATATTCTATAAAGCTGACCTAAACAGAACATGATAATGAACAATAAGACATAGATAATTGATTTGACCAATTTGGTAGATATAAACCTACCCTTATTCATTAATGTAAAAAAGAATAGGAAAAAGTTGAAGGTAAGTAAGCCTTGTTATAATTATAATGGCAGTCGCAATAATTGAGTTAAAATGAAATGCAGTTGAGAAACTATTAATCATGAGAATCAATCAGCTGAAGCAAACAATAGTACACTAGACATCCAACAGGGGGCAGTCCTAAGACAATGACAGATATAGCAGAGTTATTCCTACACTCTACCTTACTATAGGGAACCTCAGCTGTGGGAGTGTTAGGCTAACAGATAACTCCCGATGTGTCAGGGTTGGGCCTTGGGATCACTGTCAGAGGCAATATAACTTTCCTAAATATCTTTCTTCAAAATTAGGCCGTTTTATTTGGATAACTTGGATTACGGATCCGCCGCCGAGATTTTTGGCATTTTTTTTTTTTTTACTTTTCCCCTCCGAGTTTTTTTGAGAATTTTAACCAAAAAGGAAAAAAAAAGGACATGTTGACCAGCAAAAGGTAGAATGAGGCCTTTAGATTGGGGATAATTCTCAATATATCTTCATTAGATTGCCCAGAAATGAGATTTTCCATGCCTTTTTTTTTTTTTTTTTGCCTCTGCCCTTCGGGAAATTTTGTGATCTGGTGCCCCCCGTAGGGCAGCTTTTTAAAAAATGTTTGCCTCTGCCCTTCCAAAAATTTGGAGCCAAAAGCCTGTAATCCAAGTTATCAAAAAAAGGTGGCCTTACCCATTGACAGGTGAAAAACACTCACAAAAGAGAAGTAATGCTGTACTGTTTGCTGGGCAGTGATCCATGAGATCACCTGCCCAGTGCCTCGTTTTGGTTAACATAGGTGTCAATGGGATCACGCTGCCCAGCTGCCCTCCGCATAAGCTTTAACTTACCTGTCATGTTGTCAGAGTGGGGATCTAAGCGGTACTTCTCCGTGTGGCTGCTGAATGATGAATATCCTTGTTGTTGGTAAAGTGTTGTCCTCACCGTGTGAGTTTTTATTGTTGCCTTGCATTATTGGTGAGCTGGGAGGCTTTCATAAGGATTACAGCAGGGGCTTAGCAAGCAGTTTCAAAGTAGGGGGGACTGAGGGGTATTTTTACCCTTTTGACCCTTCTTACTTGACCTTTTTTGGTTTGACCTTTTTTGGGGTTGGTCAAAAGTGGGGGGGGGGGACATGTCCCCTCGTCCCCCCGGTTGCCACACCCCTTATTACATGTTGACGATTGATGATACTTTGTCGGAGTTCTTATCGTATCTTTCAAGTTACAGTTATCTTAACACTTCATAATTGTTCTCAAGTTGCTTTTAGTGGATGTATCAGGGAATTTACCTGTGTCACTGGCTTGAGTCCACTAAAGTTATACATTTCACCATTCAATTCAATTTCAATTTCATTCCGACAATTAACTGATAGCCGCCACGTCACATAATAGTAAATTATGCCCCCCTCCCGCTAAGTGTTATGATGCCCCACCCCCCATATACACCAATACCCCCCAGCTGGCAACAAATGACTCAGCTCTATATCTCTATGGGTTTTAAAGGTAAGCTACAATAATAAAATTGAGGATAGTTTTATATTAATGATTGCCTGAATTGTTGATTATAGTAGATTTCCCTTATGAACCCCTCTCTGGGTCCATGTGTGTGTCCTACAGCACAGACATCCACTACTCTCGTTCCCAAATCCTTCCAAAGGAAGGCTCTAGTAACAGCCAAATGACCTTGAACTTGGGATTTTGCTTGGTCTAGGCAACCCCTGCTGCTAGCCTGGAACCAGTGGACAGGAACCAAAATGTATGATGGTAGTTTTACCATCAGACTTTCTGGTTCCATTTCCTGTTCCTGTTCGCTGGTTCCAAGCTACCAGCAGGAGTTGCCCAGACCCAGCCAAATCCCAAGTTCAAGGTCACTTGGCTGTTACCAGAGCCTTCCTTCAGAAGTACTTGGGAACGAGAGTAAGACATCCACCTGCTCCACGCTAGGCTGACTGTGTATGTCACAGAAGACAGGCTGTACAACTCTAAGTGCAGGTGCACTGTAACAGGGAACTACCATGTATAGATTAAACTCTGGGTTTTCCCAATGAGATGAACATTTCCCAAATACATTGGGAATTTCCAATGACTTGGGAAATCCCATGATCAAACCAGACAAGTAACTGAAATGGAAGGATGCTAGAGGGAATAGATGCTTATATAGACATGTACATATCATAAGGACAGGCAGACTTGTAGACTTGTATTATATCATTATGCTGCATTGGCGTGAACCTATCTCACTCACCAAGCACCGTGTTGGTGGTTGCATTGGTAATAGAATAAGGGTCTGTCACTAGAAGTCCCCCCTCTCCTTTGAGGTTCGCATTCTGGTGAAATTACATACATATAAGTGCATTTAAAGGTCAATTATTTGTTATTAGGCATAATAAACATTGTTCCCTGTATCCAGAATACACCAAAAAGTATAAAAATAGTGATACAGCTCCTTTTTAGCAAAGTCTTCTGCCTTTCACCAAGGTTGCTGCGGTGCTGACCTCCATGGCCACAGCATAGTGGGGTGGAAAACGGGTCGGAAAGACATGTGACTATATATGGGTAGCCAGAATAATCACTGTGTCGCCGTGTCGTTTTTTAGCTAAGGTGCCATGTCGCTGTGTCAATTTTTATCCTATATATTCTGGCCTAAAATTTCGTGTCCGTTGGTTTTTAGATACTCCGTGTCGCACAGGTCGATTTTTACCCATGTATGGTCACATACATGCACAGGTGGCCAGTGTAGGACCTGAAGTGACGCACCTTTATTCTTTTAATATAGTGCATAAGTAGGTCAGAAGGGCGCATCAGTTGCAGCCCTTGCCATGCTTTCATGTCCATAGTGCACTATTAAAGGCACTATGAGGCCTTAAAGGGTTAATTCACCTGGTCTGTCGTTATGGGTGACCTGTTTCACAGTCTACACAATGTACCTTCTCTGGTCTTGATGCTACATACTAAGGCCACTCAAAAAAAAAATCTGGTTTCTCATCACCGCGCGCATCATGAAAATCATGATTTGGGTGAAACTTTTTTTTTGTTATTTTGTACATTTTTAATGAAAAAATGTGTTAGATATTGAGAAACATTGTCATATTTGGTATCAAATTAAAGCTTATACTGTCAGTAATGCAGTGCCCTAGGAATATCTTACATATTCCAACTTCTGTAACACTTAAAAACTAAAGTGTGAAATTTGTTCATGAAAAGTCTACATTTTCCTATACATTTTGGCCCCTCAGAAAAAAAAAAGATAAAAAAAAGATAAAAAACACCCTCGTCATATTTTTCAGTGCTGGGTGATGAGAAACCAGATTTTTTTTTGAGTGGCCTAAGACAGTGTTTTTTTTATTCAAAAGAGATACGTCAGACAGCATGCCTACATCCACCATAGATTTAAGACATCTGTTCTATACATTACCAGTGTACTGTCCGGCTGTGTAGCAGGAAACGTTTCCTTTCATCATGTAGGCCTTAGCTGCCATGTTGAGTTCTAATTTATGCTTTAAAAAGACAAATGATAATATGTACGCTCTATACATATGTTTACCAATATGATGTCAGGGTCAGGAGCCCTCCTGACAATCGGCTGTAGGACGATAGGCATCCAGTGTTGTAGCCTTATGACGATTGGCCCCCTGACAATCAGCCCTATGACTATTAGCCACCATGGCTGTAGGCCATCCGGACAATAGGCCATGCCCCTAACGTCTGAGCATAGACCATTAGAGGGTCCGGACGTTAGAGGGTCCAGACGTTAGGGGGTCCGGACGTAGGGGCATGGCCTATTGTCCAGAGGGCCTAGAGTCATGGAGGCCGATTGTCATATGGCCTACTGTCAGGGGGGCTAATTATCATGTGGCTAAAATGCTGAGGGCCTGTTGTCCTAGGGCCGATTGTCTGGAGGGCCCCTGACCCTGACACGGCATAGACCATACTAACATCCGAATATAGTCCCTACTAACATCTGAGTATAGTTATTACAAACTCTTTTATAACAAATTTTGTTTATAACAAACAAATTCACAAGGCCCTGATTTCCTACTATGACCAAATGTCATGAATCGTCTGGATTTGAGCTGCCAGGGGGCTCAAAATAAATGTTTGAATAGGATTTCAATTTTTTTTATACAAATAGTATAGTTGTTGGGGATTATAGACCATATATTTGGGTAGGTTAAATATCATTATTAAATCTACAGTACAGGGTCATATGTAGGTGCATGTAGATACGACTGAGCCCTCTTTATAAAGTGTAGGAATTTTTATATGTATCTGGGATAATTTCCTATGAAAAATTGTGCATTTTATAGGGTTTTTGTACTAGAATGGCTACAGTAAGGTAGGAATTGACTGTACATGGTTTGGAGCATGTTATATGGATTGAAAGGTTTATAAGGAGGGCTCAGTCGTGTCTACTGTGATAACTGGTGTATAACAAAGTATTCTGATCTATAAGCCGAAACTACCAGGAAATTTCTTTTTAAATATGAATAACACATTCTAAGTTATAATAGAAATAACTTGAGATGTGCATAATAGGTCCCCTTAGTATCTTTTCATCAAAGGGCTCAGTCGTGTCTACTCAGGCTCAGTCGTGTCTATGGTCAGACTACCCCTGGAACATGGTCAAAAGTCAATGGGCTCTACAGGATATGCTATTGGAGGTAGACTTACAGTTTTTTTTTTATTGTATAGGTACATAATTTATGCTTTTTCTGCAACAGCTTTACTATGTTCATACTACATTTATATTTAGGTAGGGCCATGTTTTGTTAGGGCTCAGTCGTGTCTATGCAAAACTACCCCAGCCCTTTTGACCATACATAATATTTATCAAACATATCACATAGGCCTAAATGGTCTTAAAATGTTCCGTACCATATGGGGGAACAGGCGAAAAAAAGATATGTGCAGATAGCTCTATTTATAGAGGGGTACTTACAGGATAATGTCAAATTATTTTTTTTATTGTCAAAAAAGGTCCATTTTTGGGTGTTTTTGCCCCCCTGGTCCCCTAAATAAGGGTCTGATATAGGTGAAACCATGGTTCCGCTCGTAGATCTATCCAAGCCCGACCATACTAGACCAAAAAGATAACTTTATATGACATTTGGAACATTTTATTGGTTGGAGAAGGAAAAAAGTTCAAATCAGGACGATCTGTGATACTATACATGTCTATAGTAAGAAAACTTCTTTAGAACGAAGTACTACTTCTATAAACTTGTTCATAATGAAGTAAGATCTGGACAGGTGTAATGGGGACCTCTGCCCCCATCAACTCCGATAGGTGTGTGAGGGGACGCCAGTATAGTATAACTGGTGTCTGCGAAACGTTGCGATCTTTTTATTTGTTTTGTTTTGCACATTTGGCTTCATGTCGCCTCATTTCGCTTCATTTCGCCTCAGTGTCGCCCTGCTTGTGGTACTGTTCTGGGTGATACTTGGGGCGACATTGCCGCGAAATGAAGCGAAATGGAGCAAAATGAAGTGAAATGAAACAAAATGTGCAAAACAAAACAGAAAAAAAGATTGCAACGTTTCGCAGACAGCAGTGTCGCCCTAGTGGAGTCCGGGCTTATGGCCTGGACGTTAGTATTGCCTGTGTTTAGACGTTAGTATGGACTATATTCGGACGTTAGTATGGCCTATGCTTGGATGTTAGTATGGTCCATGTTTGGACGTTAGCATGGTCTATGCTCGGATGTTAGTATAGTCTATGCTCCTACGTTAGCATGACATGTGCTCGGACATAGGTATGGTCAATGTTTGGACGTTAGCATGGACTATGCTCGGATGTTAGTATAGTCTATGCTTGGACGTTAGTATGACATGTGCTTGGACGTTAGAGAAATGGCCCACTGTCAGGGGGGCCTATAGTCAGGGTGCCATTTGTCATAGGGCTGATCTGACACAGGGCTAAAAGACATTGGGCCGATATTCCTGAGGGCCAATTGTCATGGGGCCCTTTGTATGCAGGGCCCCTGATCCTAATAGTTGAAAGTTAAAAGTGATAGTTATGCGACACTATAATTGCTATAGCAAACAGAACTCGAAAATGACACAAGTTGGTATGTTATGTATTTTTCTGGAAAAGCATGAGCTAAAATCTTCCCCTTACATGTTCAATAATAATGTGTATTTCTTTTGCAAATAACAAGAAATTCCAAAGTTTATGGCAAAAGGAAATTTCTCGTGTATCTCCTGAGAAAATTTGTCCACATGTAGAATGGATGACTGAGCTTCCCGAGTTTCATGCATTCAAATAACCAGAAATTCACAAAAATATGGCCAGAAAATGCCTTGGGAAAATTACTCTGTATTTTCTTATTCCCTAGTCTCATAGGGATCACCAGTCATGACACAAAATTGGCACAAGTTCTGCTCGAGATCTTGTTTGCAGGGGAAGGCATTACTTAAGTACCTTTTATGAAACACAACATAACTATTAAGCCAAATTACAATGAAAGTAATGTTAATTTGAATTGGTGGTAGACTCAATATATAATTGAAATACTGGAAAATAAAATAGCTAGCAAGTGCGTAAGTAGTATAATTCTCAAATAATTAGGAACAGATCGACTTATATCATTCAAGATTACATGGATACTATGTGATTATGTAAAACATTCCACTGGTTATCAGTTATATATCGACCTATGCATCATAAAATATAGCATATTTCATATCTGTATCCTGTATTCAAAAAAATCACAAGACAATTTCTTCTTCAGTAATATGTTTCAGATTATAGAATTTTAATCCTTTTTCTTGTCAGATGACAAAAGAGCAAGAAACAACCTCTGTCCATTTCTTGCATCATTTGTCTATAGCTGATGGTCGTCATCTAAGAGTAGCTGATCCTCATCCTCTGGCTCTTCCTCATCCTCATGATGCAGCCGATCATCACCATCTAGCTCTTCCTCACCATCTAGCCGATCATCAACATCTTGCTCTTCCTCACCATCTAGCCGATCATCAACATCTTGCTCTTCCTCGTCCTCTAACTGCTCGTCTCCCTGTTCCCTTCGTGGCCTGTAGGCCTGCAGTAGCTGGAACTCCCTGCCTGTCTCTTCGTCTGTACCACGGGGGTTGTCAGCTAAGTAATACCTCAGCTTCTCCCAGAACCAGCGTTCTCCCCACACGAGGCTCGCGTTGGTCTTCATGTAGAGTTGCATGCTCCGGTCCATGCGTGCCTGAAGAGCCTTATCAGTCAAAACCAGAATGAGGCGCAGCTGTTTGTCATTTAGAACCTGACATAGTAAAAAGCACTTTATCAATTATATTATCAATGAAAAGCATATGAGAATCATATAGTCTTTATTGAAGCCCTCATCACACTGGATATGGCTTAATTCATCTAACCTCAGCAATTAACTGCATGTTTCAGCTGACTATGATATAAACACGTGCATGCTGCAATATTGTTATATATCCACTGAGTATAATTTTCAATACCTGATAATGGGCAGCATCAAATGTGTACTCGCACCACCGTGTGTCAAAGTAGTTCTCAGACACCAGAATTATGGTGCGCTTGCTTTTCTGTATGGAGGCAATTATTGTTTCTGCCGTCCCGCCACGAGGGTCCCAGTCACGAGCCTCGAGGCACACCTAGAACATTGTGTAAATATCTAAGTCAGATCTAGATTACTATTGCAGCATTTAGTACTTAGTTAGTGCATGACTGATAATGTATATTACGAGTAATCATTAGTCATTAAGAGTAGTGTCATATTAGAAATATTTGATATTTCTACATTCAATAGTCTTCTTCTAATAGTCTTAATTATTTTGTTTGCTCAAGTATTGCCAAGGTGTTTTACCCTATAGTGCAGTGATTCCAACCTCTTCAACATGTCACGAATCAACTCACGTTCATTAACATCATTGGGGTAAGCAATAAAAATGTCATACGGTTTGTCATCATTGTCGTCATCTTCATTTTCTTTATGATTGCATTTGACACCATACTGGTTGTATGCCCACACTCTTATCAAAAGACGGTTTTTGTAGATCACCAGCACAATTATGATGAAGAACATAAAAGCTGAGAACAGTGAAATGATTTCTGTTCTTGATTTGATATTTCTGTGGTGTAAAGTCCTTAAAATAGTTTTGTTACCACAGTTTTCAAAGTCAGCAAATACAACCACCTGAGAAATAGATGGCCTCTTTGCCTGTAGTTTACTTTGAGGAAATCTCTCTAAAGTAGTGTATCTGTGCAGGCCTGATTCTGAGTCAATGTTCATGTCACAATAGATCTGTGTGTGGTTCATGATAATGTCTGCATGGGACACAATCCATTCTTTAAATGCTGGTCCAAACTGACAATCACACACCCAGGGGTTGTCATGGAGAGTGATATCAGTCAGAGAATCGGGAAATGTAGACAAGTTAAGGTGCTCCAAGTGATTGTTATGTAACCATAGAGTTCTCAGGTGTGTGAGATTGCTGAAACTGTCATTTTCCATGAAGTGGATATGGTTTTCCTGAAGATACAACTCTTGAAGGAAGTTTATTGTTTCAAAGGCCTCACTTCTGATAGCACTGATTTGGTTCTGATGTAGGTCAAGCATCTTAAGCATCGGAATATTTCTAAATGCACCTTCCTCAATATCTTCAATGTTGCTGCTGTTTACAAAAAGTATTTGAACTTGGGGAAAGTTGAGCGTTGATGAACTCATATGAGTTAGGTTGTTACCGTCTAGATATATCTTATGTGAAAGTGTTGGTCCGATCAAAGGAAGCGTTGTCATATTCCTCGAAGTGCAGTTCATGAAATTGTTACCAGTAATATGTTTACTGGCAAAACATTGACATTGAGGGTAACACAGTGTATTGCATGAACAGTTCCTCAGATTACAACACTTTTCCTTACAAGTAGATGGATGACAGAAAGATGTGTAGGGACATACAAACTCCCCATGTTTCATCTCAGATACTAACACTGATCTACCAGTAACAGGCTCCGTGCATGGCAGTACATCCAAACCAGGCACCTGGAAAATAATTTTAAAATACTCTGCCTGAATGTCTGGACACATGTATCTCTGATTATTTGAAACCTTACATATCTCTCATGTTCTTACCAATCCATAGTATGAGAGCCCTAAATTGGAAATAGTGAAATAATATGGACTACCACTGACTGTATATATAAGCCACAAGGAAATTGAATAACAGAAAGAGGGGATTTAGGGCAGAGCCCCTAATATAATCAATAGTTTTGATACCGTCAACAGCAGCAGTAATTAGCTGGACTCAGCACTGTTAACTAAAACTCTAGGCCATTCATAAAAAATAAGCTGGTTTCTCATCACCGCGCGCATCATAAAAATCGTGATTTGGGGGAGACGTTTTTTAAATTTTAAAAATGTTGATCAAATGGTATCAAATTAAAGCTCATGCTGCCACTAATACAGTCAGCTAGGAAGAACTTGGATTACAACTTTTACCATCAATAAACTCTGAAATACTAAGATGTGAATTGATCCTCGAAAAGTCAGAATTTCCCCATGTTTTAGCCCCAAGTAAAACGGATAAAAAAAAAAAAAAGAACATCCTCATCATATCTTTCACTGCTTGATGATGAGAAACCACTTTTATTTTTGAGTGGCCTCGTTGATGGTATAGTGCTTCAATGCGAGATTTCCTTTGTCGTCCTGATCTATGAATGCAGCCCTGGCAAGTAACTCACCAGTGCTGCATTCAAGCATCATGCTGACCCTATCACGTTGAGACACTCCTGAAAGTAGGATTTGCTGAGCATAGGGGCCATGATGAGAAATATTTGCATGATAAAGATGGGTCAGAGAGGAATTTGCTGTCAGGAGAAAGTCCACTATGCCTTCCTCCAGCTAGTGATATATGACTTGTCTCTCAGGCTCAGTAAATATCTAGTTTTTCTTTTTTCAAATAAATGATAGAACCTTATGATCAAATAGGATTTCTCCCAAAAAGTATACCTCAATGTAATACTGATTTGGTATCTTCATTCCATTTTTAACTTCCTTCTTTGTTTTTTCATAGATATCACTTATTATGCTGAAACAGTGAGATTATTATATTTTTCATCTCAGTAGCATTATGAATTGATTGACCATATAAAATTCAGCTTTTGCTCATTAATTCATCAACAAATAATCAAATTGACTTATATTCCACATTTCTCAAGTTTAGACTCATTAATGAGTATACTGGCACATATACAGTCATACCAATTAGCTGGACTAATAATTATTTGTATCTATATCATATTTAAATCAAAGCAAAGTAGACTACTCACCCGTCCATCTTTGTGTCCAGGAGCCAGTCCATGTTACAGTCACAGAGTAACGGATTACCTTGCAAGTAAACCTTTGCTCTTGGTCTTCTGAATGCATAGAATCTCCAATGCTCCAAAGTCTCTAGCTGGTTATGACTTAGGTCAAGAACCTTCAGGTTTATAAAGTACCCAATAAGTGTATTGAACTGGGTCAGACTATTATATGACAAGTCTATCCATTCAGCCATGTGTTTCGTATTATCTACAATTTTGATAAGATTTCTGCTCAGATTTAGCCCTTTAAGAAACAAAGTATAGACTTCTCTGATTGGTGGATATTCTGTTAGGTAATTATTGTCCAGCCTCAGGTGTTTCAATTTCAGCAATCCATCAAGGGCAAATTCTCCGATAGTTTTTATATTGTTATTATTCAAATACAGATGCTCAAGTAGGTCCAGATTTAGGCTATTTTCTGGAATGTTTGCAATGAAGTTGAAGGCCAATGATAATCTCCCAAGCATCGTCAAGTTGGATAGTTGGTGGGGTTTAACAAATGTGATGTTATTCCCTTCCAGGATCAGAACAGAGAGCAACCCCCATGACATATGAAACTCAGGAATTTCATGAAGCATATTGTGCCCTAAGTACAATTCCTTAACATTGTAGGCTGGCAGTAAGGTTATGAAAGCTGTATTATTGAGAAAGTTCTCACTTAAATCTAGTATTTGAAGACTGTGGAGGTTGAAAAAGGTGCCAGAGTCTAAAAGATGTATACTGTTCTTGGACATTTTGAAAATTCTAAGTTTCTTGAGGTTAATAAATGTGTCGTTCCCAATGCTTTCTATGCTACAAGAAATGCATCTGAATTCCAGTAGTTCTGTAAGGTTTCCAATGAAAGGTGAGTGCAGACTTCTGATGGGGTTGTAGCTCATATCTAGCTGCTGCAGTTGTGTCAAGTTATTGAGTCCCGCCTTCTGCAAGGTGGCCTGCGTCAGATGGTTGTAAGACATGTTTACACTTTGAAGTTCAGGTACACATGTAAACAGACCAGGTGATATCTCTTGTAGATTGTTGTTCTGTAACAACAGGTTTTTCAAATTTGATTTGTTGCAGGTCTCATCTATGAACAATGAAACTATTTCATTGTCATTGAGAAATAATGTCGCCATTGCTTTAGTCAGTACAAATTCTAGATTTACAAATGATAGGTGGCAGTTGGACATATCAAGGTCTTTAAGATGTGGCAGGTTTTCACCAAAACTTACATCAAGACTGTGAATTGGATTGTAAGAGATGATGAGGGTGGTTAAGTTTGGCAGACAGGGAGTGTGGGATCTCTCTGTATCTCTCCGTGTTATTCCAAGTTTGCCTGTTGTATTTATTCTGTTTTGACTGAGGTACAAACTCTGCAGCTGATGCAGCACACAGAACTCCTCTACACGAAAGCTGCTGATGTTATACATGCTTAGTTTTAGGTTCACTAGACTACTTAAAGGTTCCAGCCAACCCTCACTAAAAGTCCCCATAGTCATATTAGCGCCTGCTTCAGCAGACTGATTTTGATTATTGTTGGTAGCAAATGGGAAATCTATATTCAAAAACCTTTCAAAGCGTAACTGCTTGAGCTTATTTGATTGGTTGAATGTCCCAGCAGATATATGGACTGGAAAATATGAGGTAATAGTCAAATTCCTCAGCTCCTGTGAAAAGCTGTTATCATCAAACACAAAATGTGTGAACTGCAGAGGAATCCTAAGGGTCATCATTAGAATCATTGGCTGCTTGATTGCCTTCAGAACAAGCTGTGTGTTGTTTGGGGTCAGTTCACAATTGTAGAAGAATCCTTGAGGGAGGCCGATGATTGCAGTTATTTTGATTGGCACACACCCATCAGGAACATCCACATTGATAGCTGCTGGTTCTACAGTCCACACCAACAGCAGCAGCAGTAGCCCCAGCTCCACCTGTACTCTGCCACCTGCAGCAAACATGAGGAAGTGCTCATCATAAGGGTTTGAGTTTGAATAGGATTTTATTGATCATATTTCTCAACAAGTTAATTCTTTCAAACAAAGCCAATCTTGAATATAATGAATCCATGTACAAGTCAGCAACGGCTCACGATTATCCATATGAATCAACACAGTATGTATTATACGTATATAAATACAGAAACTTCACAGTTCCATTCACAGAAAAACACATTCTTTTAGCAACTTTTATTCTGAAGGTGGCATGGTCTGATTTTTTTTTACATATTAAGAATTCTACTCAAATGTCTTCCAGATGCTAGTGCAATATCATATTTGAGGGATGGGGTTCGATCAAATGTCCTCCTTGAGCTATTATACCCTTAATAGAGGGTACAATGTGTCCCAGGTATATATTTTACATTTTTGGTAATCAATTTTGACTTTTGAGCTCTAATCATCAGATCATGTGACATTAAGGTGGCAAAAAATCGTCTACTGCTTGGTGAGAGGGGATTAATGACATCCTTCTACTGAGGTAAGCAGGATACAGCGGCAATGATCAATACCATCCCAATCATTATACCCAACTTAGCCCAATGTGAGGAAGGTAGAGCAACACCAGGTACAACATACAAAGTTTAATGTCAACCAGCTGTTGGCAATCACTTATAAGACACTTGTTGCAAATCAATTTATTTATAACTTAAATCAAGGTAGAGCATAGGTGACAATTAGAGGAGCTGAATCCTATAAGGTTTGCATAAGTTTTGCATAAGATTTGCATTGGATCTCACAGGATTTCTAAACACTAGCTATTGACAGCATCCTTTTTTTTCATACAACCACTGAAGCTCCCACAGGCTAAATAACAACCCAATATCAGGTCAACTAGCATGAGCCTCTCGATTCTCATGTATTGTTGTGGCTTTGATATGCATCAGACACACAGGGGAAAGTCCCTTTGATGTAGATCTATGTAGCATTGCTTTCTTGTCACATGTGGAAGTATTAAATAAAATATTATGGCATTTTCTCAAAGATGTTGAACTGAAAAGCCACCAGATACTTGTATCCCTAAAGGGGCCCGTGACTGCCCATCTAGCTCTACCACCTGCTTATACAAGGAAGTAGTCAGTGATATATGTGTTACCGTAAAACCTCGCGTAAAAGCCTAACTCGCGAATAAGCCGCACCCCAACTTTGTGCCCTCTATATTAAAGCCCCATCAGCGATCTGATTACCCGTACGGTGACTTCAGTACTGTACCATAGTAGCAAAACCCCTCATATAAGCCGCACCCTGACTCTGGGTCGATCCTATAAGTACAGTCGCCCAGGAGGGCCAAAAAGTGAAATTCCATTTCAGAAATGAAAATTCAGTTTTCGATATGAGAATTCAGTTTTCGATATGAGAATTCAGTTTTCGATATGAGAATTCAGTTTTTGATATGAGAATTCAGTTTTTGAAATGAGAATTCAGTTTTCGATATGAGAATTCAGTTTTTGGAAAGAAAATTGAAATGAAAATTCACTTTTGAAAGTGAAAATTGAAATGGAAAATCACTTTCACGTCTCAACTTCAATTTTACTATCATATTTGCAAGTGAGAAATCACTACTGTCAAGGTGTCAACTGTCAACACACAGTAACATGCAGCCAATTGTAGTGTTACAGTGAGTTTTCATTTCAGAAATGGGTGCTGTCAAGCTGTCAACTGTCAAGAACAGCTTGTGACAGGTATCCTTTAGCATTGACATGAAGCCCTACGAAGGGTGTAGTGTGGGGGGCAATGGGGGAACATAGGGGAATGGGATAATATTTATTTAAAATAAAAAAGTTCAAAAATGCAAAAAAGTGAAATTTCCCCTCAAAAGGCCTAACTTGGCGAGAAAAAAGGTTGAAAACGGAAAAAAAATTAAATTTCACCGAAAAGGCCTAATATGGCGAGAAAAAGGTCAAAAACGGAAAAACATGAAATTTCCCTGGAATTTCCCCGAAACGGCCTAATATGGCAAGAAAAAAGGTCAAGAATGGAAAAAAGTGAAATTTCCTCGAAAAGGCCCAATATGGCGAGAAAAAAGGTCAAAAACAGAAAAAAAAAGAAATTTCCCTGGAAAGGCCCAATTTGGCAAGAAAAAAGGTCAAAAACGGAAAGAAGTGAAATTTCCCCGAAAAGGCCCAATAAGGCGAGAAAAAAGGTCAAAAACGGAAAAAAGTGAAATTTCACCGAAAAGGCCTAATATGGCGAGAAAAAAAGTCAAGAATGGAAAATAGTGAAATTTCCCCGTAAAAGCCTAATATGGCGAGAAAAAAGATCAAAAACGGAAAAAAGTGAAATTTCCCTGAAAAGGCCTAATATGGCGAGATTATAGGTCAAAAAAAGGAAAAAAGTGAAAACTCCTGGAATTTCCCCGAAAAGGCCCTATATGGCGAGAAAAACGGTCGAGAACGGAAAAAAAGTGAAATTTCCCCGAAAAGGCCCAAAAAGGCGAGAAGAAAGGTCAAAAATGGAAAAAAGTGGAATTTCCTCGAAAAGGCCCAATATGGCGAGAAAAACGGTCAAGAACGGAAGAAAAGTGAAATTTCCCCGAAAAGGCCCAATTAGGCGAGAAAAAAGGTCAAAAACAGAAAAAAGTGAAATTTCCCCGAAAGGGCCTAATATGGCGAGAAAAAAGGTCAAAAATGGAAAAAAGTGAAATTTCCCTGAAAAGGCCCAATTTGGTGAGTAAAAAAAACAAAAACAGAAAAAAGTAAAATTTGCCCGAAAAGGCCCATTATGGCGAGTAAAAAGGTCAAAAACAGAAAAAAGTGAAATTTCCCCGAAAAGGCCAAATATGGCGAGAAAAACGGTCAAGAATGGAAAAAAGTGAAATTTCCCCGAAAAGGCCTAATATGGCGAGAAAAAGATCAAGAACTGAAAAAGCGCAATTTCACCGAAAATGCCTAATATGGCCAGAAAAAAGGTCAAAAACGGAAAAAAGTGAAATTTTCCCGAAAAGACCCAAATAGGCAAGAAAAAAGGTCGGAAAAAAGTGAAATTTCCTCAGAAAGGCCCAATTTTGCAAGAAAAAAGGTCAAGAATGGAGAAAGTGACCTTCTATGGGTAACTTTCACTTTTTGACCTTTTTTCTCGCCATATTGGGCCTTTCACAGCGAAGTTCACTTTTTTCAGTTTTTGACCATTTTTCTCGCAATATTAGGCCTATTTGGGGAAATTTCACTTTTTTCTGTTTTTGACCTTTTTCTCGCCATATTAGGCCTTTTCGGGAAATTTAACTTTTTTCCGTTTTTGACGTTTTTTCTCGCCATGTAAGGCCTTTTCGGGAAATTTCACTTTTTTCCGTTTTTGACCTTTTTACTCGCCAAATTAGGCCTTTTTGGGGAAGTTTCACTTTTTTGCATTTTTGAACTTTTTATTAAATAATTTTAACAAATGTTATCCCATTCCCCTATATTCCCCCAGTGCCCCCACACTACACCCTTTGTAGGGGGTGTCAGGACATTTGGCCCCCCCTGGACATTTGGCCCCCTGACATTTGGCCACCTGATTTTTGGCCCCCCTGACAGTTGGCCCCCAGGACAAATGGCCCCCCGGATTTGGGGCCCCCCAAAGATTTTTTTCCATAGCAGTACATGGTAGCTTAGATGTCGACATGGTAACTAAGATGTCGACATGGTAGCTTAGATGTTGACATGGTGGCTTAGCTGTCAACATGGCAGCTTAGCTGTCAACATGGCAGCCTATGTGTCGACATGGAGGCTTAGCTGTCGACATGGCAGCTTAGATGTTGACATGGCGGCTTAGATGTCAACATGGTAGCTAAGATGTCGACATGGTAGCTTATATGGCGATATGGCGGCTTAGCTGTCAACATGGCGGCTTAGCTGTCAACATGGCGGCTTAGATGTCGACATGGCGGCTAAGCTGTCAACATGGCAGCCTATATGTCGACATGGAGGCTTAGCTGTCGACATGGCGGCTTAGATGTCGACATGGCGGCTTAGATGTCGACATGGTAGCTAAGATGTCGACATGGTAGCTTAGATGTCAACATGGCGGTTTAGCTGTCAACATGGCGGCTTAGCTGTCAACATGGCAGCCTATATGTCGACATGGCGGCTTAGCTGTCAACATGGCGGCTTAGATGTCGACATGGCGGCTTAGATGTCGACATGGCGGCCAGTATGTCGACATGGCGACCAGTAGGCCTATGTCAACATGGCGACCAGGATGTCGACATGGCGGCCAGTATGTCGACATGGTGGCCAGTGGACAGGTCGACAGGTCGACTGGTGGACAGGTCGACTTGTGGACAGGTCGACAGGTCGACTGGTGAGCAGGTTGACAGGTCGACTCGTGGGCAGGTGGATTGGTCGACAGGTGGACAGGTAGACAGGTGGACTGGTGGACAGGTGGACTGGTGGACAGGTCGATAGGTCGACAGGTGGACAGGTGGACTGGTGGACAGGTGGACTGGTGGACAGGTGGACTGGTGGACAGGTGGACAGGTGGACAGGTGGACAGGTGGACAGGTCGATAGGTCGACAGGTGGACAGGTGGACTGGTGGACAGGTGGACTGGTGGACAGGTGGACAGGTGGACAGGTGGACAGGTGGACAGGTGGACAGGTGGACTGGTGGGCAGGTGGACAGGTGGACTGGTCGACAGGTTGACTGGTCGTAAATGGTGGACGTGAGAAGGAAGTGGTGGACGTGAGAAGGAGGTGGTGGACGTGAGAAGGAGGTGGTGGACGTGAGAAGGAGGTGGTGGACGAGAAGAGGGGGTGGTGGATATGAGGGAGAGGTGGTGGATGTGAGGATGTGTTAGGATGTGTTAGGATGTGTTCCGGCCACCCCAGAGGAGGTGGATGAGATCAGGAGGTGGTTGCAGCAAAGATGTCAACTTATGTCGACATGTCTTCCTAGATGTCGACATGTCAACATATATGTCGACATGGCAGCCTAGATGTCGACATGGCGGCCAAGATGTCGACATGGCGGCCAAGATGTTGACATGTCGACATATATGTCAACATGGCGGCCTAGATGTCGACATGGTGGCCTAGGGAAGTGTTCATTTATTAGTTACAGGGGGGGGGGGTGATACAATTGATTACAATTACAATGTATGTCGACATGGCGGCCAGTATGTCGACATGGCGGCCAGTATGTCGACATGGCGGCCAGTATGTCGACATGGCGGCCAGTATGTCGACATGGCGGCCAGTATGTCGACCTGGCGGCCAGGCTGTCGACACATGTCGACCAGGCTGTCGACACATGTCGACCTATCTGTCGACCTGTCGACCTATCTGTCGACCTGTCGACCTATCTGTCGGCCTGTCGACCTATCTGTCGACCTATCTGTCGACCTGTCGACCTATCTGTCCACCTGTCCACCTGTCAACCAGTCAACCAGTGAGAAGGACAGACCTATCTGTCAACCTATCATAGCGACCAGGCTGTCGACATATGTCGACCTATCTGTCGACTTATCTGTCAACACAAGTAGTATAGTATGTATCGGAACGGGACTATAGTTAAGTACTGTTTATTACTCAATCGACCTGCAGCCAATCAGAGGCCTCCATTTGGTCACGTGACCGGAAGTGACCTACTTAGGGGATTAGTGGTGACGTCACGTGACCTAGTTAGCCAATCAGAGGCCGCCATTTGGTCACGTGACCGGAAGTGAGGTCATATGACCTACTTATGGACCGGAAGTGACGTCATATGACCTACTTAGGGGACCGGAAGTGAGGTCATATGACCTACTTTAGGATCACGTGACCGGAAGTGACCTGATGAGTCACGTGACCGGAAGTGACGTCACATGACCTAATGGCCAACCGGAAGTGAGTGACCTGATTGAGGATCACGTGACCGGAAGTGACCTGATTGATCACGTGACCGGAAGAAGAAGAAGAAGTGACGTCACGCGACTTAATGAAGAGATGAGCGTCTTTAAGGGGTCACGCGCTTTAAAATGTGATATCTTTTTTTTTGGAGGAGGAGGAGGAGGAGGAGGAGGAGGAGGAGGAGAAGGAGGCGAGTCTCTTATTTTTCTCGGTAAACTAATAAAAAACACTACGATATAAGTTTGTTTGTTTTTTTTTTCATTTTTTATTGTTTTACGAGCGACTGGAAGTGACTTATTGAACTAGGTAGAAGCGTTCTTTAGAGTGTATAAAGGGGGGGGGGGGAGGGGAGGGGAGGGGAGGGAAGGGGAGGGGGGCCCCTTTAAGATGCATGGGGAGGGGGGCGCTTTTAGGATGCATGGGGCGAGTGGTGGGGGGGGAGGGGGGGAGGGGGGAGGGGGGCACTCTAGGGGGGTGGGGGGGCACTCTAAGGGGCGTTTGTCTCTTTTAAGAAAAAAAGAAAAGAAAAAGATTTCAATCGAGAGACACGCTTCTTCCTCTCGAGAGGAAGAAGCGTGTCTCTTCGTTTTTTTTTGTTTAGGAAGTGAGGGTCTTTAGGATCACGCGACTGGAAGCGACTTGATGAAGCATGTGACTAGAAGTGACGACGTCACATGCTTTAATGAGGCGATCAGCTGTGACTGGCGGCGGCGGCGGTGGCGGCGGCGGTGGTGCTGGTGGTGGTGGTAGTATACGTTACTGTGGTCAGAGTTGATATGGTTTTTTTCCAACAGAAATCAGAGCTTTTATACAGAGGGAGTTTAATCCTATTTCCAACAGCACCCCAGCTGTCTAGCAGCTGCTCCGCTCCTTAAGAGCTTCTTAAGAGCTTAGATGACGAGGGGTATGTCATCGCCATCTGTGGAAGCCAGCTGAAAATGGTGTTTTTTCCTTATCCATAGCTTTACCTCCTACCCCCTACCTGAGGACGACTCTCTCCCCCTTTGGCATTCATTGTAACAAACGTCAGAGGTCAGGTGAAAATCGGATTTTCATGCACAGCCTTAGTCAGCTGTCACCCCTATTGAACTAGCCGGCCGCCGCCGGCCAGTCTACTCACCACGGCAGGAGGCGGTGATTTTTTTTGTTTTACACTTAAGTCGCTCACCACATGCACACGACTCTACTCACAGACAGACACACCCGTCTTAGGGGGTCCTGCTTCACACCACACGCCTCCTGTAGTTTTTTTGTATACACACTCTAAGCTCATGACTGCTTAATCCTTTATACAGCTAATGCGCGTTGAATTAGCACAGTCGGTACACCGCCCGCTCATGGCAGTCGATCTCTCAAAAAAGGGGGGAAAGAGATCCAGCTGAAAACGTCATGACTTATGTCTTTTGTTTCTCTTTGTGAATGTCCGCCGGTCAGCCGGCGGCAGCAACTGCTTAATCCTTTATACAGCTAACGCACGTTGAATTGCTGAACAAGGCAGTAAGTAGCTTAGCTCATGTCAGTCGATCTCTCAAAGGGGAGGGGGAAAGGGATCCAGCTGAAAACGTCATACCTTAAGTCTTTTTGTTTCTCTTTGTGAATGGCCGCTGGTCAGCCGGCGGCAGCTGAACAGAGCCGTAAGTAGCTTAGCTCTAGAAGCGAGAAGGAGTATATAAGGGGGCTGGAAACACCCATTCACTCACTCAGTCTTTTGCTGCTCTCTACAGTCACCACCATGAGCAAAACACAACAACTAGTGTCGTCCAAGGATCTAATCGAGTTCAAGAACAAGAAGAGTACGCAGAACGGTGATCGTTTAGCGTCAGCGTCTCCTCTTGCTACTGAAATTGAGACTACCGCCGCAACCGCTTGGTCTTATCACCCTCCCGCTGTAGCGAGCGCACGCAGCAGTAGTAGTGGTAGTAGTAGTCGTCGTGGTAGCGACGTTGTTACACTCGCGACGGTTGTTACTGCTAAGCACGCTGCTGCTGCTGCTACTGCTGCGCCTGCTGCGGCTGCTGGTGATCTTCGTGCTGCTAGTGCTGCTGCTGTTGCTGCTGCTGCTGCGCCTGCTACTGCTGCGCCTGCTACTGCTGCGCCTGCTGAGGCTGCTGCGCCTGCTGCTGCTGTGCCTGCTACTGCTGCGCCTGCTACTGCTGCACCTGCTGCTGCTGCTGCTGCTACACCTCTTGCTGCGACTGCCGCTACTAGTACTGACACGCAGCACGTTGCACAGAACCTCTCCACCGCTACATCAACCGACGCCATCAACGCCGCTCGCGCTGAGACTTACAGCTATTCGGACACTCAGCCCCAGCAGCGCGTAGTAGACATACATGCCCTAAAGCAACAGGGTGAGACAGAGAACGACGCTGACGACGAGGCGTACGAGGAACCCGAAGGGCTACGGGCGCACAGTCCGTTTTTCGACCTCATTTCCACTGGTAGCGCGTCCGGTCCGTGGCGACTGCCCTCACCACCACCTTACGAAGTCGTGTGGTTGCCCTGTTCCGACAACGAGTCGTCGGATACCAGCGCAGACGCTGCTCCTGTTATTGGTTGTGCTGCAGTAGTACCTGTATCATCATACTTCAAAGCAGAGCCGTTAGGATACTTGTCAGACGCTATGCTACTGAAAATAAGTAGTAAGTTGCCGACATCAGATTACATACGGTTAGGTTCATACCTTGAAGTGAACTTGAAGGATATGGGATATCTCAGTTGTGAGACAAGTGTCATAACTCAAGCTAGAGAAATGTTCACTACTTGGTACCAGAAAAGTTGTACTACTAGGTGGAAAGACCTAGCCGCCGCCTTGGAAGAATCTTACCGTATGGACCTCATCAAATTCTCACGTGAGTACATGGACAAGCATGACATGTGGGATGGCTTAGAGAGTGGAGACATGGAGTGGAAAGTGCAGAAATATTTCTCTCTTTTAGCTGAGCTCTGCCCTAGAGACTGGAAGACCATAGGGATCTACTTAGGGTTGACTTCTCATGAAATAGCTTTCATCTCTCAACCTGTGCCTTCTGACAGGACTGTGAAGAACCCTGTCTATGAAGTGCTGAGAGCTTGGAAGTACAACGAGACGTCTGAGCCTATGGCTCTGATGAAAGTGTTGCAAGACGACATGGGTCGCAGCGACGTCGCAATGTATGTTCAAGGGTTGTATGCAGCTGTACCCAAAGACATAAAAGTGAGCTGTGACACTCCAGTGTTGACCACTCTTGTCTGATCCCTGCAGTAAGATGGTCATCTGTTGAATTCGATCCTAGACTACAGTCACCTTTCACAATGCTAATAGTATCGTGTGGTAAGAGGTGTCTAGTATTCGAAGTGATAAATAACGTTTTATTTTTTTTAATAATTAGTAAATAAGTGAAAAAAGAAAAAAAAAGAAAAACATGACGCAGGACGTTTGCGAAAAGTGTTTCAAAATTTTTAAAAGACCGTACAATCACGAGTGACCCGTAGAAAAATGAAGAACAATACTTAAGTTTTGCCCTCTATGCGGCGATGTCGATTGCTGAAAAGATCACCTGTCGACGCGAATCTCTGGACGAGGTGACTATCCCTCCACGTACATGCGCTGTACCGAACGGTGAGGAAACGTTCACGGCGAATTGGCCTGCAATACGAACGAGTGTCAGGATGCACGGGACTCGCGTGAGTGTAACAAACGTCAAACTACCAACCGGCGAGTTGAGTGACGCTGTAGACACTATGCGTCGCAATCCGCTTCACACAATGATAAAAAGTGGGTTTCTCGGTAGGCTTACTCTTACAACACAGAGAAGACAAGAACATACTGCGCTACTTTCACGTCTCCCAGAACAACGCAACTCTCATTACAACCGCTCCCTACTATAACTAATTCAGAAACTTTGGAAGAGCTCCTCTCAAAGATGGAAAACACCGTCGCTTGCGAAGAAGTACGGAAACTTTGCGACGCTGACACCAAGCGGTGCGCTCTTTTTCCTACTAATTTTGAACATTTGCGTTTACATGGGACCTGGAGGTTTTCCCATAGGCGGTAGGAACAGGCAGGACGGTCGAGTTGGAAAGAGAAGTCTTGTGTTAGATTTTCCCAACAAGGACAACCTCTGCGTCTTCCGCCACATTTCCTTTCACTTATACAACACCAGCAAGCGCGCTTCAAATTTGTTACGTCAGTTCTGTCCCGCTGCCACACGTGAAACTTTTCCTCCCGACGGACATTCCAGAATCTACCCTTACAACATTACCTTTCGATTTCGAGGCTTTCTTCAGACCGTGCAGAGAACCGTCGACTGAACACGTGTCCCTGCTGTGGGATCACGTCCCTTTGTCGGCTAGCGTCACATCCGACTTTCCGGGGTAGGAGGGGACGGTGTACCTCAGAGAATCCGACGCAGATTCCGACCCCTTGTTAGACCGAGTTTAAAATCACATAAACGAGAACGCCAAAGTCATCGAGAAAGCTGTGCTAGAACTTTACCGACCAACGTTAGCGAAGTTACATGTGGCGATAGGTGAAGCTCTCCTGCTAGCAGAAGCGACATTCACCCCTTCTCCAGGCGGCTTCGCTGCAGCTCACACCAGACAACCGTTAGTTCAACTGAAGAAGCAGCTTCTGAGATACATCCGTCAAGCTCCAGTCGTGAGCTTCAACACGGAGCGTTACGACTTGAACCTGATCAAAAATACGCCTTCACTCGTTCTTTGCCTCCGGAGACCGAAGAAACCAACAATTCAGCGTCATAAAGAGAAGCAATCAATACTTGACGGTTTACACACAGTTTTCTTGGACATAGTAGTCAACTATTTGGCACTTGGTTACAGCTACGCGAATTATTTGCGAGCTTTCACCAGAAACGAAGAGAAAAGTCGCTTTCCTTACGAATGGATGACGTATACCAAGAAACTGGTAAACAGAACCCTGCCACCGAGATCGGCTTTTGACAGCGAACTGACGGGCGTCAAAATGGCCGAAATCCGACTACGCCACATGTCAGAAAGTTTAGTACGACAAGAAGATGCAAACTATGAGAGATTACTTGATCCACTACAACAACGAAGACGTCAAACTTTTCATTAAGCTTTTGAAAAAATCACGCTAATTTTTTCCAAGATCGCAGCATTGTCATGTTGAAAGACGAGATCTCTCTCGCCAGTTTGACTTTACAGGTCCTCTTCCAAAACTTATAAGCTGTGTTCACAACGTTCCCTCCCTTCGACGCCGTCCTCCACGCTCTGATCAAAGAAAATCTAGTCAGTGGTCCTTCCATCATCTTCCATAGATTTCACGAGAAGGAGTGTATAGGTGTCTTATAAGTCGGCAGAGGGTGAATACTAGTGAAAAGGGAAGGCAGGTGTGCAAGTAGCTTTTCTAACAGACACGTGTGTGAACTAAGCTGCTTAAGTCTAAACCCACCTGCGGTAGAAGCTCTGTACTGAGAGAGTCTTTTCAGCCGTTTAAGAGGCTTATCTAGGACAGGGTACATAAGGAGTGAAACGCCGCTCTCACCAGTCACACTTTCTCCACCCGCCCTTCATCTTCGTAGCATCGTCCACTCTACGCTCGCTCAGCACGTTACGATGATTAGTTCTGCTATTTTCTTTATTTATGAAAGTGTTGACGCTACAGAGCATCGAAACCCTCTCGAAATGAGTCCAAGAAAGAAAAAGCAACTCCCACTTGAAGCAAGAAGAGAAACAGTGCCCTATGATGCATGTGAGGTAAAGAAACATTGGAAGGACGTCACCAAGGAGCAATGGATAGAAGCATGCTTCAACTTCATCGGAACAGTAGTTTCATTTGGACAGAGGGAAAAGATTTTGTTAGAGCTATTTTTCTTAGCTCCGTATACTTGGCCTGACTGTGGTGAAATTCCTTCAAGTTTGTCAGTCTTCGCCATACAAGTTATCAACTCCTTGAAGGAGCTTCGATATATGCAAGGCACTCAGGAGGAGATTGTCAAGAAAATGACGGAATTCGAAACAGGCGAAGACACAATATGGTGCGAGGAGACGACATATGCGGACGATGATCTGGAGTCCATCATTTGTAGCCCGTTGGAACATTATGTTAAAGACTTTGAGGACATGCTAGACAGCACTGAGATGAACCCGAAAGAGAGATCCCTTACTGCACAGAAAGAGGCCAAAGCTGTGTTGGAAAAGCACAAGTTTGGTCAAGGATTCACTCTTCAAAGCAGCTGTGTGAGTGTGATAAAAAGTCTTGTGTTGAAACATTCAGACATGAAGTTTTCGCGTGCTGTCGACACACTTCCTTTGCCTGAACTGATGATGAACATGATCGACCCCATCGTACCAACACGTTTCGACTCTGCCAATTGTCCCATGTATAAAATGGTTTCAAGTTTTGCCCGTGGCCGATGGCTAAACGATCCACTGAAGTCAGAAAACCTCCTTGATTTAATCAACTGACTAAATGTATTTTCTCATACTAGTATTAGTAGCATTAGTAATAGCGGCTACTCAGTCTCGTGCAGCACAAGCAGCAGCATCTGTCAGCAGCATCCGTGACATCGTCAGCAGCAGCAGCAGCTGCACAAGCAGCACAAGCAGCCACATCTGTCAACAGTATCCGTGACATCGTCAGCAGCTGCAGCAGCTGCACGAGCAGCGCAAGCAGCCCAAGCAGTAGCATCTGTCAGCAGAATCCGTGACAACGTCAGCGTCAGCAACTACAGCAGCTGCAGCTGTCAGCAGCTGCAACAGCTGCACGAGCTGCACAAGCAGCAGCAGCAGCAGCAGCAGTAGTGTAGACCGCTAAATTCGAGATGACGTCATGTCTGTTTCTTAGCATCGACATTCGACATGAGACCTAGTGACATTTGACATGAAGCTTGAAAAACATAGTGACAGGTGACATGAGCAATTCTTAAAATCGCCATGAGATATGAGCATAATTAAGCGACATCGACATGTGCCATGGCTATTTTTTTTTAAGACAAACGCCGTAGTCTCCTCATCCAGACCTCCGCTAGTAGCGCTCTATAAGCGCAAGCTGTGGCTGTGAACCCCCTCCTCCCACCGTACACACGGGTAAATATCAGAGTCGGCCAATGTCGCCAATACTACTCTCATACAAGGGTCAGGCGCTGCTGGACTATAATAGATGGGTCAAGGACTATTCTACTGAGGGTCAGGCTACGCCGGACATTCAATAACAAGCTGGACTTTGGCAAATTTGCTTGAAAGTCTGGTCAGCAAGAGTCCAGCATACTCTCCCAAGAGTTCAGCATTGCCAGACTATGGCATGAGGATCCCGCATGGTCAGACTTTCAAGCAAGTTTGCCAAAGTCCAGCTTGTTATTGAATGTCAGGCGTAGCCTGACCCTCACTAGAATAGCCCTTGACCCATCTATTATATTCAAGCAGTGCCTGACCCTTGTCTGAGAGTAGAATTAGCGCTATTGGGTGCCTCTGATATTTGCCTCTGTGTAGTCAAACCTCGCCTGAGAGAGACATACTTCAGAAAGAAACGAAAGCAGATTCCGACATCGGTGTGTGACGATCACTTAGAGCTTTTCGTGAAGATAAAACGGAAAAAAGTGCGAAAATAGTGTCCGCCGCCCGGCGGATGTTGTGAGAGACGTTACCTTCACGATCTGAGAACTTCGGGGCTTATGTAAACGGCGTGGGAAAGTGACGGGATCCTAAGTCTCAACCCTAAGACTTACATTTGCTACGATCGAGTCAGCAGCACCAGTGAAAGAAAATCCCAAAAAAAGAGATGGCGTGCAAAAAGTTTACAGAAGTAACAAAACCCTAAAGAATCAATCGTCATCTTAGATGTTTTCGCAAACGAAAAACTCTCCTTGCGGTAAATAGAAATTTCAAAGTGGTACGAACCAAAAATGGACACTTACACCATAGAGAAAGATGACGTGCGCTACTTGTATTATAAGCGTCGCGTGCATTCTAACGGTGTGACAACAAGTCCTTTAAAAATATGAAAAAAAAGTGTGTTATTGATTGATTGAGCGCATCTTTTCAAAAATAGCGTGTTTATTAGAATTTAAAAAAAGAAAATAAAAAAATAAATAAAATTATTGTTGTGTTTTATTTTCATACGTCTTCTTTTATTAGTAAGTAAAAAAAATTATAACAATTAACTAGCGTGTCCTCTTAAAGTGACACTTCCTCCAGTCGCTGCTGATCGCCTAATTTAAGCATGTGTCGTCGTCACTTCTAGTCACGTGACTCATCAGGTCACTTCCGGTCACGTGATCCTAAAGTCGATCACTTCCTAAACAAAAAAAAATTAAGAGACACATTTCTTCATGACCCAACCAATCAGGGGTCTCCATTTGACCGGAAGTAGTCCCCTCATTTGCATAATGGGTCACTTCCGGTGTACCAGCCAATCAGAAGCCTCTTACTAAGTCAAGGTCACGTGACGTCACTTCCAGTATGCCCTTATATGGACATGTGAAGGTCACATGACGTCACTTCCGGTATGCCCTTATATGGACGTGTGACGTCACTTCCGGTCAAATGGAAGCCTCTGATTGGCTGCGTCATGACCTTGACCTCTAACTAGGTCAAGGTCACGTGACGTCACTTCCGGTATGCCCTTATATGGGCATGTGACGTCACTTCCGGTCAAATGGAGGCTTCTGATTGGCTGCAGGTCGATTGAGTAATAAACAGTAGTTAACTATAGTCCCGTTCCGATACATACTATACTACTAACACATGTCGACCTATCTGTCGACCTGTCTGTCGACCTGTCTGTCGACCTGTCTGTCGACCTGTCTGTCGACCTATCTGTCGACCTATCTGTCGACCTATCTGTCGACCTAAGACATGTCGACCAATTTTTTATTTTTTTTTTTACTCTTATTTACATTGAAAAACTACTATGGACTTGTCTTTGGGGGGGCCCCAAGTCCGGGGGGCCATTTGTCCCGGGGGGCCAATTTTCAGGGGGGCCACAAATCAGGGGGCCAAATGTCAGGGGGCCAAGTGTCCGGGGGGCCAGGAGTCCTGGAATCGTCAAGTCAATGCTAAAGGATACCTGTCACAAGCTGTTCTTAACAGTTGACGGCTTGACAGCACCCATTTCTGAAATGAAAACTCACTGAAACTCTACAATTGGCTGCATGTTACTGTGTGTTGACAGTTGACACCTTGACAGTAGTGATTTCTCACTTGCAAATGTGATAGTAAAATTGAAGTTGAGATGTGAAAGTGAATTTCCATTTCAATTTTCACTTTCAAAAGTGAATTTTCATTTCAATTTTCTTTCCAAAAACTGAATTCTCATATCGAGAGCTGAATTCTCATTTCAAAAACTGAATTCTCATATCGAAAACTGAATTCTCATATTGAAAACTGAATTCTCATATCGAAAACTGAATTTTCATTTCTGAAATGGAATTTCACTTTTTGGCCCTCCTGGGCCACTGTATATAAGGCACACCAGCGATCTGATTCGCGTACTAGCCGCGGCTTATACGCGAGGTTTTACGGTGCATCCAATGGGAGGCAGTGTGCCTTCATGCCAAGAACAGTCCATTAACAGCCCATGTAGAAATTACCATAGTATATTATACAAAATATGTCAAGCCCTACAACAGAAATTTAGTGGATGTAATCTAGCTTACCTCCCATGGCGGCAGGGGTCAATGTTAGTCTTGTCGTAAGGAGAGAGTGAGATGCCCGTTATACACCTGTGTGTGCTGCCTCACTCAATGTGTACACTGAACATGGCAGCTTGATATCCATGGGTACATTTATACTTCCCTTTCAGTTAGGAAATTAGTGTATACGTCATTTACCCTTTAAGGGCTGCATAATACTTTAATGCAATATACTATGTGTCTTTCTGATACATGAATAGCACTCCTGGCAAGTAAGTTGTCAGTGCTGCATTCAAGCATCATGCCGCCCCTATTTTGTTGATACACATACACACATATATATACAAGCTCGCCAGAGCTGCACTCATGCATCATGACGGCCAAGGGGAGAGCACATTAAAGTACTATTATAGCCGCTATTATACCTGCTTCACACTAGGCTGACTAAGTGTGTCATAGACACCAACCCCCCCCCCCCCCCCCCCTCCACACCACCACCACCACCACCAGTCACCATCAGACCGTACAGCTTGTTACCTTCTAATTTTTTTGAAAAAAAACATGAAATGGTTTAAAACAAATGGAAATAGAATAAAAAAAAGCGAGGGTGGGCCCTCCCCTACATAAGGTGGCCCTTTGCACAGGTGGCCCCCAGTCCAGGAGGCCCCCAGTCAGCTGGCTCTGTGTCAGCTGGCCCAAAATCCAGGTGGCCCAGTGGTCTGGTACCGGCTCTCAATATTAGTCATGGGACTTCTATAATCAGGCTACCAATTATAATAATCCCTTTTGTCGAGCCTTGCTCAAAAACAATCAATATAGATGAAGATATTGAAATATAGATTCGGGGCACGCATATTATTCAATCCACTATGGTCAGTGAATTAAGTGTTATAAGACACAACGAGGAAGTCACATTGAAACTTTGGGGGTTACCAATGACATGGAAAATACCATCAGTATTATTGGAGCGCTGAGGATCTTAAAAGCGGTAATATGTATGCAGCCACATTAATTGCCACATCCTCCACCACGTGGTAGTACTGTCTCAGTTCCAAACACCTAAAGCAGACGACATGCAGTGCTCCCTGCCGTCCTACAGCCTACTCTGTGTATAGGGGAGCCTCCTGTCCATACCTAACACACTGTTGTCGTTTTAAACTGGCTATTCAAACAGGTGCCTGTCCTTATGTGGTTATTATATTGACAGCTCTGGGTGTTTTCATGTGTGACCCATTTTAACTAAATGGGTCGGAAGTCGGACATATAAAATGTTGAGATATTGCCAGATTCTTGTACTTTCTTTGTTAATTAAATTGAGATAAGTAACATTTAAATTACCGGTAGATATCAACTATATTACACAATACAATTGTCAATCCTATGGTGATCACAATACATAGGTTGTACAAGTAGTATTCATTTTGTCCTATTTTAGTCTTGTCATAATAAAAAAGAGCCATATTTTCGTGACCTCACACCCCTTTGAATTTAAGTTCTGAAAACTCATTAACATCAATTTAATCTCCAGGCCCTTTTACATGCTAGTACAGAGGACTAATTGCTAAATTACCATGGAGAGACATTGTCAAAAAACGCAATATATAGGTTATACAAGTAGTATAATTGTGTCCTATTTTAGTCTTGTCATACTAAAAATGTGCCATATTTTCGTGATCTCACACCCCTTTGAATTCAGATTCTGAAAACCCATAAATATCAGCTTAATCTCTAAGCCCTTTTACATGTTAGTACAGAAGACCTATTGCTAAATTACCATCAAGAGACATTGTCAAAAAACGCAATACATATGTTGTACTACCGGTAGTAGTATAAATCGTATCTTATGCCTTCAAAACATTGCCAGGTACGTAATTTGTTCCCAAAGTATGCTGTTCGATCTATTTAGTTATATTATACAGTCAGCTCCCTTTAATGTTGGCCTGGGACTATGACAAAGTGGTCCCAGTAGTGGAGTCAATTTCTATACACCTTCTTCCAGAGCCCGAACCTATTCTGTCTGATGACGGCACACTGAAAATCCATAGGTTGAAAGGGTTGGTCAGTACAGACTAACCTAGGTTGGTCATATGAGTGTTAGTCACAATGGCAAAGTTTTATACAGAAATGACCAAGGGGTCAGTCAGTAGTGGCCGAACTAGGCTCATCATTGGTGTGTTGTATTTGTATACCACTAGTTGGGGCCACCTGTGATGACCACTCAGTGGCTCCCCCTGGAAATGAAAAGACTAAAGTGGGTTGGTCAGTAGTGACCAACCTCACAATAATAACTAATCTATGTTGGTTGTATAGGGAGCCAAAAAATGACTAACTAGGTTAGGTACTAGTGCACTGTAAGAAGTTACTGTATTTAAACAGCATAATGTGCTGTACATTTACAACACCTTTTGCTGTAGTTGGTATTACAGCACTATTTGCTGTATAATTACAGCATTGTGTACTGTAAATTGTCTCCGGAAATGTTGCTGTACATTTACAGTACATTGTGCTTTAGATTTTTCGCCGCTAGGTGGCAGCAGTAGACCATTTCTGTATTAATCATTCCACCCAACCCTTTCCCGAGTCAAATAAAACCTCACAAACTCTCAAGAGATTGTAGAATAAGAATGGATGAGAGACTGAATGCAGTTATCATAAAGTGTATTGATATTTGCATAATTGTGTTGAATAATACAAAAACACAGCAAAAGTATAGAATAGACACCACATTTGTGGTAAAAGTTAAATGATTAAATGCCCGGACTGTGGAAAAGCTGGCATCACATACGGTTCAGCTGTATTAAAGCAGGATTAAATCATTACATTGTGTAATGTGTATTATCCTGGCTGAGATTGAACTATTATGCAGGAAAGTACTCTCCATGCATGCATATTGATTGATATAAATTGATGAGGACAACAATATGAAACCTACAGTAGAAGTTGCTGTAACTTTACATCACCCAGTTGCTGTACATGTACAGCAAAATCTACTGGAACAAAAGTTGCCAGCAACTCTTGCTGTAGATGGACAGTAGAAGTTGCTGTAGATTACAGTAGAAGTTGCTGTAAATTTACAGTAGAAGTTGCTGTAAATATACAGCAAGTCAGTCTACAGCAAAATCTACTGGAACAAAAGTTGCCAGCAACTTTTGCTGTAGGTGTACAGTACTTACTTCTTACAGTGTGACTGAGAGATTGGGCGTATAGGGAGCCTAGGAATATCAGTGCACAGTCAGTCATCTTGTTCCATACCTCCTGCACTGTATCAGCCAAATCACACTTCCCCTTCAGTACACCTACCGCAGGGTGGGAGAAGGTGAAGTTGAAGTTGAAGTTTGAAATTTGTCTTTATTGACCACAAATTTGACACGATACATGATTATGGTTTGCTTCAGTATAATACTCATAATTAAATCCCTTTTTGTCATAACAATAGGTACTTGAGATAAACCATATATAAATATAACATTTTTCACATGATCCAGACAATATATTTTGCACTTTTTAATCCATGTCAATAAAGAAGGACCTCCAATCAGCATGCTGATTATTCTTTGGAGACCCTGTTGTTGTCACGCATTTATCAGGTTTCCATACCAACATCTTAGTACCAGGGATCTTCTTATCGGTTGGTGTAGCTTTAGTCTGGCATAATCTAGCTTTGTGGTTATGATGTGTGAGTGATTCATGCATTATGCTGACCCTGTCTTGTATCAACCCTGTAGGGACAGCATGACAAGTGTAGAGGTCGCGGAAAACTTAGTCATTGGATTGGCAGGGAATCGAACCACAGACCTCTTGCACCAGTGACAAGCGTGCTAACCGTTACACTACCAACCCGTGTCTGACTGTTCTCCTCTCCCTACGTTACTGGATCGGTATGGTACAGAGGGGGAGGATTACCCAGGTGTTTCACCCCTTTGGGCTCTCCACCAGGGTACGGGGAATCCGACCCCTACACTACCCCCATCAGCTTCCATCATATCCTCTAGATTTAGATTTTTCCGGGGGTTACCAACCCTGGGCTTTCTCTCCCTCCTAGAACGGGCTTTATCAAGCAGTTACAGAGAGTCCCAGCCCCCGGAGTATAGAGGCACCTAGCACCAGGCATTCTCATCCACTGGAGACCGAAGGTCCCAATGGGCCTTTATCAAGCAGTCGTTGAGATACCCTGGCTTCCCAGTGATGGAAGCTTTCTACACCATACCGATTCAGCCAATTTGTTGACTGAACTCCATGCTGAACCCCAACTGCCTGTACTGGGGACCAACACTTCCCAACCTGCTCCTCCAACTACCAACCGCCAGCAGGTGGCCAATCCCCAGCAAGCTGGAATGCTCCAACCGTCCACAGTCAACATACTACCGGATTCATCGCGGCAGATCCACCAGTGTAGAGGTCGCGGAAAACTTAGTCATTGGATCGGCAGGGAATCGAACCACAGACCTCTTGCACCAGTGACAAGCGTGCTAACCGTTACACTACCAACCCGTGTCTGACTGTTCTCCTCTCCCTACGTTACTGGATCGGTATGGTACAGAGGGGGAGGATTACCCAGGTGTTTCACCCCTTTGGGCTCTCCACCAGGGTACGGGGAATCCGACCCCTACACCAGTTAAATATAAGTCAGGTGTGCTATGTAAGTAACAATCATGGCTCACTGTGTTATCCACTATCTCAGTATAATTTCGTTAATCTATTAAGCACTATGCACTGTAAAAAGTTGGTAACCATTTTTGTAGGCATACAGTAGATTCTACTGTAGGTGTACAGTTTATAGTAGGTAAGCAGTAGAATCTACTGTAATTCTGAAGTAGATTCTACTGCAGATCTACTGTAGATTCTACTGTGTACCTACACCAACCATTTACAGTGTTAGACCCATAACCATTTAAAGATAGCATGTTGCATTAAAGCAACATTTGGTGAGTTACTGTAGGCCCACAATTCCTCTGTAACTGTGACTTTCACTGTTACCTGCCAACTTTACGCCCACCTTTATGTAGGTTATATTGACAATGTAAGATAGGAGAGGTCAAGTAAAACACCCTGATAATTTAAGGTAGAACTGGTACTGTTATCATATTGATCAACTGCCATGAGTTGCAAAGTTTTATCTATGTTGGTCTCTAAACCTTGTCACTGAATCTTTATTTGCAGATTAAACTCACATAGACTACTAACCAAGTTATTTTCATGCGCAGATTCACAGTATTTATGCATTGATTTATTCAGTTCTACATTGGGTTTAAATTTCATACAAAGGAAAAGTATTGACTCAATCCTACATCAATTCTCACACTGAGTGATCTACTTCTTCTATGCACGCCTCCTCATACATTCAAATTGTCAGTTTCTGGGTTCAGAATTATTTGCACATGACTATGCAGAAAATAGGGGATTAACTTTAATACTTAATTTTATTTTTTTAATTCTTTAAAGGCCGATTTTTCTTCAGATACTAAATGTTACTTAAATGTATTCCACACACTGTTCAAGTATAATATTTAGAGAATAGAGAACCAAAAATGGGTTTTGTAGTTGGTCTAGACTATGGTGACTCTTAAAACGGTGACAACACCCGGACACAGTTCGATTAGGCTTTAATATACGTCGACTTTATTAAAAGGAGTGCTTCTTAGTATTAGTATCATCTTTGCATGAACCGTCGGTAAAACAGGTACAACAGGTATAAGAACATGATATGAATAATAGCACAATCTACGTCTTTATCTAAGTGGGCCTCGTCTTACACTCACCCGGTCAGATTCTCGGATGGGGTTATCAGCACATGACGTGGCATGACATGATTATATTGATTGTCAGAATAGACATATTTAACTTCAGCAATCTTTATTCACTTCATACTTTCTTCCACTTGCCACACACTATTTAAGATATCCTAAAGTTGATATTCAAGAAGTCCTTAATTGTTAAAGAGGTATCTCTTGTAAAGTTAAATTAGGGTCTACCTCAAATTACTCTGCATCATAGTCTAAATGCTGCGGCCCTTAGTTTGTAGTGGCTATCCCAGGTTAATCATAGGGATGTTGGTCAGGCATGATGAGCAATTGCTATTCAAATATGACTGAGGCAAAGCAACATATATGTCATATCCCTAGTAGCAAACACACTGGGGACCCGGACGGGGCCAGACTGTGTTTGCAAGTCTGGCCCGGAGTGGGCTAACCGACGGGCTCCCGTCGGTTTAGGGCACTGGGCTTTGGTCTGGCCCCGTGCGGGCTTCCCATGTTGGGCGCAGATCATGTTTTGGACGGGAAGCCCACTTTGGGCTCAGATCAGTTTTTGGACGGGCTTCCCACTTTGGGCTCAGATTGGTTTTTGGACGGGCTGAAAGTGGGTTCAGATCGGTTTTTGGACGGGTTGAAAGCGGGCTTAGATCGGTTTTTGGATGGGTTGAAAGCGGGCTAAGATCGGATAATTATGGGTTTTTAGAATCTATTCAATCATTCTCCAATGATTTCTGTATTTGTTCAACCAGATATCCTAGGTCCTGCTAATCAACCCAAGGCATAATCATACTCTTCCTACCCAATAATGGAAGTATCAAGCAGGCCTATTATCATCAGGTTTGAGCCATATGCAGCATAGACAAGTGTCTATGGTGCACATTGGCCTTCAAAGCCATAGTTCATACCTACATGGGGCACATGAGTCTTGTATTAAGATTGTTATGCCACAGAAATACTGTTTACACTGGATAGCTGCTTAGAGAACCTCCTTTTCTTCATTCAAATATATATTCTATCTTATTTCCAAACTGTGAGAACATCTATTTATTGTTTCCTATTCTACATCACTTTAACATTTTATTGTATTATTATATAATGTCAATTTCATCTGGCTTTGTTGGAAAACTCTAGATATTGTATAGTAGTGACATCTGGTGTCAATCATCAGAACTATGAGACCAGTTGCCCTGTCCAAACCCAACCTCAGCCCTCATCCGCCCGGAGTGGGCTAACCGACGGGCGCCCGTTGGTTTAGGGCACTGGGTTTTGGTGTGGCCCCAAGTGGGCTGCCCGAATTGGGCTCAGAACGGGTTTTGGACGGGTTTCCTGTCATCTGGCCACCATAAACCCAAAGCGGGTAGCCCTCTTTGAAACTGATCTGAGCCCAAATCGGGCAGCCCGCTTTGAAACTGACCTGAGCCCAAAATGGGCAGCCCGATCTGGGCCACACTTCAGCCCAGCCATCTGCCCAACATGAAACCCAGCTCAGTTTTGCCCAACTTCAAACAGCCAATCCGAGCTAAAACCAAATTGGCCCTGTGCGGGCTTGCTACTAGGGATATGACCTATGCCTTACTCAAAAAGAATTAGCCTAATACTCATTGAAATAGAGAAGATTAAGATGGGTTGGTACTATCCATGCAGCCTGACAGCACTAACTGACCTAGGTTGGTCGTATAGCGAACCAGAAAAATGACTAACTAGGTTAGGTACCATTGACTGATTTGTTGGCAAGTACTCGAGCCTAGAGATTTCCGGTGTGGGTAACATCGCAGAAAGGTTTAAGATATCCAAATAGCACGTAGACCTTAGTCCTTTGGATGTCTGCCATACCTCTGTGTCCGAGGCATAGTGGACTTCAGACACTAAATCAAACAAGTTTAATCTGACAAGGCAAAAGTGGCAAATCTATTAAGTGGTTCAACATTGCCATATCAATGGGTACAAATTCTCGCCTAACTTGCGTACAAACTGCACCTAGACTTTGGGACAATTCGATAAGCGGCACTAAGGTTCAGAAAATTGCTACTTTAGTACTCTATAAACAAGCAAAAACCCTTGTTTAAGCCACACCCTATATAGGCATGCTTGGTATTAAATTAAAGCTGCATTTGACTGGCGTACAAGCTGCAGCTTCTGTGCAATAATTTAAAGTACTGAGTGTTTGAGATAAGCGACAGATAGACTGGTAGTGGCTGTTAGATCAAGGGCAGTAGAACCCTGGCATTTAGCCCTAGTTCGATACCAGGGGTCATAAATTAAGTCTAAATCAATCTGCACAATAACTAAAGAGGACTTTCTGCTAATTATTTCAAGTCATACACAGAAACCAACTCTAGCATCAATATTGCCAAATTCAAAGACAGTATGATGAGAGGGCTATGTTTGGTGGAACTAAGTCAATAAGAGGACATTACATCACCTGCAAAATATGGCCATAGCTGAACTCAAGAGGCAAACCTAGATAAAGGTATTAATACATGTTTAAGATCATTGATCTAGGTTGATGGTTTGCTGATAGCATACATTGTTATCAACATTCTCTAAGATTGTCTTAACCATTTAAGGGTCACATCGTGCCTTAGTGCTCTGTTATTATAATGTTTAAATGCAGGCCTGGTGAATGGCCACACCAAGCCTGAATTCACTTATCATACTGACCCTATGGGATTGATGCGCTCTCAAAGAGTCGGCTACTGTTTGTTAATGTACAATATCATACAAGTCTTTGTCTGAATCCCACTATGTAGAATTTTATGAACTGTAAATGTAGACATTTTCGGGTGTATAAATTTTCGCGATTTGCTAAAAAGGGCAATTTCTTGTGTATTTTAATTCGTGATTTTTGGAATGTTTAAGTAGTGTGATTATATTGGATTAATAACCATGTTGCACATATTCTCACGGACTATTCATTTCTTTGGAAGTCGCTGAAATATGTCCAGCACGAAAATATCTACGCTTACAGTAATGTATTTAGACCCCAGTTGAACATAGATTTATGTTTGTAAATCAGACCTGCTGGTTTGAGAGTGGTAAATAAACCTTAATCTTTTGACATCTGTAAACCTTCTATGATTATGTAGTTGAGACCAAAATCCAACGTAGAATTATGTCTGACCTACATAACTGTGTTTACTGTGTGATTACTGAAACTGAATATAAGGACAAAGTGAAGTTGAAATAAAACAATCCATTATCATCAATGCAAACCATGAATTTTGTTTTTGTATTTTATCCAGTTAAGGGGGTCACTCTCATTTTCTGATGATACACAGACATCACTTCCCAACCATTTTTCCCAAATGCTATTAGTAACCTACTGGCACTACATTGATCCACATGCCAACCCATCATGCATGAACCAACCCCTTAGAGTTTGAATGATGCAAAAGTAACTCATTCTGTGACTAAGACTATATCACATTATATCACTCTGCTATCCTTTGAATATTTATACCCCAGAGGGTTAACTATTGTAATGTATTCTTTTTGAAAGTCAATGGTGGTGTCAATGTGAACGTCTTCGACTGGGTGCCATCTTTGACCGGCCCCCATAAAAAAAGATTTAAGAAATGTAAATTTCTTTGATATGTAAGGGATAGAATAAAGAAAATGGAGGTGGTTATACCTCCATAACATGTCTTGACCTGCCTTAAACAAACCATTTTCTGTTAGGAGGTCAAAGATGGCACCCGGTCAAAGATGGCACCCATTCAAAGACGTTCACATTGGCCCGATCTGGTGAGACACAGCCAAATACACACAGTCATGATCCTGCCTCAGAATCTTACATGATCAATGTAGAAGGAGGCGTGTAGAGATAAAGTCATAGATTAGTGTAAAGATTGATATGGCATTGTGTATTATGTACACTCCCACCATGAATCAGGGCAGGTCTTAAGGGTATATAGCAGCCTTTAAGTTATCACATGCATGGTGATATATTACGATAATATGCATTTGACACTAAGATGTATAGGAAACACTAGTTACCATTAATTCTCAAGCCGCGGCTTCTACGCAAATCAGACTCAGCTTTAATTTGATACTAAACATGCCTATATAGGGTGTGGCTTATACGAGATAGTATAATGTATCACACAGTACCAAAATCCTTCTAATCAGATACCCATTTCAGCTTATAGGGTTATCCAAAGTTTTCATGCGAGTATGTGAGGATTTATGGCAATCTGTACACATTATGTTGGGCCCTTAGATGGGATATCCTTAAGAGGTACACAGAGCTAATACTTGAGACGTGTTATCGATATAGTCATGTGCTGTCCAAGAGGCGGCCATACAGTAGACAGGTAGCAGTAGGGAAGAAGGGAGCAGAGAGATTGGCAGGCTTTCGTGTATTGTGCCATATAGCCAGAGAAATAGTTAAACAGCTGAGGAGGCTGCGGTTAGTACATAGATCAGGAGCTATGTTCTATGTTCTACTCTTTACCCTCCTAGTGGGTGCCTGCAGTGCAGACCCACTTGGAGGACACCTTCCAGGGAACCGGCCCCAGGAGGGGGTCCACACACACCCACTGGGAGGCCATTTCCCAGGGAACCAGCCACAGCAGGCAGTCCATGCAGAGGAGGGAGCTCAATTATGTGGTAACCAGACGGAGTGTACATATAGTGGACATGATGTGATTTGTAAAGGACCTGGTGTGAAAGAAATACCTTCAGATTGTCCTGCTGACATCACGTCCTTCGACCTTCAAAACACCATTATAAAAATGATACCCGACAGGGCTTTTGACAAGTACACTAGCCTTACAAAAATTACTTTTTGCTATAATGACCTACAGAGTATAGCTAAAGGTGCATTTATTGGACTACCAAATCTTGAAACCCTATACCTAGATTACAATGAACTGTCAGATTTGAACTCTAAAGATGTGCCATTTGAAGGTTTGTCCTCTCTCAAATTTGTGTCTTTAATGGGCAACAAATTGACCATTTTCCCCTTACATCTGTTTGCCAATGCACATGGCTTGGAGACATTTATAGTAAGCTTTAACCAGATCAGTGATATGGGACCTAAAATAAACTCCCTACAGAATTTAACAGATATTAGTCTGATTTATAGCAAAATAACTGTCGTACATAATGGACGGCCCTTCATGGATATGCCATCACTACAGAAGTTGGAGCTGAAAGGTAACCCCTTCCACTGTGACTGTCAGGCATTGTGGATGGTGGAGGCTAGGGAGGCAGGTAAAGACTGGGCTATGGCATGGGACACAGACCCACCGGAATGTAGATCTCCATCATGGATGGACAATAAGGACATTACCAAACTGTACCCTGAGGACCTGACATGTGAACCCCCCGTTATTACACCTATCACATCAACTAACATCACCCGCACTAAGGACATGAAACTCAAGGTGACTAAAATAGCAAGATTAAAGCTTGTGATTTGTTGTTCAAGACAAAACTTATTTGCATTTTTAGACAAAAACGACCATGGGTGAAAAAAAGTCTTGTGATTTTCTGATGGGCTACTTGAAACATTATTTATTTATAAATATAATACTTTCCCTGCTTCTCAACTCATCCTATGTAGTATCTGCTATTTGGACTGACTGTTTCAGTGCTGCATAGTGCTTTAATACAATAGGCTTTATGTTGTCATTCCTACATGACATTCAGCCCCAGTGAGTCTACTTGCCAGGGCTGCGCATGTGGGAATGCATCATGCTGACCCCTCAGAAAGCACATAATGAAATGTATATGGACATTAGATCACTAAGCAGTTCTTAAAGGGTTAATAGCTAATGCATTTTGCCTGACTTATGATAAATGTGTGTTTGCTTCAAAACTGCTATGGACATACATGTGTACTTTTCTTCAGGCTATGATGAAGCGTGGACTGGCCTACAGTACATGGGTGGCCCCAGACGGCAAAATTGCAAATGACATGACTCGAGGCCTGACAGGTGCCAAGTCAGAGATAAAGGTAAAAATAGCATGCTTGACAGGATAAACGCTCTGAGCAAGTCTTATCTCAATCTTGACAATTAAGATAAGACATGCTTAGAACATTTATCTGTGCACTCTGGTGAGCTAGGTGGTATTTGCTATATGACGCACATGGCAACCAAGTGATTAGACAACACACATATCACCTGTAATATATTATCTCTAGATGGCACCACTGTAAGTAGGGGGGGGTGATAAATCTACTTTTCTTCGGGGACAGGCTCAAACTATGCATTTGGGTCCAAAAACACAGGAAATCACAAAAATATTTTTTTCGGACCCCCGTGACCCCCCCGTACATGGGGTCCGAAGATCGGCCAAAAAGTGAGAAAACAGCCAAAATTCAGGCTTTCAGATTCCTTCTCAAATGTCATCATGTCTTCATAAAAATGGTCAGAAACCTTCATATGGGACCCAAAGAGACCATTTAAATTCATATTGTTGTGATTACAGAGGTGTTACCCCCTCTGGGAGGTGGTTCGTTCTCGATAAAATACCGATAAATCAGCTTTTTTGAAGACTTTGCTCCCATACAATCAGGTCCCTTACTGCCATAAAAGAGATCATCAGGACACCCAATCAGGCAGATTAAACCCTTCTGGAGGGCCCCCTCTTTCTGTTAACTCCCCCATATGACCCCCCCCCCCCCCCCACAGCATGCACCAATAGTCATCAGATAACTCTCCCCCCCCCCCTTTGCCTCCACATTACCCTATACTGAAATAATGCATTATCAGACAGTTTGAACCTTTCTGGAAGGCTCCCTGTTTCTGTTAACTACCCCCTATGACCCCACCCCCCCCTCACCCATCCCCACCCTCCCCCACCCTCAACCTGAACTAATAACCATAAATCCCCCCCCCCTCGCCTCCATATTACACAGTACAGCAGAATGATGGGATCTTTCAACATTCAAGCATGTCCATTGATTAAGACGGTGCTGCGGGATAAAGAGGGGTATGGGGTATGAAGAGGGCCCAGAGCCCCTCTCTCCCCCCCCCCCCCAAACCTTTCCAAGAGGAGGGGTGCCTAAGCACATAGATCTTGGGACTCCAACCATCAGCCGACCCCTCCCTTCCTGTGGCACAGCACACAGCATTGCCTCTCATGGTATGTATCCCACCACCTGGGAATGGGACAATGGTGTGGTTAAAAGAGGGGGCCCAAGGCCCCCCCCCCCCCAAACCCTCCTCCAATGCTTCAGAATGAGTGAGCTGGGGTCCTGGTAGGTCTATCAACTGCTATCAACAGCTGATAGAAGGATACTGCACTTCAAGTCAAATCTGGGTGCAATATTTGGTCATATATCAAGATATGTATTCATCTGTCCTCAAAGTTTGATATTTGGTTCTACCAACTTACCCTTTACCCCATATGGGGGATGGCATAGGTCTACCAGGCCTATGATATATTTTCATATATCTGAATATTGCAGTAGCACCCTCAGATTTTGCATGTATGCCCATCTTTGACAAAATCTGATCTTTAGCATTGCAAATGAGGTATCAGGGTAAGAAGATATGGACACCAGTCCTTATTTAGGGCCATTTGCAGCCCCCCCCCCCTCACCCCTACCAACTATGCATTTAACTTGGTTAAGTTGGTTAAGTTGTATCAGGCTATTGGTGATGTTGATATCAAATCTCTGTTATAACTATTATATAATTACTACATATAATGTATATAGTCCCATGTGTAATTAGCATAAAGCAGTCATCTTGACTATGAATACACATGGGGTGGGGTACTAGGCATAGAATGGAGGGGGAAGTGGGTTGTGACTATTGGTAGGGTAACCCAAAATGAATATAGAGACCTTTGAAAGGGTATTATCTATCTGATCTAAACTCATTTTAATATGCAGACAATTCAAATATATTGAAGCAAATGCCTGCAAAACAGCTCATGTATCTCCATTACATCAAGGATGATGCACTTCGAAAATTTGGGTTATATTCATGCAATCACAAGAATATAACCTTTAATTGTCTCTTTGGGTCCCTTATCAGTTTTCTGTTAAGGTGCTGAAGCCATTCATGTATGATGAATAGATTTTAAGAGATCTGATGGTTGGAGTGCTTAGATGGGCTGAGGGAGCCCTCCTCTTAGGTCTGTATAGGGTAAGGGAGGGAGGTCTGGGCCCCCTCCATACCCCATACCCAACTTTTAAACACACCACTGTCTTACAAGACAGGCTAGGTGTATGTAAATGCCTATTGATGTCTTGACATTCTGTATACAGTGTAATATGGAGGCGATGGGGGATTGAGAGTTATCGGATGGCTATTGGTGCATGCTGAGGAGGGGGGATGGCTGGGGAGGGGGGGGGGAGATCATAGGGGGTAGTTAACAGAAAGAGGGGGCCCTCCAGAAGGGTTCATGAGGATGTTTTATGGCAGTATAGGGACCTATTTGTATGGGAGCAAATGCCTTCAAAAAAGCTGATTTCTCGGTATTTTACCATGGTCAAACCACCTCCCCAGAAGGTGCAACACCCCTGTAATCACAACAATATGACTTCACATTATCTCTTTGGGTCCCAAATGAAGGTTTCTTACCATTTCCATGAAGACATGGTGAGGTTTGAGTAGGAATCTGAAAGCCTGAATTTTGGCTGTTTTCTCACTATTTGGCCGATCTTCGGACCCCATGTACGGGGAGGGGGGGGTTACAGGGGTCCGAAAAAAATATGTTTGTGATTTCCCGAGTTTTGGGTCCCAAATGCATAGTTTGAGCCTGTCCCTGAAACCGTACGACAAAATTAGCGATTTAACACCCCCCTACTGTGAGTTGGCAACATTGTTTTATATATGTGACCCATTTTAATGAAATGGGTTGGAAGTCGCACAAAATGTTGTGATATTGCCATATTCATTTACAGCTCATCAAAAGCTTTCATTTCGTATGTGACATGTAGTATATTGGCCAGTTTGGACCCTTTCATGATATTTTTGATACTTTTGTGTTGAATTAAATGAAATTTGATTAAAATGAGATAATTTAAATTAGATATTATCTCAATTATACAATACAATTGTAAATCCTATGGCCATCATTTTGGGAATAATGGGTGTTGAAATATGGTTTGTAACTTAGTATTCCAGAAGACAACTATTCACATGTTAGAAAAATATCAAAAACTCATTTTTCAAAATTTTTATATTTTCCACGCTATACTACTTTAACAGCCCATATCTAGGCTCCTTAAAGTATGACTTCCTACCAATTTAGTTAAAACGGGTCACATATCTGGGGCTCTGCCCCAAAATCCCCCTTACATTCTTTCTATATTTCTGTTTCTTTTTAAAACTAATAACATCACCCATTTACTTTACCTTTAACTTCACTGCTTTGTGCATTCTAAAGGATGGAACTATTGGCGTTGTACTGTATTGGGACTACATATTAGCAGTACCGTATTGGACGTAATAAGCACCCTCCCCCTAATAAGTGCCCCCTCTTTTTTGAGGCATTTTAGAAAGGGTCGAATTGTGCGATTTAGGGGACATTAAAACGTCATAAAAATAATTTGATAAGCGCCCTGGGCAATGGCAAAGTTATATTCAGAAATGACCAAGGGGTCAGTCAGTAGTGGCTGACCTAGGTTCATCATTGGTGTGCTGTATTTGTATACCACTAGTTTGGGCCACCTGTGATGACCACTCAGTGGCTCCCCCTGGAAATGAAAAGACTAACGTGGGTTGGTCAGTAGTGACCAACCTCACAATAATAACTAATCTAGGTTGGTTGTATAGGGAGCCAAAAAATGACTTACTAGGTTAGGTACTAGTGACTGAGAGATTGGGCGTATAGGGAGCCTAGGAATATCAGTGTATGTGACACTGTGCCCTGACGATGCATGATGCTTGTGGGGACGAACCTATTGTGATGCCTTGATAAACATATCCTACCAGACTACTGGCCCACCTCAGTTACCTCTATAATGCCCTTACACACCCCAATGCCTTCTCTCCAAACAGAACTCAAGAATGTCACATGTTAGAAGCATGTGTATTTCCTGGGAAATGCACAAACTGTATACCACAAGATAGACATGGGCGATTCCCGAAAATAGTGAAATTGTAAACATTTGCGTTTTCCTTTTCAGTTGTCACAAGTAACAGATACGATCGAGCACACAAATCTCTCAACTGTGGTGACAATGCTTCATCTCTCTAGTGCTTTTGAGATCACCGGACAAGTTAAGTTCACGCTGGTGGGTACTAATGCAGGGGGTAACTCTAGCATCACCTTCTGGGTGAGTGCTGCCAATGGCGGACCTCCCATGTGTACAGCCATCGTCCTCCTCCTGCTGATATGTTCAAAGATCATCACCGGGTAGAAGCTTACCCTCCGACTGAAGTATGCACACATATAATTATGTGACCCATTATTACAAAATATGTTGGAAGTCATACTGATTACTTTTAGACAGTATATTTCATACTTTTTCATTGAAACAAATGAACAGGAATAAGATAAGTAATGTTTAAATCTGATGAACTGTATTACTCAATACAATTAAAAATCCTATGGCCACCATTTTGGGACTAATAGGGATTGAAAAAAAAACCACTGAGTCTAGGAGGACCTGGCCCCTGGTATGGGGGTCCAGTTGGAACTGGCCGGGGTAGGTCCCAGGTGGCCAGGTACAAGTGGGGCCACCTGGTGAGATCATCCGTCAACACCCCAGCCAATCAGTGTGACATATTGGTTGGACCCATATATTCATAGAACATGATTACTATGTGTATAATATGAGACTATTTTGAATGAGAAACATGTGTCACTGTAAACTATATTGTTGTTACTGAAAATATTGACATGAGTTCCAACAATTGTGAGTAACCTCCCTATTACGTATAATCTGTTATCACTGATCATTTTTCTCTGTCCCCAACATACAACCCCATATCTTTGAATTATGTTCTATGTGCATATATAAATCCCATTCATTGGCAACTGAAATGAAAGTACAATGTGAAGTTTCAATAAATTACTAATCCATTATCCAGAAACCATATTTCTTCATCGCCTCGTTGTTGTTGCTACATTTTATAATTGCATAATGTGCAATCAAGGTTTCACAGTATCTGTAATGCAATGTTGATTACCTTAACTGATTATTCACTTGCTATCAGTTGTTTCTATTTGGGCTGGAATATCTATAAAATAATTATGTTAAACCATTAACACAGCTTGGCAGGAAAAATCGATCATAAGACTGTCCTTAGTCAAATCCAAAGCTATATCTCCCATGCTTAAACTCTAACCAAAAGAAGAACACTTCCCAGACATAATAATTTTGCAGTCCCTGGGCCTACAGTAGGCATGTATTTTAAATACCATAGTAACATTATAGGAACAAGGAATTTAACGATGTAAGTGTGATTTATGTATTGGTTGCCATGGAAACAGGGACAATTGGAATTTTTTTTCTCTTTTCTCCACAGTGATATATCATGGATTACCATAAATGTCCTTAAGATAAAAATGTCTGAAAGGAAGAATAGAAGTGAGCAAAAGGTGGCGACAGTGGGCAGATTTCGGCAGGAAATAGCATCAGTTTTTACCACAAATTCATTTTTTAGGGTAAGGTAATTACCCTAGTAGCAAGCCCGCACGGGGCCAATTTGGTTTTAGTTCGGATTGGCTGTTTGAAGTCGGGCAAAACTGAGCTGGGTTTCATGTTGGGCAGATGGCTGGGCTGAAGTGTGGCCCCGATCGGGCTACCCATTTTGGGCTCAGATCAGTTTCAAAGCGGGCTGCCCGATTTGGGCTCAGATCAGTTTCAAAGAGGGCTACCCGCTTTGGGTTTATGTTGGCCAGATGACAGGAAACCCGTCCAAAACCCGTTCTGAGCCCAATTCGGGCAGCCCACTTGGGGCCACACCAAAACCCAGTGCCCTAAACCAACGGGCGCCCGTCGGTTAGCCCACTCCGGGCCGATGAGGGCTGAGGTTGGGTTTGGACAGGGCAACTGGTCTAATAGTTCTGATGATTGACACCAGATGTCACTACTATACAATATCTAGAGTTTTTCAACAAAGCCAGATGAAATTGACATTATATGATGATACAATAAAATGTTAAAGTGATGTAGAATAGGAAACAATAAATAGATGTTCTCACAGTTTAAAAATAAGATAGAATATATATTTGAATGATGAAAAAGGAGGTTCTCTAAGCAGCTATCCAGTGTAAACACTATTTCTGTGGCATTAAAATCTTAATACAAGACTCATGTGCCCCATGTAGGTATGAACTATGGCTTTGAAGGCCAATGTGCACCATAGACAGACACTTGTCTATGCTGCATGTGGCTCAAACCAGATGATAATAGGCCTGCTTGATACTTCCATTATTGGGTAGGAAGAGTATGATTATGCCTTGGGTTGATTAGCAGGACCTAGGATATCTGGTTCAACAGATACAAGAAATCATTGGAGAATGATTGAATAGATTCTAAAAAGCCATAATTATCTGATCTTAGCCCGCTTTCAACCCGTCCAAAAACCGATCTAAGCCCGCTTTCAACCCGTCCTAAAACCGATCAGAACCCACTTTCAGCCCGTCCAAAAACCAATCTGAGCCCAAAGTGGGAAGCCCGTCCAAAAACTGATCTGAGCCCAAAGTGGGCTTCCCGACCAAAACCCGATCTGCGCCCAACATGGGAAGCCCGCACGGGGCCAGACCAAAGCCCAGTGCCCTAAACCGACGGGAGCCCGTCGGTTAGCCCACTCCGGGCCAGACTTGCAAACACAGTCTGGCCCCGTGCGGGGCCACAGTGTGTTTGCTACTAGGGTAGATTAGGTCAGAAACTTTACCACTCTGTTTTAAATTGATGAAAATAAGTTTGCATTGCCTCCTTCTTGTGTGTGGGAGCTATAGCTTCTTATGATAGTCTCAGGGCCCGACTCTATAATAATCGAGTCTTGGCATGCTTGTATAAAAAAGACTTGTTTTGCATACTTGACTTCAAAACACACCAGTCCATGTACACAGCCTGGGAGGAAATCACGATATAAATGTAGCAGTTCCACCAGTCCGATTTGGAGCCCTTGTAATGGCAAGGGGTACTGGTTTAACGAGTCTGATCATAGGTAGTTCACTACAAATTGGTGCCACAATAGAGCGATGCCACCTGTAAAATATCGGAAACAAGGATCATGAAATTCCATAGTTAACTTATAATGAATGGATATGGGGGCACGAGTGCTGTGTATCACTGTATAAAGCACGAGTTGCGAAGCGACAAGTGTATTTACATTAAATTCATCCTAATTTGGCCATTTTGAAGGATATTTACACAGACTATATCGAGCAAGCAGGGCACCATGTTGATTTTGACATCCCACCAACCCTGGTCTCTGATTGGTGGAGCTGAGCAGGGAGCATTCATTATTTCAAATGGACTAAACCACTTTCCCGCCCAGTGTTAAAGTCTCGGGTTAAAGTATACGACTGTACTCCGTCGGCGCAACTTGCTGTTTTGATAACTAACCCCTCTCCAGCAGACTTGAATATAGGCAGGGTTTCTCTCCCCATGTACCATGGTCGGAAATGCTTGGCGGCTAGCACGTCCGCCTCACACTCCCCAGGTCCCGGGTTTGACCCTGCATAAAAAAGACCTTTAGCAAACTCTACATAACATATGGTTCTAGCACTACAAGATCAACCTTGAACTTGATTTGTGGGAGGTCCTAAATATCTTTTACTTTTTCTCATCCATCTGATCATCTATATGAGAGCTATGCTGCAGGCCTTACTCCAGCTGTCTCGATCAGACACAGCATCAGACAGTGATAGGAAGCGTCGGACAGTGATAGGAAGGTCCCGAGTTCAATCCACGGTCAGACTTGTCATGAAACTATAGGTTCTTTATGTTTTGATCTATTTTTCTAAAAGTGATTCATGCTGACTAAAAACATCACCAGCCTTGAGAAGAGAACCCTAGACCTTCAGATTTGGTTTTACAATTAATTCTGCTGTACAGTAACAGTAGATTTTGCTGTTACTGTACAGTATATGTGCTGTTAACATACATGAGCTGACTTGTTGTAGGTCTACAGCACAATCTACTGGAACCATAGTTGCCCCCAGTATTTGCCGACCACGGTGTAGATCAGCATTAGTAGCAGGGTGGCCGTACACACAGGAGGTCCACCACCAGCAGCACTAACAGTGCCACTCAGTGCCGACCACGGTGTAGATCAGCAGGAGGAGTAGGGTGGCCGTACACACAGGAGGTCCACCAGTAACAGCACTAACAGTGCCACTCAGTGCCGACCATGTTGTAGATCAGCAGGAGGAGGAGGGAGGCCGTACACACAGGAGGTCCACCACCAGCAGCACTAACAGTGCCACTCAGTGCCGACCATGGTGTAGATCAGCAGGAGGAGGAGGGTGGCCGTACACACAGGAGGTCCACCAGTAGCAGCACCAGGTGCAGCAGTAGTAGTAGCTTCAGAAGAGTAGACCCAGAAGGTGAAATGCTCAATCTCATTTCATTCTATATAGTACATATTCTTGTAGTTTAACTAAACAGTCTGACAGTATAGATCTGTTGTGTAGCTTTGGCTGCAGAGAGGCCTTGTATTTTTTCCACTTCAATCAATGTGGTGTCCGCTCAGTGAATTGACGCAATGCACATATTCATGTACAATTCTTTGATCTACTGTCCTTTATATATAAATATTCAATTATATACAGTTTATTATAAAAAATTGAATTCATAATTGCTGAGAATTTACTGCTTGAATGTGGTAGATTCGTTTAAGAGCTGTAATATTCTGTCTATAATTGATAGTGCTGCCACCTAGCGTGACACTAAGAAGTTGTATACCCAGTTGAAGTTGAAAAATTAAGACTAAAAAATAAATCTACATAGATTTATTAGGTAGATTGGTGTTTGAATGAGGTAGATAAACGTTAATCAGACATCTACGTCTGTTGAATAATAAATAGACAAAACTCCATGTCATTAACATACATGCACATCATACTTCACAAGTTGAAGCTGGGTCATATCACACGATGCTGAAGGCTGAGTGTGATATGAGTGATGAGTGATGTTAAGGTTTTGTGTATCACATGGTCCTACGGTCTTTAAATGAAGAAAATTAACAAATTTAGAGGCCATGGAGTTTGGCCATATCATACTCAATGGGGGCATGGAGTACGGAGCTCCCATAGGCTTAGCATAGAGAAAGCCATACCACCATGTAATAAACCATCATGTTTTGATGTCTACAAACCTTCCAAAATTACCTCAAACCTTCAGTTGGAGAACTACCTCTGAGCTATGTTGGAATTACATAGGCTGTTTACTAGGCAATGGCTATGATTTATGTATTAACACTACACCATTTACAGAGAGGGGTAGTATTTGAGGGTGGTGAAAAACAATTGTATGAATGATGCTGTGGCCGTACTTCCGAGGGGTCTATATTCTCCCTTAATTCACAGAGATTAAAATGCCGTAAAAATGTTACTTTTCACTGTAAATATCTAGATACTTTCATAGTATACGATTATAAATACATAGATTCATAGGGAGGTGACTGAGAAGAATAAAACACCCAAAACATCACTGGCAGTGATTGTCTTGGTGACAACAATATTTTGGCATGCTTAGTAAATAACCAGCTGATAACCAGGCCTAACCAACGCTGTATATGAGGTCACTATTGATCAAATACATCAGGTGCTGCATTGATTAAGCTACCAAATGGGTTTGTAGTTTTTAATTTTAATATTGCTATGCAGATGATGTGATTTCCCCATTCGTGGTATATGAACATTAAAGCCTGACACACATCAGCATCAGGAGGGTGGTTGTACACACAGGAGGTCCAGCAGTAGCAGCACCAGCAGCAGTAGTACTGGCCTGCCCAGGGGTGGTTGGTATAGTAGAAGTACAAATCAATCATATTTAGCCATTTCCATGAATACACATGCTTCATTTGGTGATTAAGGTGGCCGGCGGGGATTATAGTTCTGGAGCCATACACCAGGGGGCAAGCTCATCACATTGGTACATGCAGTAACGGAATTGATAAAAATCTAGTTTGACATGGCAGAGGCTTGAAACCCGGCTCTTTGGATTAAAAGGCAAATGCCATAACCATTATACTATTGAATCGGTTGTAGGTGGATAAGTGGCATGGTATATTTATCCTGCCTAGCATTGTTCTTACCATATTATTATCTTTTTAAATTCAAACATAAAAAAACATACAAATATGCCCAGGACTATATGTTTAAAACACGTTTTCTGAACAGATGATATTGTATAGAATATTGTGTTGAAGCCTGAAGAAACTGTAGTTCCTTTTCAATGTTATTTCATCCAAAAATGTAGGAGATCACTATATAATCCTATAGCAGGTCGCTCAAATATTGTGGTTAGATATCTCAGAAACCAGCTCAGGCCCCCTTATTTTTTTCTTATTTTCTGAGAGTATATATCCTTTGGAACATATGGTATAAGCATGGTGAAATCGTAATTACTTCTAGCCTATACCCGCTGGCCACCTTAAGTTTCTAGCTAGTGACAAGCCATGCACACCAACATGAGTAGGAGGGTGGCTGTACACACTCTAGGTCCACCAGTAGCACCACCACCAGCAGCAGCAGTAGTAGTACTTGTAGAATCAGTAGTAGTGCTTGGCTAGTTAGTTGTCTCAGCAGGCTCAGTGGTTGTCTCAGGCGTGGTTGGTATAGTAGAAGGGTTGGTGTACACCCAGAAGGTAACGTTAGATGTCGAGTATCCCACCACGTTAGTAGCCACCACTGTGAAGTTCACCAGACCGGGCATGTTGAAATCTGTGATGTGCAGCGTTGTCACAACTGAGTGATCTGAAGGATTGACTGAATGATCGCCAACTGTCCACTGTGTAAAACATGTCTGATTTTATGTCAGGTATTTTTATTATCAAATCCAAGCTTAGGCTAAGTTATAGTGTTAATAATGCAATATAGACATGCTCTACATTTCGCTAATAACAAAAACGGAATCATTTACTCATCATCACCTGGACCCACAAGAAGTGGCTTAGGATTAAGCAGAGCTAATATTTACCTGAAAAATGTCATATTTTTCATGGCTTAGGGGATGCTCACTTTTTAACAACAGGGGGGTACATTTAGGGGGGGGGGGTTAAAGAATTTCGTCCCTTTGACTTGGGGTTAGGTAAAAAGTGTCAGCCCAATCTTAGGAGGGATCAAAAATATTCCACCTATATTAGCCAAAAATGCCAGAATTACTATGCAAGACAGGGGCATGAATGTGTGCAACTTTGGACTTGTTGGGGGTGGTGGAGTGGTGGTAACAATGTCAACCCCTCTAGGGGATTGAGTTGCTCGCACACTCTGTGCAAAATCGTACCACTTGTCATTAAAAAGTCACCCTAAGCTATGGTTACACTTTCAAAATGTCTCTAAACTAAGGTCCGATTTTACCAGAATCTCCCTAGGCAAGTCCCCTGGGAGTTCTTTTTCAAAATCTCTGAAAGTTAATGCCAGAATTTCGCCAAAATCTCTCTGAGCAAGAGTAAGGGTCACTAGTGATCCAGCGGCACACCCATGCCAGTACAAGATTGAGTGACTTCCCCAAGGATGAATGATGACTCCCTGGCATTGCTTTGGTGCATCATGTCGATCTTTTGGAGTGTATCCACCCTATACAATCAGAATAAGGAAGGAGCGCAGCAGTGGACAGTTACTCCATTAAGCTTCAAACTAGGTTAAATGCAGCTCTGGATAGATTCTCCAAATGGTCATCTACTAATAGATTAACAATTAATGAGGGAAAAACAAAGGTCAGCTCCAACTCTAAAGAGATTGCCAAAACCTACTGTGAAATTGAAAGACAAAACCCTCCAACAGGTCATTTGGTATAAACATTTGGGTATTATTGTTGACCAGGAATTAAATTTCTGTCTTCATGTAAAAAGTCTCCTGAAAGACTTGAAATTTAAGTCTACTTTACTATATAGACTAAAGAAACTAATGCCCATTGCTGTGTTACTACATGTATACAAGACATATGTAATTCCTTTAATTGATTACGCTGATACTCTTTATTATTATACACATGTTGATTGGAATCACTACAGCGAGTACAAAACAAATGTTTAAAAACATGCCTACATATGAATATTCTGACCCCTACTATAAAGGTTCACAGGGCTGCTCAGCTTCCTATGTTAGACAAGCGCAGAAATTATCATGTCAAGCTGCTGGTTCATAAAAGAGCGTATACCGGTGTAGCTGTTGGCTATTCTAAGATAGACATCGGCTATGATAAACTCCAGATTCGAAAATAGGTTGTTCAGAAATTACACTTTATTCATTCTGACATACGGCTCGTAATCATACAGACGGATAGCAATAATCAAATAGGCTTCTGAACACCAGTGGTCATATGAACATACAGGAGGTATACGCTCACGGTCTAGTACATAGTTCCCGAGTTCCAAGGCTCTCTTCCATCTTGGTTAACTCCACTTGGATCAGACTCCACAGAGGGAGTTCTGTACCCGGAGTTGTACACCAATGCGTCTATCTCCTCTAGTTCCCCCAGAGGGTGGAACAGAGAAAGACGCAGGGTGACCAAGGTGGAAGCAGCGACAGGACTAGGCCTAAAAGGTACAACAGAGTTCGGGGAAGCTCTGTTGTGGAGCAGTCGAGCTGGCCGAAGTACGCAGCAAGACTGGGTCCTCGATTAGCAGAACCCCAGGTCTTATGTACTGGTCGTTATGTAATTCTCTTCATTACTCGTAAACACTTGAGTTCCCGAGGAACTCCGGGTAACCACGCGCCAGTGCATCCGAGCCGACACTGTACCCGAGATATGTCGGGTGACAAGTGGCGGTCACAGCTCAATGCACATAACCAGGCCGCGCTCCACCAATCCTCAGGTGTGGGCTTATATAACCTTATACTCGGCAGTAGACAGGAGTGCGGCCTGGATACACGACAACACATATACCAAATATAACTCAAACTGATTCCATAGAAATAGTACAGCGGCGACCCACTACACTACCCCCCTTCAGACAATATCACAGCGTCTAAATAGCGGCACAAAGTGCAGTATTATTATACTACCTTGATACAATGACAAATTTTATCTCCAAACAACCCAAAAAACAAATATATTGTCTCCAAACACATACATAGTGGAGACAAGCGTAACTCTTTCTATCAGAACCACTAATATATTTCTTGGGTATCATAGATATGTATTCATCCTTTTTGATATTAACGTCAATCATATCAACCATCAGGATCCAGTTACACAATAATCGAGTATCATCCTTCAATAACCGTCATGATTTATGGGACTAAGAGGATAAACTCCACACAGCCAGTCAAGCCCTATAAAACAAACTTGACTATATATCATAAAAAAATATATAAAACCTTTAAGACATATTTATCGTATACTAACCATGTCTTATCGAAAACGATTTGTTACAACAGGTATCGTATACATACAGATCAATATGAGCACTTCTCCTTAAAAGTTACCAATTTTTAGTACGAGACATATTGGAAACACAAAAAGGTGGCAAGTGTCGACTCTATAGTAAACCTTGATCCAACCCGTCTATTTGAATAGACTCACTCGCTTTACGTGCCAGAGTAAGGTTTGAAAGATCAATATTTTTGGAATAAATGAACATATAGCGTAGATCCGGTAAATGCAGTTTCAATCCAATCAAGGACTCCAAAACCCTATGCAAACCATGGTCACAAAGGTGTCCTTTTTTATGTACTCTACACAATAACACAAGAGACATTCTCCATATAGAAATGCTAAAAGCAATCAGATCAAGTGTCATGGTAACATATTTCAACGTTTCAGGGAGAATTAATCTCCACATTCAGTTCAAAGATCAAAAACGCAGTAAGCTGAAAAATAGAATGATCCGGCTCCTCACTTGATACCTTCCTTCTGAAAGTAATCAACGAGAACCTACGGATCTCCATAACAACTTACGCAATTTCCACTCTCAGTACCTGAATAAATTTCACGTTTTTCAGGTTCATTGATATGTTATTACCACAGATCCACACATAGTACGAATGCAGTCAAGTAACCTTTCACCTCAGCAGGTATCATCAGGATCCAGTCCCTTATACCTTTACTCATTGGACGGTTAATTCAGAGTATCACAATCGGCATACAATAATCATACCTATAGCACATGTCATCAAATCAAACAGAACCCGTTTTACAAATACTGTCTTATGGCAAAATAGAACACTCTTTGGTGATGGTTTTAACAGTTTCTTCTTATATGACGACAACTGCAAACCTAGATCATATCAAAGTCTTTTCATAAATAGGTGATAATGATCCACTGTTCTTGTCATCTCAGTCTTTTATAAATATATATATACATAGTCATCTTGTGACCCATAGTCTATGGTATTTTAAAGCATCATACGGTCCGTGGTGCACTAATAACTCCACTACTGCAAAAGTTCAACCTTGATGACGACACATGGTAGAGGTTCCATATATGCTGCAACTGGGAATGTTTTTATGACTCGCCACTCAGCAAAAGTTCTTCATTTCTGGACACTGGCGACATGCATTCTCTAGATCGGTTGTCACTCATCTCAATGGATATGTCCATTCCAGACCCTAGCTGCAAAGCGTCAGGGTTAGGAAAATGCACTTGAGTACTCATAGGTACACTCGCCATGGATATAGGAATGTCCAGGGTAGATGGACGATGGTTCCCTGACACAGAACCAGTCGTCACAGGTAGGTCCACTGGAGGATCCACCATCATGGATTGTTCAAGTTCGTTTTCAGGAGCCATAAGCGCCTCGGCATCACGGACAGACAGACGTAGGTCAGCCTCTGTAATTGCATCGGTCAGCTCCATCAGTATCTGAACCGCCTCTCTAGTCTCACCCTCCGTTATCTGGTAAGGTGACTGACAAGAGGTGGTGTCGAGTATTGGTGTTGAGACAGGTGTCGAGTTAGGTGACTCTGTCTGCAGTTCATTCACCACCATCCTCGCTAGAGTGGACACCCCGGCTGGAGTATCCATAGTCTCCAGGGAAGACACGGTTGTGTCCACCCCCATTGTAGTATACTGCATCGTCTTAGCATCAGACGACACAGAGGTGGACGTCACAGCAACAGGTGTCACCGAGACAGGTGACACAGGAACAGACGTCACAGCAACAGACGTCACAGGGACAGGTGACACCGGAACAGACGTCACAGCAACAGACGTCACAGGGACAGGTGACACCGGAACAGACTGCACAGCAACAGACGTCACAGGGACAGGTGACACCGGAACAGACGTCACAGCAACGGACGTCACGGGAACAGACGTCACAGGAACCAACTCCGATGACCCACAGGCCATGGAGGTGGCAGCCACGTAACTGCAGTCAGCCAGGTGCATCTCGTCCCCTGCAGGTGGAGGTGGAGGACTCCGAGGGATATCACTAGCCCTGGAGTCAGCTCTCAACCTTTGTGCGTATGCATCACCGTCAAATCCTAAGGGAAGAGGGGCAGAACCCCGTTCAACCCTGTACACACTCTCGTCGTACCAACTTGACAATGGTATCTCATAGCAATCTTCGAAAAACTCAGCCAACTCTTCATAGAAGTCATCGTTCTGCTGAGCTTCCTTTTTAAAGCTAGTAAATTCCTCCGTTAGACCACCAATTTCGTGTTCTAACTTCCGAATAACTTTGGTTTTTAGACTAATTTCGGTCCTGGCAGCAGTTAGCCTATGTTCAGCAGAACTGACCATATCCTTACTGCGATCCAACTTGACTTTGAGATCATCAATTAAAAATTGACTTTCCATACGAGATTTTTCAACATTCAATCTCAAATCGTCTACAATTCTGCTAGAGGTTGCTACCATGTCATCTCGTTGTCCCAACTGTCGTTTGAGGGCTTCATTCTCCTCAGTCATTTTGGACATTTTAGATAGGAGTTCTGCTTTTGCAGTCTCCACTTTCTCTAATTCGGCCAAACGACTTTCTTTTACCAATTGCTCAGCTTGAGCCCTAGCCCCTTGCAGAGCTAGTTGACAAGCGAGATCCAGTGTGTCAAATGAACTTTTCAGTCCAGTGACATACTGTTCTTTCAGAAGATTCCTGATACTAATATTCTCAGGGTGATCAATATCACCAGTCAGCTTAGGCAGAGGGACCGACTCCAAAGAGATATCTTCCTCACCCACTCCAGGTGATGGAGAGTTCAATGAGAGACCCCCCATACAGGTAGATGGTGATGGAACGGAGGATAGTCTACGACCAATCTCCTGTTCCTTCCTCATCTCTATTTTATTTGATTGAACCCTGCCTGTGGGTGGGGTGAATTTCTGGTCCACCCAATCGTCTCCCTCAGATTGGAAATCAATCGTTCTATAGATCATCTTAGATTTGGAATCCTCTTTCCCACTTACTGACTCTATCTTCCCTGTTACATACCCTTGACTACCAGTAGAAGTATTTTCTGTCTTTAATATCTTCCTTGATACTCCCGGGTTCCCTCTAGCTTCAGAGATTGTGGTAGGAGGTATTACCTCCTGTCCCACAAATACACAGTCATCCTCCTCCTCTACAGGAGAAGCCAACAGGTCATTTACCATTTTCTCCTCTATGGCTAGCCTTGGGCTAACAGCAACCCTCGGTAATGATCCGCCAGAGCCCTCCTTGTTGGATTCAGTAGTGTTCCTACTAAACCCACAGGAAGACCCTGGAGCACGTCTTTTGGTTGGGGTGGATCGGCCGTCAGGTGATGAGTCTAACCCAGCAGAAGCTGAGGACTCCTCTGAACCTGTGGTCCGCATCTCTCCTAAGGTAACCGAGACCGGAGTATACACTCCCTGGTCCACAGTTTTACCTTCAGATAACATTTTACCTTTGGGAGGAGTGGCCAACTCCATCTTACTATGATAATCAGAGGCTTTCTCTGGAAAGTCCTGAATGTAGTATGGCCACGCCTTTCGATTCAGCCACAACCTTCTCGGGTTATGGTTGAACACCAAGGTGTATGCCAACCCCTGTGGTACCCTCACACACTTTTCTCTGTCCGTGAGTCCTAAGGCCTCCGGGCTATTCTCGAGAATATCTAGATTGGACATGGCAGTTTCAGCCTTCATATGGTGTACATCTACCAAATGTCTTACCATACAACCCTTTCTAGATGTGCTGAAAGGTTCACCATCTTTCATACATTTGACTGAGCGATTAGACTTGGACCGGCACTGCCACATCATTTTGGAGTGCCCATGGAACTCCACTAGATGTCGTGCGAACTGGTACAGGTCCAAATACTCGGCCATTGGATTTCTATCCATACACTCATTGAATGGGCACTGCCCCGAACCTACTCTCCAACCTCTACCAGATTTATAAGTAGGCATACCTGGTGGGACAAATGTCATCCAGGCCCATTTCAACCGGTCTCTATCCTCGTTGGAGAGGTCGGCAGCCCTGTATGTCCCCATACTTTGCTTTATAACCTCATCCCAGAACTTGTAAGCTTGATGTGACCCTGAACTAGCATGCTCTAACCAGAACTCCATATCCCTCTCTGTATCTTCGTAGGATGGTAGCCTAGCTCGGCTCCCTATCTCCCCAGTAACCGCCCCTGTATAGGGTTTGGACTTAGAATTATCGGAAGGAGGTCTGAATAGCTTAGTACATTTCTTCTCGTTGAATTTATCTAATTCTTGGATGTATGCCCCCCTGCATATCTTACTCCCAGGAATTACTGCATCCGGCTTAAATTTCTCAAATTTAGCTGCCAAATGCATTACTGCCATGGCTGGAATACGTTCCGGAGTTGACTGTTTAGGGGCATTCCAATCGGGTACAAAGTCACCATGCACCGGATGAAAACCATCCGCACGGTCATACGACATAGAACCCCACGGAGCAACCACTGGAGCGTGACTGACCGAGTGCACCGGTATCCCGGGCATATTCGGGTCAGTCCGGGTCACTCCCGAAGAAGGTGGTGACGCAATATTCCCAACCTGGAACAAGGGGAATCCCCCGGCCTCGAGTCCTTTTAACCCCGGCCCTGACACGAACCCCCTAGCCTGCGCCACTGATAAACCCATATCTACCAGTTTCTTTACATGTTCTCCCCGAGCTAGGAGATACTGTGTGGTTTTAACCTGTACAGTTTTCCTTATCTCGGAGATATTACTGTGATTTCGGCGTTTCACACCCCTATTCTTCATCTTAGTCGGTGGTTGATACACGAATCTAGGTAAATCCCCTTCCCGAAATTGTTTTGGAAGATTACAATCGACCGGAGCTGTTGACTCCAGGTCCCCCAAAGCTAACAACTCTCTCTGTTCCTGCGACAGAGGGGTAACTTCCGTCGAGTGACTCCTTCTATGGGAGTCTCCCGACGGATAGTTATCCGCCATGATAACTACACAGAGGGCGGCCCAGAGGAGTGTCTCCTCTCTCCCTCACATGTAGATGTTCTAACCGCTGATTACATACGCGGAGAGAGGTGCCTTCGCATCCACCCTCTCCAACGGTATGTGCAGGACTGACGCTTTCCGCGCCAAACCAGCATGCGTGCGCATCCAAGCGCAAAGGATCACGGGTACCGGATAGCCCTTCCCGAAGAAGTTATCCGGTATTATCCGAAGAAAACCGGGTAGCGAAGTAAACTGCGTAGTAGTTGCAATCTTCGCCGGGTTATCTCGGATTGTATTTTACACATCATTTCAAGCAATAGCAGTTCTTTAGTTCGTCAAGGCTGTATTAATTATAGCTTATGAACTTTCAGAACGCTCTTTAAACAGACATTATAAAAAAATACGTGTCAAAGTAAATTTCTTTGGTTGTCCGAACAAATCCGGAAGACGTATGAGTCCCATTCTCATGTTGTTAGAACGAGTTCTACACCCGTCCTTTTCACATAATATTTCTTAGTAGGATCCTCATATTATCCTTAGAAAAATTACTGACTAGGTTTGATTGGATTTTAATCCGAAACCATCACGACAAGTACTAAATGGGAAACCAACTCACAGACCATAGCATGTAAACATTCAAAACTAACTTTAGTAAAGCAGAACGTTGGGTACCCCAATGCCATCTACTGGTCAATTTCACCATTATTCCCGTCACAAAGACTAAAGAATAAAATCCGGTATTTCTCGTTGTGTTTTTGACAATCAGCACCAGTTACGCAACTTTTCCGGGGTTTACCGGGTAAGTCCTTGGAGACCCGAACTCTTCCGGGTAACCATAACAAACCAACCCAGCCCCGCCGCTTTTACGTAACAGCACCTCGACCCGCTATATGAGCACTTCTACGTATGGGTCCTTGGGGTTTCTTCTTCCCTATTACTGGAGGAACCTTTCTAGTTTCCTTTTCAGTAACCAACTTCTTCTTCTTCTTCCTACCATCGACTTTTTTAGCTGGCGTTGCTTTTCTAGTCTTCTTTGTAGGCGGGGGTGCCGGAACCTGTGTCTTACGCACCCACCTGGGTTGGGGCATTGGCACTTCTGCCAAAGGCTCATTCTCATCGCCGGGCCGGCGACCTAGCCAAGGCTTCAGGCGATCTACATGGCCTGCAACTATCTTACCTTTCACATTCTTCAACAACACAGTAACATCCGATATTACTTTTGTTACCTCAAACGGCCCATCCCAACCTCTCGAGATTTTTCCATGTACAGGTGGTTTCAATCTCACCACCTTTTGTCCAACTACATACTTCCTTTCTCTCAAGCCTGTATCATACCCTACTTTCTGATGGATGGCCGCTTTCTTCAAGTGGCCTCTCACCAATGCATAGCCTTCCCGCAATTCCCTGCGCAGAGACTCCGCAAATGCCACTCGGCATGGGACATCCTTCCTCCGCAGTACACTGCCAAAGACCAAATCTGCAGGCATTATGATCTCAGATCCAAATACCAGGCTGTTAGGAGTGCAACCAGTTGAAGCATGCACTGTACCGTTGTATGCATGAGCCACATACTGGGAAAACGTGTCCCAGTCATCCTGATTAGAATTAACCAGCGTGGTCAGCCCCTGAATCAACGTGCGGTTGAATCTCTCAACCATCCCATCCGACTGCGGTCGGTACGGATTAGTGCGTGTCTTAACGATGGCCAATTCTTCCAGCATCCCTTGAAAGAGACGCGATTCAAACTCCCTACCCTGGTCTGAATGTAACATGAGAGGTGTGCCAAATGTTAGTACCCACTCCTCAACCAAAGCTTGTGCGCAAGTTAATGCCGTGTGATCCTTCATTGGGATCACCTTCACGTACTTTGTATAGTAGTCTTGTACCACCATCATGCACACGTTGGAGTTTGGAGTTGTCTGGAAGCCAGTGATTATATCAATGGCTATCCTCGCAAATCTGACTCCGAACAGTTCTTGTCTGAGAGATGTTTTACCCTTCCCAGGGCCCGGCTTCACCAGGCAACACGTCGGGCATTCACTCAACCAACGTATTACGTCCTTAGACATCCCAGGCCAGTAATATCTCCTCGCTAGTTTGTCCAAAGTCCGTTTCCTGCCAAAATGAGCGGAAGTCTGATGACCATGGAAAAACTCGAATACTTCCCATCTCAGAGAAGCTGGCAAGACTATCTGCAGCCTCCTCCTGGCTTTGCCTTCAAGAGTTTTCCATCTACACAATAGGCCGTCTCGCACTACCAACTGCGACCATTGGCCCACTAAGTTCCTTACTTCCACACATTCCAACGACAGAGCAGGTCTGACGGGACGAGCAGCTCTCTCCAGGATCAGATTCCGTATCATATTGATACCTTCGTCTTCCTGCTGAGCTTCAAGTACGGACTCCGCCGACCAAAACACCAAGTTCTCTTCCCAGGCTGGATCAAAATTCACTATTGGAGCCACCAACGCATTATGTATGCCACAGTCTTCACAGTCTATTCTTGCACATCTTCGGATTGGTCTCCTAGACAAACAATCCGCATTTACGTGCTTCACTCCGCTCCGATGCTGAATCTGGGTATTCTCTATCCCTAATTCAGACAACGCGGAGATCCATCTACCCATCATCCCATCTGCCTCCTTGAAATTAAGGAGCCATCTCAAGGATGAATGGTCTGTTCGTAGAATAAAATTCCCACCATACAAATAATGGCGGAATTTCTTTGTGTATACCACTATGGCCAACAACTCTCTCTTGGTGGTGCAATAATTGCGTTGAGTTTTACTCAAGCTGTTGCTAGCAAATGCCAAAGGCACCTCCCTACCCTCTTGCACTTGGGATAAGACAGCGCCTATGCTATCGTTGCTAGCGTCGGTGTCTAGGATGAACTGATCACCCTCAGTAGGATAGCTCAGCACAGGAGTTACCGTGAATAACTCCTTCAGCTTCTGAAAAGCCTGTCCAGCTGATTCCGTCCAAATAAACGGTGGTAGCTTCAACATTCCTTTCCTTTTTCCTACTACTAGCGCCTGTAAAGGAGCCGACACCTCAGCAAATCCGGGAATGAAATCGCGGTAGTATGAGCAAAAGCCCAAAAATGACCTCACTTCTTTCTGGTCCTTTGGCGTTGCCCAACTAGCTACTGCCTCTAATTTCCCTGGATCCGCCGAAATACCTGTGCCACTGACTATTCGGCCCAGATATTCCACTGATTGCCTGAAGAACTTGCATTTCTTAGCTTTCAGTCTAAGGTTGTAGGATCTCAGTCGATCCATCACCTTGGTCAAATTTGATAGACACTCCTCCCGAGTTTTTCCGAAAACTATGATGTCGTCTAGATAAACTAGACAGTTTTTTAACAACAATCCCCTTAGCATTGTCTCCATCATATTCTCGAAAGTAGCCGGAGCATTGCATAAGCCAAATGGCATTACATTGAACTCAAACAACCCCCTGTGGGTTGTGAACGCTGTCTTTTCCTTATCCTCTGGGTGCATCCCAATCTGCCAGTACCCTGACTGGAGATCTAAGGTACTAAACCAGTGATTGCCTCCCAAGGAATCCAGACTTTCGTCAATGCGTGGCAAGGGGTAGGCATTCTTCCTCGTAATCCCATTTAGTCTCCTGTAATCTATACAGAATCGACAGGTGCCATCCTTTTTGGTAACCATTACCACCGGACTAGCCCATGGACTATCTGAGGGCCTTATTATCCCTTCCCCTAACATCTTGTCTACCTCATCCTCCAATGCCTGTTTCTTAGACAAAGGGAGGCGCCGGTATGGCAAGCGCAATGGTTGGCTAGAACCGGTGTCTATCCGATGAGTTACTCGGTCAGTTCTACCCAATTGCTCCCCTGGAGCAGAGAACAAGTCTGCATTCTCGCACAATAGCTGAGCCAGACTCTCTTTGTCCTCTTCCGTCTCCAAGTGGCTATCTGTTACTAATGGTAAAAGATGCAGTGGTAATCCATATCCTTCCTTCCTATCCTGCTCCCCAGTGTCTTGCAATACCACTGGCATAGCGGATGGATCCAAAGCTCCTATCTCCACTGCTCTCTTTACTGCTAACTCCACTTCTGGTGAGTCAGCTCTTCCTACCACGTCAGCATATGTTACGTCCCCAAAGGTCGTGCCTTTTTCCAGGTACACATCCTGAAAAGTCATATTACTGACTGGTACTACTGTTCGTCGTGAACTCTGCACTAAGGCACTGGTGGAAACCAACCCCAGCTTACTCAAATGCTGTTGATTCGGTTCCACCACACCCATGCGGTCAACTTCCATCTCCCGGCAATATACAACTACATTGCATACATGGCGGGGAGGAATTCGCACTGTCTGAGAGACAGACGAGACGCCTGAAATCCGGCGGAGCACACACTGGACTTTCATCTCTTGTGGATATCGAAGAGTGAGTTCCCCTGTCACACTATCCAATACCGCTCCATACAGAGAACAAAAATCTACTCCCAAGATTCCCTCATCCGTCAATTCAGCCACAGTTGTTGAAACAACAAATGAATGTTGATTCACCCAGAAGGGTATCACCTGTCTGCCATGTGTCCGCATATGAGATCCATCAGCACTTCTGACCGACCCAGACCCCACAGGGTTAGTCGACAGACCTGCGAGCTTCTTGAAAAAATGGTGACCCACCATGGAGTGACTAGCTCCAGTATCGATCAGAAATTCCCCCAAGCAGCCCTGAATCTGCACAGGCAAGTACCATCTCTTCCCTTGTAAAGGAGAAGGTTGTAAGGCAAATCTCTGGATTCCAGTTTCACCGCCCAAGTCATATCCCCTCGAGTTGAGAAACTTAACTATAGGATCATCGGGTTTGAGTCGCGAAGCACAAAACCTTTCTACTTCTTCCGCCAACTCAATTCTACGGACGGTGTCCAGATGAGCTAAATCTTCAACACCTTTCTCGTCCGTTCCCTGGGGCCCATCTCCACCTGGCGGATCAGACTCAGGTGCGGCTAACCCCAGCGGTTCCCATGAAATGGAATCTTTTGATTCTCCCCTGATAGTACCTTTGACAATCACAGGCGGGGTTGTTATCTTGTCATCAACAACAACCCCTGTTAGTTTTCCGTCGGTGGTGGGCTTTGGTCAGAAGAGGGTCCGTCTTTTTGTTTCTCGACCGATGATACATTCCTGGTATCCTTGGACCAACATGTCCTTGCAAAGTGACCCTTCTTCCCACAATTGTAGCATTTCGTGTCTTTGTTGGGTTTCCCCTTACCGCGACCACGAGTTGCGACCTTCTCAGCCTTCTCAGCTTTACTACGCTCCTCCATGACTTTCCCAATCATGGTTTTCAATGCACCCTCCTCTGGCGCTTGAGCGTCTGATCCTGGAGCCTTTCGTCTTACATAAAAAGAACGACGTCCCTTCCATTTAGGATCTATAGCTGCCACCTCTTGCACACCCTCTGTAGCCAGTTCAACCTCCTCTACGGGCATCTCTATTACTGCTACAGGGGCTGCCTCTACAGTTTTCAACAGCTTCCTCTTTCTCAGAGCATCTTCTGTAAGCTTGAAGATATCTGCTAGTGACATAGTGGTCTTCCACTGTGAAGCAATCTCGCTTGACAATCTCTCGTCCTTAAGTCCATCTATATACAGGCTGGACAACTTCCTTACCAGCCATGGATCACTTGGACTCATAGATGCAAATGCTTCTGCTGCTAGCACTCTGAGAGCCATTCCAAACTGTCTGTGCCCCTCACCGGGCTTCTGAACTCTTGCTTCTAGCTCAGATGCGGGATCCGCACCGGATGTGGAACCCAAAGCCCAAGAAGCTGTTTCCACTAATCCCTTGTACGTTCTTCCCCCGCTTAATTCAAAGCTTGTTAGGGCGGGATCACCAGGACCATCCCGCAGACACCATGACAAAGCTGCAAGGCACTCATCGCCTTCCCAGCCATTATGTCTCATATCTGCTGAAAATCGTGTGAACCATTTCCTCCATGGAACCGAGCCATCATACTGCTTCATCTTGATAGCCTGCTTCTTTACAGGTGTCATTCCCGTTCTCAACGGTATATCAGCCTGACTCAAAGCATAGTCCACTGCCTTAAAGTTCCCCACGTCATTCGGTACCGCATCAATCCCCAATCTTCTAATTGCTGGATTGCTCTGGAACACTGCCTCATCTTCCATTGACATATTTCCCCTATGTTGATAGGGTGTCCCACTCTGATTAGTACCTCCGGTCCTTGGTGTATACATGCTTCCTGGAGTTACATGACTGCCAGGTAATGGGGGAGGTGGTATATTGAACATAGGCCTCGCGTTCCCATAACAGTTATCCGGTCCCACATTGCCCCATCCCCCGTAGGAGGTGTTAGGCCCGGCCAGATTCCCTTGACCTGGCGGCCGAGCATTCATGTATGCTCCACCGGGCAAACCTGGTCTACCTACCGTAGACACATTTACCGGAACTGTAGGAACTTGCCTTGTCCCTGGAGCTGGAGTAGAATGAGCACCTGGAGCTGGAGCAGTGTTAACTGGTCCCACAGGAGGCTTATTCCCTGTAGCCTGTGCTACCGGAACGTCTCCTTTTCCTCCCTTAGTGTCATTCTCCACGCTCACTGACTCTGTTTCTTCAAGAAAGCAATCTAACTTTTCCTGAAACAGTTTTTCAACTCTACCACAAAGCTCCAACATGAACTCCTCATTCTTGTCAAACTTACTGCCATGCATGGATGAGTGTCCACTCACACTGGATAACATATCTGCTGTATGTATTACCATGGAACTATCTAGATCCTCAGTGACAGGTGGTTTCACTACCTCCTCCACCGTATTGACTATAACTACTGAGGGCTCGTCGGCAGTCACAAAGGTCTCATCTCTAGACACCTCTTGCGCCTTTCCCACTGGGTCCCCAATTTCCTTCGTCCCTTTTGGTTCTAGCTTGTTCACCATGTGATTTTCAGCTTGTTGAGCTAGCGCCTCTAACTCTCCCAGCTTACTATCCTGCTTCTTCAATAACTCATCATACTCTGCTACTTGTAACTGTCTTGCTAGAATCTCGGAACTAATTTCTTTATTCCGCACCACTAGCTTTTCTGTTTCAGACTTCAGTCTGACTTCAGTACCTTCAAGTAGACCCACATTGACAGAAATTTGTTCCAGATGTTTTATCTGAGCTGCATGTTCCCCAATGTTTCCTGACCTTTTTGCCAAAAAACTCTTTTCAAAAGCTTCCCTTTCTTCCTTCAACTTCCTGAGGGATTCTTCCTCTAGCCTTATCCCTTCCTTCATATGCTCATGCTCATTTCTCAATCGGAGCGTCCTTATGTCCTCCAGGCTCAACCTTTCCCTGGGTTCATAAGGCGGAACCTCTAGACCAGGTATTGTCAACCTAAAAGGATCTGGAAACAGCTTATCTCCTCTGGAGATCCCATCTCCCCTGGAGATTACCTCAGCTGTCTCTTCCCCTTCCTCAGGAGTTTCCACTAGGTCGTCTCTTTTGCCAACCTCAACTCCTTCCTGACTAACTGGGACTACCACTCTAGTCCCCCCCACTACTTCTACAGTGGGTACTGGTCTACGTTCCCATCTCACTGGTATATCTTCTGTACCCTCCAGACTAGGTATACTAGAGTCACTATCTTCTCCAGCATCTTCCATGGTCACCTGTCCAAGCGTCACATCCTCCCGTGAGGTGTCCCCCACCTGGACAGGCCCCTCCATACCCCTATCTGGCTCTAGAGCTGGACGTTTTGCTGGAGGATCCCCTTGTGAATCCTCAGATCTCACCTCGTGGGCCTCCTCCTCTCCTCCATGTCCAATTTCCCTACTCTGATTGAAAGTATGTACCTTCTGCCTAGCATTAAACCTAACCCTAGACCGCAGTCTAGGACGCATACCCTCCCCTTGGTTAGTAACCGACGGGGGAGGTACCTCTGTATCTGACATATCCTCACCACACAAAAGCAACCTGTAATAACTATCCTTGAATCCTACCAATTCTGGTTCAAACATATAAGAGCTTACCTCTCAATTTCAGAAAGAAAAAATGAAAAAAATAAATGTAAATCAATACTTACCCAAAGTGGTCACGGCACCAGTGTAGCTGTTGGCTATTCTAAGATAGACATCGGCTATGAAAAACTCCAGATTCGAAAATAGGTTGTTCAGAAATTACACTTTATTCATTCTGACATACGGCTCGTAATCATACAGACGGATAGCAATAATCAAATAGGCTTCTGAACACCAGTGGTCATATGAACATACAGGAGGTATACGCTCACGGTCTAGTACATAGTTCCCGAGTTCCAAGGCTCTCTTCCATCTTGGTTAACTCCACTTGGATCAGACTCCACAGAGGGAGTTCTGTACCCGGAGTTGTACACCAATGCGTCTATCTCCTCTAGTTCCCCCAGAGGGTGGAACAGAGAAAGACGCAGGGTGACCAAGGTGGAAGCAGCGACAGGACTAGGCCTAAAAGGTACAACAGAGTTCGGGGAAGCTCTGTTGTGGAGCAGTCGAGCTGGCCGAAGTGCGCAGCAAGACTGGGTCCTCGATTAGCAGAACCCCAGGTCTTATGTACTGGTCGTTATGTAATTCTCTTCATTACTCGTAAACACTTGAGTTCCCGAGGAACTCCGGGTAACCACGCGCCAGTGCATCCGAGCCGACACTGTACCCGAGATATGTCGGGTGACAAGTGGCGGTCACAGCTCAATGCACATAACCAGGCCGCGCTCCACCAATCCTCAGGTGTGGGCTTATATAACCTTATACTCGGCAGTAGACAGGAGTGCGGCCTGGATACACGACAACACATATACCAAATATAACTCAAACTGGTTCCATAGAAATAGTACAGCGGCGACCCACTACACTACCCCCCTTCAGACAATATCACAGCGTCTAAATAGCGGCACAAAGTGCAGTATTATTATACTACCTTGATACAATGACAAATTTTATCTCCAAACAACCCAAAAAACAAATATATTGTCTCCAAACACATACATAGTGGAGACAAGCGTAACTCTTTCTATCAGAACCACTAATATATTTCTTGGGTATCATAGATATGTATTCATCCTTTTTGATATTAACGTCAATCATATCAACCATCAGGATCCAGTTACACAATAATCGAGTATCATCCTTCAATAACCGTCATGATTTATGGGACTAAGAGGATAAACTCCACACAGCCAGTCAAGCCCTATAAAACAAACTTGACTATATATCATAAAAAAATATATAAAACCTTTAAGACATATTTATCGTATACTAACCATGTCTTATTGAAAACGATTTGTTACAACAGGTATCGTATACATACAGATCAATATGAGCACTTCTCCTTAAAAGTTACCAATTTTTAGCACGAGACATATTGGAAACACAAAAAGGTGGCAAGTGTCGACTCTATAGTAAACCTTGATCCAACCCGTCTATTTGAATAGACTCACTCGCTTTACGTGCCAGAGTAAGGTTTGAAAGATCAATATTTTTGGAATAAATGAACATATAGCGTAGATCCGGTAAATGCAGTTTCAATCCAATCAAGGACTCCAAAACCCTATGCAAACCATGGTCACAAAGGTGTCCTTTTTTATGTACTCTACACAATAACACAAGAGACATTCTCCATATAGAAATGCTAAAAGCAATCAGATCAAGTGTCATGGTAACATATTTCAACGTTTCAGGGAGAATTAATCTCCACATTCAGTTCAAAGATCAAAAACGCAGTAAGCTGAAAAATAGAATGATCCGGCTCCTCACTTGATACCTTCCTTCTGAAAGTAATCAACGAGAACCTACGGATCTCCATAACAACTTACGCAATTTCCACTCTCAGTACCTGAATAAATTTCACGTTTTTCAGGTTCATTGATATGTTATTACCACAGATCCACACATAGTACGAATGCAGTCAAGTAACCTTTCACCTCAGCAGGTATCATCAGGATCCAGTCCCTTATACCTTTACTCATTGGACGGTTAATTCAGAGTATCACAATCGGCATACAATAATCATACCTATAGCACATGTCATCAAATCAAACAGAACCCGTTTTACAAATACTGTCTTATGGCAAAATAGAACACTCTTTGGTGATGGTTTTAACAGTTTCTTCTTATATGACGACAACTGCAAACCTAGATCATATCAAAGTCTTTTCATAAATAGGTGATAATGATCCACTGTTCTTGTCATCTCAGTCTTTTATAAATATATATATACATAGTCATCTTGTGACCCATAGTCTATGGTATTTTAAAGCATCATACGGTCCGTGGTGCACTAATAACTCCACTACTGCAAAAGTTCAACCTTGATGACGACACATGGTAGAGGTTCCATATATGCTGCAACTGGGAATGTTTTTATGACTCGCCACTCAGCAAAAGTTCTTCATTTCTGGACACTGGCGACATGCATTCTCTAGATCGGTTGTCACTCATCTCAATGGATATGTCCATTCCAGACCCTAGCTGCAAAGCGTCAGGGTTAGGAAAATGCACTTGAGTACTCATAGGTACACTCGCCATGGATATAGGAATGTCCAGGGTAGATGGACGATGGTTCCCTGACACAGAACCAGTCGTCACAGGTAGGTCCACTGGAGGATCCACCATCATGGATTGTTCAAGTTCGTTTTCAGGAGCCATAAGCGCCTCGGCATCACGGACAGACAGACGTAGGTCAGCCTCTGTAATTGCATCGGTCAGCTCCATCAGTATCTGAACCGCCTCTCTAGTCTCACCCTCCGTTATCTGGTAAGGTGACTGACAAGAGGTGGTGTCGAGTATTGGTGTTGAGACAGGTGTCGAGTTAGGTGACTCTGTCTGCAGTTCATTCACCACCATCCTCGCTAGAGTGGACACCCCGGCTGGAGTATCCATAGTCTCCAGGGAAGACACGGTTGTGTCCACCCCCATTGTAGTATACTGCATCGTCTTAGCATCAGACGACACAGAGGTGGACGTCACAGCAACAGGTGTCACCGAGACAGGTGACACAGGAACAGACGTCACAGCAACAGACGTCACAGGGACAGGTGACACCGGAACAGACGTCACAGCAACAGACGTCACAGGGACAGGTGACACCGGAACAGACTGCACAGCAACAGACGTCACAGGGACAGGTGACACCGGAACAGACGTCACAGCAACGGACGTCACGGGAACAGACGTCACAGGAACCAACTCCGATGACCCACAGGCCATGGAGGTGGCAGCCACGTAACTGCAGTCAGCCAGGTGCATCTCGTCCCCTGCAGGTGGAGGTGGAGGACTCCGAGGGATATCACTAGCCCTGGAGTCAGCTCTCAACCTTTGTGCGTATGCATCACCGTCAAATCCTAAGGGAAGAGGGGCAGAACCCCGTTCAACCCTGTACACACTCTCGTCGTACCAACTTGACAATGGTATCTCATAGCAATCTTCGAAAAACTCAGCCAACTCTTCATAGAAGTCATCGTTCTGCTGAGCTTCCTTTTTAAAGCTAGTAAATTCCTCCGTTAGACCACCAATTTCGTGTTCTAACTTCCGAATAACTTTGGTTTTTAGACTAATTTCGGTCCTGGCAGCAGTTAGCCTATGTTCAGCAGAACTGACCATATCCTTACTGCGATCCAACTTGACTTTGAGATCATCAATTAAAAATTGACTTTCCATACGAGATTTTTCAACATTCAATCTCAAATCGTCTACAATTCTGCTAGAGGTTGCTACCATGTCATCTCGTTGTCCCAACTGTCGTTTGAGGGCTTCATTCTCCTCAGTCATTTTGGACATTTTAGATAGGAGTTCTGCTTTTGCAGTCTCCACTTTCTCTAATTCGGCCAAACGACTTTCTTTTACCAATTGCTCAGCTTGAGCCCTAGCCCCTTGCAGAGCTAGTTGACAAGCGAGATCCAGTGTGTCAAATGAACTTTTCAGTCCAGTGACATACTGTTCTTTCAGAAGATTCCTGATACTAATATTCTCAGGGTGATCAATATCACCAGTCAGCTTAGGCAGAGGGACCGACTCCAAAGAGATATCTTCCTCACCCACTCCAGGTGATGGAGAGTTCAATGAGAGACCCCCCATACAGGTAGATGGTGATGGAACGGAGGATAGTCTACGACCAATCTCCTGTTCCTTCCTCATCTCTATTTTATTTGATTGAACCCTGCCTGTGGGTGGGGTGAATTTCTGGTCCACCCAATCGTCTCCCTCAGATTGGAAATCAATCGTTCTATAGATCATCTTAGATTTGGAATCCTCTTTCCCACTTACTGACTCTATCTTCCCTGTTACATACCCTTGACTACCAGTAGAAGTATTTTCTGTCTTTAATATCTTCCTTGATACTCCCGGGTTCCCTCTAGCTTCAGAGATTGTGGTAGGAGGTATTACCTCCTGTCCCACAAATACACAGTCATCCTCCTCCTCTACAGGAGAAGCCAACAGGTCATTTACCATTTTCTCCTCTATGGCTAGCCTTGGGCTAACAGCAACCCTCGGTAATGATCCGCCAGAGCCCTCCTTGTTGGATTCAGTAGTGTTCCTACTAAACCCACAGGAAGACCCTGGAGCACGTCTTTTGGTTGGGGTGGATCGGCCGTCAGGTGATGAGTCTAACCCAGCAGAAGCTGAGGACTCCTCTGAACCTGTGGTCCGCATCTCTCCTAAGGTAACCGAGACCGGAGTATACACTCCCTGGTCTACAGTTTTACCTTCAGATAACATTTTACCTTTGGGAGGAGTGGCCAACTCCATCTTACTATGATAATCAGAGGCTTTCTCTGGAAAGTCCTGAATGTAGTATGGCCACGCCTTTCGATTCAGCCACAACCTTCTCGGGTTATGGTTGAACACCAAGGTGTATGCCAACCCCTGTGGTACCCTCACACACTTTTCTCTGTCCGTGAGTCCTAAGGCCTCCGGGCTATTCTCGAGAATATCTAGATTGGACATGGCAGTTTCAGCCTTCATATGGTGTACATCTACCAAATGTCTTACCATACAACCCTTTCTAGATGTGCTGAAAGGTTCACCATCTTTCATACATTTGACTGAGCGATTAGACTTGGACCGGCACTGCCACATCATTTTGGAGTGCCCATGGAACTCCACTAGATGTCGTGCGAACTGGTACAGGTCCAAATACTCGGCCATTGGATTTCTATCCATACACTCATTGAATGGGCACTGCCCCGAACCTACTCTCCAACCTCTACCAGATTTATAAGTAGGCATACCTGGTGGGACAAATGTCATCCAGGCCCATTTCAACCGGTCTCTATCCTCGTTGGAGAGGTCGGCAGCCCTGTATGTCCCCATACTTTGCTTTATAACCTCATCCCAGAACTTCTAAGCTTGATGTGACCCTGAACTAGCATGCTCTAACCAGAACTCCATATCCCTCTCTGTATCTTCGTAGGATGGTAGCCTAGCTCGGCTCCCTATCTCCCCAGTAACCGCCCCTGTATAGGGTTTGGACTTAGAATTATCGGAAGGAGGTCTGAATAGCTTAGTACATTTCTTCTCATTGAATTTATCTAATTCTTGGATGTATGCCCCCCTGCATATCTTACTCCCAGGAATTACTGCATCCGGCTTAAATTTCTCAAATTTAGCTGCCAAATGCATTACTGCCATGGCTGGAATACGTTCCGGAGTTGACTGTTTAGGGGCATTCCAATCGGGTACAAAGTCACCATGCACCGGATGAAAACCATCCGCACGGTCATACGACATAGAACCCCACGGAGCACCCACTGGAGCGTGACTGACCGAGTGCACCGGTATCCCGGGCATATTCGGGTCAGTCCGGGTCACTCCCGAAGAAGGTGGTGACGCAATATTCCCAACCTGGAACAAGGGGAATCCCCCGGCCTCGAGTCCTTTTAACCCCGGCCCTGACACGAACCCCCTAGCCTGCGCCACTGATAAACCCATATCTACCAGTTTCTTTACATGTTCTCCCCGAGCTAGGAGATACTGTGTGGTTTTAACCTGTACAGTTTTCCTTATCTCGGAGATATTACTGTGATTTCGGCGTTTCACACCCCTATTCTTCATCTTAGTCGGTGGTTGATACACGAATCTAGGTAAATCCCCTTCCCGAAATTGTTTTGGAAGATTACAATCGACCGGAGCTGTTGACTCCAGGTCCCCCAAAGCTAACAACTCTCTCTGTTCCTGTGACAGAGGGGTAACTTCCGTCGAGTGACTCCTTCTATGGGAGTCTCCCGACGGATAGTTATCCGCCATGATAACTACACAGAGGGCGGCCCAGAGGAGCCCACTCTTAAAATGAGCTTAAATGAGTAGTAGAATCAGGAAAATTGTTACAAAAGTGTCCTCCTGTACTACCTCACTTTAGTGTCTCCTCTCTCCCTCACATGTAGATGTTCTAACCGCTGATTACATACGCGGAGAGAGGTGCCTTCGCATCCACCCTCTCCAACGGTATGTGCAGGACTGACGCTTTCCGCGCCAAACCAGCATGCGTGCGCATCCAAGCGCAAAGGATCACGGGTACCGGATAGCCCTTCCCGAAGAAGTTATCCGGTATTATCCGAAGAAAACCGGGTAGCGAAGTAAACTGCGTAGTAGTTGCAATCTTCGCCGGGTTATCTCGGATTGTATTTTACACATCATTTCAAGCAATAGCAGTCTTCCATTGACATATTTCCCCTATGTTGATAGGGTGTCCCACTCTGATTAGTACCTCCGGTCCTTGGTGTATACATGCTTCCTGGAGTTACATGACTGCCAGGTAATGGGGGAGGTGGTATATTGAACATAGGCCTCGCGTTCCCATAACAGTTATCCGGTCCCACATTGCCCCATCCCCCGTAGGAGGTGTTAGGCCCGGCCAGATTCCCTTGACCTGGCGGCCGAGCATTCATGTATGCTCCACCGGGCAAACCTGGTCTACCTACCGTAGACACATTTACCGGAACTGTAGGAACTTGCCTTGTCCCTGGAGCTGGAGTAGAATGAGCACCTGGAGCTGGAGCAGTGTTAACTGGTCCCACAGGAGGCTTATTCCCTGTAGCCTGTGCTACCGGAACGTCTCCTTTTCCTCCCTTAGTGTCATTCTCCACGCTCACTGACTCTGTTTCTTCAAGAAAGCAATCTAACTTTTCCTGAAACAGTTTTTCAACTCTACCACAAAGCTCCAACATGAACTCCTCATTCTTGTCAAACTTACTGCCATGCATGGATGAGTGTCCACTCACACTGGATAACATATCTGCTGTATGTATTACCATGGAACTATCTAGATCCTCAGTGACAGGTGGTTTCACTACCTCCTCCACCGTATTGACTATAACTACTGAGGGCTCGTCGGCAGTCACAAAGGTCTCATCTCTAGACACCTCTTGCGCCTTTCCCACTGGGTCCCCAATTTCCTTCGTCCCTTTTGGTTCTAGCTTGTTCACCATGTGATTTTCAGCTTGTTGAGCTAGCGCCTCTAACTCTCCCAGCTTACTATCCTGCTTCTTCAATAACTCATCATACTCTGCTACTTGTAACTGTCTTGCTAGAATCTCGGAACTAATTTCTTTATTCCGCACCACTAGCTTTTCTGTTTCAGACTTCAGTCTGACTTCAGTACCTTCAAGTAGACCCACATTGACAGAAATTTGTTCCAGATGTTTTATCTGAGCTGCATGTTCCCCAATGTTTCCTGACCTTTTTGCCAAAAAACTCTTTTCAAAAGCTTCCCTTTCTTCCTTCAACTTCCTGAGGGATTCTTCCTCTAGCCTTATCCCTTCCTTCATATGCTCATGCTCATTTCTCAATCGGAGCGTCCTTATGTCCTCCAGGCTCAACCTTTCCCTGGGTTCATAAGGCGGAACCTCTAGACCAGGTATTGTCAACCTAAAAGGATCTGGAAACAGCTTATCTCCTCTGGAGATCCCATCTCCCCTGGAGATTACCTCAGCTGTCTCTTCCCCTTCCTCAGGAGTTTCCACTAGGTCGTCTCTTTTGCCAACCTCAACTCCTTCCTGACTAACTGGGACTACCACTCTAGTCCCCCCCACTACTTCTACAGTGGGTACTGGTCTACGTTCCCATCTCACTGGTATATCTTCTGTACCCTCCAGACTAGGTATACTAGAGTCACTATCTTCTCCAGCATCTTCCATGGTCACCTGTCCAAGCGTCACATCCTCCCGTGAGGTGTCCCCCACCTGGACAGGCCCCTCCATACCCCTATCTGGCTCTAGAGCTGGACGTTTTGCTGGAGGATCCCCTTGTGAATCCTCAGATCTCACCTCGTGGGCCTCCTCCTCTCCTCCATGTCCAATTTCCCTACTCTGATTGAAAGTATGTACCTTCTGCCTAGCATTAAACCTAACCCTAGACCGCAGTCTAGGACGCATACCCTCCCCTTGGTTAGTAACCGACGGGGGAGGTACCTCTGTATCTGACATATCCTCACCACACAAAAGCAACCTGTAATAACTATCCTTGAATCCTACCAATTCTGGTTCAAACATATAAGAGCTTACCTCTCAATTTCAGAAAGAAAAAATGAAAAAAATAAATGTAAATCAATACTTACCCAAAGTGGTCACGGCACCAGTGTAGCTGTTGGCTATTCTAAGATAGACATCGGCTATGAAAAACTCCAGATTCGAAAATAGGTTGTTCAGAAATTACACTTTATTCATTCTGACATACGGCTCGTAATCATACAGACGGATAGCAATAATCAAATAGGCTTCTGAACACCAGTGGTCATATGAACATACAGGAGGTATACGCTCACGGTCTAGTACATAGTTCCCGAGTTCCAAGGCTCTCTTCCATCTTGGTTAACTCCACTTGGATCAGACTCCACAGAGGGAGTTCTGTACCCGGAGTTGTACACCAATGCGTCTATCTCCTCTAGTTCCCCCAGAGGGTGGAACAGAGAAAGACGCAGGGTGACCAAGGTGGAAGCAGCGACAGGACTAGGCCTAAAAGGTACAACAGAGTTCGGGGAAGCTCTGTTGTGGAGCAGTCGAGCTGGCCGAAGTGCGCAGCAAGACTGGGTCCTCGATTAGCAGAACCCCAGGTCTTATGTACTGGTCGTTATGTAATTCTCTTCATTACTCGTAAACACTTGAGTTCCCGAGGAACTCCGGGTAACCACGCGCCAGTGCATCCGAGCCGACACTGTACCCGAGATATGTCGGGTGACAAGTGGCGGTCACAGCTCAATGCACATAACCAGGCCGCGCTCCACCAATCCTCAGGTGTGGGCTTATATAACCTTATACTCGGCAGTAGACAGGAGTGCGGCCTGGATACACGACAACACATATACCAAATATAACTCAAACTGGTTCCATAGAAATAGTACAGCGGCGACCCACTACACTACCCCCCTTCAGACAATATCACAGCGTCTAAATAGCGGCACAAAGTGCAGTATTATTATACTACCTTGATACAATGACAAATTTTATCTCCAAACAACCCAAAAAACAAATATATTGTCTCCAAACACATACATAGTGGAGACAAGCGTAACTCTTTCTATCAGAACCACTAATATATTTCTTGGGTATCATAGATATGTATTCATCCTTTTTGATATTAACGTCAATCATATCAACCATCAGGATCCAGTTACACAATAATCGAGTATCATCCTTCAATAACCGTCATGATTTATGGGACTAAGAGGATAAACTCCACACAGCCAGTCAAGCCCTATAAAACAAACTTGACTATATATCATAAAAAAATATATAAAACCTTTAAGACATATTTATCGTATACTAACCATGTCTTATCGAAAACGATTTGTTACAACAGGTATCGTATACATACAGATCAATATGAGCACTTCTCCTTAAAAGTTACCAATTTTTAGCACGAGACATATTGGAAACACAAAAAGGTGGCAAGTGTCGACTCTATAGTAAACCTTGATCCAACCCGTCTATTTGAATAGACTCACTCGCTTTACGTGCCAGAGTAAGGTTTGAAAGATCAATATTTTTGGAATAAATGAACATATAGCGTAGATCCGGTAAATGCAGTTTCAATCCAATCAAGGACTCCAAAACCCTATGCAAACCATGGTCACAAAGGTGTCCTTTTTTATCTACTCTACACAATAACACAAGAGACATTCTCCATATAGAAATGCTAAAAGCAATCAGATCAAGTGTCATGGTAACATATTTCAACGTTTCAGGGAGAATTAATCTCCACATTCAGTTCAAAGATCAAAAACGCAGTAAGCTGAAAAATAGAATGATCCGGCTCCTCACTTGATACCTTCCTTCTGAAAGTAATCAACGAGAACCTACGGATCTCCATAACAACTTACGCAATTTCCACTCTCAGTACCTGAATAAATTTCACGTTTTTCAGGTTCATTGATATGTTATTACCACAGATCCACACATAGTACGAATGCAGTCAAGTAACCTTTCACCTCAGCAGGTATCATCAGGATCCAGTCCCTTATACCTTTACTCATTGGACGGTTAATTCAGAGTATCACAATCGGCATACAATAATCATACCTATAGCACATGTCATCAAATCAAACAGAACCCGTTTTACAAATACTGTCTTATGGCAAAATAGAACACTCTTTGGTGATGGTTTTAACAGTTTCTTCTTATATGACGACAACTGCAAACCTAGATCATATCAAAGTCTTTTCATAAATAGGTGATAATGATCCACTGTTCTTGTCATCTCAGTCTTTTATAAATATATATATACATAGTCATCTTGTGACCCATAGTCTATGGTATTTTAAAGCATCATACGGTCCGTGGTGCACTAATAACTCCACTACTGCAAAAGTTCAACCTTGATGACGACACATGGTAGAGGTTCCATATATGCTGCAACTGGGAATGTTTTTATGACTCGCCACTCAGCAAAAGTTCTTCATTTCTGGACACTGGCGACATGCATTCTCTAGATCGGTTGTCACTCATCTCAATGGATATGTCCATTCCAGACCCTAGCTGCAAAGCGTCAGGGTTAGGAAAATGCACTTGAGTACTCATAGGTACACTCGCCATGGATATAGGAATGTCCAGGGTAGATGGACGATGGTTCCCTGACACAGAACCAGTCGTCACAGGTAGGTCCACTGGAGGATCCACCATCATGGATTGTTCAAGTTCGTTTTCAGGAGCCATAAGCGCCTCGGCATCACGGACAGACAGACGTAGGTCAGCCTCTGTAATTGCATCGGTCAGCTCCATCAGTATCTGAACCGCCTCTCTAGTCTCACCCTCCGTTATCTGGTAAGGTGACTGACAAGAGGTGGTGTCGAGTATTGGTGTTGAGACAGGTGTCGAGTTAGGTGACTCTGTCTGCAGTTCATTCACCACCATCCTCGCTAGAGTGGACACCCCGGCTGGAGTATCCATAGTCTCCAGGGAAGACACGGTTGTGTCCACCCCCATTGTAGTATACTGCATCGTCTTAGCATCAGACGACACAGAGGTGGACGTCACAGCAACAGGTGTCACCGAGACAGGTGACACAGGAACAGACGTCACAGCAACAGACGTCACAGGGACAGGTGACACCGGAACAGACGTCACAGCAACAGACGTCACAGGGACAGGTGACACCGGAACAGACTGCACAGCAACAGACGTCACAGGGACAGGTGACACCGGAACAGACGTCACAGCAACGGACGTCACGGGAACAGACGTCACAGGAACCAACTCCGATGACCCACAGGCCATGGAGGTGGCAGCCACGTAACTGCAGTCAGCCAGGTGCATCTCGTCCCCTGCAGGTGGAGGTGGAGGACTCCGAGGGATATCACTAGCCCTGGAGTCAGCTCTCAACCTTTGTGCGTATGCATCACCGTCAAATCCTAAGGGAAGAGGGGCAGAACCCCGTTCAACCCTGTACACACTCTCGTCGTACCAACTTGACAATGGTATCTCATAGCAATCTTCGAAAAACTCAGCCAACTCTTCATAGAAGTCATCGTTCTGCTGAGCTTCCTTTTTAAAGCTAGTAAATTCCTCCGTTAGACCACCAATTTCGTGTTCTAACTTCCGAATAACTTTGGTTTTTAGACTAATTTCGGTCCTGGCAGCAGTTAGCCTATGTTCAGCAGAACTGACCATATCCTTACTGCGATCCAACTTGACTTTGAGATCATCAATTAAAAATTGACTTTCCATACGAGATTTTTCAACATTCAATCTCAAATCGTCTACAATTCTGCTAGAGGTTGCTACCATGTCATCTCGTTGTCCCAACTGTCGTTTGAGGGCTTCATTCTCCTCAGTCATTTTGGACATTTTAGATAGGAGTTCTGCTTTTGCAGTCTCCACTTTCTCTAATTCGGCCAAACGACTTTCTTTTACCAATTGCTCAGCTTGAGCCCTAGCCCCTTGCAGAGCTAGTTGACAAGCGAGATCCAGTGTGTCAAATGAACTTTTCAGTCCAGTGACATACTGTTCTTTCAGAAGATTCCTGATACTAATATTCTCAGGGTGATCAATATCACCAGTCAGCTTAGGCAGAGGGACCGACTCCAAAGAGATATCTTCCTCACCCACTCCAGGTGATGGAGAGTTCAATGAGAGACCCCCCATACAGGTAGATGGTGATGGAACGGAGGATAGTCTACGACCAATCTCCTGTTCCTTCCTCATCTCTATTTTATTTGATTGAACCCTGCCTGTGGGTGGGGTGAATTTCTGGTCCACCCAATCGTCTCCCTCAGATTGGAAATCAATCGTTCTATAGATCATCTTAGATTTGGAATCCTCTTTCCCACTTACTGACTCTATCTTCCCTGTTACATACCCTTGACTACCAGTAGAAGTATTTTCTGTCTTTAATATCTTCCTTGATACTCCCGGGTTCCCTCTAGCTTCAGAGATTGTGGTAGGAGGTATTACCTCCTGTCCCACAAATACACAGTCATCCTCCTCCTCTACAGGAGAAGCCAACAGGTCATTTACCATTTTCTCCTCTATGGCTAGCCTTGGGCTAACAGCAACCCTCGGTAATGATCCGCCAGAGCCCTCCTTGTTGGATTCAGTAGTGTTCCTACTAAACCCACAGGAAGACCCTGGAGCACGTCTTTTGGTTGGGGTGGATCGGCCGTCAGGTGATGAGTCTAACCCAGCAGAAGCTGAGGACTCCTCTGAACCTGTGGTCCGCATCTCTCCTAAGGTAACCGAGACCGGAGTATACACTCCCTGGTCCACAGTTTTACCTTCAGATAACATTTTACCTTTGGGAGGAGTGGCCAACTCCATCTTACTATGATAATCAGAGGCTTTCTCTGGAAAGTCCTGAATGTAGTATGGCCACGCCTTTCGATTCAGCCACAACCTTCTCGGGTTATGGTTGAACACCAAGGTGTATGCCAACCCCTGTGGTACCCTCACACACTTTTCTCTGTCCGTGAGTCCTAAGGCCTCCGGGCTATTCTCGAGAATATCTAGATTGGACATGGCAGTTTCAGCCTTCATATGGTGTACATCTACCAAATGTCTTACCATACAACCCTTTCTAGATGTGCTGAAAGGTTCACCATCTTTCATACATTTGACTGAGCGATTAGACTTGGACCGGCACTGCCACATCATTTTGGAGTGCCCATGGAACTCCACTAGATGTCGTGCGAACTGGTACAGGTCCAAATACTCGGCCATTGGATTTCTATCCATACACTCATTGAATGGGCACTGCCCCGAACCTACTCTCCAACCTCTACCAGATTTATAAGTAGGCATACCTGGTGGGACAAATGTCATCCAGGCCCATTTCAACCGGTCTCTATCCTCGTTGGAGAGGTCGGCAGCCCTGTATGTCCCCATACTTTGCTTTATAACCTCATCCCAGAACTTCTAAGCTTGATGTGACCCTGAACTAGCATGCTCTAACCAGAACTCCATATCCCTCTCTGTATCTTCGTAGGATGGTAGCCTAGCTCGGCTCCCTATCTCCCCAGTAACCGCCCCTGTATAGGGTTTGGACTTAGAATTATCGGAAGGAGGTCTGAATAGCTTAGTACATTTCTTCTCATTGAATTTATCTAATTCTTGGATGTATGCCCCCCTGCATATCTTACTCCCAGGAATTACTGCATCCGGCTTAAATTTCTCAAATTTAGCTGCCAAATGCATTACTGCCATGGCTGGAATACGTTCCGGAGTTGACTGTTTAGGGGCATTCCAATCGGGTACAAAGTCACCATGCACCGGATGAAAACCATCCGCACGGTCATACGACATAGAACCCCACGGAGCACCCACTGGAGCGTGACTGACCGAGTGCACCGGTATCCCGGGCATATTCGGGTCAGTCCGGGTCACTCCCGAAGAAGGTGGTGACGCAATATTCCCAACCTGGAACAAGGGGAATCCCCCGGCCTCGAGTCCTTTTAACCCCGGCCCTGACACGAACCCCCTAGCCTGCGCCACTGATAAACCCATATCTACCAGTTTCTTTACATGTTCTCCCCGAGCTAGGAGATACTGTGTGGTTTTAACCTGTACAGTTTTCCTTATCTCGGAGATATTACTGTGATTTCGGCGTTTCACACCCCTATTCTTCATCTTAGTCGGTGGTTGATACACGAATCTAGGTAAATCCCCTTCCCGAAATTGTTTTGGAAGATTACAATCGACCGGAGCTGTTGACTCCAGGTCCCCCAAAGCTAACAACTCTCTCTGTTCCTGTGACAGAGGGGTAACTTCCGTCGAGTGACTCCTTCTATGGGAGTCTCCCGACGGATAGTTATCCGCCATGATTATCCTTATTATCCCTTCCCCTAACATCTTGTCTACCTCATCCTCCAATGCCTGTTTCTTAGACAAAGGGAGGCGCCGGTATGGCAAGCGCAATGGTTGGCTAGAACCGGTGTCTATCCGATGAGTTACTCGGTCAGTTCTACCCAATTGCTCCCCTGGAGCAGAGAACAAGTCTGCATTCTCGCACAATAGCTGAGCCAGACTCTCTTTGTCCTCTTCCGTCTCCAAGTGGCTATCTGTTACTAATGGTAAAAGATGCAGTGGTAATCCATATCCTTCCTTCCTATCCTGCTCCCCAGTGTCTTGCAATACCACTGGCACCGGACTAGCCCATGGACTATCTGAGGGCCTTATTATCCCTTCCCCTAACATCTTGTCTACTTCATCCTCCAATGCCTGTTTCTTAGACAAAGGGAGGCGCCGGTATGGCAAGCGCAATGGTTGGCTAGAACCGGTGTCTATCCGATGAGTTACTTGGTCAGTTCTACCCAATTGCTCCCCTGGAGCAGAGAACAAGTCTGCATTCTCGCACAATAGCTGAGCCAGACTCTCTTTGTCCTCTTCCGTCTCCAAGTGGCTATCTGTTACTAATGGTAAAAGATGCAGTGGTAATCCATATCCTTCCTTCCTATCCTGCTCCCCAGTGTCTTGCAATACCACTGGCATAGCGGATGGATCCAAAGCTCCTATCTCCACTGCTCTCTTTACTGCTAACTCCACTTCTGGTGAGTCAGCTCTTCCTACCACGTCAGCATATGTTACGTCCCCAAAGGTCGTGCCTTTTTCCAGGTACACATCCTGAAAAGTCATATTACTGACTGGTACTACTGTTCGTCGTGAACTCTGCACTAAGGCACTGGTGGAAACCAACCCCAGCTTACTCAAATGCTGTTGATTCGGTTCCACCACACCCATGCGGTCAACTTCCATCTCCCGGCAATATACAACTACATTGCATACATGGCGGGGAGGAATTCGCACTGTCTGAGAGACAGACGAGACGCCTGAAATCCGGCGGAGCACACACTGGACTTTCATCTCTTGTGGATATCGAAGAGTGAGTTCCCCTGTCACACTATCCAATACCGCTCCATACAGAGAACAAAAATCTACTCCCAAGATTCCCTCATCCGTCAATTCAGCCACAGTTGTTGAAACAACAAATGAATGTTGATTCACCCAGAAGGGTATCACCTGTCTGCCATGTGTCCGCATATGAGATCCATCAGCACTTCTGACCGACCCAGACCCCACAGGGTTAGTCGACAGACCTGCGAGCTTCTTGAAAAAATGGTGACCCACCATGGAGTGACTAGCTCCAGTATCGATCAGAAATTCCCCCAAGCAGCCCTGAATCTGCACAGGCAAGTACCATCTCTTCCCTTGTAAAGGAGAAGGTTGTAAGGCAAATCTCTGGATTCCAGTTTCACCGCCCAAGTCATATCCCCTCGAGTTGAGAAACTTAACTATAGGATCATCGGGTTTGAGTCGCGAAGCACAAAACCTTTCTACTTCTTCCGCCAACTCAATTCTACGGACGGTGTCCAGATGAGCTAAATCTTCAACACCTTTCTCGTCCGTTCCCTGGGGCCCATCTCCACCTGGCGGATCAGACTCAGGTGCGGCTAACCCCAGCGGTTCCCATGAAATGGAATCTTTTGATTCTCCCCTGATAGTACCTTTGACAATCACAGGCGGGGTTGTTATCTTGTCATCGACAACAACCCCTGTTAGTTTTCCGTCGGTGGTGGGCTTTGGTCAGAAGAGGGTCCGTCTTTTTGTTTCTCGACCGATGATACATTCCTGGTATCCTTGGACCGACATGTCCTTGCAAAGTGACCCTTCTTCCCACAATTGTAGCATTTCGTGTCTTTGTTGGGTTTCCCCTTACCGCGACCACGAGTTGCGACCTTCTCAGCCTTCTCAGCTTTACTACGCTCCTCCATGACTTTCCCAATCATGGTTTTCAATGCACCCTCCTCTGGCGCTTGAGCGTCTGATCCTGGAGCCTTTCGTCTTACATAAAAAGAACGACGTCCCTTCCATTTAGGATCTATAGCTGCCACCTCTTGCACACCCTCTGTAGCCAGTTCAACCTCCTCTACGGGCATCTCTATTACTGCTACAGGGGCTGCCTCTACAGTTTTCAACAGCTTCCTCTTTCTCAGAGCATCTTCTGTAAGCTTGAAGATATCTGCTAGTGACATAGTGGTCTTCCACTGTGAAGCAATCTCGCTTGACAATCTCTCGTCCTTAAGTCCATCTATATACAGGCTGGACAACTTCCTTACCAGCCATGGATCACTTGGACTCATAGATGCAAATGCTTCTGCTGCTAGCACTCTGAGAGCCATTCCAAACTGTCTGTGCCCCTCACCGGGCTTCTGAACTCTTGCTTCTAGCTCAGATGCGGGATCCGCACCGGATGTGGAACCCAAAGCCCAAGAAGCTGTTTCCACTAATCCCTTGTACGTTCTTCCCCCGCTTAATTCAAAGCTTGTTAGGGCGGGATCACCAGGACCATCCCGCAGACACCATGACAAAGCTGCAAGGCACTCATCGCCTTCCCAGCCATTATGTCTCATATCTGCTGAAAATCGTGTGAACCATTTCCTCCATGGAACCGAGCCATCATACTGCTTCATCTTGATAGCCTGCTTCTTTACAGGTGTCATTCCCGTTCTCAACGGTATATCAGCCTGACTCAAAGCATAGTCCACTGCCTTAAAGTTCCCCACGTCATTCGGTACCGCATCAATCCCCAATCTTCTAATTGCTGGATTGCTTTGGAACACTGCCTCATCTTCCATTGACATATTTCCCCTATGTTGATAGGGTGTCCCACTCTGATTAGTACCTCCGGTCCTTGGTGTATACATGCTTCCTGGAGTTACATGACTGCCAGGTAATGGGGGAGGTGGTATATTGAACATAGGCCTCGCGTTCCCATAACAGTTATCCGGTCCCACATTGCCCCATCCCCCGTAGGAGGTGTTAGGCCCGGCCAGATTCCCTTGACCTGGCGGCCGAGCATTCATGTATGCTCCACCGGGCAAACCTGGTCTACCTACCGTAGACACATTTACCGGTACTGTAGGAACTTGCCTTGTCCCTGGAGCTGGAGTAGAATGAGCACCTGGAGCTGGAGCAGTGTTAACTGGTCCCACAGGAGGCTTATTCCCTGTAGCCTGTGCTACCGGAACGTCTCCTTTTCCTCCCTTAGTGTCATTCTCCACGCTCACTGACTCTGTTTCTTCAAGAAAGCAATCTAACTTTTCCTGAAACAGTTTTTCAACTCTACCACAAAGCTCCAACATGAACTCCTCATTCTTGTCAAACTTACTGCCATGCATGGATGAGTGTCCACTCACACTGGATAACATATCTGCTGTATGTATTACCATGGAACTATCTAGATCCTCAGTGACAGGTGGTTTCACTACCTCCTCCACCGTATTGACTATAACTACTGAGGGCTCGTCGGCAGTCACAAAGGTCTCATCTCTAGACACCTCTTGCGCCTTTCCCACTGGGTCCCCAATTTCCTTCGTCCCTTTTGGTTCTAGCTTGTTCACCATGTGATTTTCAGCTTGTTGAGCTAGCGCCTCTAACTCTCCCAGCTTACTATCCTGCTTCTTCAATAACTCATCATACTCTGCTACTTGTAACTGTCTTGCTAGAATCTCGGAACTAATTTCTTTATTCCGCACCACTAGCTTTTCTGTTTCAGACTTCAGTCTGACTTCAGTACCTTCAAGTAGACCCACATTGACAGAAATTTGTTCCAGATGTTTTATCTGAGCTGCATGTTCCCCAATGTTTCCTGACCTTTTTGCCAAAAAACTCTTTTCAAAAGCTTCCCTTTCTTCCTTCAACTTCCTGAGGGATTCTTCCTCTAGCCTTATCCCTTCCTTCATATGCTCATGCTCATTTCTCAATCGGAGCGTCCTTATGTCCTCCAGGCTCAACCTTTCCCTGGGTTCATAAGGCGGAACCTCTAGACCAGGTATTGTCAACCTAAAAGGATCTGGAAACAGCTTATCTCCTCTGGAGATCCCATCTCCCCTGGAGATTACCTCAGCTGTCTCTTCCCCTTCCTCAGGAGTTTCCACTAGGTCGTCTCTGGTCGACTAACTGGGACTACCACTCTAGTCCCCCCCACTGCTTCTACAGTGGGTACTGGTCTACGTTCCCATCTCACTGGTATATCTACTGTACCCTCCAGACTAGGTATACTAGAGTCACTATCTTCTCCAGCATCTTCCATGGTCACCTGTCCAAGCGTCACATCCTCCCGTGAGGTGTCCCCCACCTGGACAGGCCCCTCCATACCCCTATCTGGCTCTAGAGCTGGACGTTTTGCTGGAGGATCCCCTTGTGAATCCTCAGATCTCACCTCGTGGGCCTCCTCCTCTCCTCCATGTCCAATTTCCCTACTCTGATTGAAAGTATGTACCTTCTGCCTAGCATTAAACCTAACCCTAGACCGCAGTCTAGGACGCATACCCTCCCCTTGGTTAGTAACCGACGGGGGAGGTACCTCTGTATCTGACATATCCTCACCACACAAAAGCAACCTGTAATAACTATCCTTGAATCCTACCAATTCTGGTTCAAACATATAAGAGCTTACCTCTCAATTTCAGAAAGAAAAAATGAAAAAAATAAATGTAAATCAATACTTACCCAAAGTGGTCACGGCACCAGTGTAGCTGTTGGCTATTCTAAGATAGACATCGGCTATGAAAAACTCCAGATTCGAAAATAGGTTGTTCAGAAATTACACTTTATTCATTCTGACATACGGCTCGTAATCATACAGACGGATAGCAATAATCAAATAGGCTTCTGAACACCAGTGGTCATATGAACATACAGGAGGTATACGCTCACGGTCTAGTACATAGTTCCCGAGTTCCAAGGCTCTCTTCCATCTTGGTTAACTCCACTTGGATCAGACTCCACAGAGGGAGTTCTGTACCCGGAGTTGTACACCAATGCGTCTATCTCCTCTAGTTCCCCCAGAGGGTGGAACAGAGAAAGATGCAGGGTGACCAAGGTGGAAGCAGCGACAGGACTAGGCCTAAAAGGTACAACAGAGTTCGGGGAAGCTCTGTTGTGGAGCAGTCGAGCTGGCCGAAGTGCGCAGCAAGACTGGGTCCTCGATTAGCAGAACCCCAGGTCTTATGTACTGGTTGTTATGTAATTCTCTTCATTACTCGTAAACACTTGAGTTCCCGAGGAACTCCGGGTAACCACGCGCCGGTGCATCCGAGCCGACACTGTACCCGAGATATGTCGGGTGACACGTGGCGGTCACAGCTCAATGCACATAACCAGGCCGCGCTCCACCAATCCTCAGGTGTGGGCTTATATAACCTTATACTCGGCAGTAGACAGGAGTGCGGCCTGGATACACGACAACACATATACCAAATATAACTCAAACTGGTTCCATAGAAATAGTACAGCGGCGACCCACTACACCGGTAATACATATAGAAGAGCAATAGGGAGACAAACCAGAGCAAACACGGCACCTTTATTATTTTACAATATAATACATGCCACTTCTTATGAGCATAGTCCTCAAGTACGATGTGGGCAAATATAGAATGCTTTAACCCCAGAGATGAGATCGATAGAATCTAAAGAAGAATTTAAAAGCCAAGCCAGAGAAATGTTAGATGCTTCAATACCTAAGAAATTGTGAAACGCTGTCTTTTTCTAAATGGGGTACGTCATACATTAACTTAAAATGTTTTATCTTATAGCCATCTTGTCAAATGGAAATATGTATGTAATCGAGCCTTTATGTTATACGGAGCATTATATGGTAAGACCTGAAAATTACCTCTGGTAACGGTCTCACCATGGCCTTTTTGTCCTAAACTTGTACTCGTTACTCGTAAAATGTTGACATTTCTGATTCTATATGCATATAATAATGTGATTTGATTAGATGTTATCTTGCAAAATCTACACATATGCGGTATATAATCTGTGTATATGATTCAGCTGACGGAACAGAACACATGTATGTCGTTCATTGTAAACAAAGAATCAAGGACTTATGGACAAATAAAGCCAAATATTATTCAAAAAAAGCTTGCCTGTCTAGTAATACATTTAAAATTGAAGATGATATAATTCTAAAACCAATGCAGCTGAAAGCTGGTGAGCAGGTTCACAGGGCATAATCATATTGAATTCCTTGTACCTTGAGGATGAGAGGTGTGTTGTGTATGTGTGTGACATTGGTGGGTGTGATGGCCTCTATGTCCGGTGTGTCACACGTCAAGTCCTGACGGTACAATGTGGGGATCTCCTTTCCTCTCATCCAGAAAGGGGATCCACATCGGGGCAGGTTCATCTCCCAGTTCACTGTCCAGTTCTTGTTAGCATCACTACCTTCAAACAGCAAAGCATACTTAAAGGGTTCATTGGCCAATTCCATGTCCCTCAAAAGCCCATGGTGTTCCCTGGTCTATGGAGTGTACAGCCCACATAGTAAACTCAAACACTATTTACTTAACCACAGATAAAACCACATTTCAAGTGCTGGATTCTTTTTACCTCCAGAAACTTTTACTCTGGGTTTTCTCAATGCATCCATGTTAAATTTGGAGGAAATCTAACAAGGAATAGTAGCTCTAGGTGGGAACAATAGACTGTAAATCCATATACCAGGGGGCGCCACAGGCCACACAGGACCAGTTTACAGAACAATCAAAGTTAGCAGATGTTGGAGCTCCATTCCAAGCAGTGTTATCAGCCTTTTTGCATATTGTGAGGTATTCTGGGTGCTGAGGGACAATGCTTACCTATGGCAAACACTTCAGGGGGGCCTCTTAGTATTATTTTGCTCTTTCTTACCTTCCAGCATCCACACTGCCTGACAGTCACAGGTGAAGGGGTTGTTATGCAGGTACAGTTTGTACAACAGCGGTCAATCCATGAACAGAAACCCGTTCTGGATGACTGAAATCTGGTTTTCATTCAAAATGACTGTTTCAATGTTCGGCATCTGGTTAAACACGGCAGCATCAATGGATGACAACTGGTTCTGATAAAGGTCAAGGTTGGCTAGTTTTGTGAATGTAAACATTAGTTCCAATGGTAGCTGATTAATGTTATTGTAAGATAGATCTAGTGTTATTATGTTAAAAGCGCTTTGGAGAAATCCCATTGGCAATTTCGTCAGTTTGTTTAGTTTCAAATCCAGCATTTCCAGAGAGGACAAGCCTTCATATTCAACATCTTGAAACCTTGCGTCAGAAAGTTCATTTTCTGTAAAATGTAAATCCCTTAGATGTGGCAGCCCACGGAATGCACCTTTAGATATGTTATGAAGGGAGTTCCTCCTGAACCCAATTTCTGTCAGTTCTGGATAATTCTCAAATATTCCGTCAGGAATCCATGTCACCTTGGTCTCCATTATCTTGATGCTTGTTATATTAGTAGGCAGCACCGTGGGTATCTCTGTCACCATATCCCCCTTGCAGGTTACACGGGTTCCAGATACTGTACAGCCATTGACATCATGTAGGGCACTGTCTTGGTTCGACACCTCATGTTGGGCATCTCTCTCTGGTGGCAGTATTTCCAATGTACCAGTCCTCAGTCCCCCATGGTGTCTACTGTCACTTGGGTCCCCATGTTTCCCTCCCAGGTGCCTGTGTACAGCCGTCGCTGAGAGGAGCAGCAGACACAGGAGGAGCAGGAGGCTGCAGCAGAGTGCCATACCTGTCTGTGTGCATGTACAGGGACTAATTAGTGTGCTCTGTGTGTGTGCTGGCATATAGACAGGGAATAACTAGTCCCTTTCAGTCATGTGGTTATAGCGTTCTGACTGGTGTAGAATTGTTCCCGCGACCACACTGTTTACACTGACACCAGCAATCTCGTGAGACCTTGGTTCTGCTCTCGTACTGAAGCTGGTTCCCCGGAAGCTATGGTATGTGTGTGTCTGGTCACTGCCTAAGTCTCACGATACATTGTGAGCTCAGAACTAACATGGCCGCCCATTTCGAGAAACCAGAGTCATCGCCATAATTGACAGCGCAGTGTTAACCCTTTAAGGGCAGCATCCTGCTTCAGTGTGCCATGTCCTCAGCCGACATAATGCCTGAATGCAGTCCTGGTGAGCCTACTTGCCAGTGCTGCATTCATACATCATGCTGACTCTTTGAGAGCGCATCTATCCCATAGGGTCACTATGATAAGTGAATTCAGGCTTGGTGTGTCCATTCACCAGGTCTGTATCTATACATCATGATAACCGAGCACTAAGGCACTATGTGACCCTTAAATGGTTAAGACAATCTTAGAGAATGTTGATAACAATGTATGCTATCAGCAAACTATCAGCTTAGATGAATTAGATGTGTATTTATACCTTTATCTAGGTTTGCCTCTTGAGTTCAGCTATGGTCTTATTTTGTAGGTGATCACATGTAATGTCCTCTTATTGTTATGTAATGTTACTTTATTCTTATTCTATCAAACATAGCCCACTCATCATACTTTCTTCGAATTTTGCAATATTGGTGCTAGAGTTGGTTTCTGTGTATGACTTGAAATAATTAGCAGAAAATCCTCCCTAGTTATTGTGCAGATTGATTTAGACTTAATTTATGACCCCTGGTATCAAACTAGGGCTAAATGCCAGGGTTCTACTGCCCTTGATCTAACAGCCACTACCAGCCTATCTGTCGCTTATCTCAAACACTCAGTACTGTAAATTATTGCACAGAAGCTGCAGCTTGTACGCCAGTCAAATACAGCTTTAATTTAATACCAGGCATGCCTATATAGGGTGTGGCTTATACAAGGGTTTTTGCTTGTTTATAGAGTACTAAAGTAGCAATTTTCTGAACCTTAGGGAGTGCTCATTTTTTAACAACAGGGGGGGGGTGGTAAAAAATTTGGACCCCTTGACCGGGGGGGGGTAAAAAATTCAGACCCCTCTTGGGGGGGGGTGAAAAAAATTCAACCTGTTTTGAGGGAAAAAGCCCGCGCGTTACTATCCTACAAAGGGGCGCGAACGCGCGCAATTTTCGGCCTGGGGGGGGGGAATTTCGACCCCTCTAGCGGGGGGGGTGAAAAAATTTCGCACGCTCCGCGCGAAATCTCACCGCCCCCCCCCTGTTGTTAAAAAATGAGCACTCCCTTAGTGCCGCTATGTCTGTGTATATATATACGACCATCCCAGGTTAGTTAGTACTGTCAGGCTGCATGGGTAGTACCAACCCATCTTAATCTTCTCTATTTCAATGAGTATTAGGCTAATAAGTCATAGGTCATATATGACATATGTGTTGATTTGCCTCAGTCATATTTGAATAGCAATTGCTCATCATGCCTGACCAATGTCCCTATGATTAACCTGGGATAGCCACTACAAACTAAGGGCCGGAGCATTCAGACTATGAGTGCAGAGGGATTTGAGGTAGACCCTATTTTAACTTTACAAGAGAAACTTCTTTAACAATTAAGGACCTCTTGAATATCAACTTTAGGATATCTTAAATAGTGTGCTGCAAGTGGCAGGAAGTATGAAGTGAATAAAGATTGCTGAAGTTAAATATCTCTATTCTGACAATCAATATAATCATGTCATGCCACTTCATGGGCTGATAACCCCATCCTAGAATCTGATAGGTTTGAGTGTAAGACAAGACCCACTTAGATAAAGACGTATATTGTGGTGATCGATTACGACTTGTGAGAACAGTGTGCACACTCACAACTACAGCTCTTATCCACCACATGGTACTTTAATGTACTATGCCCTATAATGCGTATGAATGCTTCTTGTCGAGTCTACTCTTGAAAAGTGACGACCCTACACATTGCACATGCATTATACACAATCTTAATCTTGAGTATGACCAATAAGAAAGCATATCAATTTTGAATATTTGTCTGTGCGTTGTGGAATGTATAAACATGATAAGTGTCATTCCTGCCCCTACATTAGGTTATTCCTCACTTTAGAAATGTCCATGGTTGGGAAACATTGGATCTCTTTGTAACCTATTAATACCCATTATTGGCATTGACCTCTATTCTCTAAATATTATACCTGAACAGTGTCTGGAATACATCAAATAACATTTAGAATCTGAGGAAAAATCAGTGACAAGGTTAAGAGACCAACATAGATAAAACTTGGCAACTCATGGCAGTTGATTATTAATATGACAACAGTACCGGTTCTACCTTATACTTGACCTTTCCTATCTTACATTGTCAATATAACCTACATAAAGGTGGGTGTAAAGTTGGCAGGTAACAGTGAGAGTCACTGTTGCAGAGGGATTGTAAGCCTACAGTTGTACTATAGCCAGACACAGTTATATAGTTCAGTATGTTGCGAGTGCTGCTCCTCACCCTCCTAGTGGGTGCCTTTAGTGCAGTCTCACTGGGAGGCCACCTCCGAGGGAACCGGCCACAGGAGGGGGTCCACGCGGACCCACTGGGAGGCCACGTCCCAGGGAACCGGCCACAGGAGGGGGTCCACACAGACCCACTGGGAGGCCACGTCCCAGGGAACCAGCCACAGGAGGGGGTCCACACTGACCCACTGGGAGGCCACGTCCCAGGGAACCGGCCCCAGGAGGGGGTCTACACAGGGAAGGGACCTCAATTATGTCACAGTCGAACTGGGTGTACACTTGCGATATCTTGTGGCATTGTGGAGTGTAAAGGACGTGATGTAATAGGGGTACCTACAGATTGTCCTGCTGACATCAGATACATCATTTTCGAAGACACCAACGTTACAACACTCCCAAATGAGGCTTTTATCAAGTATCCTAATCTTATAGGACTTGTGATTGTCACTAATCCTCTAAACAGCATAGCTAAAGGTGCATTCTGTGGAGTACCGCAGCTAATCCTAATTAATAATGTACTTTCAGAAATAAGCTCCACAGATGAACCATTTGAATGTTTGGATTCTCTCAAAGATGTGGACATATCTTATGTGAAAACATTGTCAATGTTTCCCTTATTTCTGTTTGCCAATGCACAGGGATTAAAGACGTTTAGGATGACTAACACCGCAGTCAGTGACATGGGGCCTAAATTAAACTTCTCCCTGGGTAATTTGAGAGAAATTGATTTGCATGCTAATGAGATAACAGTCATGCATAATGGACAGGACTTCATGGATATGCCATCACTGCAGAAGTTAGATATCACACGCAATCCCCTCCATTGTGACTGTCATGCACTGTGGATGCTAAAGGCTAGGGCAATGAATATGAGCTGGGCCTTGGCATGGAACATAAACTCCCCATAGTGTGGATCGCCAAAGTGGATGGAATATAAAAAAATCAGCGGGCTGTACCCTCAGGACTTGACCTGTAAACGCCCCTCCATAACACCAGTCACACCAAACAACACCACCCACACCATCAACACCCCACTCGTTCTCCAGGTATCTAGCGCTAATGTATTCCTTCTGTATAAACCATTCAATCCAGGGGACATAGTGCTTTAATGTGGCATGCTTCTTATCAGCAAGATGTGGCCATGGCAAGTAGCTTGCTAAGACTACATGTATCATGTCGACCTTCCGACCGTATGGACTATTAAATGCAGTGCTGGCAGTAACTCACCAAATGTTGCTTTTATGCATGGTGAGAGGTGTGTGGAGGGTGAATGAGAACCGAATGGGGTGTGGAAAGTGAACACCTGTGGTAACTAATGATTTTTCATTACCCGACTCCGGGCAAGTAAACTCCAATTATAATCTCAGGAATTCTAATTTCCATTTGAGCAATGAGTAACCTAATCCTGTGGCAGGTTCTACAGTACCTTCCTGCATAAGGTATATGTGCTATAATGTCATGGTTTGAGTCAACCCAAACTTGTGAGACTAGCGGCAATTTGAGTAAAAAATTGGGAAGTGGAGCCTCAGCTTACACTCTCCCTGATTTAGCAGTAACAATAATATAAATGCTTTAGGACCCCTACATCTTCACCCTAGTCTTTTATTCATGTGTATTATATCCAGGCTACTATGGTACGTGGATTCCCCTACAGTGTTTGGGTGTGCCCGGATGGTAAAAACAGAACTAAAGATGACTGGGTAAGGATGCTTCACAAGCACTTCTTCTTACACACTTTGACATCTTTAGAAGTGTCTGGAGGAGTATCTAAGCCAAAATTTCTTCCTGTATGCATTATTCTAATATTATAAAATGTATTACAAAACAATGTAAGAGGCATGTACACCCAAAGGTTTCTAAGGACCCTACATTTATTTACCAATTCAACAATACTGAATGAATGTTTTTTTTATATTTAGCCTAATGAGGTGACTGAGATTATCAGTGAGACTGATCACTCTGTGTTGACGAAGCTGACAATCGATAAGGGATTTGACAAGCCGGGCCTGGATAAATTCACGCTGGTGGCTACCAATGTGGCGGGTGACTCTATCCTCAGCTTTTGGGTATACACCCCACCTGCTGTGAGTGTGACTACACCAACCATGCTTGAGATAAACATGGAGCCTGCTGAGACAACTACCGAGCCAACTACTACTACTGATTCTACGAGTACTACTACTACTGCTGCTGGTGGTGGTGCTACTGGTGGACCTACAGTGTGCACAGCCACCCTCCTACTCATGTTGCTGAATGCAAGGCTTGTCACCAGCTAAAAAGCCTGAGCCCCAAATGAAGCATGTGCAATCATGGAAATGGCTAAATATTATTAAATTGCACTCTACCAAATGATACAACACAAAATTTTATATAAACAAACAAGTCACTGCAAAATGTGCTTATAATTGTTGTTATTGTTTTTTTTGCTGATACGAGCATAAGCTCCAAGATGATCAACATGAACGGTATATGTGATTGATATCACATGTGAACCAGGGCATTTTTTATGTGATCTAGTTGTTTTCATTTAGTTGTCATATTTTCAAAGCTTTTGATATGTATTTGTATAACTATGTTACTGCAAGTTGAAATGAGCTATATTATAACATAGGAGACATACACAATATTAGAATTGGAAATACTGTTTACTCAATACTAGGAAGTAGTTGTCATCACTGTTGGAAAAGAAGTGAACTCACCGATGATTCAGGGTCAGGTAGAGGCCCTGTAAACACAATTACGTTGGTCAGACGTAGATCTACGTTGATTTAGGGTGTAAACTACGTAATTTTACAAGGTTTATGAACGTCAAAACGTGAAGGTTTATTTACGTTCAACAGACGTTTATGTCTGATTTACGTTTTTCTACCTCATTCAGACGTAAATAAACATTAAAATATAACATAAACTGACACGTAATTTCAGGTAAAGTACTGTACTCAGCCATAAAGCTGTGTCAATGATGTATATTTACGCTTAAAAGCATGGTTCTTATAGATGAGTACTATAGTATAGGTCCCTATTTTATTCACATCAGAGTTGTACTAAAAACGGTTTATTACCCTCTTTGAGCAGCCTGACATAAACAGTATAATAAACATATTGGGTTTTCCTTCACTGAGGCTTTGTAATTATTTTTTTACCAGCAATGTGGTGTCTTATTAGTAATGTACCTAAATACATATATTTTACATTAACCAGTTTCTTCTACTCTTGTATATATGAATATACAACGATTTGTGTCTAATTTCCATCACATTTAATTCATAAACATGAAGGGTTTACTGCTTTGTATGTAGTAAATCTTCCAAGTTGCAGTATAATTCTCTCCATTCTGGATGGTGCTACCACCTAGTGGGACACTGAGGAGTTACGTACACAATTTAGGTTGAGAAAATGTGCATTTTAACGATCTACGTAGGTTCATTACGTTTACTTACGTTGGAATGAGGTAGAAAAACGTAAATCATTCTAAAACGTTGGTAGAATGTAAATAAACCTTCACGTTTTGACGTTCATAAACCTTGCAAAAAAACGTATTTCAGACCTTTGGTAGAAATGAAACCTAGAGAAACCTCTGACCTACGTTGGAATTAGGTAGTGTGTTTACAGGGGGTGTGAAGGGAAATGTATCATTTATTATAGTAAGAAAGAGAATGGTATGTCGGGAAAAGGGAGCACTCTTGTATTAGTAGGATTGTTAAAGGTGTGACCTTTGACCACGATTTGACCTAGATATCATTCTACACATGACAGAAAAAGATTCAGCACTCTTGATTTACCCTAGTTCACCATCCATATCATCCATTGGTCACCATACCAGGTTCTCTCCAGGATTTCTGACTGGCTCCCCTATCATATCCCGGCTGCACCGTTTCGGATAGCATACCCAAATGTGCGTCACGAGTATAGCATATCAGGAACAGACAACTATAGGCCTGCACCACACAACCTATAAGTCGCATGACGCAGGTGCCCCAAGAAAGTCATGCAGGGTGAGGCAAGTCGTGCAAAAAAAGGGTATACTTGGAAAAGATTTGTACATTGACTTTTTGGGGGGGGGTACTTGAGTCCAAATTCAAATTTCTCCCGGGTTGCCTATCCCCCAACCCCCGATCCCCCCGCAACCGATTTTATTGTCACAATACATTATAATATAATTTTTGGTATTTTTCAGTCATCCTCTGTGTAAACTACTGCCTTACCTTCTTTTTCTTGAAGGTTAATGAAGGTAAATGCAATATTGCACGCTTAGACCGTCTCAAAAAGTGTCTCACCCCGTTTTTACATTAGAACAAAGAGGATTTTATGCAAAATGACACTTCATGAAGGTCTGTAGTTTACTTGAAACCCTATCCTTTAGCATTGAGCTGAAAAGGTTTGGACTTGTGCTGTTTAAGTGACTTTTTTTCAATATCAATTTTGTGTATAAAATATTGCTTCTTTTGTTTCAATATTTGATGGCATTGATTGGCATTGATCAACAATTGTATGCTGCAGTATTTAAATATTTTATTTGCAGGTTTTTCACAGCAAAATATGACACAAAAGGCAAGGGATTTTTTTTGGCAAAAATCGCAAAAATCCCTGTCGTTACTTCCCTGTTATGTCTAATTGAATGTAACAGATGGAATATTTTTCCACCATGCCCAAATAAACGCTTTCTGCATATAATACTCCCTGTGAGTGAATAAGGCATCCTAAACACTGATAAGGCCAAAAATTAAAGGTGTGTTGCAAATTACATGGCCTGAAAAATTAGGGTAGATTTCTTTTTTGATTTGATTTTACTTTGACCTGAAAAGTACCCAGAAATTGACTCATAAACTTCAGCACTAACTCGCCGATAGTGGCCTCGACTCGTGGACCATCAAATTGACCCTGAAATAGCCCCAATATGACCCAAGATGTAAACATCTTTTCAAAACTGGATAAAAATGTAAAGGGTCAGCCCTGTTTGGCTAGGTAGGTCGAGTAAATTGAAACACACCTTTTACTCATTTGCCCTAACTGAAAATAAATGCAAGTACAATGTGAAGTTTAAATAAACCACTGAATCCATTATCGTCAATGCAAATCATGTATGTTGTTTGATTTCGTTTAATCAACTAAGCACCACTTATACTCATTTGAAGCCATTCAACCTAAACTACCTGCACATTCATGGATTTTTGTAGAGGTCGCGGAAAACTTAGTCATTGGATCGGCCGGGAATCGAACCACGGACCTCTCGCACCAGTGACAAGCTTGCTAACCATTACACTACCAACCCGTGTCTGACTACTCTCCCCTCCCTACGTTACTGGATCGGTATGATACAGAGGGGGAAGATTACCCAGGTGTTTCACCCCTTCGGGCTTTCCACCAGGGTACGGGGAATCCGACCCCTACACTAATAACTTAAAAGTGGGAATGGTTAAACATTATGGTTCTCTTGGATCACAGGTGTTAAAGTGTTGTGTTTATGTAGAAAACATATTTATATGGTCACCTGCAAATTAAAAAATATGGATTTGGTTTTGTGAAATAAAAAAAGTACCGCAGATTCTTACATAGAAACAGCGGAGTTGGATCGCTAGTGCAGTGTAAGGATTGGCCCAATGTCAGGGTGCAGCTTATTTAGCGTGTTTTTATGATACAATACTAAACTCACAATTTTCAGACCCCCTTTCAGATAGGTTTTGTCAAAATTAGGGGTGCGGCTAATCGGCAAGTAAGGGTTAAATGCGAGAACAGTAGAGAATATTTAAAAGATGAATCAAAACAGAACTAGAGGCCTATTAGTGGCACCATGGGGTCCTAACATTGATTACAAAGTTAGGACCTCTGGGTTCAATCCTAGCTTGAGCAACCTACTATACCCACTTTTTTAGCATCTTAGGTCAGGCAGATATCTGGCAGTATATATGTGTTTATAAACACTAGAAAAATAATTGTTAGGTTCAAACAGACATCAGGCACCATAATTAATGTTCAGCTTAATACCAGCGTAGAGACCAACTTAGACCAAATCTCGAATTTGTTCCAAAAAAAGATTTAGGCTTCAAATATTTATAAATGATAGATTCAAGCAGTAAGTGTTTATAAATGTTTAGTTCAGGCAGATATCAAGTACTAAGTCTTATAAATGTTAGATTCCTGGGACAAGTGTCCATGAATATAAGGTTCTTAGAGATATCAGACAGTGGACAAAGGGAGAATTGTGTCAGAATGACAATTATATAGGCCGGTGCATACAGTTGGATGACAATCTACCAAGAAGGAAACTCCCCAAAGTTGGAGAAAGGTGCCCTGTATTTCAGTTGGGCCCACGTTCACCAAACATATTTTACCAGCCAATTTTGTTCATATTATCTCCTTAGATAAATAGCCAAATGCCAATGCCCACTGTCTCTGATGTATTTCATGAGTGGGGGCTGGGGCCATATCCCACGAAGCTGAAAGCTAAGTGGGATGTCGTGAAATACATCAGAGATGATATCAATGTAGTTGGCATTTGTGTTTATTTCTTTATTTTAAGCCATTTGATAAAGGAAAGACAAATTCTCATTGATGTACAATCTAGGGTAGGGTAAGTGCTCAGAAATTGACTCGCAAACTTCAACACCGATTCGCCAACAATAGCCTTGACTCATGTACTATCAAATTGACTCTGAAATAGCCCTAAAATGATCCAAGATACACTTTTTGTTCAGAATTGGAAATTTTTTTTAGGGTCGGCCCTGTTTTGTTGCATAGGGTCCGGTAATCTGAAACACGCCCATCTTTTTAAATTTGGCCTAATCTTTATTTGCAATAGGGAGTAACAGTGCTGCATACCGGTGGTTTTAAATGATGTCCAGATGTAGTGCCTGTGAGTAACTCACTGGCACTGTATTGTTGAATCAAATTAATTTGGACCTCTCTGAGGGGGGGGGGGGGGGTAAAAAACATGATCACTCCCTAATAACAGGGTACATGATGGTATTGAATTGCTGATTTATACCATTATTAAATCTTGAACAAGTGCAGATCTTGTATAGTAAGGAAGAAAGAAAGAAAGAATGAATACAGTTTTTTTTCAAAAGAAAAGGAAGGGTCCGATATATCAAGGTCTCACTTTGTAAATATATCCTCTAGTTTGACAATTTAACCACCAAGTGACCTCTGTCTCCTATTGGCACAGCTGACACCAAATACTCATAAAATGGTGACGGTCAGTGCCTGATTGGGACAAGGACCATCGATCTTTGAGGATGGAAGCCAGAATGCTAACCCTGTGCTATGCAGTCTGTGCTAGTAGTATCTCATAGCGTAGGACCCCCCATATTTACTTTTTTTTGAAAGTGTGTGCCATAAGGCCAAATAAAAAAAGGTTTTGTTTCAGGTAACTCTAGGGTCGGTAGGTCGGATTTAAAAAAAAAAATTTACTTTCTCTCTAAAATTGACCCAAAAAAGTGTAAAAATGGGAAGACTTTTTCAAATTTTTTGTAAACCTAAAATCTACCCCCCAAAAAGTGTAAAAATAGACAAATTTCTTCAAAATTGCATAAAAAACGTAGGGTCGGCCCTGTTTAGATAGGGTCGGTCGGGTGACCTCAAACAAACCTCTTTTCTTTTTGGCCTAATGGTCTCATGGATAGCAAAAACCTGATGAAAATTTAGTTTCTTTTGACCAAGAGATCGAGCCACCTTAAGATAATGGTATTTACCCAGAATTATGAATGAGTGTAGACACAAATTGTCAAAAGGACTAATTTACACAGAAACTATTAAAACTGATTTCTATTTCTAATAGCTTTATTCTTGTTTGTTATAGTTAAATGCTACCCCAATTCAGCTTTTCTGCAGCCGATAGTGAATGGTGCCACAGCTCTCAGTGATTCAAACAACACTGACAACATCTAGAACTCATTGGATTAGTCTTTGACACATTGAATGTAATGTTAATGGCAGTAAACTACAACTTAGTTCAGACCACATAGCAGTAATTACAGCTCAGTCAATAACATGTATCTTATAAGAAGAATCGTGTTGGAAATGCAAAGCTTATGAAATATGGTTAACACATATAGAGTTATATGTCATTGTTTAAATATCATTCCTATGCTGTACAGTCTAGTTGCTGTACCATAGTTGATGTAGTAGTAACAGAGTGATTCATTACCAAATATGCACATTTTTGGTAGTTTCAAATTAAAGAAATTGCGGAAGAAGTCGGTATGCACTAACTAAGGGTACAACTTTATATGCGCTTAGAAAAGTATACATGTCAAACATGGCACATGGACAATACAGATAACACTACTATACAACAAATATACACCATTAGTTGTTGTGACTCTATGGTTGATTTTAATTAAGATAATATCAATTCTACACTTTGAACACGATGCTGTGAAATGCCCTCAGGTATTTCTCTGTACATTATATCTAACCAGAGGCCTTCGGCCTCTGGCGAGTGGCGTGTAACTGACCATATGCCCCCCCCTTCTCCAGGGTGCGATGTCCGTGCTCTATTTATAGCTGTCCCTTGACCTAGTTGCCTCGGACAACATGGCGGCCCCCATAGAGAATCTGGTCACGTGGTTTCGCGGAGAAGATATAATAGTAGTCTCTAATTAATGTACAACTTTATAGAGGTATGATTGTGCATGCGCTATGTACACTGTAATTGACCGACCATCGACACATACTTTTCTCACATCTTCAACCAATGACAATACATTTGGTTTCATCAACCTATCGGTGTATTATGATATCCTACTTAAATCAATAGGTAGATTCTCTAACTTTATATGCCATTCCTATTGATCACTGGCACAAGAACATAATATTCTCAGTGCATCAGTTTGTAATACCTTTTCTGTCCAAACAGATTTACACCAATTAATGGTCAATTGCCTGTTCAGAGTAATACATTCAAATAGGTTCACAAGGTTTCAGCCATAAACACTAATGGTAATGTTAATATCCACTATAATCTATATCGCGAGCACCTCCACATTGGATTACTTTAGTAGGCCCAACACCGCATTATACATAGGCCACTCTAGAATCAGACTTTTTGAAACCATCTCATAATTGATAGATAATATTGTTTCAATATATGATTCATGGTATAAAATAATCAGGGTACCTAAAGTTAAGAGGAATTTTTATAACTGCATCTTGAATAATTCTACTAGATGCAAAACAGCTTGGCGGTTCCCTTCACCAACGGGTGCTGTCTGTTAACATTAAAATGTATATAAAACCTTTGTCAACCAATAGATGGGGTCAAAATAATCAGTCAGACCCCTCATAAGCGATAATGAATACCAAAAGGTGTTCCCTGGTTCAGTCTGTGCCTAATCAGGGTTTAGCTGCATTGGTTTATAACTACATCATCATCATCATTAGAAGAAGATTTATCATGTATCAAGTTCCATGATTTCTTTGCTCAACTTCGATTACAATTCAAGTACAAATTCAACTGTCTTCAGGCTGGCATAGAACAATGTACATTAACAACATGAAGCAACCTGCGGCACACAACAGTCACTACCTTACTATGTGTACATGGGTGAAATTCACCACAGATTCTAACTTGCTCTCAATTATCAAATGGAAAATGGTAAAGGCATAGCCCATGAACACACATGAGGCTAAAACAAAAAAGTTGTTTCCGATATCCCGACCAACACTAATTCTTTGGGGACCGACCCAAATCTTTTTAGGATCTTTTTTTGATTAAAAAAGGAAAGATGACAATTTTTTGTCATTTTTACTTATAAAAATCGAGCTACCGACCCTATTTATTTTTGACCATGTTACCGGAACACAACTTTTTTCTTTCTGTCCAGGCCTGAGTCCTACATATACATGTATTATGTACTTAATTATACACTACTCTTTCTACTATTGGGTGTAGCCGGGAGGTCTACTTATAGACCACCCCTTCTACTATGGGGTGGAGGTAGGAGGCGAGGTGTATCTCCAGGTCTGACTGCCACTGGTAGCCCCGGACACACTGCCTGCAGCTGTGGAAGCTGTGGGTCACGTGCTGCAGCCGGTGCTGTTTGAGTTCTGACAAGGCGCCATACACCGCCTCGCAGTGGGCGCAGCTGTAGGGCGGCTTGTCTAACGTGTGCATGTACATGTGGGTCTTTAACTGGTTCATCTTTACATAGGTCTTATTGCAGACGAAGCAGCGGTAGAACTCCTCACTGAGGTGCGTATTGATGTGGCCCTTAAGGTGTGGCCAGGACTTGAATCTCTTACTGCAGATTGAACACTCGTGCGGCCGTTCCCCGGTGTGGTCCATCTCATGGATGCGGAGTTGATTTGAGAGCCGGAATGCTCTGTTGCACACAGAACACTTGTGAGGTTTCTCTCCTGTGTGTAGCAGTTTGTGTGCGTTGAGGTCAGAGAGCTGCCTGAACCCCTTGTGGCACACCTCACACTCATGAGGTTTCTCTCCTGTGTGTACCGTCATGTGTTTGCGGAGATTCCCCGCCTCGGCAAACCGCCGACTACAGACGGGACACTCGTGAGGTTTCTCCCCCGTGTGGGTCCTCATGTGTGTCTTGAGGTGTGTGGACTGACTGAAGCTGTTGTAGCACACATCACACTTGTACTTCTTCTCCCCCGTGTGCACCGCTTTGTGCCGGTACAGGTTCGCCTTCACCCTGAACGACTTATCACACACCGGACACTTGTAACTTCTCTTATCCGGCTTCTTCTTCACTCCCGGAGCCTTCTTCACATACTTCCGCTTGGGCGTTGGGTGCTCCCTCATGTGTTGTCGTAGAGGTCCTAGCGCTGCGAACCTCTTGTTGCACACGGTGCAGGCGTGCGGCATGTGTTCAGGACGCGCCTCGTAGTGCTGCAGTAACCCTTGTTCACTGGTGAAGGTGTCACTACACCCGTAACAACTATAGGTCTTCATGTGGTTCTTCATGTGCCAATTCAAGTCGTTCTGACGCCGGAACACCCGAGTGCACAGGGAACAGTTGAAGGGTTTCTCCCCCGTGTGTGTCAACATGTGTATGCGCACGTCTCGCTCCCGCTTAAAGCCCTTGTCACAGCTCTTGTGGGTACACCGGTAAGGTTTCTCCCCTGTGTGGGTCATGAGGTGCTCCCTGAAGGTCCTCCCTGACGGGTACTCCTTCCTGCACACGGCACACTCTATCTTCTTCTTGCGCTTCTTGGGGCCGGAAGACGGCGGCTTCACCGGCGTCCTCTTGGCACCGCCCTCATCCAGGGTGCGTAAAGACGTGATGTAATTACTGCCATCTTTCTCTACAGGTGGCTGTGGAGCGACAGTCCGTGTTGCCGTGTCGCCTGCATCAAAGCTTAATGTGTGATCGTCTGTAATGTCCAGTTGGTGGTAGGTGTACATGTGGCTTTTGACATCTCTCATGTTGCCGAACTGCTGGTCGCACAGGGAGCATGCGTAGAGGATGTCGTCTGTGTGGGTAGCCATGTGCTCTACCAGCGCAGGGTAGGAGGGGAAGGCCAGCCTGCAGTACACACACTCATGGGAGGCTCCCGCGTGGTGGCTGCTGAAGTGCCGCTGGAGGCTGGCGTCCCCTGAGAAGGCCAGGTGGCACACAGAACACTTGAACTGGTGTGTCCTCATGTGGTTGTGTAGGGCTGCCCCCATGGTGTATACCTTATCACACAGGGTGCAGGGGAAGGTCTTCTCCTCCTCGTGGATCTTCATATGGTCCAGTACATTCCCCATGTCCGGTATGACCAGGTAGCAGACGGGGCACCGGAAGGCCCCCGCGTCTTTATGTGTAGCCATGTGTTTACGTAGATCTGCGGGCTGCACGCACCCTTTGTTACACACAGGACACTTGAACGGTTTCTCTCCCGTGTGGCTCATCATGTGCACCTTGAGCCCTGTGGAGGCCATGTAGGACTTGGTGCAGATGGTACACTTGTAAGGTTTGTCTCCTGTGTGGGTGGCCATGTGCTGCTTCAGGTAGTACTGGTAGGCAAACTTCTTGCCGCAGACTGAGCACATGTAAGGTCTCTCTCCTGTGTGGGTCACCATGTGGGCCTGCAGGTACTTGTCACGTGAGAAGCTCTTCCCACACACAGAACACAGATGTTCGTACGCATCGGCTGACTCCTTCTTTGCCATGCGAGTCGCATCTAGTCCGAGAAGCTGCTGGTGAGCTGTGACAGCCTCCGATGACTCCCAGCGTCTGTCACAACAGACGCACACAAAGCGCCCCTTGGGGGTCTTCTTGCTGACCTCTGGGGGCGACTCTGGGAACTCATTGTCCTCCTCACTGCTATCGCTGTGTGCATCATTGTCATCATCATTGTTGTCGTCAGCCGTGTCCAGCCCTACGACCCCCATCCTGATGGTGGAGCGACGTCTTAGCTTCATGACGTCACCAGACCCCGTCCTGTACTCCCGCTCTACAGGCACGTGCTCTCTACTGTCAGTGTTTATATTGGGGGCATCAATCTGAATATCGGGTTCTCCGGTTACGTCATCTTCAGCATCAGATGTCACAGTGTTCAACCCTGAGACCACAAGTACCGGCTTATCGGAACCGGTGACAGCCTCAGGTTGTTTACTCGTGGATGGTGTTACGACCCCTGCTTGATCCACATTAGATGTGCCTTGACCGTGAGTGTCCATATGGGAGGCGACAAGTGCCTGTTTGGTTGATATAAACTCACACTGCGGACACTTGTACAACTGTTGTCCAACATGTGTCTTCTGATGGGCCTCCTTTTTGGCTTTTGAACTAAAGATGTCATTGCAAAGGGTGCACTGATGTAATTTTACGTCTGAGATTGGGTCGGCGGGTTGACCAGCTTTGAGTTTCCTTTTGCGTGGAGCGCGCCTGCGGGGTTTGGGGCCCTTGTGGTGCCTGATGATGTGGTGGCGTAGGGAGCGTGCGTCGGTGTACCGCTTGTCACAGTGCGTACAGCCGTGTGCCTTCACCCCGGTGTGCACCACCTGGTGCGTCTTGAGATGCGCCGACTGACTGAAAAACTTGTTACACACAGAACACTTAAACTTCTTAGTCCCGGTATGAATCAGCATGTGGCGCTGCAGGTTAGTTTTAGAGTTAAAGCCCCGGCTACACTCCGAACACTTGTAACGCTTCTCCCCCTTGTGACCCTCCATATGCAGCCTTAAACTCGGTATCTGACCAAACCGCTTGCGGCACACGGTACACTCATGAGGTCTTTCCCCTGAGTGGGTCACGAGGTGGGACCGTAAGGTCTGTTTGGTGGTAAAGCTGCGGTTACACACGGCACAGCTGTGAGCCTTGGCAGGTTTCTCCTCGTGGTACGCCTTGAGGTGGTACCGGAACCGTCTCCGGTCAGTAAACGTCTTGTTACATATTGTACACTGCAGGGACTCGGTCACATTGTCAGCCTCACCTGTCGGTGCTACCTGGTCTGTGTTTGAGGCCACAGGTGCCTGCGTTGTTGTTAAAGGCGTAATGTCTTTGCTTGGCTCCGGCGGGGTTTGCGGGGCTTGTGGCACAACTGCAGGGGCTTGCAGGGTGACACCTGCTAGGTTAGCTTCATCTGTGACAGGCCATGGTTGGTGGTTCTGTGGGACATCAAACTGCAGCTGGTTTATCTTGTGTGTCTGCATGTGGTTACACACGTCCAGCATGGAGCTGAACTGTGCGTCACAGAAGGAGCACGTGTAGAGCATCTCCTCCGTATGTGTCACGATGTGGTCGGCCAGCCCGGCCTCTGTCGGGTAGGCGTGGTGACAGTGGGGACACTTGTACTCTGTGGCGTGCTGGGTCCGCAGGTGCTTCTGCAGACCTCCGTTCTGTGGGAACGCCTTGTTGCACACAGGACACTTGAAGCGCCGGCCCCAGGTGTGGATCCTCCGGTGTCGGTGCAGCTGCTCTGCCTTCACGAACCCCTTACCACAGACCGCACACCGGTAGTGCTTGGGGGGGTCCAGGGGGTTGTGGGCCGTGTCCAGGTGCTTCTTCAACCCCCTCTGGTGGATGTAGGCACAACTACACAGATGGCAGCTGTAAGGTTTCTCCCCTGTGTGGGTCATCATGTGTGTCTGTAGATGTGCAGACTGACTGAAGGCCTTCCCGCACTCTGAACACTTAAAGGGCTTTTCCCCTGTGTGGGTCAGCATGTGTTTCTTCAAACCGTACGCGGCAGCAAACTTCTTGCCGCACACCGAGCACTGGAACTGTTTGTCTGGTACCTCCCCCATGTGCACCCTCCTGGTGTGTGACTGTAAGCCCGATGACGCAGCGAACCCTTTATCACACACAGAACACTGGTAAGGTTTCTCTCCCGTGTGGGTGCGCGTGTGTCTCTGTAACTGCCCCACTTTGGCAAACACTTTGCCACACAAAGAACACAGATGTTCCGTATTGTTCTTATAATCTGAGATTTCATCTGTCTTCGGTCCGCGTATCCTCGGTGCTATTCTGAGTCGTTGTTCGTGAGCTGTCATGGCCTCCCACATGGGCCACACCTTGTTACAGCAAACACACACGTGAGGGCCTTTGGTGGGGTCTGTGTTGGTCCTCACACCCCCGGCTGTCTGCCGAGCATTGCCTTCAGACGCCGTTGAGGGAGCAATATTTTCTGTTTTAGAATCGTATTTGTCCGGTATTTGATTAGTCATCATTTGTTTCTGGGCGCTTTGTGTTGGGTATTCCTCCATATGGGGAGCTGGGACAGCCTCGGTTTGATTACTAGTGGAGGGTGTCACTGCAGCAGCTTGATTGACATGAGCTGCTTGATTGACATGAGAAGCTTGATTGACATGAGCAGCTTGATTGACATGAGCCGCTTGATTGACATGAGCAGCTTGATTGACATGAGCGGCTTGATTGACATGAGATGCTTGATTGACATGAGCAACTTGATTGACATTAGCTGCTTGATTGACATGAGCTTCTTGATTGACATGAGCTTCTTGACTGACATGAGGCTGAATGACTATATGAGTGTTCATGTGGGTGATGACAAGTTCCTCCTTGGTTGAGATATACTCGCACTCCGGACATTTGTACAGCTGCGCCCCCTCGTGTGTCTTCCAGTGGACATCGCGTTCTGCCTTGGACCTGAACTCCTCCTCGCACAGGTTGCACTGATAGACCTCCATCTGGGAGTGAGTGAGGGCATGGGCATCCACTATAGCCTTATCAGTAGATGCGTACCCACAGACGGGACAGCGGTACAGCTTCTCCCCATCGTGGGTCGCCATGTGTGCGTCTCTGTCCGCCATGGTTTGGAAACCGAAGCCACAAATCGGACATGACAAGGTGTTGGAGGCAGCCGACACGTCGGTGAGTAGGATCCGCTTCTCTCCCGCTGCGTGTTGTACAGGGAGAGTGCCCATCGTTACGTCGGGTTTCAACAAGCGCTTGGCTGAGCTGAGAGCGGCAGAGATCTGACTTGGCAGTGAGGACCCAGTGTCTACAACTACCCGGGTTTTAGACTCACTCGTGCCATCTCTCTCCTGGCTCTCATCAGTCAGCAGGAAGCGTCTTTTATGACCCGCCATCTTGCCGGCGGTTGTCGCACTCTCTCGGCAGAGTCGGGTACCGCTGTTTAGCTGCAATGCCTGTGAGGTAGGGGTCAGTGTTGGTACAAGACGTCCCTGAGATAGTGGTGCCGAGCGTTTCTCAATCACCAGTGTATGGTCGTCTACATATCTTCAGCGTACCTTGTGAACCACTGTTCAGCTGTGACACATTCGGCTCAGCATAACCCATATAGGGTACTACCAGCGGATGGAGGCATCTTGATCTACATCTTTTACAGCCCACTTCGGTCACCTACCGGCCTCTTCTTACACTAGCTCCCCCCTTCAATCTGCTCCGCACGACCTCCACCCGCTCTCCAGTCTTTACGTTGTCTGTCTATTCTACTGTAGATTTTCCTGCACGTGCTGCTTCATAGCGGTGCTCACACAGCACCGGTGAGCTTGTCCAACTGCTGTTTACTTCAACGAGGCAAATTAACTGGGTTTGCTTCAATTGTGATGCGGCAAAATGCCACCTTCCTCCGTAGGTTAGCAGCTGGGTGGACCGACCATGTACCCAGTGTGGTTGTGAAACGAAGCGTTCAGGTTTAGGTCTTTACAGAGTTTTTAATGTCGTCCCCGGCAGCTGGTTCTGCTGTCTGGGAACATCTGGGAACCTGGAACCAACCACAGGACGGGCGTTAACACATGATGTCATCTTTATATACATATTACACATACATACAGCTTTTTCTTTAAATATCTGAGTAAGGCCACGTAAAATGATTATCATCTTTGCAGATATCGCTCATACGGCAAAAATTGCCAAAATCGTCTTGTTACAAAATGTGGACTCTAAAATCATAATTTTTTTCTGGAAATCAATACTAGGCCTAGCATATCTTTAGATAGTGGAAGTTATAAATAGTTGATGGTTTCACACTTCACATATATAAATCACACGACCTACTACAGAACATATAGAGTGCCCCCCCCCCCCCCGGGGCTCCCCCGGGGGGTCCTACTAGATGATTCGCCCTAGATGATTCACTCTACTTTCTGGATGATTAGCCCTAGTGCCAGTCTCAGCTAAACATGGACATGATCTGTTTATTTTTTAGAATTGATACGTTTTTTGGATAGGAAAGGGGGTTCGGGGGCAGAGCCCCCCGATATCTATACAATAATCATAGACTACATCTAATATACACAGAATAATTAGCGAATTCGTAAATAGGCCTACTGGCAGAATATATTCTTTTTGAACAGTGGGAGCAGTTTAATGGGGGTGTCGTCTGTAGATGGGGGGGGGGGGGGGGGGTCCCCATGTCGCATGTCGATTTTAAGAAATGACCATGTCGCATGTCCCTTGAATCCCCATGTCCAATGTCGCCTTCAAGAACCTGTCCTATCCCATGTCGATTTTAAGAAACACCCTATGTGTGACATGTCACTTATTTTTTTTCCTCATGTCACTAAGTCTAAGCTATGTCAGTTTATGTGCGTCCAGACTCCAGGCAGAACGCACCCCCATTTTAATAGTAGCAGTAAGAAGACTAGAACAAAGAGAACAAGGGTTGACCCCCCCCCCATATTATATGGGATATATATAGCATAACAACAACCTTAACAAGGCTATCCTACTATTCAAAACATTAAAGCCCCACCCCCCCCCCCCCCCCGCTTCCACACCCCTGCAGACTCACATACCCATTAGGCCACTCAAAAAAAAAAGAAAGTTTCTCATCACTCTGGGGATAAATACATAGGGAAATTTGGACTTTTCGCGATCAATTTTCACATTTTAGTAATTTGGGGTTTATTTATCAGCAAAGGTTGTTATAATACCAGTTAAACCTAGCTGACTGCATTGCTGACAGTGTAAGCTTTAATTTGATACCAAATTTGACAATATTTTGGCAATTTTAACATATTTTTCATCAAAAATGTAGGGAAAAAAAAAAAGTTTCCCAAAATCATGATTTTTATGATGCGCGCGGTGATGAGAAACAACTTTTTTTTTTTTGAGTGGCCTTAACACCCATTTCCGCCAGATTGGTGGTGCAAATTTATGGGTGTGTATTGGTCAATACACATCCAACTATCTACAGACAGATTTTTATCTAGATGAAAGGGGTCATTAAATTAGCTGGTCCTACTGAAAGGTGTGTATTGGGGTGGGATGCCAACTGGAATCCAACTGGACCTAGGCTACTGGTAGGATAGACGCTGGCCGAGGCTGACACCCCCGCCCCGGGGAGCAGAAGGGCGAATCATCCAACCCCGTACTCCTGCCTAGCCCTAGGGGTAGGGCGAATGGTCCAGACAGTAGGGCGAATCATCTAGGGCGAACTGACAGTAGTGTGAATCGTCCATAACCCCTGCACAACTAGGGAGGCCCGGATCGTCGCTCACTCACTGTGTATTGTAATTTTGTATGTGACTGACAACAGACTGACTGACACTGCAGTGTCAGTGACAGTGCCGAGGGGCTGATGATGCTACGGAAATTGGGACATGAATTGGCGACCATAACCGCACAGTTCAATGATAGGCAATGCACAATATTATACTTGATCCATTCATGAGCCTCACAATCAATAAAACTTGTAAGATATCAATGCAATACCTTTATAATCGTGGTAAAAGCGATGTAAATCTGATGTTGTTTTGACGGCGTCCCTGGGCCGCGTCCGGTAGACAACCCGTGTACAAGTTGCGGCCTGCGGACGGCGTTACAACGTTAGCACGTAGTTCTCACGACGTCCGCACGCGGCAGCACGCACCCTCAGCGGGGTTAGTTCGGGTACCAACCGCTAGGTGAAATAATAGGCCAGACGACGATTGGAGTTACCTATGTTTAGCTCGATAAACTACAGCGGGGTTCACTCTTCAGGCACATTCTGCCTTATCTCTGCGTCTACGTTAAGAAGTAAGAATCCGCTTGAAGCAAAGTTACCCACTTGGCATTCTGGGATAGACATGGACGTCGGCTCACAGTCAGGTTTGTTACGAATGTCTAACAAATATGTGGATATATAGGAGGGGAGATGTCAATGTTACTTAAAACAGGGCTATAAAGAGGAGGTGACATATCTGGAGACTACCGTCGACATTTTGTAGGCGTCCGTCCATTCTCCTGATGACTGTCACTGATCTACCGTACTCTCGACTGTACCTGTCCAGTGTCCTGACTCAGTCTCAGAGACAGAGGCAAAAATATTTGGACCCCTTGACCGGGGGGGGTGTAAAAAATTTGGACCCCTCCCAGGGGGGGGGTCAAAAAAATTTAACCTGTTTTGGGCCAAAAAGCCCGAGCGTTACTATGCTTCAAAGTGCCCGCGCGCGCGCGCCGATTTCCGATCCGTAGGGGGGGGGGGGGGGGTAAAAAATTTTGACCCGTTGACCGGGGGGGGGGGTGAAAAAGATTTCGCGCGCTCCGCGCGGAAAACCACCCCCCCCCCCCCCGTTGTTAAAAAATGATCACTCCCTTACAGGGGGGGTGGTGGGATGGGGGGGGGGGGCATACAAATTTCCGACCCTCCTAAAGGGGGGGGGCGTAAAATAAATCTGACCCGTTTGAGGGGGGGGGGGCGTACCAAATTTAGCCACTTTCTAGCAAAAAAGCCAGCGCGTTACTATAGTTCAAAGGGGGGTGGGCGAAAAAATGTCTACCTAGTCCAGGGGTAGACACTAACGCTGGCCCGGGAGCCAATGGCCCGTAGTTTTGGGTCCGGGCCCGTAGTTTTCTCAGAAATTACCTTCCTATGGGCCCGGTTGGCCCACAGGAGTGGTGGCAGAAATGTCTAGGAGAATATATCTATACCAATATAGTCATGTTAAATACGTCGTTGGGAAGAGAAAATCACTAGGAAATCAGCTATTCAGGTTTGGTATTGATATTGATTAACCCTAGACACGGTAGACACCTATGATTTTCTCCTTTATAAAAGTAAAATAATACCGTATTCGACGTAATAAGCGCACAATGCGCTTAAAAAATTATAATAGACACATTTTAGTAGTTAAGAGTTTAATTGGGGTCAAAATTTGAGAATTTTTTGGTTATTTGTAGTATGAAAATCGGCCAAAAACGGGGGTGTGCGCTTATTAGGGGGTGTGCGCTTATTACGTTGAATACGGTAATCCCGGGCCCACAGGTATAAGTACGGGCCCATAGATTTCTGAAGCTACGGGCCCGGGTGGCCCATGGCTGAAAAGGTTAGTGTCTACCCCTGCTAGTCCTAGTGATAAATGACTCGGCCCTAAAATGAAAAATCACCGCAATCTCCCCTAGGAAATGAATGGAATTTGAATTGAATAGATCTGGGGGATTTTGCTTTAAAAAAAACACACAAAAAAAAACAACCTTTTACAAGTCGCATACCTGTAGCTGTGTATACTTATTTAGCATAACTGATTAAAGCATTGCATTTGCCTCGTCGTTTCAGGTTCCCAGGGACAGCCAACAGCAACATCAAGATAGGAGTCAGACACAATGTTGACCGTGACAGAGAAAGGTCAAGCAAACCATTTACATAATGCTTGAGCAGACAAGTAACAAGTAATATACCTGTGTGGTGTCTAAGAAGATACCACCAACTGCAGGGCTGTATCATGTACACATAGATGGGACGGTCTCCCTCATCAGCTGAACCTCCCCAAACGTGCGCTACAATATCCATACCACCATGAGTGCTGTGTCATTCACCCCAGAGTTACACATGTGTCCCATCTGTCACAGTGTGTTTGGGACGTTATCAGAGAGGAATAGCCACATGAATGTTCATGTAGGCCAAAACTTATACAGATGTGTCAAGTGTGGGTTTTCATCCAGTAATAAGCCTGACGTTGATGCTCATGCTCTAACTCACATTGCGGTCAATGTCTTTAAGTGCAAACTTTGTACTGAAGTGTTTGCATCAAAAGCAGAACGGGATGTCCATTGGAAGACACACGTGGGCGGTCGGCTCTACAGGTGTTACAAATGTGAGTTCATGTCATCCAAGAAGCCGCTTGTCATATCCCACATGAACACTCACAGCCAAGTAACATCAAATGTGAGCAAAGTAAACCCAGCAACCAGTGTCAAAATCCCTGCAAACAGTGTCAAAAACCCAGCAAACAGTGTCAAAAACCCAGCGAACAGTGTCAAAAACCCAGCAAACAGTGTCAAAACCCCAGCAACCAGTCTCATGAACCCAGCGAACAGTATCAAAAAACTTGCAACCACTGTCAAAAACCCAGGAAATAGTGTCATAAATCCAGCAAACACTGTTATAAACCCAAGAAGCAGTGTCAACAACCTAGCAAACAGTGTCACAAACCCAGAAAACAGTGTCAAAACCACAGTAACCACTGTCATAAACCCAGCGAACAGTCTCATAAACCCAGCGAACAGTTCCATAAAACTAGTATTAAAAAGTGTCATAAACCCAGCAAACAGTGTCAAAAACCCAGCAAACAGTCTCATAAACAAAGCAAACAATCTCATAAAACTTGTAGGAAATAGTGTCATAAACCCAGCAATCAGTCTCATAAACCCAACGATCAACACCAGTAACTTGGTTCCTGTCAGTCGTAAAGGAACTGCAGGTTTGTCGGCATCAAATTCAGAGAACTACAAAGAACAGCGTCAGGCAAATGTCTTGTCCAAGCAACACTCCACTCCAACTGAAACAGGTCATACGTTACCACAGACCTCCCAAGATGACCAAGGTACTACCGGCACTTTGAATGATAATCGTCAACATGGCGTAAAATATCCATCCACAGCAGTGACAGCGAGGGTGGATGGGAATGCTAGTGATGATGAGACAGACCCCCATGGTGATGAGAGCAATGTGTCCCCAGCACCGCCCAGTGCACCCAGTGTACATACGGAGGTTCAAAAAGAGCTCCATATGTGTGACTGTTGTGGTAAGGAGTGGGGGACTTTGGCAGCTGTTACGGCACACCAACAGCTTGTGGGGTTAGCGCCCACTGAGTCGTCTCAACCTGAAGCCGACCAAAGTCCTGAAAGTAACATGTGCCACGTGTGCGGCAAGATATTTAAACATTCAGGACGTTTAGCCAAACACATGCGGACACATGAGAAACTTCATATGTGTTCCATCTGTGGTAAGACGTTTAAAAGGCGGTTAGACTTGAGAAGTCACATGATAACCCACTCAGAAGAAAAACCTCACTTGTGTTCTTCATGTGGGAAAAGTTTTGCAACAGTACGGAGCCTAACTCAACATACGCGGGTACATACAGGAGAGCGACCCTACTTGTGTACAATATGCGGCAAGGCATTTAAGAATTCATCTACTCTGTCTGTTCACATGAGGAGTCACACCGGCGAAAAGCCTCACAAGTGTTCACTCTGTGGCAAGGGATTCAGTCAGCCATCAGACTTGCGTAAACACATGAGAATACACACGGGGGAAAAACCTCACAAGTGTACTTTGTGTGGCAGGAAATTTATTCTGTCAGGAAATTTGACTGCTCACATGAAGACGCACAGAGATGAACTGCCCCACAGATGTAACAAATGCAGGAAAGCCTTTAGTGAGCCGGAACAGCTCTACAAACACATGCAGACCCACATAAGGAATAAGCAGTCCTCTGAGCTCAGCACAGGAATTACACAGGAACAAGGTTTACAGAAAGACATGACGACACATGTAGCAAAAAGCACACAAAATTCGAATCCAAGTCTTAGTGAATCAGCACCAGAGGAACTCGCTGTAATCCACGCTGATGAGACTCTGTATGTCTGTGAGGTTTGTGATGCCCAGTTCAGCTCCATAGTGGACTGCTGCACACATATGGACACCCATAATGCTGCAGCAGGTGAAGCCTACATACAAGCTGCAGCTACTGCAGACAGTCTGAGCCATGAGAATGATACAGCCGTTGTGGAAGAGAGCACTGGGGAAGCAGTGACTTTACCAACAGAGGATGCAGACAATTCAGTCAAACCGCAGCCCACCCACCCTGGAGAGGAGACATATACATGCTCTGTATGCAGCAAGCGGGTCAAAGACCTTAAACGGCACATGGTGGTTCACTCAGAGGAGAGACCTCATGTCTGTCCTGTTTGCAGCAAGAGTTACAAACTGGCGACACATCTAAGAGGGCACATGTTGAAGCACACAACAGAGAAACCCCACAAGTGTTCTGTGTGTCACAAAGGGTTCATCTTTAAACATGTGTTACGCCAACACCTTTTGAGACACACAGGAGAAAAACCTCACCAGTGTTCTGTGTGCAGCAAGTGGTTTACCACCAAGGAGGGCTTAAAGCTGCACATGTTTGTACATTCAACGGAAAAACCTTACAAATGTTCATTGTGCAGAATGAGCGTGACTAGTAAAGCTTCATTAGCGAGACACATGTTGACACATACGGGGGAGAGGATCCATAAATGTTCTGTGTGCACCAAGAGTTTCCAAACCTCGACACATTTAAAGACCCACATGCTGATTCACACAGGAGTAAAGGCCTACCCATGTTCTGTGTGCGGCTGGAAGTGTGGAGAAGTGGGACAACTCCGCAGACACATGAGAATCCACACCGCAGACAACCCTTATGGTTGCTGTATTTGTAAAAGGAGCTTCACTGATGCACCGACCTTACGTATACATGTGCAGACCCACACGAGAGAGAAACCTCACAAGTGTACGATGTGTTACCGGCAGTTTGTTGAGGCAGGACAATTACAGAGGCACATACAGAGGCACCACACGGATAGACCCCCTGTGTCTTCTACAGACAAGCCGCACAAGTGCCCCCAGTGTGACCGGGCGTACATGGAGGCGGGGGCTCTACGTAGACACATGGACACTCACCAACAACCACCTCGTACTGCACAAACTAATACGTCAGCAACAACAGCCCGCCCCCAAGTTAAAGTTACACAAGAAATTAAGGTCAACTCCCATCAAAGTGATCACAGTTATCCATCCACAGCAGAGAATAATGGCATATCGATGGAGACTTATTCAAACGATACTGTTTGTGATGATGAGCCTGACACATATCCTTGTCTAGGTACTGAATCTCCAGGGCAGGTTCATATAAACGTAGAGACAGAAACCAGGGGAAATGATGATGATAATGATGATAATGATGATAGTGGCACAGATCATAGTGAGGATAATGATGACCATTCAGACCCTAATGTAAACACCAACACAGACATCAACAAAGGGCCTCATGTGTGTGTCTGTTGTAACAAGGAGTGGGAAACACTCGAGGCTGCCATGGCGCATCAGCAGTGTTTTGAGTTAAGACGTAATAAGTCTCAAGCTGAACCAAGTCACAAAGACAATACAGAGCATCTGTGTCCTGCTTGTGGCAAAATCTTTGCTAGGTTCATGCAACTACAGGTTCACATGCGCACTCATAGCAAAAAGTGCAATGTGTGTAGTCAGGAATTTATGAAGTCATCTAGCTTAAAGGCACACGTGAAGATTCACAAAGGAGAAAAACCTCACAAGTGTTCTATGTGCAATATGGCGTTTAAATTCCCAAGTAATCTCCATAAGCACATGAGGACCCACACAGGAGAAAAGCCTCACCAGTGTTCTGTGTGCAATAAACGGTTTGCCCGGAAGCAATCCTTGCGTCAACACCTCTTGACCCACACAGGAGAGAAACCTGTAGAGTGTGCAGTGTGCAGCAAGAGGTTTACCACTGCAGATAATTTACGCAACCACATGTTGGTACATACAGGGGAGAGGAACCACAAATGTGGCACATGCTCCAAGAGCTTCAAAACCTCAACCCGACTAAAATGCCACATGTTGACACACACAGGGGAAAAACCTCACAAGTGTTCTGTGTGCAATATGGCGTTAAAACGCCTATCTAGTCTCCGTCTGCACATGAGGACCCACACAGGAGAAAGACCTCATCAGTGTTCTGTCTGCCATAAGAGGTTTGCACAGAAGCAAACTTTACATCAACACCGCTTGATCCACACGGGAGAGAAACGTGCAGAGTGTCCAGTGTGCAACAAGAGGTTTACTGCTTCACAAACTTTGCACAGACACATGTTGGTACATACAGGGGAGAGAAACCACAAGTGTGGCACATGCTCCAAGAGCTTCCAGACCTCAACACATCTAAAGACACACATGCTGACACACACAGGAGTGAAGGCGTTCTCGTGCTCTGTGTGCGGGTGGAAGTTTTCAGAGGCTGGTCATCTACGTGGACACATGACGAGGCACACGGCAGCCGATCCTTACAAATGCTGCCGGTGTAACGAGAGGTTTCCTGATGCAGCGACCCTCCGTGTGCACGTGCGGATCCACACCGGGGAGAAACCTTACCGGTGCTCAGTGTGCAGGATGCGGTTTACTGACGTGTCGACGGTGCGTCTGCACATGAAGACCCACACAGGGGACACGCCGCACTGGTGCACCTTCTGTGGTAAGACATTCCCCACCCCGGGTAAACTCCAGGTCCACATCATGGACCACACAGGGGAAAGGCCTCACCAGTGTTTGATCTGTTACAAGACATTCAAGATGTACCCACATCTCAAAAGGCACCTGGAGTTTCATTCTAACAGTTCCTACCGCTGCTTCATCTGCCATAAGGTTTACCGCAAGTTGAACTTGCTGAAGATCCACATGCACTTCCACACGTTAGACAAGTCGCCCTACAGCTGCGCCCACTGCGAGGCGGTGTATGGCGCCTTGTCAGAACTCAAACAGCACCGGCTGCAGCACGTGGCGGTGACGGCGTCACACTGTGAGCACTGCGTGAGGGGCTTCAGGTCCCAGCCTGACCTGGAGATCCACCTCGCGTCTCATCTCTCCAACCACAAGAAGGCTAAAGTACCGAAGCGCCTCCACAAAATCAAAGCCAAGCGTCATATCAAAACCAAGCAGTCCACCAAACGGCCCGCCCAACGTGCTGTCAGATTTGTCATTTCTGGATAATTAGCTGATGTTTCACAATAGTAGCTGTTCATGTAGTGATAATTTTCAGGTGTTAATGTTTGCATACAATTGGGTTCCTGCAGCTGTTAGTGTTTAACGAATAAAGTGTTCTGTTTTACTCTGAATAGTATAAACGATTGATCCATCATATTGTAAAAGTTATGGTTAGAAACCGTTTGATTTTTGTTGTAAGAATGAAAAATGAAATGGCATGAAGATTTCCCATTGAATTTGGCCTAGATACACTGTATGTGAATTTAATGGTGGTGACCTGTGGGCTTCCAGTTTTCAGGTTGTGCAATGTTGCCAAAAATTCCAGACACAGGACAAAGTGGCCTGTGTCTCGAGATCTTATTCAGGTCAGTTTTCCTCACACAGGCCACACATATATTGGCATATTATCATAATGACTATTTGACTATATTCTCATCTAAGAAGTGATAAAGTCGATCGCAAATTTCAGCAACACTTGAGATTGTGTCACTATAATTCCCTTTGTCATGAATCTGTTTTCATTTCTTTTATTTGTGTTTTCTCTTTTTTTTTCACAAATAATAATTGAACAGTTAGGACTGAGTTAACAATTTCAGAAGACTGCCAGGTACGCGATGTTCATGAATAAATAATGTTAGTAATGCAGTACCTATTTATAAGGCGCGTGTGGTATATAGCTCTCCCATGTTTGCGGACAAACTTTCTCTGCACAATCTTAATCTAAGGTCAGTGATGTTAAAAATCCATAAGGCCCAATTCAGCTTATACAGATGGTGCTACCATATAGTTACGGTGTAGCCCTATATGCCTTTCTCTTGTAATCTTACATATTGGAGGTTCTCTCCCGAAAACCCCTGTACTTTCATTCTGAAGGCTTATCCTGCTACAAAATGAACTATTGATAAGATACAGTAGTATAGTATAATAATTCTTTCCCCAACGCTGAAAGCGTACAAACCGTCTTATTACCGTAAAACCTCGCGTATTACTATAAGCCTAACTCGCGTATAAGCCGCACCCCTAACTTTGACAGATTATATAAGCCGCAAAGGGGGTCTGAAAATTGTTAATTTGGTACTGTAGTATACTAAAAGCTCTCGTATAAGCCGCACCCTATATAGGCATGTTTGATATCAAAAGAAAGCTGAGTCTGACTCGCGTACTAGCCGCGGCCTATATGCGAGGTTTTACGGTACATAACTTTTCTTCTTTTTTTTTTACGAAAACAGTATATGGAGAAAGTCAATAGAAGATTGTGATAAGATTATAGGTAAGATAGGATTATAGTTAAGGTGTAAGATACTAGTAGTATAGTATGTATCGGAACGGGACTATGGTTAACTACTGTTTATTACTCAATCGACATGCAGCCAATCAGAGGCCTCCCTTTTGGCGGGAAATTCAAAAGCAGCCAATGAGAGGCCTCCCTTTTGGCGGGAAATTCAAATAGGTCACGTGACCGGAAGTGACCTACTTCCGGTCACGTGACCTTTGGGCGGGAAATTCAAATAGGTCACGTGACCGGAAGTGACCTACTTAAGAGGGTCACGTGACCACCATGTTGGCGGGAAATTCAAATAGGTCACGTGACTGGAAGTGACCTACTTAAGGGGGTCACGTGACTACTAGGTTGGCGCGAATTTCAAAATAAGTCACTTGAGATTTTTATGGATAAATAAATTTTAAAAAGAAAAAGCAAGCTGAAAGCTTGCTAAAAAATAATTTAAAAATGCGGCTCTTTTTTTTAGGGGGGGAGGGGCACTCTGGGGGGCACTCTTTGAGATGCATGGGGGGGGGGAGGGGGGGAGGGAGAGGGGAGGGGAAGGGTTTTTAAGAGTGAGACTCGCCTCTCTGCCCTCTCTTTTAGAGGGCAGAGAGGCGAGTCTACTGGTTCGTCTACTTACAATGAAATGTATCATGATGCGTTTATGATGATGCGCATCATGATGTGACTATCTTACAACCCTATAAGAAATAAGCAAGGTCTCTCTCCTATACATAGGCGTACTTACACTGGCTATTTGTAAACTAATTTCTCTTGAATCAATTAACAGCTTACATTTTTTCTTAGATGTCATCTGACAGCTTCTTGCTAGGCTAAGATATTGTTAAATAAACAACTTGGAAAGCTAATTACAGTTTTCTGGGCTTGAAATATAGTCTTTCAACAGCTCCTGTTTTACAGCCATTCAGTCAGCGACAGCCCCCTTTTCTTATCTTACACAGAGGCAAATATCATAGGCACCCAATGGCGCCTAAACCGCTCTCAGACAAGGGTCGGGCACTGCTTGACTATAATAGATGGGTCAAGGACCGTTCTACTGAGGGTCAGGCTAGGCCGGACATTCAATAACAGGCCGGACTTTGGCAAACTTGCTTGAAAGTCTGACCATGCGGGATCCTTATGCCCCAGTCTGTCAATGCTGGCCAGACTTTCAAGCAAGTTTGCCAAAGACCAGCCTGTCATTGAATGTCCGACTTAGCCTGCCTGACCCTCAGTAGAACGGTCCTTGACCCATCTATTATAGTCCAGCAGCGCCCGACCCTTGTATGAGAGTGGTATTGGCGCCATTGGCTGACTCTGATATTCGCCTGTGTGCACGGGGGGAGGAGAGGGTTCACAGCTACAGCTCTCTTAAGGCAAAGCTTGCGCTTATAGAGCACTACTAGTGGAGGTCTGGATGAGGAGGCTATGGCATATGACGTTTGTCTTAAAAAATAGCCATGGCGCATGTCGATGTCGCTTAATTATGCTCATATCTCATGTCGATTTTAAGAATTGCTCATGTCACCTGTCACTATGTTTTTCAAGCTTCATGTCAAATGTCACTAGGCCTCATCTCGAATTTAGTGGTCCACACCGCCGCTGCTGCTGCTGTCGGTGCTGCTGCTGCTGTCGGTGCTGCTGCTTGTGCTGCTCGTGCAGCTGCTGCAGCTGCAGCAGCAGCAGCTGCTGCAGTTGCTGACGATGTCACGGATGCTGTTGACAGATTCTGCTGCTGCTGCTGCTGCTGCTGCTGCTGACGATGTCACGGATGCTGCTGACAGATGCTACTGCTTGTGCTGCTCGTGCAGCAGCTGCTGGCTGCTTGTGCTGCTGACGATGTCATGGATGCTGCTGCTGCTGCTGCTGCTGCTGCTGCTGCTGCTGCTGCTGCTGCTGACGATGTCACGGATGCTGCTGACAGATGCTACTGCTTGTGCTGCTCGTGCAGCTGCTGCAGCAGCTGCTGGCTGCTTGTGCTGCTCGTGCAGCTGCTGCAGCTGCTGACAATGTCACGGATGCTGTTGACAGATGCTGCTGAAGCCGCTGCCAGATGCTGCTGCTTGTGCTGCACGAGACCGAGTAGCCGCTATTCGGCGTTTCACTCCTTATGTACCCTGTCCTAGATAATCCTCTTAAACGGCTGAAAAGACTCTCTCAGCACAGAGTCTCTACTCAATGTAAGAGATCTGTTAAGTAAGTTTTCACATGCCACCTGACTACTGCGGGAGGGTTTAGACTTAAGCAGCTTAGTGCACACACGTGTCTGTTAGAAAAGCTACTTGCACACCTGCCTTCCTTTTTCACTAGTATTTACCCCCTGCCGACTTATAAGGCGCCTATACACGTGTCAGCCTCCTTATATACGCCTTCTTGCTTCTAGAGCTAAGCTGACTGGCAGCTATTTTAAAAGAGAATACCCGTTACCTGTATAACGGATAAGGGGGTTATGAGATTAGCGTGTGTATACAAAAAAAAGCTACAGGGGGCGCGTGTCTGTCTGTGAGGTAGAGACCATGTGGTAAGCGACTCAAGTGTAAAACAAAAGCACCTCCTCTTGCCGCAGTGAGTGGCGCGGACGTCGGCTGGCTAGTTGAATAAGCGTCAGCTTAAAAGATAATCCGTCCACGGGCTGGCGCGTCACACCTGTCGTTAATCACCCCCTGTAGTCTTTGTATACACAGGTGACCCGGCTTTATCTCTTCACCAGCTATAATCCCATATACATGTAGCGCACGTTACACTCGTTATCTCTCTTTTCATGCTGATGGATTAGGGGTGGAAGGGTTCAGGTGAAAAGCGATTTGATTCCTCTCTGGAAGAGGGTGGGGCTCTAGGTGAAAACAAGCTTAGAACATCCAGATTAGCCGCTCTCTCGGCTATATAAAGAGCCTCAATTTTTTTTATCTCTGCCCACTTCGTCTTGTTGTACACTATCAGTCACGAGGCAGACGCTCGAAGTAGCAGATGTTTGCAGTATGGTTTATACAGAGGTTACCTGCTAATAGGATTTTGTCAGAATAGGGTGAGTTGCTCTTAAAATGAACATTTTAAATGGGTTGTTAATATGGTATCTGATGTTAATGAGCTAACACCTAACAATGAGGATTATGACCTCCCAGAGGGGCGTCTCGCCAAATTCTCCGGTCTTGACTATAGTCTTAACTGTCTAAAGACTGTGGAGCACGTTAATGGGTGGTCTCCTTACTAATTTCACTTGACCAGGCCGGCAGGGTCAACTAGTCTAGGTAATTACAACCACAAGGGCGGCTACTCAACATCCAAGTAGACCTACTACTACGAGATTGTCTTTTGACCACTCTGCTGCCGCCTGCTGGTCTGGCGATTACATGCTCTAGTATAGTTCTCCGCTCTTTTCGTCAGATGACGCCACAATAGGGTTTTTGTACATTTCCACGATACTCGCGAACATTTTAAACGCATAATGACCTATAATAAGCAACAAAGCACACTTCTAATATATTGAATATAAGAAACATGTCAACGTTGTGTATTTCTGATAGAATGAGGCAGATTCTTTGAAATATCAACTAAACTATAGCGAGATTGAAAATACTACACCATATCTAAAGCGATATAAAAGCTATATAAAGTCAGAACCTCTCACGGATCGGTATTCTGCAACGGATCACTCAACCATTCGTCCTCGAAAGCAACACAGGGCTCCTGTCCATCAGGACTTTGAGCCTTGACGCTTTTGAGGGAGGTTTGATCTTATGCTGCTTAACATATGGTGTAATTAATCAACACCGCGGCCCCTCTTTAGGGGCCACACAATAAACAAAGAATAAAAAAGGGTAGGTCTTAGGTTTAAAGTGAATCTCCCAGGATTTTGGCGAGGCCGACAAAGGGGGAGATAACAGATTAAACTGCAGGAGACTATACGCAAACCTTGATACTCTCAGAGGGGAGCCCCATATTGCGGGCCTGTGGTCAGATCTATCACCTCCAGGGTGCAGTCTGCATGTCATAAATGACCACCACAGACATTGGGATATAATGTTAATCCTACTCCAGGGTCTCCATAATTAGCGGGGGCTCGCCTTGAGATGGGAAATTCACTACAGCACTATCTGTCGTTGAAAATGGTGCTCGTGTAGAGTCGGGATGATGTACCAAAAGAGCATTTTATACACAATGATACCCTTGTACAAATGCGTATACCTAGTAGGCAGTGTCTTATCATCAAATCTAAGAGGGTGCTATAGTTTTATTATACTTTTATAGACCATTTTAAAATCCGAGCTTAGCTTAGTTCATAGTCTCCTTACCAATTTTCACTTGACCAGGCTGGCAGAGCCAACTAGTCTAGGTAATTATAACCACAAGGGCGGCTACTCAAGATCCAAGTAGACCTACTACTACGAGATTGTCTTTTTGTCCCCTCTGCCGCCTAGTTATTACATCCTCCAGTCTAGCTCGCCACACCCTTTGAGCAGCTCCATTGCCTCGGTAAAAGTGTAGGGGTGTGCTTTCCACCTTCAGTCATCCATAGATTCGATCACCATCACCCCCCTTGAAATGACCTCAGCTGTTAATTAGGGCGTAAAGCAGCCCAACAACCAACCAAGTCCCTGTCAAAGATGTGAATAACGAACGCGCTAGTATAGTTCCCCGCTCTTTCGTCAGATGGCGCCACAATAGGGGTTTTGTACATTCCTACGATGCTCGCGAACATTTCAACGCATAATGAGCTATATAGGCAACAAAGCGCGCTTCTAATATATTAAAATATAAAAAACAATTCAATATTGTGTATTTCTGATAGAAATGAGGCGGTTTCCTTAAATACCAACTAAACTATAGCGAGATGAAAAATACCACACCATATCTAAGGCTTTATAAAAAGCTATAGAAAGTCAGAACCTCACACGGATCGGTATTCTGTCTGCAACGGATCACCCCTGACCCACTGGTCCTCGCATGCCACACACGGCTCTGCCGTGTTTGAGCTTTGAGGTATCACCCATCAAGTGATCCATGCTGCCCAACATGAGGCGTAATTAATTACGCTGATGTTGCATAGCACAGCGGCAGCATCTAACTAACTCTAAGGAGTTAGTCGGCCCCTCTTTAGGGGCCACACAATAAACAAAGAATACCCTGAATCTGGGACCTGCGGGCGAGGGCCCCAACTGTGAAGTCATTATTGGCCACATTGGTAATATCAATTAAAACTTTAGACAACACCCACCTTAAGTATCATTAACGGACAATATCAATAAACTTAGCATCCTCCTGGTTACCACATTTAGCACCAATTTTACAACTCACAGGGGCCACCCTTGAAAATAACACCAGCCTCACCACGCTTTTATTGCTCTGCTGATTTCTCCAATCCAAAACATTGGGTATCTAGTCCAACTGTGAGCTCATTAGGTCAGCCCTTTGTCGGCCTCGCCGGCAAGTCCCGGATTCAGTATAGAAAGACTAAGGGGGCGGGGGGTAGGTCTTTAGGTTTAGTGCTATCTGTGTCATTAGACCATTCTTAAAAATCGACATGTGACATGAATAAAAAATTCTCAATTACTGTATAAGTAGGCGCCTCAACTCTTCCTTCAAATTCCGGCCTTGCGGGTGGTCAAATTTTTAAAAAAAATTCCTAGGGTCTATGGTCCCAAGAGTCCGATTGTATCAATTACGGTGCCCCTACATTTTCCCCCTTAGTGACACTAGTGACAACGCCTTTTTCACTTAGTGTCATGTGACATGGTCATTTCTTAAAAATCGACATGCGACATGGGACACGTTCATCTCAAACCCTTAGCCTCTAGGGGGTTCAAAATAGCGCTGCCGCTGCCGCTGTAGTCTGCCCGTTTCTGTGATCCAATATGCACCCTTCCTAATAGCACCCCCACTGGTGCATTGCATAAAAATAGCCCCCCTGACCTCATTTCTTGAGCTATAAAAAACACAAACCCCTCATTTTAATCACAATATCATGGCAGTCAACATGAATGGAGCCATTAGTGGAGAAAAGATAAGAGTCTCTGTTTTCTGTAGCCTACAATATTATGGTGACATTCTTCATGTCAAAATGTAATAAATAAATATGAGTTGTTAAAACTTGTTACCATGGGGATGTTGGTAATTGTGTTCTTGAAGACGTATATGAAATCCAGATGTATGTGCCTCTGCCCAATGATGTCCCTAGCCATTTTAAGTAAACCTGTTCTGTCTGAGTTAGAAGGGTGCCTAGGGCCAGAGCTACAGAACCCCTAACTGCTGTGAAGGTGCCCCTCTCCTGCCTAGATCACAGAAATGGGAAATATGTTCAGATGCATTCACCATGATATTTCTGGATCTAGGCATGATAGAAACCCCTGATCTTTACAGATCTGAAAAGCTCTCATAGGGATCTATACTAATGGAACCAATATGTATTTTTTAACTCATTTTTCAAAAATTTATCAAACTCCCTACCTTAGCGCCCCTATAAATAGGGTTAAGTACCTGTCCGACTCCCCTACCACTGCTGCTGGAGGAGTACCGAGAACTACCCTCTTTTTAGAAAACTAAGTAAAAATATCCTTCTTCATGTCCAGTTACATACAATGTCGATCAATTTGACACTGTAGCAGCATGTCTCCATATCTGTATGCTGCATAAATGCACAATACACGGTTCTGCATGCACTTAAACCAAGGCTAACATGGGTGACCTATATAGATGTGATACTCTCGTTTTCGGGGCTAGTAGAAATTAGGCGGCTAATATGGACGTTCCGGGTTCGAACCCTCACTAAGTTTTAGTCAAGACGTCTAGCCACGTCGCCTAAGGCGACAAAAGCGCGTCAAGGCGTTTACAGGGTTCGAACCCGTGAGCCGCTCCTTGGGGTCACAAAAAACGCTTCAAGCTTGAAATCCCATAGGAAATTTTTTTTGGGTTTTTGGACTTTAGGCCTTAATTTGGGGGTGATCCCGGGCTGATAGAAAAATAATTCTTGGACGAGCGGATAGCTCTGGATCTCTTTTTATCTAAAACAGCGAAAAATTGATTATGGTTCCGCCGCAATTCATCCGACGGGGGGTAATCAGCCCCCCCCTCTGCCAATCACGGCAGTGAATTTAGACGACGCGCAATCGCTCGCAGCCGTCGCGACGAACCAATTGGTCCTCTCGGTATCTTAGTATGGTTCGTGTGACCTACTTAGAGGCTCACACGGTGGAGGTGTGTCCGGCGTTCGGCACGCTGATTGGCTACTGGAGGGAGGTGCCGTGCTGCGTCAGGAACTTTACCTATTTTGGACGGGTGTTAAAGGCGCACTGAGTTGAGGTGCACCTTTAAGCAAGAGCGCGATCCGGCCGTCGCGTTGGTAGCCTTACTACCCGTCGCGCATTCAACTGGAGGCTTAAGTGTGACAAATGACGATTCTTTGTCGACGCGACTACTAACATCAGCAGCATCGGCAGCAGCGGTAGCAGCATCGGCAGCAGCTATAAGGTGAAAACATGTTCAGACACGGTCGGCGTGTGAGACCTGTCCAGGCACGTCCGAGCAGGTTCGAACGTGTCTGAACATGTTCCGGAGTGCAAGACGCGTGCACACACAGACCGAACAGACACACACAGACCCACACACCCACACACCCCTATGTAGTGTGGGATGTAAAAGAACCCTTGTCTCGGTAAAAGGGCCATAGATTCGATCACCATCACCGCCCTTGAAATGACCATAGCTGTTAACTAAGGCGTAAAGCAACCCACACACCCACACACCCACACATTTTTCTGTATGAGCCTTCAGACCTGAAGCTGCTCAGTGTACGGGACTAGGTTTTGTCATAGGCCCTACGGACGCTACTCAAGGGGGAATAAGAGAGCTGTCTCACCATGGCATGGACTGGCTGTAGTTTTTTATGTTTCGGTACCTACAACCAAACAGCCAGTACCCACCCCAGGGCTTCATGTCGCACGCGGGAAAAGTATAAAGATTCGAACGGTGGCGCCAACTGTCGGAATAGCGGGTACACTACATCAGTAGTTCTTTTGTTCTCCGCTGAGTGACTGGGCGAAATGTAGTCGGTAGCTCTATTTTCTGTGCACTGTTCTGTTCATTTTCTACACTAAAGGCTTAAATAGACCACGTGTTTGTACAAGCTAACCGTTTTTATCAGTGCAAAAATTAAATAAGCATCGGATAGAACAATAAAAAAATGAGAAAGTAATCCAGCACTTAGTATAACGCGCCAGTTTTATCATGAGACACCGAAAGTCTGTTTTTTTCGGGTGCATAAGACAGTCGACCGAGAGCTCCAAACCAACCAAAACGTACCAGAGTGCGATCTATCTCATTAGAACGTACCCGACAGGGCAGGGGCCTTCTACACCCCGGCTCTGATGAGCAAGCGACAATTGTTACAGAGGGCCTATTCCTCTTTTGAGGTGGGACCAAAATTGAACAAAAGAATAAACTAAACCAAAAGCCTTAAGATTGAAAGAGTTGTAGATACTAATTTTAACGAGGAAGTCGCATTCATTAGTTTACAAATAGCCAGTGTAAGTATGCCTATGTATAGGAGAGAGACCTTGCTTATTTCTTATAGGGTTGTAAGATAGTCACATCATGATGCACATCATCATAAACGCATCATGATACATTTCATTGTAAGTAGACGAACCAGTAGACTCGCCTCTCTGCCCTCTAAAAGAGAGGGCAGAGAGGCGAGTCTCACTCTTAAAAACCCTTCCCCTCCCCTCTCCCTCCCCCCCCTCCCCCCCCCATGCATCTCAAAGAGTGCCCCCCAGAGTGCCCCTCCCCCCCTAAAAAAAAGAGCCGCATTTTTAAATTATTTTTTAGCAAGCTTTCAGCTTGCTTTTTCTTTTTAAAATTTATTTATCCATAAAAATCTCAAGTGACTTATTTTGAAATTCGCGCCAACCTAGTAGTCACGTGACCCCCTTAAGTAGGTCACTTCCAGTCACGTGACCTATTTGAATTTCCCGCCAACATGGTGGTCACGTGACCCTCTTAAGTAGGTCACTTCCGGTCACGTGACCTATTTGAATTTCCCGCCCAAAGGTCACGTGACCGGAAGTAGGTCACTTCCGGTCACGTGACCTATTTGAATTTCCCGCCAAAAGGGAGGCCTCTCATTGGCTGCTTTTGAATTTCCCGCCAAAAGGGAGGCCTCTGATTGGCTGCATGTCGATTGAGTAATAAACAGTAGTTAACCATAGTCCCGTTCCGATACATACTATACTACTGATACTGCATTGGCATTTATAAGTGTACTTTGTCTTACTGTGGTTAGTGAAAGCCACCAGGCAAAGTGCACACAAGGTAGAATACAAACTACTCAAACAATGAGAAGCCGTCCTCGTGTGTTAACGTTTACCATGTGTAACTATACCCATACCATTGTATTTGTCAATAAATTCAATTGTACATTATTTTTTGTATTCCAAATGAGAGTGTTTTTGTCCAGACTCAAGATGAACAATTATAGATTATCAGCCGCCACTCGTACAAAATCCCTTACCATACTTCATTGGGTCGCTGCTATGAGAGTGTGCAGGCCCGACCCGGGGAATGGAGGGAGCATTAAATCAACAGATTAAGTGCCCTCTTGCTCTATATAGCCTATGTACCTCTATGGCCTCTTAAGGGAGTGTTCATTTATTAATTACAGGGGGGGTGGTGAGATTTCGCGCGGAGGGGGGGAAATCTTTTACACCCCCTCCCTTGAGAGCGCGTAGAACGTTTCACGCCCCCCCCTCGCCAAAGGCGCCAACATTTCCCCCCCTTGAACTATAGTAACGTGCAGGCTTTTTTGCTTAAAAGGGGCTGAATTTTTTATGCCCCCCCCCCCCCCTCAAGAGGGGTCAGAAATTTTTACGCCCTCCCCCCCCAAACCCACCACCCCCCTGTAACTAATAAATGACCATTCCCTAAGTGGATTAGGTCAGTTGTACAGATGATAGATCCTATATTAGGGCAACAGCGGCAGAAGACTACACAGTATCAGGTAAAAGTCCGGGTGTAAAGTGTATAAACTAAATCAAACTGTGAGTCACAGTAGTGTCAGAAGTGAAGGTGAAAGTCACCAGTTGCTCGTGTTTGGCCGCAGATCCGGTGGCGGCGCCACCAGGCTAGAGTGGCGTCATCTGGGCTTACATGTTGGCACTTCTCTGTGCTTTCCAAGCACAGTCCCCCTTAGTACTGAGCGTACGGAGTCGGGTAAGGATGTGCTAGGCGATCAGCGTACAATTATTATGGGATGACGAAGATGGAGGACTGCAGGTTCGGTTTATTGTGATCGATCCAAATACAACTAGATTCCCTCAAATTCTGGGACAGACCTGACAGCTACCCCACACACCGTAGGTGGAAAGGTGAGGAGTTGGGCCAGGGTTTGTCTCTCTAGAATAGAATGGTACAGAAGCCACAAGCCCACCATAAGCCCGGCCTACAAACTCCCCAGGCCTAGCTCAGTTAGAGTGTTCATTTATTAGTTACGGGGGGAGGGGGGGGGGGGCGTAATAATTTCCGATCCCTCCTGAGGGGGGGGGGGGGTTGGGCGAAAAAATGTCAACGCCTACGGCACGGGGGCGTGGCGTGTTTCACGCGCTCTCGAGGGAGGGGTGTAAAAAAATCTCGCCCCTCCTCGCGAAATCTCACCACCTCCCTGTAAATTGTGTAATTAATAAATGAACACTCCTTAGGGAGTGCTCATTTTTTAACAACAGGGGGGGGTGGTGGATTTGGGGGGGGGGGGGTAAAAAATTTGGACCCCTTGACCGGGGGGGGGGGGTAAAAAATTTAGACCCCTCTTGGGGGGGGGGGTCAAAAAAATTCAACCTGTTTTGAGGGAAAAAGCCTGCGCGTTACTATGCTACAAAGGGGCGCGAACGCACGCGATTTTCGGCCTGCCGGGTGGGGGGGGGTAAAAAATTTCGACCCCTCTTGGGGGGGGGTGAAAAAATTTCGCGCGCTCCGCGCTAAATCTCACCACCCCCCCCTGTTGTTAAAAAATGAGCACTCCCTTAGGGTGATCATTTTTTGACAAAGGGTGGGGGCAAAACAATTTGGACCCCTTGACCGGGGGAACCAAAAGCCCGCACATTTATACGATGCCTCAAAGGGCCCGCATGCGCACCAATTTTCGACTCGTAAGGGGGGGTAAAAAATGTCATGCGCTCCCCGCGAAAAAACACCACCCCCCTGTTATTAAAAAATGAAATCACCTCCCTGTAAATTGTGTAATTAATAAATGAACACTCCTTAGGGAGTGCTCATTTTTTAACAACAGGGGGGGGGTGGTGGATTTGGGGGGGGGTAAAAAATTTGGACCCCTTGACCGGGGGGGGGGGGGTAAAAAATTTAGACCCCTCTTGGGGGGGGGGGTCAAAAAAATTCAACCTGTTTTGAGGGAAAAAGCCTGCGCGTTACTATGCTACAAAGGGGCGCGAACGCACGCGATTTTCGGCCTGCCGGGTGGGGGGGGGGTAAAAAATTTCGACCCCTCTTGGGGGGGGGTGAAAAAATTTCGCGCGCTCCGCGCTAAATCGCACCACCCCCCCCCTGTTGTTAAAAAATGAGCACTCCCTTAGGGTGATCATTTTTTGACAAAGGGTGGGGGCAAAACAATTTGGACCCCTTGACCGGGGGAACCAAAAGCCCGCACATTTATACGATGCCTCAAAGGGCCCGCATGCGCACCAATTTTCGACTCGTAAGGGGGGGTAAAAAATGTCATGCGCTCCCCGCGAAAAAACACCACCCCCCTGTTATTAAAAAATGATCACTGCCTTAGGCTAGTCAGTCGTCTCAGTTACTACTACTACTATAAACTTAGGGAGTGGTCATTATTTATCCGGGGAGGAGGTGGGGGGAGGGGGGTTGTTGGTTGGTTTGGGGGCCGACCCCGCTAGTCAAGAGGCGGGTTGCCAGAAAAAAAGAAATTGACAGCTCTAGAGGGAGAGGGCATAAAAATGTCACCTAAGTTCAGCGTCCCGGTATTAAAAAGCCTGTGCCTTAATTTACTATCTAGTTAAAAGAGGGGGAGGGGTGGGAAAATCCTGGCCATTGGTAGGTGGGGGGGGGGGGAGGAGATGAAGTTCTGGGGGTGCAGAGGGTCCCTTCCCCCCTATGGTCGGAAAATCGCCAAAATTAAGGGCCCCTTTTTGAAGTTTTAAAGTAGTGGTATGGCCCTAGACACGCCGACATGGGCCATTTTAGGCTTTAGTGACATGGGACATGAGGAAAAAGTAGATATGGACATGGGGCATTCCTTAAAATCGATATGGCGACATGGACATTTCTTAACATCGACATGGGACATGGGGACCCCCCCCCCCCCGTCCTCCCGTTGATAAATGATCACCACTGGGCCTTTGATGGGGGGTGGGGGCAAAAAAATTCGACCCCTCCAGAGAGGGTAGGGCGCAAAACAGTGTCGCACATTTTCAGGGGATAAAAGGAAAGAAAAACAGAGGCTGGGATGCAGAGCCGCCCATAATATGTTAGTCAACAATTAAGGCTATACTACACATGAGTAACTCCGTTGAATTTCATCAACGGCTCCCCACTTGACCTCCTCAGATTTGAATGGGCTTCCTACCTAATGTAGACACATATAATGAGTAGAGCTCTGCAAAATATTCAGGCAGAATTCCTATTATGTCAGATCCTACAGGATCACAAACAGGATGAAGCAAGTTCACATTTTCTGTACCTTATTTCTGGCCCATTTTCAAGGGCCTATAATTCAGAAATCGCTTGAGTTGAGGATGTGTCGTTCTCTGAACTGGTTCTATGGGTTACTGGCATAAGGCAAATGTAATATCAAAGTGTATAACATAGATTTTTCCATATTGCTATGTGGTCAAACTTGGGAAATACACCTTTCCCTTTGAGCACAAAGGCAGGTTCAGAGAGCTCCTCCACCAGTAGTAGTCATTACAATTGGGCCACAATTGATTTTCTGTGTCTATATAAGTATGTCAATAGGCATATGTATTACCTTAAGTAAACAAATATTATTCAGGGAAATATGACTGTCTGAAAATGACACAGAAATAGAATTGGCACTTTTGACCCCCAAATATGGCCATGTGGGATAGGTGAACCTCAACTAGAATATGATATATTTGAAAGAGCTCCCCCTCATATTGATGTAATAAAAAAGTTGGGTTCTCATCTCCTTCATAGTGGACTCATTCTCACCAACGTGATGCAACTCTTTTTTGGGGGTTTTTCCCAAATATTTTCCACCCAATCCTTATGTCACCTACATTTTTGGCCCTATATGTTAGCATTTGTTTAGTTCTACCAGGAAAAAAAAAGTTTACCCCTTATCTGAGCACTTTTCCAGGAAATTTTGGCCAAAAGGAGCCTAAACTTTCACGTTTTTTAAAGCTTTTTTAATCAAAAATATTATTAAAAAACTGCTTTACCTAAACTGTACCTTTTTTCTTCTCTATGAGTTATATATTGATCTTGCTCATCGGTTTTGGTGAAAACCCAATACATTTTCTGACTACAGCAAGTACCCCAGAGCTATTACTGAAATAAATCAATTTTCACAATCTGACCGCCTATAAATAGTAAACAAAAAAAAATACATATGCACTCCCCACAAACAATCATTGTATAATACTGTAATCTTCCTTGGTGCATACACTATCGGATGTTAAACATCACCAAGTACTAAGGGTAGCCTACTCACATCTGCCTCCTATCACCCCACTGCATCATGTTGTAAACTCCACATGCTGTTTTTCACCTGTCTGACCGCTTTACACATATCTATTAGTACCATTGAGGGTAATGTTAGATAACTATATCCATTTTGTCCAAAAAAAGGCCCTTATGGGTACATAACACACAGCAAATATGAACATTGTCAGATGTTTGTAAACAGAGGGACATCTCACAAGTTCTGCTTCCAGTCCAAATTTTCACCTATCTGACCGCTTTTTCACCTATCTGACCGCTTTTTCACCTATCTGACCGCTTTTTCACCTGTTTGACCTCCTTTACCACAATACACATTATAAACCCTCTTGCATGAATAAATGAGTATATGTGGATAGTCGAGGGAAAAGGGTCCTCCAAGGTAAAAACCCAATAGCAAAATTGAGGTCATTAGCTTTCCAATGTTATCTTTTATTAGCAGGTACCACCTCTAGTTCTTGAGTACTGGTTCTGTGAATATGTGTGGTCACTGTCCCATCTTAAATGCCAATAAGCTCTATCTTACTTTGTGTTATAGATATTCCTATCTCATTAGCATAATTATGCTAATTACCGAATATCCAATTTTTTTCAAACATTTGGTCATAACTTTTGATCTAAAAATGGTATTTACATTTTGTTTTCAGCATAGAAATCTTTGTGGGGCCTTCTATCAATCAATTTTTTGGATTTTTTTATTTAGAATGAAAATCATGTTTCCATGGCAACCAACATGTGCAAAAACACCAATTTAGGCCCAAAAACGTTCTTTTCACATTCCAAATATGGAAGGTTTTCACCATAAATGGGACTTTCTAAAGTAGCCTATTGTGTTCTGCATCAAAAAGTAGTCTAGAACATTTTTTGTTATATTTTGATCCTTTCAGCTATATGGAGCCCCCTGGTGGCCAAAGCTGGTACTAAAAATCCCGCACGGAGGTCCCTTTTCCCTTGTTGATCCACATATGTGGTAAGACAGACACTATGGTAGCCAAAAATAAAGAAAATTAGTAGAAAATAGATAATTTATGACTCTTAATGACCTATTTTGAGACTTGCATACTTTTTTCACCATCTGACCAGGTTGATCACAATCTGACCACCTTATGATCATTTTTCAGCATGAAAAGATAGGTTCAGAAAGTAATGGATTACGGCAATAATTATTTTTTTGTTTAAAAGTACATTGATATTCGCTAACATTTACATATATAGAAACATGCTGCATATTCCATGACTTCACTACAGCTACATCTATGTTTTCACAATCTGACCGCTTTATTTTCACAATCTGACCGCTTTAATACATTGAGGGAAGTGTACAATACTAGCAAAGAATGAAAAAAAGGCATAATGTTGGATACAGATTGAAAGAAAAGGCAATTGCGTAGTTGAATAAAGCAAAAAGTCAGAATACATGTATCACAGGTTAGGCAGGAGAAATGTGCAAAATTGGTTGATATTTCTAAACTCGGGAATATGAAAAAATGTTTAAAAAAAACACTTTTTGAGGTGCATGGTAGGGTAGAAAGTCATGCATTACGGGTAAACTGCTGTTTTTATTTGAAAGTGCATTGATATTCCCTATAATTTACAGTGATAGACATTTGCTGCATATTCCCTACCTAGAAATACACCCATATATAGAATTTCACAATCTGACCGGTCAGATTGTGAAATGATTTTGACCGGTTATGTTGAATAAATTACCCAATTTGTCCCAAAAAGGCTCATACGGGTACATAAGGTGCAACAAATATGAACACTGTCCAATGTTTTTATACAGAGGGACGTCTCACGACTTCTGCTCTTCAAATTTTCACCAAGCTGACCGTTTTTATACCTCTTTTTCACCTATTTGACCACTTTTACCACACTACACATTATGAGCCCCAATGTATGAGTAAATGGGTATATGTGGTAAGGCAGACACTATGGTAACCAAATGTAAAGAACATTTGTAGAAAATATATGATTTATGACTCTTCATGACCTATTTTGAGATTTGCATACTTTTTTCACCATCTGACCGGGTTGATCACAATCTGACCACCTTAAGCAATTTTTCTGGCAGATGAGAATACTGAAAAAGAATGAATGCAAATGCCTTTATGTTGGGTACAGATGGAAAGAAGAGGGATTTACGTGGTTGAATCAAGCAAAAAGTGACTATACATGTATCACAGTTTAGGCAGCAGAAATGTTCAAAGTTGATGAATATTTCTGAGTTCTGACAAGTGAAAAAAGGGGAAAACGCCATTTTCTGAGGTGCATGGTAGGTTAGAAAGTGATGGAGTATGGCAATAATTATTTTTTCGTTTAAAAGTACATTGATATTCGCTAACATTTACATAGATAGAAACATGCTACATATTCCATGACTTCACTACAGCCACATCTATGTTTTCACAATCTGACCGCTTTATTTTCACAATCTGACCGCTTTAATCCATTAAGGGAAGTGTACAATACTAGCAAAGAATGAAAAAAAAAGGCATAATGTTGGATACAGACTGAAAGAAGAGGTTATTGTGTAGTTGAATAAAGCAAAAAGTCAGAATACATGTATCACAGGTTAGGCAGGAGAAATGTGCAAAGTTGGTTGATATTTCTAAGCTCGGGAATGTGAAAAAATGTGAAAAACTTTTTTTTTGAGGTGCATGGTAGGGTAGAAAGTCACATATTATGGGTAAACTGCTATTTTTATTTGAAAGTGCACTGATATTCCCTATAATTTACAGTGATAGAAATTTGCTACATCTTCCCTACCTAGAAATACACCCATATATAGAATTTCACAATCTGACCGGTCAGATTGTGAAATGATTTTGACTGATCATATTTCAATGGTTGCCATGGCAACCACAGACATATTTAACTAAAACCACTGACACAGTAGTGTGCCCCCACACCTGTAGTATACTAATATGAAAGGAATTGATCATATACCAGAATTACTCTGGGCCCCCTGACCACCCCAGTTGCATCACATTCATGAGACCTAGTCAGTGTTGTTTGTCCAATGAAAAACACTGATTTTCCTTGAAATTGACTATGAGGACATGTTTAGGTAGCTCTCCTATCAAAAGTAGTTTTCATGAAATGTTCCTAATTTCGTTTCTATATCTACATAAAATGATTGAAATTCATGTGCAATACCATTGGTGAAATATGCTTCATTCAGAAAATATTACTGACTGAAAATGGCAGAGAAGTAATATTGGCACTTTTGACCCATTTGAGTATGAGCACAGAAAACAGGTGGGATAGGTTACCCAAATATGAATATCATATATATTGGGAACAGCATGACCCCATCTTGATATTTATGTGAAGATTTGCAAAAATCAGTTGGATGTTGTTATGCTTCACAGTTCATACAAATCTTCAAAGATTCCCTGTATATATTACAGCACTACAATGGACATTGGAGGAACGGATCTCATGTTTTACTTAATTAATGCTGATGATTCATGTTTATAAATGCTTTTTGTAATACAATATATTTATACATATTTTAGTTCTACATCCCAGTTAGTCAGAACTGTGTAAATCTGCGATGATACTACATCTCAGCTATTTTCAGCCAGTACTATGTCATGAATGAGCAGCATTTTCAGTATGATATTGAAGTGCCTATTGAGAAGTTACATAGATAGAAAAACATCAAATGTAAATTCACACATCATGAGACACACTATTGCCTCAGGGGGTATTCAAGACAAACAACTGTTTTTCATTTGATTAAAATACCCTGTGGGAAACAATAACACAATCTAATTTTCACATAAATATGAAGATGGGGTAGTGCTGTTCTCAAGACATGGTATTCTATATTTGGGTAACCCATCCCACCTGGTTTCCATGCTCATATTTATATGGGTCATAAGTGTGAATTTCACATCTCGGCCATTTTCAGTCAGTAATATTTCCTGAATGAAGCATATTTTACCAATGGTATTGAGCATGCCTTTTGACAATTTTAGGTAGATAGAGAAACTAAAAGAGGAACAATTCATGAAAAATACTTTTGATGGGAGAGCTACCTAAACATGCCCTTATAGTCAATTTCAAGGAAAATCAGTGTTTTTCATTGGATTACAACACTATGAAGGAAATGAGAACCCAACTTTTTTATTACATCAATATGAGGGGGAGATATAGCTCTTTCAAATATATCATATTCTGGTTTGGGTTCACCTATCCCACATGGCCATATTTGGTGATCTAAAGTGCTAATTCTATTGCTGTGTCATTTTGAGACAGTCATATTTCCCTGAATAATATTTGTTTACTTAAGGTAATACATATGCCTATTGACATACCTATATAGACACAGAAAATCAATTGTGGCCCAATTGTAATGACTACTACTGGTGGGAGAACTCTCTAAACCTGCCTTCATGCTCAAAGGGAAAGGTGTATTTCCCAAGTTTGACCACATAGCAATAAGGGAAAATCTATATTATATACTGTGATATTACATTTGCCTCATGCCAGTAACCCATAGAACCAGTTCAGAGAACCACACATCCTCAACCCAAGCGATTTCTGAATTATAGGCCCTCGGAAATGGCTCAGAAATAAGGTAAAGAATAAGTGTACTTGCTTCATCCTGTTTGTGAGCCTGTAGGATCTGACATAATAGGAATTCTGCCTAAAATTTGTACATAGCTCTAGTCATTATATGTGTCTATATTAGGTAGGAAGCACAATCAAATCTGAGGAGGTCAGGTGGGGATTATGCTCTAAATCTGATGAAAATTGCTGGAATGACTCACATAGTAAATTGTACTCGATTCTTTTTTTGAAGGCATTTTTGGGTTTTACCACCAAACATATTTTGTTTCTTTTTTTTACTAAAAATGATAAAAAGTGATGAAATTTTTCTCTCCTGATCCTTAAAAAGAAATGGTAAAAAAAAATCGACCTACCTACCCTATTGTGCCTCTACATGGGTCCCCACAGTTTTGACCGTTTCGCTGTGTTGATCTTTAGCAAAAGAGCCATTTCACTGTGTCGAATTTTATGTATATAGAATGTACTAGGGCATTATAAAGATGTCTGTGTCCATCGATTTTTAAAGGGGCCGTGTCGCCCGTGTCAATTTTTAAAGGGGCTGTGTCGCGCGTGTCAATTTTTACCCATGTATAGAGGGACTATTATTTTGAGGCAACGTTACCTGTAAAAGTATTGCATTTATCTGTTTGCAGGTGTGAAGGGACTGCTTTGGTTCAGTGAGCTTAAATAACGGTCCCATCAAGATGGACGTGTAGCTGATGGGCATCCCGATCGTCTCTGACAGGACAGACATTGAGTGTTCATGTCCTTCATGTTCTGACTGGGCGTCAGCCAGCAATCCAAGAACCCTGATACAACAAGCCAGCCCGCTTAACCTCCGATACCAACATGCAAACCTCTGAAGAAAAAGAGATTTGGGCTAATTCGCCAACCAAACCGTTCTCTCTTCCAACAGGGACTGAAACCACAGCATCAAATGCCTGCCTTGATGACAATGGTACTACTGGCGTTTTAATTGACAATCATCAACATGGCGGAAGTTATTCTCCCACAGAAGCTACAGCCGGGACAGACTTCACAGCTGTAAAAACTGAAATATCATCAGGGGAGTTGGTCTCCCAGCTCAATGATACAAATATGGTGAAGGATAGTCAGGCGTCACCCACACTACAGAGTCATGATGCCTCCCTAGGGACTGACTACAAAGACACTGCTAGTGCTGCTGGAGCTGCTATCCACCAGAGTCAGGACAATGTGTCCCTAACAGAACTAAGTGTGAACACAGAGATAAAGAAGGAGCTCCATGTGTGTGCTTGTTGTGGTAAGAGCTGGGAGACGTTACACGCCATGACCGCTCACCAGCAGATGCTCGAGTTAGCCCCGGTTAAGGTGACAGCAGACCGAGAGGACAAACTGTGTCCTGTGTGCGGCAAGATATTCACGCAGGCGGCACATTTAACTTATCATCTTCAGACCCACAAAGAGAAAGCCTACCACTGCCTCGTCTGTGGGAAGTCATTCACACACTCAGGGCACCTGAAAAGGCACATGGTCTCCCACTCTGATGAAAAACCTCACATGTGTTCTGTCTGTGGAAAGACATTTAAAAGAGCTGCGAATTTACGTGAACACATGCAGGTTCACTCAGAAAAACCTCACTCGTGTTCTCAATGTGACAAGACATTCCAGCAGCTGAGGTGGCTTCAGGAACACATGAGGACACACACAGGAGAGAAACCTTACACGTGTGGTGTGTGCAGCAAGACATTCAAACTCCTGTCAACTCTACGTATGCACACAAAGGGCCATAAAAAGGACAAGCCTCACCCTTGTACGGACTGTAGCAAGTCTTTTGTTCAGGCATCAGACTTACGCCGGCACATAAGAATACACACAGGAGAAAAACCCTATGGGTGCGCTGTATGTGGGAGGAAATTTACTCTTGCAGGTAATCTGTCTGACCACATGAAAACACATAAAGATGTAATGCCCCACAGATGTACCGAGTGCAGGAAAGCATTTAGTGAGCCAGAACAGCTCCACAGACACATGCAGAGCCACATAAGGAATAAGCAGTCCTCTGAGCTCAGCAAGGGACATACACAGGAACAAGGTTTACAAAAAAACATGACGACACATGTAGCAAAAAGCACACAAAATTTTCAAACCAATCCTAGTAAATCAACAACGGGATTTACACAAGAACTACATAAATACACAACGTCACATGTAGAAATCAAACAAGAGTTTACTGACGGTTCTCCAGCCGTTCCCGCTCAGTCAGCACTGAGGGTGCCTGGTGTGCTGCAGACAGACGACACCCTGTACACGTGTACACTCTGTGACAAACAGTTTGACATCATGACAGACGTCTCTCACCACATGCACCACACCCACAACACCCCGCAGCCTCCAGCTCCAGAAAACCAGACTAACTCACAAGATGCGGGTAATTCTGAAAGTGTGAACCATATGAATGACACTGTTATAGAACAACCTGTAACTATAGGAGCAACAACATCAAAAGCGGATGCAGATTCAATCAAAGTTCCTCTTACCGAAACAGACTATCAGCACATGGTGGTTCACTCAGAAGGACCTCATTCTTGTCCTACCTGCAACAAAGTTTTCAAGTTGGCGACACTTTTAAAACAGCACATATTAACACATACAGCTGAAAAAAACCATAAATGTCCCGTGTGTGATGACAGGTTTCTTCGCGCAAAGGACTTGCGTGCACACATGGTGACCCACCCAGGAGAAAAACCTTACAAGTGTTATGTGTGCAGCAAAGGCTTTTCTGAGCAACCTTTGTTACGTCAACACCTGCTCATCCACACAGGTGAAAAACCTCACAAGTGTTCTATGTGCGACAGGGGCTTTATTACTAAGTCAGCCTTAAAAATGCACATGGTGAACCACACAGATGAAAAGCCTCACCAGTGTACTGTGTGCGGAAAGGGGTTTGCTTCAAAGGCTTTGCTACGCCAACACCTGCTTATCCACACAGGTGAAAAACCTTTTGAGTGTTCTGTGTGCAACAAGGGGTTTAATGCAAAAGCAGCCTTAAAAATACACATGAGGATTCATTCAGGGGAGAAACCTTACACATGTCTGATATGCAATACAGCGTTTAACAGTGATCCTGCATTGTCTAGACACCAGTTGGTGCATACGGGGGAGAGGAGCCACCCGTGCTCCGTCTGCACCAAGAGTTTCAAAACATCGTCACATTTGAAGATGCACATGTTGACTCATACAAAAGTGAAAGCACATCAGTGTGCCTTGTGCAAACGCGGGTTTGGTGAAGCAGGAAGTTTACGCAGACATATGAACACCCACAGAGAGGGTAAAATTGACGGACGCTGCCTTCGTCGCAAGAAAACTTCTGACACTCCAGGTATACACAAGCCTGCTACAGTAGAGACGCCTCCCAACACCAGGTCCAAACCCTCCTCATCAGCAGTGGACTGGGAGGCCAATCTCTCAGGTGAACAGTCATCTCTTACTGCAGACACTAAAACGTCAGCAGTTCCTAATGTTTCAGGTCAAAGTAAGAAGGGAGAAAGGCCGCACAAGTGTACTCTCTGTTACCGGGCTTACAAGGAGTTACGGGTTTTACGGAGACACCTGAAAACCCATCAACAGCCGTCTCTTACTGCACAAACTAAAACACCAGCTGTAACAGCCGTCCCCAAAGTTAAAGGAAAAAAGGAGATTGTTGTAAGCTCCCATCTTAATGAGGACAGTCATCCTCCCACAGAGCAAAGTGACAATGTAACAGTTGAGACCCCCTCCAACATGAATGCTAGTGAAGACTCCCCAGCACGCCTAAATGTTAAAAGCGAGTTGGAAATCACCTCCGATGTTAGTGATGATGAGACCAACGCAGATCATGGTGAGGAGAATGATAACCTCTCTGAACTGAATGTAAACCCGATGTCTGAAACCGAGCGGAATGTTAGTGATACTGAGACTAATCTGGATCCTAGTCAAGATACTGACTCTCCAACACAACTCAATATAAACAAAGAGGCAGAAACCAAGGTGTATATCAGTGATGATGAGACCGGTGCAGATCATAGTGAGGATAATGATGACCATTCAGACCCAAACGTAAACACCAACACAGACATCAACAAAGGGCCTCATGTGTGTGTCTGTTGTAACAGGGAGTGGGAAACACGAGAGGCTGCCATGGCACATCAGCAGCTGTTTGAGTTAGTCCCCAGTAAGGAGCCTGAAGTCGAGACAAGTCCCAGCGACAAACCGGAGCCCATTGCGTGCCCGGTGTGTGGGAAGAGGTACACCATAGTGCGCTGCCTCCAGAACCACCTGCTGACACACACAGGGGGTGAGCACGCAGGGTTTATCAAGGTGCGGGAGATCATGTCAACCCGGCACCAGCTGAAACCTCACCCGTGTTCTGTATGTGGTAAACGGTACACCAAACTGGGACACCTAGAGAACCACATGCTCACCCACACAGGGAATCCTCACCAGTGTACTTTGTGTGGGGAGCAGTTTACAGCCTGGGGGCAGCTGCATAAACACATGCAGAGCCACCCCGAGAAGCCTCACCAGTGTTCTGTGTGTAACAAGGGCTTTGTGCTGCCAGGTCAGTTAGAGCGGCACATGGTAAGCCACTCTGATGACAAACCTAACATGTGTTCTGTCTGCGGGAAGACATTTAAACGTTTATACACGTTGAATAATCACATGTTGACGCATACAGACGAGAAGCCCCACGCGTGTTCTGTGTGTGACCTGCGGTTCCGGCAGCGGGTCGGGCTGCTGTACCACATGAGGAGCCACACAGGAGAGAGACCTTATAAGTGTTCGCTGTGCACCAAGACGTTCAGACAGTTGTCCACCTTCAAATTCCACACCAGGATTCACATGGGCAACAAGCCTCACAAATGTACAGACTGCAACAAGGCCTTTGTACAGAAGTCAGACTTACGGCGGCACATGAGAATACACACAGGAGAAAAACCTTATGGGTGTATTGTATGTGGAAGGAGGTTTGCTCTCTCGGGTAATCTATCTGACCACATGAAGACGCATAAGGATGAAATGCCCCACAGATGTTCTGAGTGCAGGAAAGCCTTTAGTGAGCCAGAACAACTCCACAAACACATGCAGACCCACATAAGGAATAAGCAGTCCTCTGAGCTCAGCAAGGGACACACACAGGAACCAACCCTGCAGACACACATGGGGACACATGGAGCAGAAAACACACAAAGCCTTCCTCCTCAGTATACAGAAAGTTCTCAAGCCATTCCCTCTCAGTCAGCACTAAAGGGACCTGTGGTGTCGCAGACAGAGGACACCCTGTACACATGCACACTGGGAATACACACAGGAGAAAACCCCTACACCTGTTTACACATGCACAGCCATAACACTCAGCAGCCTCCAGCTCCAGAAAACCAGACTCACTCACAAGATGGGGGTAATTCTGAAAGTGTGAGTCATAAGAATGATACTGTTATTGAGGAAGAGGGAACTAAAGAAGCAATGACTTTACCAATTGAGGACAAGGGCGGTTCTATCGAACCTCAAATAGACCACACAGATGAAGCTATTAATGTAAATAGACTTAACAAGTGTATTCATTGCAACAAGGAATTTGCACAATCACGAGATTTGTCTCTCCATATGATGTCGCACACACAAGAGGATCCCTACACATGTTTTATCTGCAGCAAGAGCTTTCAGCAGTTAGCGGGCCTCCATAAGCACATGGCGGTTCATTCAGAAGAACGACCTCATCCCTGCACCGAGTGTAACCAAAGCTTTAAACTGACGACACATTTAAAACAACACATGTTGAAGCACACTGCTGAGAGGATTCACAAGTGTACTGTGTGTGATAAAGGGTTTATCCGCCCAAAGGACTTACGCCAGCATTTGGCGACCCACACAGGAGAAGGAGAAAGGCCTTACAAGTGTTCTGTGTGCAGTAAGGGGTATCCCAAAAAACATTTGTTACGTGACCATCTAATGACCCACGTAGGAGAAAAACCTCACAAGTGTTCAGTGTGCGACAAAAGGTTTACTCAGAAAAGGTGCCTAACACAACACATGATGGTTCACACAGGGGAGAAACCTTACAAATGTTCACAATGCGATATGGCGTGTAATAGTCAGTCTTCTTTGAATAGACATAAGTTAGTACATACAGGGGAGAGGAGCCACCCGTGCTCGGTCTGCACCAAGAGTTTCCAAACATCCTCACATTTAACCATGCACATGCGGATACACACGGGAGAAAAGCCCCACAAGTGTCCTGTGTGCAACCGAGGGTTTTCTGAGGCAGGAACTTTACGTAGACACGCAAAAACTCACGCAGCTGGGAAAGTTGATGGGCGATCTCTTCGTCATAAGAAAACTTCCAACACCCCAGATACACTTGTGCTGACTTGTACAGGAGACACCCCAAAGAGGGCAGACCCCAACTCTGCAGCACCAGGCTCCCCCTCAGCAGCAGCAGCAGGGTGCTCTTAGTATAGGGGTCAAGCTGGTCGTCCTGTGGGTGCCTCCATTACCTAAGCTTGTACACGCGAGATAAGCACTGATAACAGCGGTCACATGGGAATCAAGTGTTACATAATGCACCCTCAAAATTCTGCAATCAGTGCAGCGTGTTATCTGATTGGTTGATAATGCATGCAGCTACATGTCTCTAGCCCGCAATACATACGGCCACAGTACCCTGATATGGGTATAGAAGTTTATAGTGTCCAGAAATGTAAGGATACTTCGATTCGCATTCCAGTGGGCTTAGAATGAGGTACTTTGTACTTATGGCTGACATTACACAGTGGGCTATACATATTTGTTGTTCACCTTGCTACATTTTTAGACTTTACAGTTTATAAACTCATCTCTACATATTATATATTACTATGACGAGGGTAGTCTGTGCAGGCATTGACGCTATCCCTCAATTGTTATAGACACCCAGTAAACAAATAACGTTATACACCATTTTATAATGTTATATAACGTTATATGTCAACGTTTTTCTAAGGCTCTTTAGTATGGCATAACGTTATGTAAAGTTTAGAACGTTATTTTGACGTAAACTAACGTTTTTTTGTTAGGTGGGCATGCCTATAATGAGCAATTTGTAATTGATTTTTCCCTTACCGGTGTTACAAACTGCAGGTCGCTTTTCTATGGTATGTTAGTTCTAGTGGGTCTTGCGGCCCTCACCCAACCCATTTGTTCATTTCACATCATCCAATTTTAGGTTTATAAAAGTTTTGAAAAAATCTTTCCATTTTTACACCTTTTTTTGGGTCAATTTTAGGGTATGTAAAAAAAAGTTAAGAAAAAAAACGACCTACCGACCCTAGAGTTTCATCCCATGTTACCTGAAACAAACCTTTTCTTTTATTTGGCCTAGCCCACATACACTAGGGTGTGCAGTTCTCTTGTGTGTGTAACTTGTAAGCAGACTTCTTCTGATGCACCAACATGAAATATACACATGAGAAACAATGAAGTGTGTATACATGCTCCAAGAGTTTCTAAACCTCAACACATCAAAGGCACACATGCTGACACACACAGGATATATAAAGCATATAATTCTAGGCTGATTTCAGCCAAAAGGGTATCTCTAGGCCCATGTGACCAAACAAAAATCCACAATTCAACATGGGTGTATTTTGTGTGAAATTGTCCGAAATTAAGGATGCTATGTTTGCTTTTTGTTTTGCCAATTTAGAGGGGTACCCCATTAAAAGGGTAGTGATTTCTATGATTAAGAGAGTGGGGATCATGCCAAAAGCAGTATTTTCTCGATAGTATGTCACGATTTATCAGTTACATATGACATTAGATTGTTTGATAATGTACCTATACATCTTTCCAAGCAGTTCTTTATCATGATAAAGTGAAGGCTGGTGTAGGCTACTAGTTGCTGAGATGATTAATTGATTAATTAATGCAGAATTTAATCTCACATGTACACAACATTGTTAGGGTCATGTATATCAATTTAAAGAAATCCTTATCAAGCCATAACGTTACAATTTGTTCATGTAAACATCCATTGTAAATTCCCTTGTCAAGACCCCTTTCAGAAGACATGTTGGGAAACATTTCACAAAGGCTTCATGCTTGCTACCATGTTATGAATTCAGGCAGGTAGCTGCAAGGTATTTGATGTGATAGTCGATGGTCCAGATATGGTTAGGGTGTTTGATTTGGATGATACTCATTTCATAAAGCGGCAAACTATTTTGCTACTGTGATATAGCTTGTATTTTTCATAAAATACGGCAGTGCCATTGATTTAACCAAGGAACACCGTATTGCACCCCCCCATGACATAACCAATTTCAATTCAATTCAATTTTTGTTTATTCACATCCTCTTGCGAGGTAAAGGAAAGAAAATAAAGAGAGAAAATCAGATTCAGCCGATAGTTACAATGGCATCACTGATGTACAAAGTTATGGTACAAAGTTATAAGGTTTACAATACACTCTGTTATGCGTAGATCTATATAATATACGCTAAGAGCTTGCGAACTCTATATTTGACTAGGTAAAATTAACAGTACTGGCAAGTTAGGAGCTATAGAACATTCCACCTTTTGATCAGGTAGAGTAGGCCAGGTACATTTGGCAGCACCAATAAATATATATAGAGATTCTCTGTCTTTTTCAGCACCAATGAGCACCAGGTTGACTAGTAAGGGTGCGAAGACAGTGTCACAGTGTGGATCAATGAAAACAAAGAGAGAATAATTAAGAGATAATAGCACCACTCTTATTAATTAATTAACCAGGATTGGCAGAGCTTTAATTTAGTGCAGTCTTCTTACGCTTAGATCTTTTAATCTTGGACTTGTCCTTTTTCGCAAGTGATATCCTTTTTGTGGGTTTAAATTTTTCCATAATTGTAGCACAAAATTTTGATAGGTTAATTAGGACAATTGGGTCTTTGTTATTGAAGAGATTAGCCATGGTTACAGTGCTTGGGCGGGATGGTATATTGTTGGCTAGGAGAATCGATCGGTCATGATCGAAGGCGCTGCAGTGAAAGATGTAATGAAATTCATCTCCTATGTCACCACTCTTACATAAAGGGCACTTTCTCTCCGAATGCTCAACTCTGCTATACCTTCCCGTAACGATTGGCAGACTGTGGTTCCCACACCTGAATCTGCTCAGGCATGTTCTATTTTTGGCATTAAGATTGACTAGATATGTGTCAAGGTTTAGCTCATTTTTAAATATCCTGTAGTTATAACAGTGACCAGAGTCCATAACAGTACTGTGCCAATCCTGGTGTTCTATGTCAGTGAGCCTTCTTTTCACTGTCGCTTTTAGGAAGCTGTGTGATGTATTTATGGCCTCATCACCAAAAAGATTGCCAAGCCCACTTTGGTTTAGACTATCCTGTACATGTGCAAGCCACGGCGACTGAAAGCCATCAATCATTTGCCTATCCTGCACAATTTTATAAATGATGTGGGAAATCTTGTTTGTTTTACCAGAAACAATTCTATGCCAGAAACTGACTATCCTTTGTTTGACAATACAGCTTAGCTTAAGTCGTCCCAGTTCTCCCAGTGCCATACAATTTGCTGTGCGTGCGCTCAGCTTTAGGACAAATTTACAGAAATAGCTCTGGACTCTTTCAATTTCGCGTAGGTCTGAAAAACCCCATACCTCACAGCCGTATACTAATATTGGTACAATACATGCATCAAAAAGGTGGCATTGGATATCAACTGGGAGCTGCAGTTTCCGTGCCTTTGATAATAAACTAAAAAGGGCTCTTTTAGCTTGTGTGACCTGTTTTTTTATGGCTTGGGTAAACTTACCGTTATAATTAAACTCTATTCCCAGATATGTATAGCTGTATTGCACTTCCAGTGGTTCGCTCTGGTACAGTAACTGTGGTAGCTTCTTTACCTTGCCACGTGAGAATATTACTACCTTTGTTTTCGAGGTATTCACAGTAAGTTTCCAGTCATGGCAGTACTGCTCCAAAACATGTAGCATGCTCTGTAAGTCTTCAGTAGACTCGCTAAGTAAGATTGTATCATCGGCATACAGTAAGATATACAACTTTAGGAGTACCTGAGATTCAGGGTCAGTGCCCAGGGAGGTAACACCTTTACAATGGTTTTCAAAATAACTTTCTAGGTCGTTCAAGTATATGGCAAAAAGCAGTGGTGAGAGGTTCTCCCCTTGCCTCACCCCTACGTTGCAACTAAAATAATCTGATAGGCAACTGTCAACCCGTATACAAGACTTTGCTGCCCGATACATACTTTTTATAACGTTCAACACCTTACCATTGACATTAGATTTTAGCATTTTTACCCACAGTGAGGACCTATCCACAGTGTCAAATGCCTTTTTATAGTCTACAAAGGCACAGTATAGTCTCTTTTTTTGTGAGAGGAATAGTTCAATAATACAATGTAGGTTAAAAACATGATCGAGTGTGGAATAACCTTCTCTAAATCCCGCTTGTTCTTCTCCTAGTAGATTGTTATATTCTAAATAAGTACCTAGGCGTTTGTTTAATATCCTTGTAAACAATTTCCCCATACAGCTAAGTAGGGTTATACCTCTATAATTGTCTGGACTATTAATATCACCTTTATTTTTATATATTGGTACTATAACACCAACCGACCAGCTTTCTGGGACAATACCTGTATCTAGCACAAGGTTATAAAATGCACTGATGATGGCTAACAGATCAGGGGGACTGTTTTTAATGAACTCATTGATAATGGAGTCGTTTCCTGCAGCCTTGCCGTTTTTCAGCTTTTTAACTACTTCCTCAATTTCAGTGACTGTTATTGGTTGGTTAAAAGGCAGGTTACTGGTATCATGTGATGGAGTCCCCTGGTCAGAGCATAGATTCCCTTGGTCAGTGCCTACGTGCTCAGGCGACGTGTTCAGAGCAGTATTTAGAGTTTCAAAATGGGACCTGAAGGCGTCCAGGGAAACCTGGCCGGTTTTACTTTTGGTCCCATATGCATTGTTTAAGATTTTCCAGTAGTCTTTAGGATTTGTACTTTTTAAGTTACGTAAATTCTCATTTAGTTTCTTGTTATAGTCCAACATCGCTAATCTTAAAGTTGCCTTATATGCCTTACTGGATATTTTCAATAGCAATTTGTCTGACTCGCTCTGACTTCTCACGAATCTGTTCTTAGCACTAAATACCTCTCTCCTGGCATGTTCACACCTTTCGCAAAACCAGGGTTTTCTCGGGGACATACGTTTTCTAAAATTATTAGTGTCATCCTTGGCATTGTGATGTACAGGCTTAATAACACCAGCATGTTTACCACATTCTGTATATACCTCTGAAAACAAATTAGATATATGGTCTATGTCCTTCTGTGCCACGCAGGTACCACGGTCCCGAGTGTTGTCAATTAGGTTTCTAATCCTTTGCCTATCACATGAGTTAAGGGCCTCTTTAAATTTGGATGTCTTACTGTTCTCCCAATAAACTCTGGTGGGTGGCACCTGCATGTCACTGACTTCGGGATCACTCTGTTGATCGAAAACCTTATTAGATGGAGCCACGGTGGACAATTCCAGTATGATAGGTGAATGTACATCCGATAGGCAGGGATCAAAGGTGTCAACATGAAAACTATTAATTAAGGGAAACAGTGATGCAGATGCAATGGCATAATCTATAATGCTAGTCCCTTTACAAGTAAACTCAGCAGACTTTTTACCAAATCTGCCATTAGCAATTAGGAAGCCTGCACTAATACAGAGTTCGATTAGTTTCTTCCCATTTGAGTCTAACTTCTTATCAGTGTACACCCTATTCGCTTCTATACCAAGTTTTCTTATTGAAGATTCGTCTAGGTAAAGTTCATCTACTACATCTTCTAACCCTGTTGCATAAGCGACATGCTCACATGGCTCTATGAAGTCTTGTTTTTTTCCGGTCCTTGCGTTGAAGTCCCCTATAAGACAGATCTCACCATCCGGGTAGAGGCTTTGCATATAGATCAGGTCAGTCTGTATGTTTTCAAACTCATTACCTGTACTATAGGGGGAATCAGCTGGGGGGATATAGACAGTACCCAGTATCAGGCTATAACCTATGATTTCGGGGTCGAAATGCAACCACTGCACATATTCGTTTTCACTAGGCGTAAGGATTTTCACATGTTGTGTTAAGTCACCTTTTATAAGTGTGGCTATGCCCCCTGATTTCCTCGAGAACTTTTGTCTGTGGTGGTAAAATGGAGTAAAGCCTTCCACTTTTATATTTGTTTCATCAAGAGCATCCAGTTTTGTCTCAGACAGGCTAATAATATCGAAGTTATCATAGATATAGTCCTCCAATATTGAATAATTCAGCTTTGAGACGAGGCCACATACGTTCAGTCCTAAGATTCGCAGGCTTTTGACTTGGGCCTGGTCTTCGGTGTTTGCTATGGACAATGGACGTGACTCGTCCAGTGTAGACGGGTCTACTCCTAGTTTGGGCGCTCTGTTGAGGTCTTCTGTATTTAATGTTTTAGGACTAGTACTATGTCCATGGGGAGATGTTAGCGGTATAACATCATCGGAGCTTGCCCCCATGGACTCTGATCCCATGCTCTGGGCACCATTGACTGCCAGCTGGGGTGGTGTGGTTGGAGCCCTACATTATAAACCATTCCAGAATGCATTGGGGTGCTTGCTGGCATTTGAGCAAAACTGTGTGGCATCTGAGCAAAGCTGTGTGGCATTTGGGGATATGGGTGATGGCCATAGCTTTGGGGTGGCGTGTATGGCACGGCCTGTGCATATCTAGACATGCCCGCCTGTTGATCTTGGTGTGCAAGGTTGCCATGAGACTCGGCTTGGCCTTGCACAGGTAACTTTGAGTTAATACCCTTTTCTTGCAGGCATTGAAGAGTTGCTGCAATCAAGGTATGTAGCTCAGGATAACTCTGGCTTTTGGAGTGCATCTCATGGTCCTTGGGTGGTTGTGGGGAGGACCTGCGGTTTTGCTTGGTCTTTTTACCCTTGTTCCGCGTCAATCTCGGCGGCCCTTCGGATACAGCATCTGTACTTGGGTGATTCTCTCTGCTGTCCAGCTTGGAGAACTTATTCTGCACTGGGACCTGTCCCCAGTCGTTAGCCCTCTGCTGCCTATGCGTGGGTTGTGCACCTTGCTGTTCCTTCGGCTGTTTTTTCCTCTGCTGCCTGGGGACTGACCAGCTGTCTGTTACTGTTTCAGGGTGCTGGTTTCCTCCAGGAGCTTTCACACTAGGGTCGGAAGTTGTTGGTGTTGGTGTTACCTGTGTACCCTGTCTCTCCCCCACAATCACTAGTTTCAGGTTGGCTGCTATCTGCTTCAGTCCTGATTCTCGTAGATGTAGCTTGTCCTTCTGTAGGACGCTGGGGAGATACTTAAATGTGGGGTTGTGGTCCACATAGCGGGTCGTCTCGGACTGCAATGACTCTAAGAAGACATGGCCGTGAAAGGCCCTGTGACGTCATCAAAATGGCGGTTTGTTTACATTTGAATGGTGTAGAAAAAAGTTATTTTAAGCCCTACACCCCCCTATAGGCCATAATAATTTGATTTGAATCGGAAAACGTGAAAAATACAAACACAAAGGAACACTCATTTTAGTCTATTGACTGGGTTATCTCACTTGTTGCATATCAGGCCCTATTTCACTTGGCCTACGGCCTCGTGCAATACGGCCTGATATGCAACTCGTGAAATAACACAGTCAACAGACTAAAACTCGTGAACCTTTGTCTATGTATTTTTATATAGTGCAGTTGTTATGCAGATCCAGTGAGCAACTCCATCTCTTGTGTATGAAGGCACTCCCTGGGCGCATTTTATACCTGATGGAGGTGGTATATATATAATATTGTAGGGGCTTAGACTTAGTAATTCCCGCACGTGAGAGGTAGGCCCGCAGGGGTGACCCACTCAGGTAGTCACTGCGCCCCTCCCATACCGATTCAGTAACGTGAGCCACGGTCTATCTGATAGGACAAGGGGATGTAGCTCAGTGGTAGATCAATTGCTTGGCAACCGAAAGGCCTGGGTTTGAGTTCCGGTGTCTCCGAAAACGTCATTTTTCGGAGAAACTGTGCCACTCACAATATGTATAATATGTCATTTCAATTCATTTCAACAATGAACTATCTACATGTATACATGCAGTTTAAATTGTTAGAGTTATATAACACTGTTATCAATATATCACACAATAATGGACCCATTGCGGTTGTCTAGATTGATGTCTTACAGCAGATTACTGTCTATTGTGATGAAGGGACATGTTTTACATAAGGACCAAGACTTTATAGCTGGTGTGGGCGGACAGAGGCCCAGGTAATAAAAACTGTTAACTCTACGTACTGTGTTGTCGTTGTGACTTACCTTAGGCTTAGAGCTGGCACCAAACACAGCCCAATTAACAATTCTATCGTATTTGGACATGGTTAACATTACCGGATTTCTTGTTGTTCAACATACTTCAAATGTTGCAAAGTGGTGCATCTATAGAGAATTAGATTGTAGCAAGAAGAATGTTATAATTCTAAAACCCTTAGATTTTGAGCTCTTGAGGTTTCTCAACTTAACATGTAACCGATGGTGGTACCTCTTGTATGCGTCCCTAAGAGTTTGCTTGTAAAATGTATGCTCTGTTTACAGCATAGCAAGGTTTCTTATTATTCTCGTTAGGGTTTGCTTTGTACTGATTCTTAGCCTTAAACAATTCTTAACGTTTCATATTACAACCATCATCGAACCAGGGTTTTGTGGGAGATTTGCACCTCCTAGCGTTACCTACTGGTCACATTGTTTTATGAACTGGTATAGATTTTATACCACCTGCTGCAAAGCCACACTCTTTGTACACATTTTCGATATGATCAGTTATACATGGCACAACATGAACAGAGAAATGCAATTGATTCGAGTTGAGATACTATCTTTAAATAATGACCATTATGGAGGGATGCCAAATATTACGACTTTTTCATAATTGTTACGACTGTTGACGACTAGGCCAAAAAAAAAGGTTTGTTTCAGGTAACATGGGAGGAAAATGTAGGGTAGGTAGATCTGATTTTTCTTTTTTTTAAACATGAATGTGCTAACCAACTTTTTTGAATACCCTAAAATTGACCAAAAAAGGGTAAAAAAGCGAAAAATTTCTTCAAAATTGCATAAAAAAACGTAGGGTCGGTCGGGTTACCTGAAAAAAAACCTTTTTTTTGCCCTATTACGATTCCTGCAGGCAAATGGCGATTTCTAGGAATTTGAGACTCATGGACATTGTATGCTATGAATTGGCCTGCTGTGAGTAAGATTGTATAAATGTAGATTTCATTTCTTCCTGGTACATTCAGCAAGAAGAGCATTGCGATATCTCTATTATTACATTAGGCCAAATAAAAATAAAAGTTTTGTTTCAGGTAACATGGGATGAAACTCTAGGGTCGGTAGGTCGGATTTTCTTTGATTTTTTTAACTTTTTTTTTTTTTACATAACCCTAAAATTGACCCAAAAAAGTATGAAAATGGGAAGATTTTTTTCAAATTTTTTGAAAACCTAAAATGTACCCCAAAAAAGTGTACAAATATAAAAATTTCTTCAAAATTGCATAAAAAAACGTGGGGTCGGCCCTGTTTACATAGGGTCGGTCGGGTGACCTGAAACAAACTTCTTTTGTTTTTGGCCTTACACGATATTAGAAAAGAAATGCATCAATCATACACACGGTCATGTAGGAATGTCAGTTACCCATCTATATGGCTATTCTTAAATAATGTTTTTGTAACGATTTCCAGCAGAAATTGTAACGATATCTGGGTCAAGAAATCGTAACAAATATGATGTTAGAGGTGGGGTAAGTTAGCATCTCTGTTCATGCTAATGAGGCTGACCGAGACGAATCCCTTCGATCAAACATCGGAGATTGATAGCAGCACCTATTGTGATAGATACTGATAGAGTAGGAGGGTTACAGCAATACAGTATGGCACAGAATAATGCCTGCTTGATATTTAAGCTATCTTTCCATGTTTTATATTTGACCTTAGGTAAGGTCGCTGAAATTGACGAGACGTGCTTCCCATATGCATCCTGAAATGAAAAAGTCTCCTACAAAGTATGTCTAAACTAAATGTGTTGCTTTTTGTCACAAAGGGAACGATAAGGCTGTGTCTCACGAACTTGGGCTAATGTTTTCGTCTCTGACCGGGTGCCATCTCTGACTGGATGCCATCTCTGACCGGCCTGAATGGAAACGCTTTATTTAGGGCAGATGTAGATAGAATTTGGCTAAAAAGGTCATTGGATACTGTATTTATCTCATAAAGGTTATTTTTAACCCCCTCGACTACCTACTAGCTGGGGGGGGGGGGGCACTCAGGCAGTGTTGATGACACGCACCCAAGGGCCCCAGTAAACCAAAGTCGTTTATATACAACGTTATGTAGTATTTCTCTATGGCTCCTTGTTATGGCAAAACGTTATATATAACGTGAAAAACGTTATTTGACGAAAAATATTTAGAGCGTCCCGCCAAAGGGGGTCGATTTTGCCCATATCCCAGTGGGCACAGAACATTGAATCAACATTGAAAACTGGTTGGCAATGTTGATTCAATGTTGATGCAACGTTGATTCAACATTAAACTGAGTTTTGTGCCCACTGGGATAGGATACCGTCCCACTATTGTAAAGATAAAAGGGGGGGGGGGGCTTTTTTCCTCGCATTCTAAGGGGTTATCCTTCCAAAGGGGGAGTGTTCGGGTGGATTTTTATTCTGCTACAAGGGGTCTAACTTCAAGGTGATGACGTGGTGTCCATGCAAATACGGGATAGCTCTCCCAGGTGCGCGGACAAACGTTAACAGCGCAATCTTAATCTTACATCTGAATCTTACATCTTAAAATGTCTTAATCTACCCTGAAAGAAAAAAAAACGGGGGGCAGAGCCCCCCTTTATATACTAGTCGACTAGCCTTTCCTACAATGGACTGTGTAGTTTAAGATAGGATTAAGATAGGTTAAGATAAGATTAAGACTAATTTTAAGATAATTAAGACTATCTTAATTGTGTTGAGGAAGATTTAAACTAATTTTAAGATAATTAAGACGATCCTAATTCTGTGTTAAGGAAGATTAAGACTAATTTTAAGATAATTAAGACGATCTTAATTCTGCGTTAAGGACTCTCAGCACCCAAAATGCAATAAAACTGTTTGAGGGGTATACTTCCAAGGAAATGTGTTAAACCTGTACATATTATACATCAATTGAACCATCTATAATAGCTTTATCAAATTCCTTCGATTATTTCTCATTTTAGTAGCCATGGAATGTGGATGGAACAAAAACGTTCCATTTTCAGCCTCTTTTTTTTTCCAACAGCATTATGGGATGGAAATTGGACAAAATTCTTGAATTTCTCGATTGAAAACTAAAATTCATGTCTATACCTGGGGTCCTTTTTTCTCTTTTCCTGATATTCCAATTATTAAGGCCTACACAGCTCTTCAAAGTTGCATAGTTAGCTAAAAAGTGGGTGATAATGTTGAGACTCAATCATATTGTGTAATGTATTAGTGACACACCAGGGGGCGCCACTGTTCCTAGCCTCCAGTGTGCCGGTAGCTTGCCTGGTCGGCCATTGACCAGAACCTGGCCAGGCAGGCTGCAGGGGCCAATATTATTTTCTAGCAATATGGTGATTTGCACTAACCAAGAGTGTGGGGCAACCTTTAATGGCAACAATAAGGTGTGTCCCACATGTGGGGCACCTAATGCTAGGAAGCAGCAGATTCCGGACCAGCCCATGTCCCCGACCATGAATAGGTCGGGCCATGAAGACGACGCGGGTGGCGGTTCAGCGGACCATGACGAGCACGGTGGCCACAGTGGGCACGACGAGGCCACCGTGCCCCCCGGGGAGCAGAGCGGGGCGCCCCGCCAACAGACCACAGAGGCCGGGCGGCAGAGCTCGGAAGACGAAGATCCCGCGGGTGAAACTGTCGCATCTGACGATGTGTACACTGCGACAATGAATAACCTGATCCATGCCCTCGGTCAGGAGAAGCAGAAGGAAGCCGTTCTACTGCGACAAAGGAAAGTAAGAGACTTACAGGTGCAGTTAGAGCAGGCCCGTGCGGCAAATGCGGCGATCCACAGCCATGTTGCGGACGGTGCCGCTTACATTAAGCAAGTCCGGGAGGCGTTCGAGGGTAAAAAGTCGACCATGGTGAGCGACAATAGCGCGGACGGCGGGCTGGTACCCGGCGCCCCTCACGCGGACAGCCGGGGAACAGCGGCCACTATCGCTCACCACGGCCTTAATAATTGGAATACCAAGAAAAGAAAAAAAAGGACCCCAGGTATTGACATCAATATCAGTTTAAAATAGTTAAACCTAAGAATTATGTCCATTTTCGATCCCATAATGATGTTGAAATGAAAAGAAGATAAAAAGGAACGTTTTTGATCCATTCACGTTCCATGGTGACGAAAATTCCAAATAATGGAAGGAATTTGGTAAAAGTGTTATAGATGTTTCAAATGGTGTAATATATGTAGAGGTGTAACACATGTACTTGGAATTAAACCATCATAACCGTTTTAGTGCAATATGGGTGCTGAGAGTCCTTAAGATTGTATGTATGTAAATTCTTTTATTTATACTGAAGGCTTGTAGGCATACATGTTTGCCTGTAATTATTCGGCTTCCAGTCGATGGTTTATATATTCCACTTGTACATGTTGCTTCCAGTATGTGGTTTAAGACCACTTAATATAATAGAGTATAGAACAAATGTTAGTAACAGAGAATGTAGAGTAATATTCATAGTAGGAGTTTAGGTACACCCACAAGGACCGTGAGTTCCCGTGGTGTGTAGTTACACTCTAGGCTGATCTCATTTGCACTGTTAACGTTTGTCCGCGCATCTAGGAGAGATATCACGGGCGTGTGGTGTCCATAATTGTGAGGGAGTGCCTCGCATTATAAATGGATACCATGTGTGGACACGATTCCAAGCGAAAGGGTCCGTTTTGGGTCCTAGGCATGGACCCGCGAGGGGGTGCTCTTTAAGCAAATGTTTTCCGACCATAATGGCTTTTTAAAAAGTAATTTTCACTTGATTGTCCTATATTTCTCGGTGACATTTGATTAGTGTATATTTTTCAGGGTCACCTGTGATTACGGTCTGTCTTTTTGTGGAGTTTTCCTTAAAAAGGGTGTGATTTTTGATAATTTCTACATAATTTGAAGTGATGTTTGCACAAAGTGACTATAGAAAAGATAGGGAGTGCCCCCCCCCTTACCCCCCCCCCCCCTGCCCTACCTGCTGTCGTCCCACCTCCCCACCACCCCAGCAGTGCCCTAGGAGACCGACATCAGGTGAGGTGAGTAGTCGTCTTTCATGTCCTACCCACAGTGAGTACTCCATCCTGTACCGAGACAATCACAATATACTAGTGTAGTATATATAAAGTGCACATAAGTGGGCTTAAAGGCGCAAATCTCGGTACCCCTCCAGCGGCAGTCGGAGTGGGGCCGGGACAGGTACTCAGCCCTATATACAGGGGTTCTAGGGGTTTAAAGCCTCCCATGGTGTGTCCCAGTGTCACTGTATGACGTATACATATCATCATACAATGACACTCGGACTCAGTGGAAAAATGATACCTGGAATCGCCATGTAACACGGATACTTCTATGTAACCTGGAACCCACCTGAAAACTACATCTGTAGTTTTATAAATCATGCATATATGAGGATTTCCAGTTCAGTTTTGAGGGTTCCACTTTATATCAACCTTCAAAGTGACTCTAGGGATATTTAGAGACAGCACAGTGACCTGTGTCGGTGGTACAGGGTGGACAGAAATACCCACTGTGGCTATTTTGGGGTTCTAACAATAGATGCTGAGACCGTGTGTGTCTGTGTGTGGTGGCGGCCCATCCTACCTGGAGAGCGTTCCTCATCAGATATGATTTCCTTGTGATTCCTTATGACTCAAACGCCGATCCTCAACTTCTGTGACTTTGCAAAACCCGTTCCTCATGAATTGTGACTAGGGTGAGTCAAAAGTCATAAGCCCTTATGACCCTAAAAAGCATCAAAACTTATGAGCGCATCTCAAGGGTGAAATAACTTTTCAAAACTGAATAATGTTTAAAGGAATCATCTAAATAAAATGGACAACCATTCTCCATCATTCCCTGATAACGGAACTATAGGAGAAAAGTATTCAAAGTAAAATAATTTGATGATTATCATACTTGAAAATTCATGCCTAAAATATAAATAGTTCTGAGTGAGAAAGTTAAAAGTTGTAACTTATGACTTGTGACCCACAGCAAAGTGAGGTTGGTTGATGGTGTTGTATTCTGGGATTCCGCTAAGACTCATTTTCTATTAGCCAATTGATTTCAATTTTGATTCGCCAATTTGTTTATCAATTAGCCAAACATTCTTACTTTGAAATATACTTACATTTGTTCACAACATTTAACAGTTAAATGTAATGAAATATTTGATTGATTAAACTGAGGAGCACAAACAGTCCAACAAACACAGTTAGCCAATTTGGCGAATTTTCAATGGATAGCATTAGCCGAAATGAACTTTGATTTGCCATTGGCGATTTGGCGAGTGGCTAGCGGAATCCCAGGTATTATAGATAAAGGTTTCCACCCTTTTCTATATTTCCCTGACGTTGAATTTGATCATTTACGAGCTGATCTCTGCAGATCTGAATCAGGGTTTACCCGTTATCTGATACTCATCTTATTGCAACTAGAACACATCCATAACCAATACAATCAATTATAAATTACCATTGAACCATCTTTATTCAAGTGCTAGTAGATGGAATAGACCAAAATTACCTGTAAAATAAAGATTCACCACTAACTAAGTGGACAAGAAATCTTGATTAGCCACTTGCGACTTATGACTCACTTATGACTCATATTTTCTGAGTCGTAAGTGGGTAACAACAGTTATGATGTGATCTCTCATGAGGAACGGCTAAAAAATCATAGTCATAAGTGCACCTCTGATGCAGTCAAAGAAAAGTCATAACCACCAGTTAGATGAGGAACGCCCTCCTGATCCACGTTTAGGCCACCCTGGCTAGCAGACCAGCCAAGTATTACCATACTTGGCTAGTCTATCGCTATGTTTTGATTGGGGAGGAACTAGAAGTCCCCAGAAATCCTCATTGTAGACAATGTAAAAGGTTTACAGGACCAATGGGGTGTCTCTAGACACTTACACTCTCAGGGCAATTATTTAGAATCTAAACACTTTCCTAAGCACTTCGCTGTCCTACTTTTGGTAACATGTTTAGAAATCCAGGTGTTTAGACATGAAGTGTTTAGAAATATACTGGTGTTTAGGTTCCAAAGTGTTTAGATTACCATTGTGTTTAGATATTAGTGTTTAGGGTTTTGAATTTTATTTGGGGCTTGGGCTAGCATCAATGATTATGATGACAATATATTCCTCTTCCTTAGATTCCATGGTATAATTGTTATAGTGTAGTGAAATTTATCCTCTGTAGTTTAAGATCAATCTCACCAACAGGAACTTGGAGAAGATAAGTAAGGTATTCAAGCTGTTATACAATGTGATCTAAGAGACCAAAGTCAAACTACTGCTATATTGCTATGGTAGATAACTATTAACTAATACTCCAGTATCATATGAGAACTCTCAGTCTTAACTATTTAGTATTAACTTATTGGCTTCTCTGGTTTCAATACAGAATTATATCTTCCATAGAAACATACCTTTTTGTGATAGCTCATGTGGAAACTGTTGAGTCCAGTACATGCAAACTTCCCTTCTTGTCTGTTTGAAATCCTTCCTAAGACTGCCACAGGTTTAACACATGTGGCAGATGGACCAACATGATGCATATATGTAATATGACACCAATGGATAAACCTAAGTCAGTCTGACTCCAGTGACCCCAATGGGATTAACCATGGCAGGTCCCAAGAATTGACACCCCTCCCTCTCCCAAAAATGAAACAACAACAATGAGCTCATTGGTTACCTAAGTTACAACTGAGGTGGGGGTAGGCAGCAGAAGTTGGAGGGGATATATCCAGTGGCGTAGGAAAAGGGGGGGGCAGGGGGGCCCGGGCCCCCCCCAATCACTGAGGAGGGGGGCCTGAATATGTTTGGGCCCCCCCAAAATTTGTCAAGACATGTAATATAATACACACAATTTTCAAACCTTCCCTTTCCCGCATAGGAAAAGTGGGGACAGAGGGGGCCAGAACCCCAAATCAGAACTAGAGGGGGCTCAAATACTTATTTTCCATACATTCTAATATAAGTGTGTATATGATACATCATGCATAAAAATCTATATTTAAAGTTGTTTGGAGTGGGCCCCCCTGGGCCCCCCCAAGGAAGATTTGCTTCCTACGCCTCTGATATCTAAATACTATGGTGTTTAGAGGCTTGGGGAAATCCCACATTGTGTTTAGAACCTCCATGTGCTTAGCTTTCAAACACAAAAAATGCCATGTGATTAGAAATGAAACACATCCTAAACACATCCATGTGCTAAACACGTTTAATTTCTCAACGCTTCCAGGACAGTGTATATGTGACTGTTTGTGGAAAGGATGTTAGTATACCAGTGGTTTATAAGGCAAACCCTCTATACACACTAGGCCTGGGACATAGCGGGACCCCCGATGACCACAAGGGTTTATCATTGACTGTACATTAGGCCACAAAAAAGTGTTTCAGGTTACATACAGTCTGAAAATCTAGGTAGGGTAGGTCTTTTTTTCAAACATCTTTAAAAAAGTTTTTTATTTTCTCTAAAAGTCTTAAAAGTAGCCAAAAATTGACTCACAAACTTCAGCACTGACTCGCCGATAACAGCATTGTCTCGTGGACTATCACATTGACTCTGAAATAGCCCAAAACTTTCTTGAAATATAGATATTTTTCAAAATTGGATAACAATTTCTAGGGTCGGCCCTCTTGTTTCTCATCAGTCTGAATTGAAAAAAAAAAATTCTTGGCATATTTCGTACAATTGAATTTTTGCAGATGCAATGAGCTACAGGAAATATACGAATTTACAACGTTCGCTGACACATCAGTAGTATAGTATGTATCGGAACGGGACTATAGTTAAGTACTGTTTATTACTCAATCGACATGCAGCCAATCAGAGGCCTCCATTTGGTCACGTGACCGGAAGTGACCTACTTAGGGGATTAGTGGTGACGTCACGTGACCTAGTTAGCCAATCAGAGGCCTCCATTTGGTCACGTGACCGGAAGTGACCTACTTAGGGGATTAGCGGTGCATTCTGGGTAACCCTGCAGCCAATCAGAGGCCTCCATTGGGTGACCGGAAGTGACCTACTTAGGGGATGGTGCATTCTGGGTAACCTACTGACCTACTTAGGGGACCGGAAGTGACGTCATATGACCTAATTTAGGATCACGTGATCGGAAGTGACCTGATGAGTCACGTGACCGGAAGTGACGTCACACGACTTAATGGCCAACCGGAAGCGACCTGATTGATCACGTGACCGGAAGAAGAAGAAGTTTTTTTTTTGTTTAGGATCCCGTGACTGGAAGCGACGTCGTCACATGAGTGACGCTTTAAGAGACTGCGCGACTTACTAGTAAAAGAAGCCGTATGATAATAAAAACACAACAATATTTTCTTTTAATTTTTTTTTATTTATTTTTTTTTCAATCTTGATAAACACTCTATTTTTGAAAAGATGCACACGCTTATTTTTTTTATTTATTTTTTTTTTCATATCTCTAAAGGACTCGTTGTCACACCGTCAGAATGCACGCGACGCTTATAATACAAGTAGCGCACGCCGTCTTTCTCTATGGTGTAGGTGACCATTTTGTTTCGCACCACTTTGAAATTTCTATTTACAGCAATGAGAGTTTTTCGTTGGCGAAGAACATCCAAGAAGGCGTCTGGTTCCTGGGGGTTTTGTTTCTTCTGTACGCCTTTTGCACTCCATTTTTTGGATTTTCTTTCACCGGTGTCGCTGACTCGATCGTAGCAAATGTAAGTCTTAGGGTTGAGACTTAGGATCCCGTCACCTTCCCACTCCGCTTTCATGAGCCCCGAAGTTCTCAGATCGTGAAGGTACCGTCTCTCACAACATCCGCCGGGCGGCGCACACCATTCTCGCACTCTTTCCGTTTTTGTCTTCACGAAAAGCTCTAAGTGCTCGTCGCACACCGCTGTCGGAAGCCACTTTCGTTTCTCTCTGAAGTACGTCTCTCTCAGGCGAGGTTTCACTAGGTCATCCAACGTGGCACCGCTGAGAGCCATGTAAAGACTGTCGGTGTCCATTTGACAAAGGGCATAATCGCGCCGATCGACGAATCTATCCAAGAAGTCGTATGTGAACTCTAACATTTTCAACTTCGCGTACTGGTATACCATGAACCCTATCTGAATAGGGAGGTTGTTCTTGACCGTTTTCGGTTGTAGTTCGACTTCAAACAGATCGGAAGTCAACTCGGACGCCTTTTTGAAGCGCCACGAATTGGCCAATAGTTCGAACTTCCGACTGTCAGTGTATCTCACCGCCGTGTGTTTTTCTTTGTTGCAGATTGTTTTACCGTACGTAGCGTTTCCCATTAACTTGTAACAGTCTGACAGAATTTTCTCGTTCTCGTTCACGTCGCCACGTCTTCGCGCCGCCGTCACTTCGTCCGCGAAACCGGCAAAGGAGCGTTTAGGTAGGTATTCTACCACCAGCTGCACTTTGGTGACTATCAAACCGTGCTCTAAATACCACTTGAGAAGCGGCGTTCCCAAGAGAATATTTTTTCCGTGGTAACTCCCTATCAGACATCTCTGAGGCGTGCTCAACAGCTTTTCTTCCTGCGCAAAGTCTGACATGTGAGGGCCTATGTCCGATTTTGAAACGGTCGCGTTCTTGAAAACGGGGGTCATTTCTTCGAAGTACTCTTGTAGGTGAGGCGGCGTAGTGATGTCCACTTGAACTAAACCGAACATTTTCTCCTCTTTCACAGCGGAAAGGATGTCGCTCTCGCTCATCGCGTTTCGAGACACTTTCAAAGCGTCAACCTTCCAGCGTTGTTGGGAGGCCTTGACCCGCTCATCTCGACGCTTCATCTCTCGCCATTCGCACTCCCACACGACGACCAGCTTGTAACCTAACGCTTTCAAGTAAGCGCTTACTCTGGTCGTTCTGTCGCGTCTCTCCTCTCTCAGTGAAGCGCACTGATATCGGTGCGACGGTATGCACTCGTGAGCGTGGAACCAACACCCGTGAAACTGGAAAACCGTATTAGAGGCCGCGTGAAATCCGTCCACGCGAATTCTCCGACAGCCTACCGCCATCTCGCCGCCGTTCAGAGCGTGGCGCAGTTTCACGTCGCGGTCGTGCTCTACGAAGCGTAACCACTCCAAAGCGCTGTGAGAGTTTCTTTGCCTGATTTCGGGCTTGAACTCGGTCTCGGGCCGTCTCACCGCGTAATAGCCCGTGCAGTGCGCTTCGCTCATGCAGCGCAAGTACAGAGAGTTAGCGTCTAGTCCTAGGATGTGTTGGCACGGTCTCGCTTCTTCGCCGTACTTGTGCTCCCTTATCCGCGTGGTGCCCTTCTCGTGAAATCTATGGAAGATGATGGAAGGACCGCCGACTAGATTCTCTTTGATCAGAGCGTGGAGGACGGCGTCGAACTGGGGAAACGTTGTGAACGCGTCTTCTAGGTTTTGGAAGAGGAAGCGTAAAGTCAAACCGGCGAGAGAAACTCCGTCTTTCAACATGTCGATGCCGCGATCTTGGAAAAATTTAGCGTGATTTTTCAGAGCTTCTATGAAAGGTTTCACGTCTTTGTTGTTGTAGTGGATCAAGTAGTCTTCCATAGTTTGCATCTTCTCGTCGGACCAAACTTTCTGACATGCGGCGTAGTCGGATTCGGACATTTTGACGCCCGTCAGCTCGCTGTCGAAAGCCGATCTCGGCGGCAGCGTTCTGTTTGCCAGTTTCCTGGTAGACGTCATCCATTCGTAAGGAAAGTGACCTTTCTCTTCGTTCCTGGTGAAAGCTCGCAAATAGGTCGCGTAGTTGTAACCGGGTGCCAAATAGTTGACTACGTCCAAGAAAACCGTGTGCTGTGTGTAAACCGCCAAGTATTGATTGCTTCTCTTTATGACGCTGAATTCTTGGTTTCTTCGGTCTCCGGAGGCGAAGAACGAGTGAAGGCGTATTTTGATCAGGTTCAAGTCGTAACGCCCCGAGTTGAAGCCCACCACTGGAGCTTGACGGATGTATCTCAGAAGACGCTTCTTCAGTTGAACTAACGGGTGTCTGGTCTGAGCCGCAGCGAATCCGCCTGGAGAAGGGGTGGTGAACGTCGCCTCCTCCAGCAGGAGAGCTTCACCTATCGCCGCATCTAACTTCGCTAACGTCGGTCGGTAAAGTTCTAGCACAGCTTCCCCGATCGCTTTGGCGTTCTCGTTTATGTGATTTAAAACTCGGTCCAACAAGGGGTCGGAATCTGCGTCGGACGCTCTGACGAAGCAGACGGGCCCCTCCCACCCCGGAAAGTCGGATGCGACGCTAGCCGACAAAGGGACGTGATCCCACAGCAGGGACACGTGCTCCGTCGACGGTTCTTTGCACGGTCTGAAGAAAGCCTCGAAATCGAAGGCGATCTTGTAAGGGTAGATTCCGGAATGTCCGTCGGGGGGAAAAATGGAGAAGTCTGCTAGCGCTTCGAAAATCGTTCTCGAATTTTGGTAGATGCCACCTACGTAGCGCAACTTGACTTGTCGGCAAGAGGAAAGCTGGTTCCTGTGTCTCTTCAGCAAGAACTCGGTGGTGAACGCCGCCTTACACTTGCAACATTCGTATATGCCCGCGTACGCGTTGAAGTCCGTGACGAGAGAGACGTGCAAACCGCCTTTCGCCGTCAGGTGTAGGTTGACTTTACCTCGGGCGGCCACAGTTCTGGAAGGCGGTCTGATCAGAGTGACGCGTCTTCTCAACTTCCGCCCCGGCACTTGACGCGACGCGGTGTAAACCGCTATTTGTACGTCAAACAAGTTCTCTAACGCGGGTAAGTCGCGGATGTTCAGACCCGGAAAGGATTCAGGTGTGGCAGCGGGACAGAACTGACGTAACAAATCTGAAGCGCGCTTGCTGGTGTTGTATAAGTGAAAGGAAATGCAGCGGAAGATGCAGAGGTTGTCCTTGTTGGGAAAATCTAACACGCCGCTTCTCTTTCCAACTCGACCGGCCTGAGTGATCCTACCGCCTATGGGGAATTCCCCCGGTCCCATGTAAACGCAGATGTTCAAATTGGTAGGAAAAAGAACGTGCCACTTGGTGTCAGCGTCGCAAAGTTTCCGTACCTCCTCGCAAGCGACGGTGTTTTGCATCTTTGAGAGGAGCTCTTCCAAAGTTTCTGAATTAGTTACAGTAGGGAGCGGTTGTATGAGAGTTGCGTTGTTCTGGGAGGCGTGGAAGTAGCGCAGTTTGCTCTTGTCTTCTCTGTGTTGTAACAGTAAGCCTACCGAGAAACCCACTTTGTATCTGAATCTTTGTGTCAAGTGAATGCGACGCATAGTATCTACAGCGTCACTCAACTCGCCGGTTGGTAGCCTGAAGTTTGTTACACTCACGCGAGTCCCGTGCATCCTGACGCCCGTTTGTATCGCAGGCCAATTCGCCGTGAACGTTTCCTCCCCGTTCGGTACAGCACATATGCGCGGAGGGACGGTCACCCCGTCCAGAGATTCGCGTCGACAAGCGCTCTTTCGGCAATCCCCTTCGCCGCATAGAGGGCAAAACTTAGCTACTACTCTACAATTTTCTACGTGTCTCTCGTGGTTGTACGCTCTTTTAAACATTTTGAAACACTTTTCGCATACGTACTGTGTCATGTTTTTTTTTCACTCGGTTACCAACTACTTAGCCGTCTAACTATCTATCTATCTATCTAGCCATCTATCAATCTGTCGTCTATGTAACTATCTTTCTGTCTGCTGTCTGTGTATCCGTCTGTCTGTCTGTCTGTCTGTCTGTCTGTCTCATACAGCGTACGTCAAACGCTGTGTGTGTGTGTGTGCGCGCGTGAGCGTTGAGCGTCTCTCATTCCGAATCTATGCCGAGATATTTCAGAATGATCTCTGTTTTGTCATCCAACTCTTTGAGCGCTCTGGCGGACAGCGTCACTCCCTGCTGTGTGGGTTTTTTGTCAGGACCTTCGTACTTGCGCACGTGGACGAGGTTCTTACCGCTGTAGTAGCTCACAGCTGCGTACACTTCGCCCGCCTCATCCAGCACTGCGAACCAGGGGGTGTGATTAGGTTTTCCTTGCGCGGCCGCTGTGTCGCGTATGCGCACCACTGCGCGGATATCGGCGATGCGTGCTATGAGCTCGCGCAGCGCGTCGGCCGTGAAGTGCACTCGCTTGCTTCTGGTCAGAGACGCCTCTTTCACCTGGCCGTCTTTTGTGTAGCGCGGCCTCCTAGACAGTCTAGCCACGTCCTCCCAGATCTCCAGCGTCAAAGCTCCGTCTAAGCAGAACTCTAACCCGAGTGTTTTCTCTGCTTCTTCTCGTCCATCTCCTTCTTTTTCTTGTATTTTTCTCTTCTTAGTGGGCCTTGTTGTTCTGGAACTCACCTTAGAACGTTTCACACCCGCAGGATGAGTAACACCATCAGCGTGAGCTGAATCAGCAGCAGAACCGATAGCAGGAGCAGCGTCAGCGCTGGTGGTATCGGAGGTCTCGTTGTTGGAACAGCGCAGCCACACGCCGTCCGTGCTGTGTGTAGCGGTAGAAGATGAAGCGCCGCCGCCGCCCTCGTAAGGTGGCGGTGAGGGCAGTCGCCACGGACCGGACGGGGGGGCGCTAGCAGTGGAGGAAGTGAGGTCGAAAGGTCGAAGAGGGAAGCCGAAAAACGTACCGCTCACCCCTTGCCCTTCGGGTTCTTCGTACGCCTCGTCGTCAGCGTCGTTCTCTGTCTCACCCTGTTGCTGCTCCTCCTCCTCCTCTTCTTCTCGGTTCAGGGGCTGAGTGTCCGAATAGCTGTAACTCTCAGCGCGAGCGGCGTCGAGGGCGTCCGTCGATGTAGTGGTGGAGGAGAGGGGCTGTGCAACGTGCGGCAGGTCATCAAAGTCATCAACAGTAGTGGGGAGGTAAAAACCCGGTTGCCAGTACTGCGCTGTGCCAGGAGCGTTGTCGTCAGTAGTAGTAGCAGTAGCAGCAAGTGCAGCAGAAGCAGCCGCAGCAGGCGCAGCCGCAGCAGACGCAACAGTAGCAGGCGCAGCAGCAGCCTCAGCAGGCGCAGCCGTAGCAAGCGCAGCAGTAGCAGGCGCAGCAGCAGCAGCAGCAGCAGCAGCAGCAGCGGCAGGCGGGACGGCGGTAGCAGCGGCAGCGCGCTTAGCAGCAACGTGTACCGTCGCGAGTGTAACAACGTCGCTAGCACGACGACTGCTACCAGTAGTACTACTAGTACTACTACCACTACTACTACTACTGCTACTACTAGTGCTACTGCTACTACTACTACTACTACTACTGCCGCGAGCGCTCGCTACAGCAGGAGGGTGATAAGACCAACCGGCTGCGGCGGTAGTCTCATGTTCAGTAGCAAGAGCAGGCACTGACGCTAAACGAACGCTGTTCCGCGTAGTCTTCTTGTTCTTGAACGCCGCTAGCTGTTGTCTTTTGCTCATGGTGGTGACTGTAGAGAGCAGCAAAAAAGAATGAGTGAGTGAATGGAGGTTTCCAAGCCCCTTATATACGCCTTCTCGCTTCTAGAGCTAAGCTACTTACCGACCCTGTTCAGCTGCCGCCGGCTGGCCGGCGGCCATTCACAAAGAGAAACAAAAAGACATAAGGCATGACGTTTTCAGCTGGATCCCTTTCTCCCCCCCCCCCCCCCCCCCTCTTTTGAGAGATCGACTGTGATGATGAGCTAAGCCGCTTACCACCCTGTTCAGCAATTCAACGCGCATTAGCTGTATAAAGGGTTAAGCGGTTGCTGCCTGCCGTCGACTGACCGGCGGCGGCCATTCACAAAGACATAAGGTATGACGTTTTCAGCTGGATCCCTTTTTGAGGGATCCACTGTGGTGAGCTAAGCCGCTTACCACCCTGTTCAGCCATTCAGCGCGCGTTAGCTGTATAAAGGATTAACGGTAACGGTGATGAGCTTACAGTGTGTATACAAAAAAAAACTACAGGAGGCGTGTGGCGTGAAGCAGGACCCCCCTAAGACGAACGTGCCTGTCTGTGAGTAGAGACGTGTGCATGTGGTGAGCGACTTAAGTGTAAGACAAAAATCGCCACCTCCTGCCGTGGTGAGTAGACCGGGCCGGCCAGGCGGGCGGGCGGCCGGCTAGTTCAATAGGGAGGGGTGACAGCTGCCTAAGGCTGTGCATGAAAAAAAATCCGATTTTCACCTGACCTCTGACGTTTGTTACAATGAATGTCAGAGGGAGGGAGATGTCCTCGGGTAGGGGGTAGGAGGTATTAAGGCTATGAGTGAGGAAAAAACACCGTTTTCAGCTGGTCTCCACGGATAGCGATGCCACACCCCCTCGTCATCTAAGCTCTTAAGGAGCGGAGCGGCTGAAAAAGCGTCATGCGGACAGGGTGCTAGACAGCTGGAGCGCTGTTGGAAATGGGATTAAACTCCCTCTGTATAAAAAGCTCTCATTTCTGTTGGAAAAAAAACATATCACCTCTGACCCCAGTAACGGCTACTACCACCACCACCGCCACCACCACCACCGCCGCCACCGCCGCCGCCGCCGCCGCCGCCGCTGCCGCCGCCGCCAAGACGAGACGAGATGGCTCAAGCTATTCCACTTTCAAGCTCGCCTTCACCGCCCGGTGCGCCTGAAAAAAAGTTAATGCGGCTTGACGACGTGAGACGCGGCGCGAGGCAGCAGACCGATGATGGGGAGACCCGACAGGTAGGACAGCGGCGGTTAGCCTATAGCGACGCCTTGCTTCGTCAACTAGGTAAAGAGTTGAGCGGCTGTTGGAGAGAGTTGGGCAGTAGCTTAAAAGTCAGCGCCGCCCGTATGGATGCTCTAGTAGAGCGCAGTGTCAAGACACCGGAGGAGCTGTGTACGGCGATGTTCCGAGTGTGGTGGGGTGAAACCCCGCATCGTCATAGATGGGGCGAGCTCGGTCGCGTCTTCACCCGCATAAGACGCATGGAACTGTTGGCTCAGTGGATGGCCCTTCTCCACAGACAGGGGTTGGATTTCGAAAACCCCGACTCGCGCGCGATGCACAAGCACTTGGGCACCCTCGGCAGACGTCTGGGTAGCAGGTGGAAAGAGGTGGGGGACCATTTAAAATTGTCGCCTGAGAGGTTAGATAAGATCGCTGAAGAATGCGAATACGGAGGAAGTCCCGCTGAGTGGGCCTTCCGAGTGTTGAAAATGTGGCAAGATGAAGCTGACGGCGCCGGCGGTACGCCTTTTGAACTCCTTCGAGTGTTGACTGAGGACATGGGAAAGTTTGGCCTCGGCATCGCGATATTACTTGACTTTATCAAGCAAGAAACAACGAGAACGACGGACATGTGAATTGTTGTGTTTTATTTTCATACGTCTTCTTTATTAGTAAGTAAAAAAAAAAAAAAATATCATAACAATTAAGACGCGCGATCTCTTAAAGTGTCACTTCCTCCAGTCGCAGCTGATCGCCTCATCGCAGCACGTGATAAACAAAAAAAAACGAAGAGACACGCTTCTTCCTCTCGAGAGGAAGAAGCGTGTCTCTCGATTGAAATCTTTTTCTTTTCTTTTTTTCTTAAAAGAGACAAACGCCCCTTAGAGTGCTCCCCCACCCCCCTAGAGTGCCCCCCTCCCCCCTCCCCCCCCTCCCCCCCACCACCCGCCCCATGCATCCTAAAAGCGCCCCCCTCCCCATGCATCTTAAAGGGGCCCCCCTCCCCCCCTCCCCTCCCCTCCCCCCCTTATACACTCTAAAGAACGCTTCTACCTAGTTCAATAAGTCACTTCCAGTCGCTCGTAAAACAATAAAAAATGAAAAAAAAACTTATATCGTAGTGTTTTTTATTAGTTTACGAAAAAAAAATAAGAGACTCGCCTCCTCCTCCAAAAAAAAAAGATATCACATTTTAAAGCCCGTGACCCCTTAAAGACGCTCATCTCTTCATTAAGTCGCGTGACGTCACTTCTTCTTCTTCTTCTTCTTCTTCTTCTTCTTCTTCTTCTTCCGGTCACGTGATCAATCAGGTCACTTCCGGTCACGTGATCCTCAATGAGGTCACTTCCGGTTGGCCATTAGGTCATGTGACGTCACTTCCGGTCCCCTAAGTAGGTCAGTAGGTTACCCAGAATGCACCATCCCCTAAGTAGGTCACTTCCGGTCACCCAATGGAGGCCTCTGATTGGCTGCAGGGTTACCCAGAATGCACCGCTAATCCCCTAAGTAGGTCACTTCCGGTCACGTGACCCAATGGCGGCCTCTGATTGGCTAACTAGGTCACGTGACGTCACCACTAATCCCCTAAGTAGGTCACTTCCGGTCACGTGACCAAATGGAGGCCTCTGATTGGCTGCATGTCGATTGAGTAATAAACAGTACTTAACTATAGTCCCGTTCCGATACATACTATACTACTCACATCATTTCCGGAAATATGAATTTAGTTTTTGGTCATCAGCAAACAAAAAAACGTCATCATATTTTTCATACCTTGTTGATGAGAAACAAGTTAATTTTTTGGAGTGGCCTCATGAACTTATAATGGTCCTATAATTATATAATTAACTAGATTTACTGTTGGTAGCAACAGCAGTTTGTAATGGTTGCCTAGCAACTAGCTTATTTCATTGCTTTTAGTCATTCTTGACTAATCAATTTCATTGACTTCAAGGGCTTCACTGGTACCTTACCCCTCCTTACATATATCTAAAATTATCCAGGCATCATGATTGTGCAAATATTCCCAGAGCAGCCCCATCCAAGGGCTGTCTTACTTCCTCTCCTGACTGTTTGCCTCACAGGTTTTAACAAGACCTTAGCTTGGAGAGTGAGTAGGCTATAGGGTACAATAGGAAGGTGTGCAACTAAATATCCACTCTGATCTCTGCAGGCACCAGGACTCTACAGAGGGGTGGAGCCATCTAGGGTGGTGCCATCATGTTGTGTACACTACCTTTTTGTAGAGTAATGCAGAGATCAGAGTGGATATTTAGTTGCACACCTTCCCATAGTACCCTATAGCCTAATCACCCTCCAAGCTGAGGTCTTGTTAAAACCTGTGGTTTGTCTCGACCAAAATACCCCATATTATAAAGGGGTTCTACCTACCTGTATGTGCTGACTGGCAGTATAAGGCCCTAACCTGATACCCCAGTGCAGCATCTAACTGTAGGTGGCCATCTTGGCAGACATCTTTGACAAACACATGTATCATATCAACCCTACAGGCTACACTGTTTGGGCATTATCTAATGAGTATATGAGATTGCCTGACAATATAGTGGGCTGAGGGAGCCCGACCATATCCACAGGGAATGTATCAGGGAGATGAGGCTACCTGACAGTGTACATGAGAAATCTGAGGTTGTCTGCTAACATCTAGGCAGGTATCTAATGCTGTTTGATAATATATAGTACACTGACTGTATTTTTGGGGTATTTAAAGTTTTCCAATGATCTAGGAAGTATACGAAATTATCTGAGATAGCTTGACTGAGTTTCCTGAGGATTTTACCTGCTAATGTCTATGGGGTATCAGGCTCTATCTGATAGTTATCTGACGGGTATCTGAGACTGCCTGACGCTACGTAGGGGCTATGCCACGGGCCACCACTGAGCTAAACCTCGGGGGGATGTCAGTTGTTTCTGGTAACAGAAACAGGGTAGTCAACTCCAAGTTCCCCCTCTGCTTTGAGCATCGCATTCTGGTGAAAATGCATGCATTTGGATGCATTGAAATGGCATAATCTCATGGATTTGAATAATAAATGATATTACTGGGATGCAGAACACACAATTTTGCATTAAACTGGAGATATACCCACATTTAGCAAAGTCCCCCCTCTGCTTTGTGTCAACATTGCTGCGGTCCTTAAAGCACATGGCCTGCATACCTACAACACTGTGGGGAGCAAGGAAAGGACAGGGGTCTGTACACAGGTAGCACAGGTAGCCAAGTGTAGCAGCCAGGGTGGCCCACACTATCCTACCTGACGGTAGGACTAGGACTCTGCTTGGAGACAAAGGTCAGTTGGTGCGCGTGGGCTATGCCGAATGATAATTGGCTCATAGTGTGAAGGGCCTGGTAGTATTGAACATATCTAATGCTGCCTGAAAGTATTTAGTATATATGGATGGTTACCTGACTAGTACCTAGGGGTAATTTAGGCTGTCTGATACTAACACTTCTGAGAGAGTATGTGAAGTTGCTTGGCAGTATTTTAGAGTAGCCAATACATCGCCCGCCTCACGGGACGTGAGGCCGCCGACAGTCACTGTCCCAGTATGGTGGTAGGTGGTCAAAGAATCGATTGTTGTGAGCAAATGGCCTTGTTAAGGATTAATAAAAGGGCTTGACTACATTCCTACCATATTCCTCTCCCCCTTCCACTATGCTGTAGTGTACCCTTTGGTAGATGATGTTTACTGCTGGTTTTTTTCATACAGAGGTTACTTACAGAGGTGAGGTGAATGCCATTTGCCCACATTGATTGATTCTTCACCCACCTACCATAAGAATAGACAAGTGACTGCCAGCGCTAGCTACGCTAGCGCTGGGTATTAGCTATATTTTAGAGGTATCTGTTGCTACTTGGCTGTATCTATCCGGTATATGGATTTGCCTGACCTTATAAAGGGTTTTTGTGAGCATTTGTGATAGTATCTTGAGGGTACCTGAACTTCCCAGGCATTATCAGGCTGAGAATCATGGCAATAAACGTGTTATGTGAATAACAAAAAAGAATCAAGGGACACAGGATCCATTGATACATCCTAGATACAGTTAGGCAGATCTTTTTATATTCTAAATATGTCAAACCACTTTAGGTCAACTTCAAGTACAATCAGCAGTAATCTGAGTAATTATGGTCAGGTCTGGTAAGATAAAGACATTATTCCATGGTTGCTAAGCAACATATATATATGTATCAAAAGACATGTACCACCTCTTGGGTTATAGTGGAAAACGAGGGAAGAGCAAAAACGCTTAAAAGGCATATTTATTGGCTTAAAGGTTACACATGATATGGCATGTGAGGGGAAAGGGGGGACGATATATATATATATGTATGCGTATGTATGGGTATAATAGGTATATTGAGTAGATAATGGGAAACTGTATATACAATAGCACAGTCCAGGAAGACCAATATAGTAAAAAGAGGAGATATTGTTCAGCTACACAGAATCACGTGGAAATCGGATAGATCTAGTACACGGGCCGCACGGGAAGTAATGAATAAGGCTCACTCTCACCAAATCAGTGCAACTAAAAAAGTGACGTACATGATCGGCGGACGTACATGATCGGCGGACGTACATGATCGGCAGAGTACAAAACCCATCTTTTACCCCCTGCACTACGATGTTTAACTCTCCCAACCATACCTACAGGCTGTAATGTATCTTTGGGGAGTTTATTAGAAAGAAAAACCTCCCAAAATATTTATAGGGGCCGGAGGGGGGGGCTCAATGTGTAACCGATCATGTACGTCACATGACGTACATGATCGGCTTGGAATGTCATGTAACATTTCCTCATTACCCACTGCTTCACATGTCTATGATTATACATATTTAGACCTACAACATATGTACACCTTGCTATGATTGATTTATGTTTTATATATGGTCAGAAAGGGTAATTAAGACAGTCAATAAATAATGGCCGATCATGTACGTCACATGACGTACATGATCGGGATCGAAATGTCATGTAAAATGATTTTAATAGTCGCATCTATACATTTCTAACACATAACATTTCAATACACACATCATATGTACACGTTGGTAAGGTTTATTCATGTTTTATCATGTTCATAAAGGGTAGGGCAGTCAATAAATCACCGATCATGTACGTCACCGATCATGTACGTCACATGACGTACATGATCAGTATTAAAATGCCATGAAAAATGACCTTAATAGTCGCATCTATACATTGCTAACATATTACATTTCAAGAGACACATCGTATGTACACCTTGGTAAGGTTTATTTATGTTTTATTATCTTCAGAAAGGGTAGGGCAGTCAATAGATCACCGATCATGTACGTCACCGATCATGTACGTCACCGATCATGTACGTCACCGATCATGTACGTCCGCCGATCATGTACGTCCGCCGATCATGTACGTCACTTTTTTAGTTGCACTGGTTTGGTGAGAGTGAGCCATATAATGTATATATAAATGAAATCATAATGTCCAATGATAAGAGGCTTGGCTATAATAAGAGTCAAAGTTCGTTGGACTAAGGATTGAATATATTCGACGTGCGGTCAGGGCTTAGAACCCAAACAGGGAGCAACACATAAAATAAGATCCGGGCTGAAGCAGCTGGTGGGGAAGATAACAGCGGGATAAATCCAGGTCAGGAGATAGACTCGAATGGTAGAGATGAACACGGAGCAGGGAGCCCGGGGCCGCAGCGGTTGGTAGTAGCACATGGGGTTGGGGCTAAGCATCAGGCGTAGCCATGGCCGAGGACGACACCAAGGCAGGGGAGAAGCGGCGTGGGGGGGTAGACAGGCGACGGAGGCCAGCAACCAGGCCTCAGGCATGGCATGGTCGTGGACCATGGTCGCCTAGTCATCGAACGGCGAGAGCTAAGTTGCATTGCATGGCCACGGAGGGTGGTCGCCTAGCCATTGATCGGCAAGATCTGAAATAAGAAATAGAGAATATAAGCTGGGAAAGGGAAAGGAGTAGTCAGTTACCAGTGAGCGTTTGGGGGAGTACGATCGAGAAGACCAGATGTCATTGTGTAACTCCTGAGGAGTATGTATGTGGAGATTGTATTATCATCAGCTGATAATGCCAAGGTGGAAATAATGCCTAAGCTATTTGAGCTTGTCAGTTCGAGGGATTAACATATGTTTATATATATTGCCGAAGCTGTGGAGTTTGCCAAATGATCGTCGAATAGATTGCACCTGGAGTTCTTTAAATACCAAAATATAGTATAAACAGGTATAATGGAGGAGTGTACATATCATCAATAGACCACGCTGATATATTACTGTAACAATCCATGACAAGTATAAGTATGGATTGTATGATGTTTATTGGTCTAATGGACGTTGACTAGTACCACCGGATTCATGTAGGAGAATCCTGCTAGATATTTATATGAATACCTTGCCTACTTTAAGGCCGTCTCATATGATTATCGGTGCAAGCCCTGGAGCAAACTGACCCTAATGAGATACATATCATTATATATATACGGAGAATGCTGTGATTGGGAAATTGCCTGTGAAATTGCTCTATATGTCTACTACAACACCAACAACAACATAATAAACTGGATCTCACTAACCTTGCGTTATCCTTGGGCGGAAGCCTACCTCTGACTAGTTAACCCCATAGAGTAGTCCAAGACACAGTGAGTGTTGAACCCCATTTAAATGTATGAAAACACTATATATTAATAGGACATTAACTATAGCCCACTCTGCTACTAGGGGATAAATTAATTATGTATGTGTAGATCATCATATGATAGGAAGTTACAACAAAGAATGTATGTTGCTAGGCAACCAGTGATCCTAGCAACACAACAGCAACATCATAAAAATGTTTGGCATTGATTTAGGGTGGGGTAACTATACTTGAAATGGCCCTATGGGAAACCAAAATATATCTTTACAGCCATATGCACTCTTTATAGGTGGTTGCTAGGTATACATCTGCTGTTGCTAGGCATGTGGATCTTGCTATGAAAATTATAGCTGGTGCACAACTGGACAGTGCTTCCAATATGATAAGGGTACCAGTGAACCACTTGAAATTAACGTAGTGGAATGTTACTGCTAAGAGATGCTAAATAATGTTGTAATAAGCCGGTTACTAGGGCAATTCATGAAACCACTGTTGTTGCTAAACCAAAGATTTATGGAAATGGAATACTGGGGTGTAGGGGTGATTACTTTTACCATCTGACAGATTAAAATGCCATCTATGAAGCATTTTAATAGATTTATAGTGTTTTAGGTGAAAACGGTTGCCACGGCAACCAAAATGAAAAGATGAATTCCCAAGATATGTTTTTTATATGCTTGGCTACTTATAGAACATGTTGATATATCTTGGGTATTCACATGAAGTCCTATACCATGGCTCATGGCCCTGCACTACAGGCACTGAAACAACTAAATATTGATTATTTTGATGCAATAAATGTTTTTGCATGCAAAATAAAATATCCTTCTTGATTTAGACTTAAAAGACATCTTTTAACGGGTTTCAGATTGGACTTACCTCCGGCGGCCATGACGGTGAGCAACAGGCGGTGTGGGGCGCTGCTGCAGTACAACAGGGGCTTCTGGGTACTGCTGGTGTGTGCCAACCTGGTGCTGCTGTACCTCACCATGGTTACCCTGTATACCCCCACCACCTCAACCACCACCACCCCCACCCCAGCACCCCAGGGTCTCATCGAGGCCACCATGCCACCCGGCATCCACCCCCTCTACACCCACCAAGTCCTCAGCACCATCAACCACACCAACCACATGTTAAGCAACAATGGGGGAGGTCCCCAAGTAAAAGTCATCATATACAGCACCCCCGGGAGTGGATCCAGTGTTTTAGGGGATCTGTTTGCGAGTCACCCCACAGTGTATGACATGTGGGACCCTTTCGGCACGGTGACCCCGAACTCGTACCTGGTGGAGAAGATGGCGACTTACGTGGCTGGGGAGGGGGTGAGCGTGCTGAGACAGCTGCTGAGCTGTGACCTTGTGCCCTACATCAAGGACATCGAGGGCTTCCACACGGCTGACCGTAACCTGGTGAATGACTGGGGGCGACGGGTGTACCAGGACGCGTCACATGACCACCACTGTGCCTCACACCGGGTGGTGGTGGTCAGGACCAGTAACCACCACGACCTGCTCGCCCTGACCCCCCTGCTGCAGGAGGGGGTCAAGGTCATCCACGTGGTGCGGGACCCGCGCGCCCAGCTGCAGACGGTCTTACAGGAGGAGCCTGACCCCGGGGTGCAGCACCAGCTGCGGGCAAACACCCCCGACACCTGTAAGGTGCTGATTGACGACCTCAACAACGGCCGCAGCATCCAGCGCTTGTCTCAGGAGGTGGCCGCCAACTACCGCTTACTGCGGTACGAGGACCTGGTGCAGGACCCGGCCAACGTCACCCGGCAGCTCTACAGCTTTGTGGGCCTCCACAGCGACACAAGCGCTAATGTCGCCGTCAAAGTTACCAATGCGTCCCAGCAGGGGGCAGCAACGAGCAATCCGGCCCAGACGGTACCGGCTAATTTGGTAAAAGCTGGCAATTCGTCGCAGGCGGTACCAGTTAACTTGGTAAAAGCTGGCAATTCGTCGCAGGGGTCAGCAACAACAAGCAATGCGTCACAGGGGGCAGCAACGACAGTCAACTCAACGCGGGGGGTACCAGCTGTGACTGTTGTTGTGGGTGAGGAGGAGCTGGCCCACCTACAGAAGGCCGTGAGTGGGACGCTGGCCGGCTGGCGGCAGAGCATGGGCATCAGACTAGCACTGCAGGTACAGAAACACTGTCAGACCGGCCTGGGGCTCCTCAAGTATGGTAACGTTACCGACAGGCAGAATCTCAAAGATAAAAAAACAACACTCGTTCTTCCCTTCTCAAACTCTTTGTTTGCACTACCGGGTAATACTTAGTTATTACAAGGGCATATCCAGGGCAGCTGTATTGATGTATGTGATTGGTTACACGACTCACTGGTATCGGTCAGCATATTGACTTTGTGTATTGGGTTGTATATATAGGCCTATTGTATGAATGTAATTTGCTTCTTGAAAAAAAGATTGTTGTTGCCAACTACATATATGTATATTCTATAGTTAAAACATCAAAAAATATAGACTTGATGTATGTGATAGGTTACACGACTTGCTGGTATCGGTCAGCATTGACTTTGGGTATTGGGTTGTATGTAGTATGGATGTCATTTGCCTCAGACTAGCACTGCAGGTACACTGACACTGTCAGACCGGCCTGGGGCTCCTCAAGTATTGTAACGTTACCAACAAGCAGAATCTCAAAGATAAAAAAACAACACTCGTTCTTCCCTTCTCAAACTCTTTGTTTGCACTACCGGGTAAGACTTAGTTATTACAAGGGCGTATACAGGGCAGCTGTATTGATGTATGTGATCGGTTGCACGACCCGCTGGTATCGGTCAGCATATTGACTTTGTGTATTGGGTTGTATATATATAGTATGAATGTAATTTGCTTCTTGAAATAAAGATGTTGTTGCCAAATACATATATATATATATGTATATTCTATAGTTAAAACATAAAAAAATATAGACTTGATGTATGTGATAGGTTACACGACTCGGTTATCGGTCAGCATTGACTTTGTGTATTTGGTTGCATGTAGTTTGGATGTCATTTGCCTCTTGAAATAAACTTGCCATTTTCAAATAGAATAAAATTTTCTTTGTATTACAGATACGGCCACACTGATAATGTCAAAAACAGTTAAGCCAAGAAAACATATTGTGTCCAGGTAACATGGCCTACAGAAAATGGCCACAGAAAATGAAAGCCACTGGCTTAAGATTGTACTCAACCATAGTGGGATGGCCAAAACGATTTGCTGGTTCAAGCCCCCTTAAGAATTCAGGCTGGTAGCTCTTGGAACTAGCTTCAATTTGCACCAACTGCTTTATCTCTAAGAGGAAGCGTTCCCAAGATAAAATTCAACGTGAGTAGTATAGTATGTATCGGAACGGGACTATAGTTAACTACTGTTTATTACTCAATCGACCTGCAGCCAATCAGAGGCCTCCATTTGGTCACGTGACCGGAAGTGACCTACTTAGGGGATTAGTGGTGACGTCACGTGACCTAGTTAGCCAATCAGAGGCCGCCATTTGGTCACGTGACCGGAAGTGACGTCATATGACCTACTTATGGACCGGAAGTGACGTCATATGACCTACTTAGGGGACCGGAAGTGACGTCATATGACCTAATTTAGGATCACGTGACCGGAAGTGACCTGATGAGTCACGTGACCGGAAGTGACGTCACATGACCTAATGGCCAACCGGAAGTGAGTGACCTCATTGAGGATCACGTGACCGGAAGTGACCTGATTGACCACGTGATCGGAAGAAGAAGAAGAAGAAGAAGAAGAAGTTTTTTGTTTAGGAAGTGAGGGTCTTTAGGATCACGTGACTGGAAGCGACGTCGTCACATGAGTGACGCTTTAAGAGACTGCGCGACTTACTAGTAAAAGAAGACGTATGAAAATAAAAACACAACAATAATTTATTTTATTTTTTTTATTTCTTTTTTTTCAATCTTGATAAACACTCTATTTTTGAAAAGATGCACTCAATCAAGCAATAACACGCTTATTATTTTTTTTCATATCTCTAAAGGACTCGTTGTCACACCGTCAGAATGCACGCGACGCTTATAATACAAGTAGCGCACGCCGTCTTTCTCTATGGTGTAGGTGACCATTTTGTTTCGCACCACTTTGAAATTTCTATTTACAGCAATGAGAGTTTTTCGTTGGCGAAGAACATCCAAGAAGTCGTCTGGTTCCTGAGGGTTTTGTTTCTTCTGTACGCCTTTTGCACTCCATTTTTTGGATTTTCTTTCACCGGTGTCGCTGACTCGATCGTAGCAAATGTAAGTCTTAGGGTTGAGACTTAGGATCCCGTCACCTTCCCACTCCGCTTTCATGAGCCCCGAAGTTCTCAGATCGTGAAGGTACCGTCTCTCACAACATCCGCCGGGCGGCGGACACCATTCTCGCACTCTTTCCGTTTTTGTCTTCACGAAAAGCTCTAAGTGATCGTCGCACACCGCTGTCGGAAGCCACTTTCGTTTCTCTCTGAAGTACGTCTCTCTCAGGCGAGGTTTGACTAGGTCATCCAACGTGTCACCGCTGAGAGCCATGTAAAGACTGTCGGTGTCCATTTGACAAAGGGCATAATCGCGCTGATCGACGAATCTATCCAAGAAGTCGTATGTGAACTCTAACATTTTCAACTTCGCGTACTGGTATACCATGAACCCTATTTGAATAGGGAGGTTGTTCTTGACTGTTTTCGGTTGTAGTTCGACTTCAAACAGATCGGAACTCAACTCGGACGCCTTTTTGAAGCGCCACGAATTGGCCAATAGTTCGAACTTCCGACTGTCAGTGTATCTCACCGCCGTGTGTTTTTCTTTGTTGCAGATTGTTTTACCGTACGTAGCGTTTCCCATTAACTTGTAACAGTCTGACAGAATTTTCTCGTTCTCGTTCACGTCGCCACGTCTTCGCGCCGCCGTTACTTCGTCCGCGAAACCGGCAAAGGAGCGTTTAGGTAGGTATTCTACGACCAGCTGCACTTTGGTGACTATCAAACCGTGCTCTAAATACCACTTGAGAAGCGGCGTTCCCAAGAGAATATTTTTTCCGTGGTAACTCCCTATCAGACATCTCTGAGGCGTGTTCAACAGCTTTTCTTCCTGCGCAAAGTCTGACATGTGAGGTCCTATGTCCGATTTTGAAACGGTCATGTTCTTGAAAACGGGGGTCATTTCTTCGAAGTAGTCTCGTAGGTGAGGCGGCGTAGTGATGTCCACTTGAACTAAACCGAACATTTTCCCGTCTTTCACAGCGGAAAGGATGTCGCTCTCGCTCATCGCGTTTCGAGACACTTTCAAAGCGTCAACCTTCCAGCGTTGTTGGGAGGCCTTAACCCGCTCATCTCGACGCTTCATCTCTCTCCATTCGCACTCCCACACGACGACCAGCTTGTAACCTAGCGCTTTCAAGTACGCGCTTACTCTAGTCGTTCTGTCGCGTCTCTCCTCCCTCAGTGAAGCGCACTGATATCGGTGCGACGGTATGCACTCGTGAGCGTGGAACCAACACCCGTGAAACTGGAAAACCGTATTAGAGGCCGCGTGAAACCCGTCCACGCGAATTCTCCGACAGCCTACAACCATCTCGCCGCCGTTCAAAGCGTGGCGCAGTTTCACATCGCGGTCGTGCTCTACGAAGCGTAACCACTCCAAAGCGCTGTGAGAGTTTCTTTGCCTAATTTCGGGCTTGAACTCGGTCTCAGGTCGTCTCACCGCGTAATAGCCCGTGCAGTGCGCTTCGCTCATGCAGCGCAAGTACAGAGAGTTAGCGTCTAGTCCTAGGATGTGTTGGCACGGTCTCGCTTCTTCGCCGTACTTGTGCTCCCTTATCCGCGTGGTGCCCTTCTCGTGAAATCTATGGAAGATGATGGAAGGACCGCCGACTAGATTTTCTTTGATCAGAGCGTGGAGGACGGCGTCGAACTGGGGGAACGTTGTGAACGCGTCTTCTAGGTTTTGGAAGAGGAACCGTAAAGTCAAACCGGCGAGAGAAACTCCGTCTTTCAACATGTCAATGCCGCGATCTTGGAAAAATTTAGCGTGATTTTTCAGAGCTTCTATGAAAGGTTTGACGTCTTTGTTGTTGTAGTGGATCAAGTAATCTTCCATAGTTTGCATCTTCTCGTCGGACCAAACTTTCTGACATGCGGCGTAGTCGGATTCGGACATTTTGACGCCCGTCAGTTCGCTGTCAAAAGCCGATCTCGGTGGCAGCGTTCTGTTTGCCAGTTTCCTGGTAGACGTCATCCATTCGTAAGGAAAGTGACCTTTCTCTTCGTTCCTGGTGAAAGCTCGCAAATAGGTCGCGTAGTTGTAACCGGGTGCCAAATAGTTGACTACGTCCAAGAAAACCGTGTGCTGTGTGTAAACCGCCAAGTATTGATTGCTTCTCTTTATGACGCTGAATTCTTGGTTTCTTCGGTCTCCGGAGGCAAAGAACGAGTGAAGGCGTATTTTGATCAGGTTCAAGTCGTAACGCCCCGAGTTGAAGCCCACGACTGGAGCTTGACGGATGTATCTCAGAAGACGCTTCTTCAGTTGAACTAACGGGTGTCTGGTCTGAGCCGCAGCGAAGCCGCCTGGAGAAGGGGTGAACGTCGCCTCCTCCAGCAGGAGAGCTTCACCTATCGCCGCATCTAACTTCGCTAACGTCGGTCGGTAAAGTTCTAGCACAGCTTCCCCGATGACTTTGGCGTTCTCGTTTATGTGATTTAAAACTCGGTCCAACAAGGGGTCGGAATCTGCGTCGGATTCTCTGACGAAGCAGACGGGCCCCTCCCACCCCGGAAAGTCGGATGCGACGCTAGCCGACAAAGGGACGTGATCCCACAGCAGGGACACGTGTTCCGTCGACGGTTCTTTGCACGGTCTGAAGAAAGCCTCGAAATCGAAGGCGATCTTGTAAGGGTAGATTCGGGAATGTCCGTCGGGGGGAAAAATGGAGAAGTCTGCTAGCGCTTCGAAAATCGTTCTCGAATTTTGGTAGATGCCACCTACGTAGCGCAACTTGACTTGTCGGCAAGAGGAAAGCTGGTTCCTGTGTCTCTTCAGCAAGAACTCGGTGGTGAACGCCGCCTTACACTTGCAACATTCGTATATGCCCGCGTACGCGTTGAAGTCCGTGACGAGAGAGACGTGCAAACCGCCTTTCGCCGTCAGGTGTAGGTTGACTTTACCTCAGGCGGCCAGAGTTCTGGAAGGCGGTCTGATCAGAGTAACGCGTCTTCTCAACTTCCGCCCCGGCACTTGACGCGACGCGGTGTAGACCGCTATTTGTACGTCAAACAAGTTCTCTAACGCGGGTAAGTCGCGGATGTTCAGACCCGGAAAGGATTCAGGTGTGGCAGCGGGACAGAACTGACGTAACAAATCTGAAGCGCGCTTGCTGGTGTTGTATAAGTGAAAGGAAATGCAGCGGAAGATGCAGAGGTTGTCCTTGTTGGGAAAATCTAACACGCCGCTTCTCTTTCCAACTCGACCGGCCTGAGTGATCCTACCGCCTATGGGGAATTCCCCCGGTCCCATGTAAACGCAAATGTTCAAATTGGTAGGAAAAAGAACGTGCCACTTGGTGTCAGCGTCGCAAAGTTTCCGTACTTCCTCGCAAGCGACGGTGTTTTCCATCTTTGAGAGGAGCTCTTCCAAAGTTTCTGAATAAGTTATAGTAGGGAGCGGTTGTATGAGAGTTGCGTTGTTCTGGGAGGCGTGAAAGTAGTGTAGTTTGCTCTTGTCTTCCCTGTGTTGTAAGAGTAAGCCTACCGAGAAACCCACTTTGTATCTGAATCTTTGTGTCAAGTGAATGTGACGCATAGTATCTACAGCGTCACTCAACTCGCCGGTTGGTAGCCTGAAGTTTGTTACACTCACGCGAGTCCCGTGCATCCTGACGCCCGTTTGTATCGCAGGCCAATTCGCCGTGAACGTTTCCTCCCCGTTCGGTACAGCACGTATGCGCGGAGGGATGGTCACCCCGTCCAGAGATTCACGTCGACAGGCGATCTTTCGGCAATCGCCTTCGCCGCATAGAGGGCAAAACTTAGGTATTACTCTACAACTTTCTACGTGTCTCTCGTGGTTGTACGGTCTTTTAAAAATTTTGAAACACTTTTCGCATACGTACTGTGTCATGTTTTTTTCACTCAGTTACCAACTACTTAGCCGTCTAACTATCTATCTATCTATCAATCTATCTGTCTATCTATCTATCTATCAATCTATTGTCTATCTATCTATCTATCTATCTGTCTGCTGTCTGTGTATCCGTCTGTCTGTCTCATACAGCGTACGTCAAACGCTGTGTGTGTGCGCGCGTGAGCGTTGAGCGTCTCTCATTCCGAATCTATACCGAGATATTTGAGAATAATCTCTGTTTTGTCATCCAACTCTTTGAGCGCTCTGGCGGACAGCGTCACCCCCTGCTGTGTGGGTTTTTTGTCAGGACCTTCGTACTTGCGCACGTGGACGAGGTTCTTACCGCTGTAGTAGCTCACAGCTGCGTACACTTCGCCCTCCTCATCCAGCACTGCGAACCAGGGGGTGTGATTAGGTCTTCCTTGCGCGGCCGCTGTGTCGCGTATGCGCACCACTGCGCGGATATCGGCGATGCGTGCTATAAGCTCGCGCAGCGCGTCGGCCGTGAAGTGCACTCGCTTGCTTCTGGTCAGAGACGCCTCTTTCACCTGGCCGTCTTTTGTGTAGCGCGGCCTCCTAGACAGTCTAGCCACGTCCTCCCAGATCTCCAGCGTCAAAGCTCCGTCTAAGCAGAACTCTAACCCGAGAAGACGGGAGAAGGGTTTCTCTGCTTCTTCTCGTCCATCTCGTTCTTTTTCTTGTATTTTTCTCTTCTTAGTAGGCCTTGTTGTTCTGGAACTCACCTTAGAATGTTTCACACCCGCAGGAAGAGTAACACCATCAGCGTGAGCTGAATCAGCAGCAGAACCGATAGCAGGAGCAGCGTCAGCGCTGGTGGTATCCGAGGCCTCGTTGTTGGAACAGAGCAGCCACACGCCGTCGGTGCTGAGTGTAGCGGTAGAAGATGAAGCGCCGCCGCCCTCGTAAGGTGGCGGGGAGGGCAGTCGCCACGGACCGGACGGGGCGCTACTAGTGGAAGTGAGGTCGAAAGGTCGAAGAGGGGAGCCGAAAAACGTACCGCCCACCCCTTTCCCTTCGGGTTCTTCGTACGCCTCGTCGTCAGCGTCGTTCTCTGTCTCACCCTGTTGCTGCTGCTCCTCCTCCTCCTCTTCTTCTCGGTTTAGGGGCTGAGTGTCCGAATAGCTGTCACTCTCAGCGCGAGCGGCGTCGAGGGCGTCGGTCGATGTAGTGGTGGAGGAGAGGGGCTGTGCAACGTGCGGCAGGTCATCAAAGTCATCAACAGTAGTGGGGAGGTAAAAGCCCGGTTGCCAGTACTGCGCTGTGCCAGGAGCGTTGTCGTCAGTAGTAGTAGCGGTAGCAGCAGGTGCAGCAGAAGCAGCAGCAGCAGCAGCAGCAGCAGACGCAACAGTAGCAGGCGCAGCAGCCTCAGCAGGCGCAGCCGTAGCAGGCGCAGCCGTAGCAGGCGCAGCAGTAGCAGGTGCAGCAGCAGCAGCAGCAGCAGCCGCAGCCCGAGGATCACCAGCAGCAGCAGCAGCAGGCGGAGCGGCAGTAGCAGCGGCAGCACGCTTAGCAGCAACGTGTACCGTCGCGAGTGTAACAACGTCGCTAGCACGACGACTACTACCAGTAGTACTACTACCACTACTACTACTACTACTACTAGTACTACTACTACTACTACTACTACTACTACTGCTGCAAGCGCTCGCTACAGCGGGAGGGTGATAAGACCAAGCGGCTGCGGCGGTAGTCTCATTTTCAGTAGCAAGAGGAGGCACTGACGCTAAACGAGCGCTGTTCCGCGTAGTCTTCTTGTTCTTGGACGGCGCTAGGTGTTGTCTTTTGCTCATGGTGGTGACTGTAGAGAGCAGCAAAAGAATGAGTGAGTGAATGGAGGTTTCCAGGCCCCTTATATACGCCTTCTCGCTTCTAGAGCTAAGCTACTTACTGACCCTGTTCACAAAGAGAAACAAAAGACATAAGGCATGACGTTTTCAGCTGGATCCCTTTCCCCCCTTTTGAGAGATCGACTGTCATGAGCTAAGCCGCTTACCACCCTGTTCAGCAATTCAACGCGCATTAGCTGTATAAAGGATTAAGCGGTTGCTGCCGTCGACTGACCGGCGGCCATTCACAAAGACATAAGGTATGACGTTTTCAGCTGGATCCCTTTCCCCTCTTTTTTTGAGGGATCCACTGTCATGAGCTAAGCTACTTACCACCCTGTTCAGCAATTCAGCGCGCGTTAGCTGTATAAAGGATTAACGGTGATGAGCTTAGAGTGTGTATACAAAAAAAACTACAGGAGGCGTGTGGCGTGAAGCAGGACCCCCCTAAGACGAACGTGTCTGTCTGTGAGTAGAGGCGTGTGCATGTGGTGAGCGACTTAAGTGTAAGACAAAAAAAAATCACCACCTCCTGCCGTGGTGAGTAGACCGGGCCGGCCAGGCGGCGGCCGGCTAGTTCAATAGGGAGGGGTGACAGCTGACTAAGGCTGTGCATGAAAAAAATCCGATTTTCACCTGACCTCTGACGTTTGTTACAATGAATGTCAGAGGGAGGGAGACGTCCTCAGGTAGGGGGTAGGAGGTAAGGCTATGGATGAGGAAGAAACACCGTTTTCAGCTGGTCTCCACGGATAGCGATGACATACCCCTCGTCATCTAAGCTCTTAAGGAGCGGAGCGGCTGAAAAAGCGTCATGCGGACAGGTCGCTAGACAGCTGGAGTGCTGTTGGAAATGGGATTAAACTCCCTCTGTATAAAAGCTCTGATTTCTGTTGGAAAAAAACCATATCGCCTCTGACCACAGTAACGTCTACTACCACCACCACCGCCACCACCGCCGCCGCCGCCGCCGCCGCCGCCGCCGCCGCCAAGACGAGACGAGATGGCTCAAGCTATTCCACTTTCAAGCTCGCCTTCACCGCCTTGTCCACCTGAAAAAAAGTTAATGCGGCTTGACGACGTGAGACGCGCGAGGCAGACCGATGGGGAGAACAGAGAGGTAGGACAGCGGCGGTTAGCCTATAGCGACGCCTTGCTTCGTCAACTAGGTAAAGAGTTGAGCGGCTGTTGGAGAGAGTTGGGCAGTAGCTTAAAAGTTACCGCCGCCCGTATGGATGCTCTAGTAGAGCGCAGTGTCAAGACACCGGAGGAGCTGTGTACGGCGATGTTCCGAGTCTGGTGGGGTGAAACCCCGCATCGTCATAGATGGGGAGAGCTCGGTCGCGTCTTCACCCGCATTAGACGCGTGGAACTGTTGGCTCAGTGGATGTCCCTTCTCCACAGACAGGGGTTGGATTTCGAAAACCCCGACTCGCGCGCGATGCATAAGCACTTGGGCACCCTCGGCAGACGTCTAGGTAGCAGGTGGAAAGAGGTGGGGGACCATTTAAAATTGTCGCCTGAGAGGTTAGATAAGATCGCTGAAGAATGCGAATACGGAGGAAGTCCCGCTGAGTGGGCCTTCCGAGTGTTGAAAATGTGGCAAGATGAAGCTAACGGTGCCGGCGGTACACCTTTTGAACTCCTTCGAGTGTTGACTGAGGACATGGGAAAGTTTGACCTCGGCATCGCAATATTACTTGACTTTATCAAGCAAGAAACAACGAGAACGACGGACATGTGAATTGTTGTGTTTTATTTTCATACGTCTTCTTTATTAGTAAGTAAAAAAAAATATCATAACAATTAAGACGCGCGCCCTCTTAAAGTGTCACTTCCTCCAGTCGCAGCTGATCGCCTCATCGAGGCACGTGATAAACAAAAAAAAATGAAGAGACACGCTTCTTCCTCTCGAGAGGAAGAAGCGTGTCTCTCGATTGAAATCTTTTTCTTTTCTTTTTTTCTTAAAAGAGACAAACGCCCCTTAGAGTGCCCCCCCACCCCCCTAGAGTGCCCCCCTCCCCCCTCCCCCCCCTCCCCCCCACCCGCCCCATGCATCCTAAAAGCGCCCCCCTCCCCATGCATCTTAAAGGGGCCCCTCTCCCCTTCCCTCCCCTCCCCTCCCCTCCCCCCCCCCCCCTTATACACTCTAAAGAACGCTTCTACCTAGTTCAATAAGTCACTTCCAGTCGCTCGTAAAACAATAAAAAATGAAAAAAAAACAAAAAAACTTATATCGTAGTGTTTTTTATTAGTTTACCGAAAAAAATAAGAGACTCGCCTCCTCCTCCTCTCCTTCTCCTCCTCCTTCTCCTCCTCCTCCTCCTCCTCCTCCTCCTCCTCCAAAAAAAAAGATATCACATTTTAAAGCGCGTGACCCCTTAAAGACGCTCATCTCTTCATTAAGTCGCGTGACGTCACTTCTTCTTCCGGTCACGTGATCAATCAGGTCACTTCCGGTCACGTGATCCTCAATGAGGTCACTCACTTCCGGTTGGCCATTAGGTCATGTGACGTCACTTCCGGTCACGTGACTCATCAGGTCACTTCCGGTCACGTGATCCTAAATTAGGTCATATGACGTCACTTCCGGTCCCCTAAGTAGGTCATATGACGTCACTTCCGGTCCATAAGTAGGTCATATGACGTCACTTCCGGTCACGTGACCAAATGGCGGCCTCTGATCGGCTAACTAGGTCACGTGACGTCACCACTAATCCCCTAAGTAGGTCACTTCCGGTCACGTGACCAAATGGAGGCCTCTGATTGGCTGCAGGTCGATTGAGTAATAAACAGTACTTAACTATAGTCCCGTTCCGATACATACTATACTACTAACGTGTTCGAAGCCAATCATGAAAACGAAGAGTCCTTTACCTCGTCCCGAAAACATTCAAGATGAAATTTCCCCTGGTCTGATTCACTTGATTTTTGAATAGCTTGAAAGCTTTAGATGAGCTCTTCCTGCCTTTTTTGTTTTTGACATCAAAGAATCCTTTGTCCTAGTTATGCCAACAAGCTGAGTGTGATATTCCAGACATATAGACCAAATAGAAGTTAAATAGTTGATGAGTTCAAATAGTTACAATAGAGTCAAACTTTTGTCCATCTCATCTCTTTTACATGGTCTCTATATAAGTACCAATGAATAAGCTCTACAATTCTGGCACACGCTTTTAACATAAGGAAAATATATACAAACAAACCAGTTGATGTGTTGCCATGACAATGTGTGGCAATAACAAGAGCCACATAGCTCTGCAAGTTGACTGATTGATGACTGTAGGCATGGAAAAGGAGCAGCCATCTGATTGTATATGGTCTGTTTTAACCACTGTACTTTTCACAGAGAACCTCTCCGGAGGCTGACACATAAGTTGCCCTGTCCACGTTATTCACCCATCGACCTGACACCAGCTGTGCCTTGTGTCTGATGGCTGAGTGCACGTCCTGCCACTCGCCCGGGTCACGTCCTGCTGCCAGTACTACAGTCAGCTCCCCCACAAACACTGCCAGTTCCACCTCACGCGCCCAGTCTAAGAACTGCAGCAGCTCCCTCTCCTGCACCTTACCATGCTGTATGAGCAGTCCTTGTGTTAGTTTGTGTCCAGGTGTAATCACCTTCCTGCAGGCTAAGGGCAGTCCAATCAGCGGTGCATCGTGCTCTATCCAAATCGCGATGTGCTTCATGTCATACTTCTGCAGCAGCTGTGTTAGTGCTGGAGTCCACTCCGCCTCTGACCACTCCGCAGCCGGTACCGGGCCCCACATGTCCTTCAGGGCACCGTTAACATCAAGCACAATAGCTCCATAGTGTTGTGTCAGATTTAAGTCCCCTATCTGTGTTTGTAGGTTCTTGTAATGTTCATCGGTGTGCTGTAGCTGCTGCAGCTGGTTGTGGGACTCTAGGACAGCTGCCAGGTCTTTAGGACAGGAGATGTTGATATACAACCAGGTGTCATTCATCCTCGCAGTTACAAATTTACCATTCACAGGGACGACATATTTCTCATAGTCTGCCTGACAGTCATGCCTGTTGAAAATATAGATGTGACTTGTGCATGATTTGTATTGTATCAACTTTGTAACAACAGGAAAACATAAGGGTTGATCAATTGGAAAACAATTACACTTTCTTGCGGCATGGGTCTGGATGGTTTTGGGTATTTGCCCAGAAAATCATGGTCAGTCTTTGTCAGCCTCACTAACTTTGCCTTACGGGTTGGCAAATTTTGCCATGACCCAAACCTCAACCAAAGTTGGGAAATTTGGTAGATTGAAAAGATGAGATTTGGTTATGACCAAATTTGCCAAATTTGGTGAGGTTTGGTCATGACTAAATTGGCCAGCTTTGGTGAGGTTTGGTCTTGACCAAATTGGTCACAACCAATCAGAGCCAAGTGTGACCACAATTTGCTGGGCGTACACTCACGTGGCACATGGCAGAAGGTGAGCAGTCGTCCGCTGTAGAACCTCGGCTCGTTCTGCAGGTGGACATTGTTCTAGGCACATCAGGAGGAATCGGTGAAAGGAGCTGCTCTGACTGAAATAGGAAAAATCAAATCAGTAATATTCACACGGTCAATGCTTTACACACTTTAAGGCTGTTTCTCTTGCTCTTGTACAGCTAAATGTGGTAAAAAAATAATTTTCATTATGGTGATGTTTAACATCACTGACATCACTGACATCACAACATTGAGGCTATGGAGAACTGGAGTGAGTAAGACGTGTGTGCCGCCGAGCTCCGGGTTATTTCCCAATTTGGACAGTTAAACAACTCTGCAGAACCACCATACTACGTCAACATATGGAGTAAAGGTTGGAGCATCCATTGGGACTGTATTTTGACAACCTGGCTAGATTATAAGGATCTAGACGTGCCGACATAGGTTAAAAATCAGAACGCCGGTGTACACAGCTATCCAACATGGAGGAGACCACCCTTGACGATGTGGTGGGTATTATTAGGGACCTGTCAACTGAGAGTATGAGCCTTAGGTCTGGATCTGGCTCGGCCACTGTTAATATTGGAGGTAAGGTCTCTACAGCCTTGAACTACATATTATCTGGATTGAGAGCAAATGAGGACACTTACTGTGAATCGATTGAACATACACATGGTCGTATGAAGTCAATAGAAGACGAGCAGACTGAGCTGCGGGGCAAAGTCAAGCAGTTAGAGAAGCGGCTTGACAGCACAGACCGACAAGTAAGGGTCAACACCCGAGAGCTGACTGACCTAGGCATATCACTTGCTATACAGGATCAGGCTTCAAGACGCCGAAACCTAATCATAGAGGGCCTTCCTTTTACATATAAAGAGGATACGGACGAAGTGGCCTTTGGTTTGCTCAAGAAAATAGATTCCGCCATTGACAGATATGAACTAGACTATGCTTATAGACAGGGCGCACCTAACACAACTAAAAGAGCCTTGGTTGTAGTGTTCACAAAGGCCTCCACCAGGGACAGGATAATGTCTTTAAAAGGGGCATTAAATAAAAACCCGGAGGTGAAACATGTGTACGTCAGTGAGGACGCAAACGCAGTCATCAAGAAGCAGAAGGCAGATGTCTCCTCAGTCGCCCAACTTGCATATGACATGAACTATGAGGTGAAGGCAAAGGGCAGGGGGCTGATTTATAACAATAGATATTATGCCCACCATAATCTAGATCGTCTCCCGGAGGAAATTAAACTTGCCAACTGCAGAACTGTAGTGACCGATGAGTATGTAGGATATCACTCCGAACTCGCCCCTCTGTCTAACTTTTATCCTTGTAAGATTGAATCGAATGGGTACATCTACTCATCCGTTGAGCAGGGGCTCAGCCACAGAAAGGCCTTATATGCTGGTAACAAAGTGAAGGCAAATGAGATCATGGATGCTTTCACCCCCCTAAAGGCTATGAGGCTGGGAAGAGACATTGAGTGTCCCACCTGGCGAAACCACGATGAACAGACCCTGGAGGAGTTAAATGTCCTAAAATTTGAACAAGACGCTACCTTGTTACAAATACTGAGGTCTACTGAGTCTCGTGTATTATTAGAGGTGACTGGATCGACCTTCTGGGGAATAGGTGCATCTATGAAGAGCAAGGCATTGCAAAACGGGACATGGAAAGGTCAAAACAGGGGAGGGTATATACTAATGGAGGCTAGACGCATACTCTGTGGTATACCAAACCCTCATGCCAGACCGAAGCCAGCAGTGATAGGAGGGGATCCGATCCCAATGTACCCACCAGGAGCCAGAGCAGATGGGAATGGCATCCCTCCAGTGGTTCCTCCAGTGCCTACACCAGGAAACCCCCCAGCAGCAGCTGCCGCGGCTACATTAGTGCCTGGGACGCCAGCCACAGTTCCCCCAGTACCAGTACCAGTTGTAGCTGCGACAACGGTAACTGCAGCTACAGTAACTGTCACTACACCGCTAGTTACTCCAGGGCTCCTACGTCAACCACCACCCGCTCACATCCGTATCACCAATGTAAACGACATGTCAACTCCTCCACGCGGGGGAGAAACCTCTGGAGTGTCAGGTCTGATAGCGGCGACAGTCCACCTGCCGAAACCAACCCCACCGCTACCTCCCTACAGAGCTGCTACGTCAAGACCATCACAAGACGCAAGATATGACAATGTACATAGAGGAAGAAGCCAGAGAGAGCAGAGGAGAGGACGATCCGGCAGGGGTGCCAGAGGTAGTGCTAGATATGAGCCAGATCAGCAATATTTAGTAGATGGGGTTGACGTTAGAAGAGGTCAAGACGTGTATGAGCCCACCCACACATACCCTATAGGCAGTCCTGGGGTAGGACTCATTAGGCCAAGCAGACTTAATTTCACCCCCACTGCTAACACAGGACAGGCAAGCTTGCACCTTCAGAGTCTCATGAAAAATCATGTATCTAGTGTCCGCCAGTAGGATAGTTGTATAGTAAAACTACCGTATATATACATATACTATCTATTTTCTGATCCCTACTCTTATGTAATGCTAATCAATGTTAGGGCACTCAGTATGTATAATGTATACGGCGTATTTCTGTCCCTCCGCGAGTAGAATTTATTTATAATGTACTTCTTACATAATTAGTTAACTGCCTAGACGTACTCAACTGGGAGGGCAGTTATAGAGGCGCTGCTCCACTGACCGAGTGACCTAGTGAGGAGTGTTGTAGTTTTCCTCTCCTTGTATTCCGATTGAATCGAAACAGGTTAGCTGTAGTGATACGAGGTATTAGCCTTATAAATCTATATGTTTCTGACGTGAAACCACTCTATATTTAATTAAATGTTTCATGTATGTCTTTATATCTGGTTTTGCAACCTTAATGATATTACACTGAACGACCCTGGAGCTCACCGGCTTCCAGATCCCATAGCAGATGGATATTGTGACTAGATTCGATCACCTTCTCATACTTGTTATCATCTCATGCCTTTTCATATTACATAACACTGAGACCTTGGGTTCACAAAATGGTCAGATTACATAATATTGCTGATCGTAAGGGTCTCCTCATTACGTGTATTAATGCTAGGTCTGCGTATCCTAAGAGGGTTAATATTAAGAATTACATTTCCTATACTGACATAACAGGTGTAGTTGAGTCGTGGCTCACTCCTACTATCTCTGATGCAATGATGCACCTACCGGGATATCAGTTTTTTAGACTGGACAGGTATCCTAACAGGAATAAAAAAGCTGGGGGGTTAATGCTATACCTCCGGGATACGTACACTGCAACTATTGATACTAATGCTTCAATCATTGACAGGGAATACGAGGTTCTCTGTGTTGACGTAGAGATTGGTATCATAAAATATAAAATATATGTCTGTTACAGGCCACCTGATCACGATGTTAGTAAGAGAGCTATTTATGACAAATTACTGGAATTAAAAACACCTGTCACCAAGAATCGTAAAATTATTATGCTAGGGGATTTCAATGTAGACCTATTCACACGCAAGGATATCAATGAATCAAATGTTGAAGGTTTCTGCACAGATGGAGACATGTTCCAATTAATAGATGAGGTCACTAGACCTATTTCTGGCACACTAATTGACCATATTTATATTAATGAGCGTATTCATAATGTATGTGAATTTGGTACTATCGACTATCACATTGCTGACCATAAACCTGTATTTATCTCTATTAAATGTGAGAGAAATAAGATTAAAAAAAAGGTGGTTAATGCCAGGTCATACAAGCATTATGACATGCAACATTTTAAAACCCTTCTACTTGCACAAAAATGGGACGATATATTGAACTGTGATAATCCTGAAACTCTCTGGAATAATATTTTAAATGTATTTAAATCATGTCTGGACATTTTATGCCCTATACGTAGATTAGTACTGCCCGTATACACTCCGGAGTGGCTTACCCCTGTTATCATTAAGGCAATGCAGGAAAGGGACTCTCTTTATGTCGTAGCACAAAGAACTATGTTAGAAGACGACTGGAATATAGCTAATTTTTACAGAAATAGAGTGGAGTCAATGATACATTATAGTCGTAAGGAGAAATTAGATGAGCTTTTAATCCAAAGGAAAAATAACCCTACCCTATTCTGGGCCGGAGTCAGAAAAATATTACCTAATAAAACTGGTTCTACCTTTATTAAATTAAGACATGCCCTTACAAAAGACATGATCCCTCCAAGCAAGTGTTCGCAATATATTAACGACTACTTTTCTACCATTGGCTCCAAGCTAGCGGAGGTGCTGCCACCTATTGACCCTAATGTTAACTATGCAGCTCCGGCTACAGCTCCAGTTGTGAAAACTGATTTAACGTATGCACTCAGTTATCTGGACACTATTAAGGTCATAAAAAGTATTAATGTCACAAAATCATCTAGTATTAAACATGTTAAAGCATATGTTCTAAAGGATGCTTTCTTTATTATGCCTGAAGCTCTGTTGTGCCTTTTTAATTTATGTTTACATAGGAATTATTTCCCTGACTGTTGGAAATCTGCTACCGTGGTTCCATTACCCAAGAAAGCTAACTCTGTTGATGTTAGTGATCTAAGACCAATCAGCCTCCTTCCCCTACCCGGAAAACTTTTTGAAAGAATCATTTGCAAACGACTTCAAAAATATATGGGCGAGCACAACCTCCTGACGCCTGCTCAGCACGGTTACAGGCCTGGTCACTCAACCATCTCTGCTACTACTACACATATTAATAATATATTAGACAATGTTTTAAACAATAAGCCTACATATTCCCTTTACCTCGATTACAAAAAGGCTTTTGATACGATATCACATGTTATTATGCTAAAAAAGTTGGCTGGTTTTGGTCTTAGTGAAAATACTTGCTCGTGGTTCAAAAGCTATCTGACTAACAGAAAGCAACGGACAGTGGCTAATAATGTCTTATCTAATGAAAATCCAATAGTATATGGTGTTCCACAGGGTTCTGTGCTAGGTCCTGTTCTTTTCTCTATTTACATTAATTCGCTGCCTTTATTACATGATTATAATATTGTATTATATGCTGATGATGCAGTTGTATCTGTTACCTGTCCTGTTCAGATGCAAACTAGTGTAGGGGTTTCATATGCGTACAACACGAACACAGGTTCCAAATTCGGTTTGAATGCAACAGGCCTTTATTCGATCACAGCCTCAAAACTACACGAAGGTTTCTCACTCGGTTCACTTGGTCTTTCAACCATTCGAAGACACACAGGATTCTATCGATAGTTCGAAGCATTAGCGATACCGGACAGTTAAGCTCTGTGCCAGCATGGCTGGTGCAGAGTCCATAACGTGGGAGGGGTGTAGGTGCCCCTGTCAAAGCGAAGGTACGAAAGGTGCGGGTCAGAGCTCGTCCTAGGACTAACTGGTGAGGTAGCCAACCTCGGCCTCTTATATACCCTGAGCGCGGACCAAGCAGTGTCGACGTGGCACTCCTCCGTAGCGCCGTCTGGAGTGCCCTGCCTGGCTCCGCTACCGGATAACCGAAAGGACATGGCTCAGGTGTTGCCACCTAGTGTCCGTTGGAGGCACTTACCGCTCTGACTCCACGGACCTTATATGTACACGTATTATTCGTGCCCCTACATCACCCCCACCAGATTATAACTAGGGTCGAAATACATCTGATATAATATAATATACTCGAATATGGGAGAATAATATCAGTGTACATGATGACAATACCGGGGTACATTTGAAGGTACGATATACGTTTTTACACTTACATGTAGAGAGTACAAATATAGATTTTAGATTTTACCTGTTACACAAACAACACTTACATCTCTATGTACAAAACAGGGATCTTATAGATCCAACACTATAACGACAGGATAGATACGTGAGTATCCATCTTTAATAAAGATATGAATATATACGAATATATGTTCTATACTACTTCTAACTATAGTGATCACAGTTTTGTATGGTTTTCGTTGAGATATAATAATGGTTACTACATTAATCATTTTAAGGTAAGTTGAGATTGCACAATATGTGACTTTTTTAGGACGGAATGACACAGAAGTAATGGCTCGAAAATATTTAAATGGGCGAACCGTCCCTGGAGAGGTAATTACGTGAACTATTGGAATTATGTAAAAATACTTGGAACCAACATAGTTGTGACATTAACTCTTATAACCAAGGAATGTAGTAATATTAGCCTCCATGTGAGGCAACCGATATATACCTTTATATCTTTAACAATAGATATACTTTCGAAATCCGAATACCAGTTGTTATGTCCAAAAAGAAAATTTTTGGAGATAAAGGTAGGTATCGAACATTATGTACAGTTTTGGTTCGAATCATAGTATGTAGTATCAGTTATACTACCTAAAGTATGAACACCCTTTGTTTTTTTTTTGTTTTTTTTAGACAACGAAGACATTTCTTGACAATTATGCATTTTCCACCCGGCTTATGTTTACCTTCGAATCATGACCTTAATCATGGATGTTTTATAATAACAACACAATTATTACAGTATCATCGAAGCATCATATGCACAAGTCATCAATCACACAATCGAACAGCCGAATGAACTTAACGTTCAGGGCCTTCAGAGTTTTGGCCTGATCGTCAAGAGTATCTTCTGCAGCTTTCTGCAGACAACGAGCTGTTGAGAGTTCTTTCTTCGATTGTGCCAGCTGCTTGGTGAGTTCGATCACCTTATCTGGCTCCGATTGTTCGTCAATACGTTGCTGCTCGAAGATCTTCCTCAGCCTCTCGACCTCCTTGCCCTGCATGGTGATGGCATAGTCGGTTGATGCTCTCGCCACACCGGCTGCATATCGTTGCATGCCAGCCAGGTGTTCCTGCAACCATCGTTCGTATAGTTCTTTATGCACCACCGCATCCGGAGCCTTTGGAGGCTCGAAGTAGTCCTTCGGAATCTGTATCTGGGGCCGAATGTTTTCACCACTGATCATCAGATCATACCACCGGTTTGGATCCACTGCTGGTTCCTCACGAACTCTGGGCTTATAGGGCACAGTAGCAGTAGTAGTAGTGGTGGTGAGTAGGGTGGCTGCAACAGTTGCTGCCTTCCCTCCTCCAGCAGTTGTCGTTGGTGTGGTGGTGACTGGGTTCGAAGTGGTCACTGGAACCGGGTCCACCACAGGCTCAGCTTTTATGGATGTCGAATCCGCACTAGTAGCAGGGGTTTTACGCCCCACTGACTTTGTAGAACTGTCAGCCCTTGGTTTCACCTTGTCTTCTGCCCGAGGAGTGAGGTTGGTGGTCGTCACCACCAAGTCCTTTTTCCCAGGCAGCACAAAGTGATCCGAATCCGCCATCTCCACGTCCCGTGAGTCCGGTTGGCGGATGGCATCCATCACAGAGATGCCCGTAGGGAGATTCTTGTACGGATCCTTCTCAGTTTGTACCTCCGGACCAGGGAAGTCCATTGAAGGGTACTCGGCCTTACTGGCCAAGTTACCAGGAGTCAGAGGACGAAGGGTTTGCAGCTGGGAGCGACCCTTGGGGGCTGAGAAGTCCGGACCATAGTCAGGACGCAAGTCCTTCAGTGGAGACCGGTGCTCGATCGTTGTCGCGCGCCCTCGTGCTGCAGTTGGAGCTCTTGGAGCTGGAACCTCCGACTTGACCTTTTTGCAGTCAGGTTCGGAAGTCGCTGGACTCCTGTTCTCACTTCGTTTCCCTGGAAGGGGGTTGGCCGCTCTCCAGTCGTACAATTGCTGGTACAAGGTGTCGTTCAGGTCCAGTCGACCACGTCGATCAGTACGCTGGAAGACAGCTGACTGTTTCGAATTCCGGGTTAATTGGACCTTTCCGAATTGGAAGGTCTCAATCGTAATGGTTTCGAATTTGACTTTGTCCAGGCCTGCCACCAGGGATGCATGGAGATATCCAACGTTCTTTCTGGCCAACATCATGGCTTGGCCATGACATTGTATCAGGTGCTCGATCATTCGGCCTCTTCTAGGGGTCCACATTCCCGAACACTTTTTGTTTGATTTGCCGATATCAGCGCAGACATACATCGCATGGTGGTGCATGTGCTTCTCCACGAGATGTCGCATGAATCGAAGACGAGTAGGCATGGGGCGGTTCTCGTGTGCGAAGTAGACGCGGCAGGAATCGAATGGGCAGTCCTCCCTTACCCCTTCTTTGTACCGGGCCATCGCCCAACGTATTTTGGGACGGCCCTCATGGTTGTAGTAAGTCTCAGGGAACTGTTTTCGATCCAGCAGCCGACCGAACCAGTTTTCTGTCCATGACCAGGAACTGGGTGAGCCCATATTGGATCTCATCCATTCTTCGTCATCAGACAATCCTTCATGGTCCGGTTCTTTGGGACACGAATACATATCCCTCGATCGTTTGCAGTGTTCCATGCACTCGGGCCTAAATTTCTTGAAGCCCCCACTGGCATTGCGCCAAATCATGTCCTCCACCCGAGAACTTGGGACGTCTGCCGAGGCACCTGCCCCTGCAGCTGGAGCTGGAGGGGGCGACGAAACCACTGGTGGTGTGTTCGATTGCCCTGACTCGGAGGACGTAGACGGAGATGCAGGTACCTTGACCTGCACTGGAGTTTTAGTCGGAGTTGCTGGAGGGGTCGAATGCGTCCGGGTGGGTGCCCTAGGAGGCGTCGAAGGTGTAGAGGCCGTACTGGATACTACGTCCACCAACCTCACGATTGGGGACATATTAATCGCAGTAGTTTGGGGAGGCGAAGGATGGGGTACACATGGCTGTCGTGCCTCATTCTTCTTTGCCTTCCGTTTCTGGCTCTTTGGAAGTTCGAAGGGGACCTCCTCCAGATCCGAAGCGTCGGATACGGACCGTCCTTTTTGTTGCGGATTGGGGTTCTTACGGGACTGGGCTCGAGTCATTGGCGTTCTGGGGGCAGTTTGCATAGCCTCCAGAGTTAGCCGTAACTGTTCATTGGCTGCCCTGAGTTCATCGGATTCTCTAACCACCTGAGCATAACGGGTTTCTTGCTCAACTGATCCTGAGGTATCCGAATGGATCTCCCGCGGAGCCAACTCCACGCTAGCTGAATCTTCTTCGAATGGGACTGGTAAAGGTCCCGGAGCTTTCGGAAGGGATTCGGATGGGGACTCAGTAGTCCCGGTGGTCGTAGTTGGTTCTTCGAATGACGTTGAAGCCGACTGGGAAGTACTCGAAGAGCATTCGGACTGGACTGGGGCAGGTTCGGACACCTCGGACTTAGGCGGAGTATTGGGAGGAGTACTGCCATTAGAAGTTTTACGACTACCTTTGGTCTTGGAGAATTTCTTCTTCTTCCCCTTCGTACTGGTCGTGCTCCCATCACTTGAGGGCACTGCTTCCTCCCTAGCTTTGGCTTGTTGGAGATTCCGAAAGTTCGTACCACACTCTAACAGAATGTCACTGAAGACTCCGTTCTTAAAAGCTCCTCGAATCGCCCCTTCGTAACTGTCTAACCAGGTGGGATTGTAACGATAGAAGCCCTCCTCTCCCAGCCTGTCCAACATCATCGACATTAGTGTGGGATGTAGTTTCAGCGAGGAATCGAATGGCGAATCGCACGACAGCACTTCCATTAGTTGTTGCTGGGCCAGCGATGTTCGCACAACGTCTTCCATCTCTTCGTCAGACACTGCGTGGATAGGCAATTTCTGGCTTACCTCTTCCAACTCTGGCATCTCGTCCTCCTCCTCATCACCTGCTGCGTTCAGCCGGGTTGACGTCGAATTGTCTATGTCTTTCGAAGCAACACGTTTCGGGACATTGCGCCACGGCAACGGCCCTAGGTTGACTGTAGCCGGGGGTGGCATGGTCATGCTGTCCCGATCAGTCGTTGAATAGGAGCCGATCCCCGCTACACGAACGGTAACCGCACTCCCGGTGGATTCAGAGGCGGATTCATAATCCGACTCACGAGCGTTGTCGAATTGGCCATCGTCCATCCCGAACAGATCTATCTCGTCGGACTGGAGGCCCTCACCGGGGGTGTACTGCTCCTCCATTGCAGTCGAATGTTTTCAGCGAAAACGAAGTTTAATGATCGAAGATTTGCGGAGTACGAAGCTCCGCGTGTCCTAATGACACTAGGAGTGGGAACTAACCAGGTTGGCGCGTCTTATGATGTGGTTTTGGAGACTTTTGGTCGACTACAAGTCCCTTCTTCCTCCTCCTTTGCCCTGCAGCGTCCGTGCGTCTTCTTGGCACTGATCCAATATGGCGACCGCCCTTCTTGTCTCGTGATGCCACGCCCGCCGCGGGAGCGAAGGTCAACCAATCAGCGTTCACGCTTCACCGGATAGCCCTTTTCCGACGGATAACCCGGCGGGAGACGCTCGCGTTTCCCGCCACTAATCGAACGGGTAGCTCACCGGAGTGTAATCCTTATTGAGTCAGTTCCACAGAACCAGGGGTACCACTAATCATGAATTCTTCAGGAGTGTAGGCAAATGTCATTACGGGTAACATAAGAATACCCGCCGGATAAATCCGTCTGCCACCCTCGGGGACGTTCATGATCAACACCCGCCCTAGTTCCGCTCGCTCGACAGCAATTAGGTCTGTACTACCATCATGGAATCGAAACTTCTTGTTGTGTATACAAATTAGGTCACAGCAGTCTCCGGATTATGCCGTGGACTGCGTCTTAACCCCACCTTGGGTTCTTTAGACCTGGTCGTCCGGGAAGATTCGACAGGATGTCCAGTAGTCAATTGGACAGCCCTCCTCCCCTTCAGACCTTCATTTGCCGAGACTTTTTTTCCGCACTTTTTATCCTTCTTGCTAGAAGCTCAAATTGGTAAATTTTTTTTAGGCCTACCCCGGCCCCGCTTTAATTTACCAATACCAGGAGGCATAGGTTTTTTCTCATCTGAGGGTATCACTAGTTTCCTAGGTCTACCAGGACCACGTCGTTCCGGGGTGGTCGCTCTCCACTCAGTGTTATCTGACTTCGAATGCTCCCCTGGCTTCGAATGCGATGAAGCATCACCCTGCCACCGGCGTAGGCGAGCTACATTGGATTTATACAGGCGTCCCAACAAGGATTTGATCACCACCGTGGATTCAGAAACAATCCGAACCACAGTAAAGGGACCATCCCAGTTGGGTGACAACTTTAGCTGTTGTAGGGGGTCGTGTAGCCTAACTACTTCATCCCCCACTCGAAAGGACCTAAGTTTCAAACCTACGTCATAGCCCACTTTTTGCCATGAAGCAGATTTGCTTAGTTCACATCGAACCATCTCGTATGCGGACTTGAATTGATCCCTCAATGCCTCCACGAACATCACCTGACAGGGTGTTCCAGCGTTTATCCCAGCTACGCCAAACACCAAGTCAGCAGGCATAATCAAATCCTCTCCGAATACCAACAAATTGGGGGAACAACCGGTGGAAGCATGCACCGTACTATTATAAGCATGTACCACAAACTCGCATTGCTCGTCCCAATCATCCATCTGACTGTTGACCAGAGGCTTCAGGACTTGTATCAAGGTTCTGTTGAACCTTTCTACTTGACCATCAGACTGAGGCCGGTACGGATTCGTTCTTGTTTTGCATATAGCAAGGCTATGGCACATTGCTGCCCATAACTCAGATTCGAATTCTCTGCCTTGATCACTATGCAACATCAAGGGTACGCCTAGATGAAGCACCCAACCCTTTACGAATGCACGAGCACATGTATGAGCCTTGTGATCTTTCAGAGGAAACACTCTAGTATACTTCGAATAGTAGTCGGAGATCACCATCATGCACGTGTTTCCATCAGGAGTGGTTTTTAGGCCACTAATGATATCAACCGCTATGCGTGCAAATCTAACTCCCCAGAGCTCTTGAGTTAGTGGCAACTTCCCCAGGCCTTCACCTGGTTTGCTCAGACAACAATCTGGACAAGTAGAGATCCACCTAAGCAGATCTTTACTCATGCCAGGCCAGTAATACCTTCTGGAGAGTCGCGCAAGGGAGCGCTTCTTTCCAAAATGTCCACTGGTCTGATGTCCATGTACGAAATACATGATATCCCTTCGCATAGCTGTGGGTATCACGATTTGTCGAATTTTGGCCTTGTACGGTGTTATCTTCCACCTACATAAGATACCGTCAACAACAGTTAGCTCAGACCATTGAGCAAGTAGCTGTCTCATTTCCCGGTTCTCAATCGAAATGGTTGGTCTTTGTGGTTGGGCACCACTGGAGACCTGTTCTATTAGTCTCGAAATGACAGCATCACCCTTCTGGAATTGCCTGATGGTTTCGGTGGACCATTCCATTGCTTTAGAATGTCCTACGTCATACGGCATTCGAACTCCAGCTATTACAGCATTATGGGCTCCACAATCATTGCAATCCATTCTAGAACATTTCCGTATGGGTCTTCTCGAAAGGGCGTCAGCATTGATATGCTTGCTCCCTGCTCTGTGTTGGATTTGGCTATTTTCCAACCCGAACTCGGACAAGTGGGTCAGCCATCGACCGATCATTCCTTCTGCTTCCTTAAAGTTCAACAGCCACCTTAAGGACGAGTGATCTGTCCGTAAAGTAAAGTCACCTCCCCAAAGGAAGTGCTTAAACTTCTTCGTATACACCACTACCGCCAACAATTCGCGCTTAGTGGTACAGTAATTCCTCTGGGCCTTATTGAGGGTATTACTAGCGAAAGCCAGTGGCACTTCTATCCCCTCTTGCATCTGGGATAGAGCAGCACCTATACTGTCATTACTGGCGTCTGTGTCCAGTATGAAATGTCCATCAGCTGTTGGATATTTCAAAACTGGGGTGGTTCGAAATAGGTTCTTCACGGCTTCGAATGCTAGATCTTGTTCCGGACCCCATGGAAAAGGCTCCTTCCTTCTACCCGGAGTCCAGTGAGCTAGAGCCTGCATAGGCTGAGCTATTCTGGCATACCCCGGTAGGAAGTCTCTGTAGTAGCTACAGAAGCCCAGAAAGGACCGTATGTCTTTAGGTCCCTCTGGCTTTTCCCATTCCGATACAACATCTAGTTTCTCAGGATCCGCCTTAACCCCCTCAGTGGATATTATCCGACCGAGATAGTTAATAGAAGTCCTAAACAGGTGACACTTCCTTGGTTTCAATTTCAAACCATGGGTTATCAACCTCTCGAAAATTTTGACTAAAGTAGCCAGGCACGATTCGAAGGTCTTCCCGAAGGCAATTACGTCGTCCAGGTACACCAAACACTCCTTCCATAACAGGTCACTCAACAGAGATTCCATCATGGCTTCGAATGTTGCAGGGGCGTTACACAATCCGAACGGCATCACATTGTACTGGAAAAGACCGACATGGCTCGAAAATGCTGTTTTTTCCTGATCCTCTTCCTTCATTCCAACTTGCCAGTATCCGGATTGCAAATCCAGCGTACAGAACCATTGGTTTCCGCCCAGGGAATCAATAGTCTCGTCTATACGGGGGAGAGGATAGGAGTTTTTCTTAGTACAACCATTCAATTTTCGATAATCTATGCAGAAGCGAATTGTGCCGTCTTTCTTAGTCACCATCTGAACAGGACTGGACCAGGGGCTAGTGCTGGGAACAATCACCCCTAACCTCAGCTGATCAGCAATTTCCCTCTCGGCCATCAATTTCTTCTTCAAAGGTAGGCGTCTATAAGGGATTTTGAAAGGTACAGCGTCCTCTGTAGTGATGGAATGTAGCACCTTGTCAGTTCGCCCCAAACCAGTGGGCTCCCCGAAGGCTGCATCATATTCCACCAATACCCGTCTCAACTGATCTTTCTGGTCCCCCGTCACCAGGCTCGAATCGTCCACCAACTTTTGGAGTTCCGGACGTAAATCGGACATCCCCTCAAGGTTCGGTTGGGTATCTTCTGAGAGTATACTGGTGCTTGCCTGTGCAACGATCACCTGCCCCACGGGAGTACCTTTCATCAGATAACGGACTTCACCACCAGGATTCGAAATAGGAATTAGATTCCTACTGCCACTGCCTACGAAAGTATCTGCACTCTCGAGTCCAATTGATGCAAGTCTCACCACATCGGGTTCAACCACCGCCATCTGGTCTCGGAAGATACTGTCACTCGAAAACAGGACATCACATGTCTGTCCTGGGGGTATCTTAACCGTCTGTACCACCGAGGCTACAGAAGATACCTTTCTCAACACGCATTGTACGGCCACCCTATATGGATGTTCTATCTTTAACATCCCCCTACAAGGTTCCAACATTGCACCGTACAACGCAGCAAAATCTAATCCGATGATGCCATCATCACTCAGATCAGCAATAGTAGGGGACAGGAGGTAATCCTGCCCACCTATATTGATTTCGAAAAATGCTTTACCAAACGTCTGCATGCAGCTACCGTCGGCCGAATGAGCTGTTACCCTCGTTGTGAAGTTATCTGGCTCATCGACTACAAGGTCATAGAACCTCTTCGAGATCATGGAGTGACTAGCTCCAGTATCCACTAGAAATTCTGCAGACCTTCCCCTCACTGCTACAGTCAAATACCACCTCTTCCCATCCAATGGTGATGGGTTGACGGTGAAACGTTCGAAATCCTTAGTGACACCAAGATCTACTCCCCGTCGTTTCAAGTGCTTCAAACAGGGGTGATCCGGGGACAATCGGGCACTGCTGACTACTTCCAGCTCCTGTATCCAATTCGCCGCTTCCCCAGTACTTCCTCCTCGGACGTCTACTATTCTGGGTTCATTGGACATACTTAGAAGGGACTGATCAGGCCCCTCCTCTAAGTTTCCAATCTCTACTGCACCTCGGACTTCATCGCTTGCACCGCTGGCGATATGTTGGCTTTCTTTCTCCTTAGGGGTTACTACCTTGCCATCCAGAGCAACCCCGTCTAGTTTTCCGTTTTCTTCTCTTCAGGCTTGGGTACCGGCTTTTCAGCTGGGCATTCTGCAGCAAAGTGTCCCAGGACCTGACACCTGTAACACTTCCTAGTGGTCTTGTCCACTCTCGGCTTCGAATTCCTCCCTGTTGATTGCTGGTTTCCAGACATCAAGTCAGTCAACCTTAACAGAAGTTCTTCCATAGAACTGGGAGTTGAGGAAGTAGTCGAAGGTGCGCTTGTAACTCCTGGGGTCACAGGTGGTGTTTTCCTGTCGGCCTTCGGATAGCGCTTCGAATTCGAATTGGAATAAGATTTGCCGCTGTTCTTTTGAGCAACTGCGCCAATCTCCTCCTCCCTTCCAGAATCACCTTCCTCTGTATCAGAGGCTGGTGGGTCTTGCACCACACTGGAAGTTCTCGAAAGTACTCTCGAAGATAGCAGATGCCGTTTCCTGTCATAGTCTTCTATGGCCATGAACAAATCAGTGAGAGAAGTTCCAGCTTTCCAACTATCACATGCAGCGGTCCGTTCATCAGAATCCCTTAATCCCTCAATGAATTGCGAGAACAAATCATCTAGGAACTGTGGGTTATCTAACTGCCATCTTGGTCTAGCTCTTTGCAAGAGAGATTGCAATTCTAGACCGAACACACGGTGCGACTCGTTTGGCTTTTGAGTCCGTTTCCGGAACAATCGAAGCGGGTCTTCATTACCCACATTACCTATCAGATAACTGGCGCATTCCACCAATTGGGTAAACGATCCGGCACCATGCATCGTTCTCCATCTCGAAACCGCTAGCTTGCCTGGGCCATTTCTCAATGCCCGTAAAAGTTCGTCCAACGATTCCTCTTCTGACCATCGATTATACCTCATATCGTCCATGAAGTCTGCGAACCAGTCCTGCCATGGCTGTCTTCCTGTGAACGGACTCGGAGTGCTGGCAGTGCGTCTAGCAGCGTTGTGGTTGTCCCTGTGCAACAGAAACGACTGCTCGATGCTCCAGTCGACGATATCGGCATTATCAGCTTGTCTGCTAACACAGTCCACTCCCATCTCAGCAATGCAGGGGTTCGTGTCGTAAATCAATTTCATCCCAGGGGACATCGATTCGCGGCGAGATACTCGTCTACCAGCATGTGTAGGAGATCTCCCTGGCCCCCTTGAGGGACCACTCGAACGTTCATTCGGATCAGATCTCGAAGATCTCTCATTCGAACTCGTACGGCTCGGTCTCTCTCGAGAGCTGGAACGACTGGGAGAGTTCGAATGGTCGTCATCATACGACGTTGGGCGTTGGTCACGCCGCGAAGATCTTCCATCCGGATCCCCTGTATCAATGGTCACTCGTTTTGGTCTCCCTCCGGTTGAGGTAGAGGCACTACCCCCACCAGTTGATGAGTTGTATATGCCACCACTGACATGATCGAACCCTGAACGGCTACCTCGAGTTGCCTCTTCATCTCGTTTCTTCTGTAAATCTTCCACCTCCCTGATCAGACGATCCTTTTCGTCCATCATCGCCTTGGTAGCTTCTCGGATCGTATCATGGAGCTCGTCCGAATCATGTATGGTCTTATCCTGACGTTGTTCTAGAGATTCAGTACGTCGCCGCAAGACATTCTGTTGATGAGCGAACTGGTTTTCCATATGTTCCAGTTCTGCCTTCGTTGTGTCTAAACGGTTCTGTTTCTCCATCGTTGCCCCTTCTAGATCTTCATTCTTGTTCCGAAGCTGTACCAACCGATGACTCAAAGCTTCAAACTCTTCATTCATCCTGTCCATCTCTGCGATCCTTGCTCCTTCGAACCGATTCTTCTCCTCTTCGAAATGACGACGTGTCACTTCCTGTCGCTGGTGTCGTTCAGCATGCAGTATGCTCATGCCTTGTGTTGGCATAGGAGCAATGTGTCTCTTCGAACCACCAGTTTCAAACAAAGAATCATCTAGGTTTGACCCCAGATCTTTTCGAATAGAATCAGGATTGCCTCTCCTTGGTTCTGGTGTAGAACTCGAACGGTTTGGCCCATAATGTTTCTCAAGGGCTGCTACCACCTCCGGATCTGGACTCGAAATAGGATGAAGGGACGCTCCACCCTTTGCCTGTTCAGCCATGTTAACCCACTGACTGTGCTATTCTGTGTTTCACCCGAACTGGTCACGGCACCAATGTAGGGGTTTCATATGCGTACAACACGAACACAGGTTCCAAATTCGGTTTGAATGCAACAGGCCTTTATTCGATCACAGCCTCAAAAGTACACGAAGGTTTCTCACTCGGTTCACTTGGTCTTTCAACCATTCGAAGACACACAGGATTCTATCGATAGTTCGAAGCATTAGCGATACCAGACAGTTAAGCTCTGTGCCAGCATGGCTGGTGCAGAGTCCATAACGTGGGAGGGGTGTAGGTGCCCCTGTCAAAGCGAAGGTACGAAAGGTGCGGGTCAGAGCTCGTCCTAGGACTAACTGGTGAGGTAGCCAACCTCGGCCTCTTATATACCCTGAGCGCGGACCAAGCAGTGTCGACGTGGCACTCCTCCGTAGCGCCGTCTGGAGTGCCCTGCCTGGCTCCGCTACCGGATAACCGAAAGGACATGGCTCAGGTGTTGCCACCTAGTGTCCGTTGGAGGCACTTACCGCTCTGACTCCACGGACCTTATATGTACACGTATTATTCGTGCCCCTACACTAGCCTAGATAAAATTGCATCATGGTGCAAAGATAACAGCCTAACTGTTAATGAGAAGAAAACAAAATGGATGTTATACAACAATTTACGTAATGAAAATCCTGTTTTTACAATGAATAATGTGATATTAGATAGATGTGATACCTTTCAATACCTTGGAATCACCCTTGACCCAGGTTTAACCTTTGTGAGTCACAGAAAGCAAGCGGTGTCTAATATTAGACACAAGGTTAACGAGCTTGGGAAGGTTAGAACCCATGTGGATAATGATACAGCATTAGCAATATATAAGGCAATGGTTGTTCCATCATTTGATTATGGTGATTTCATATGGGATAGAGGGAGAGCGGGGGAAAATAGGGAATTACAATTGTTACAGAACAAAGGTTTACGTACAGTGTATAAAGTTAAATTAGAAGAAAATCCTCTGTTCACCACGGATGAATTACATGTAAAAGGTACCTGTATGTATCTAAATCACAGGAGAGATATCCATCTATTACTATACGCCTACCATCTATCAAAACAGGAGGAATTGATAGATAATAGAGACATACCTACACGCAGACATTTGGGAAAAAGGCTTAAGGTTATACGAAGCCTTAAGCCTATTATAGTAAAGAGCGCTCTCTATAGAGCCATTGAACGCTGGAATGGCCTTAAGCCACATTACACACTGATGGAGACCCTTTGGGAGTTCAAGAAGGCCATCAGGCGAGACTATCCCAACTGTTTTATGGCAATTTAATGTCACCGACATACTGTTCTCATCCTCATCTCATCTCATCATCATACTGATTCCTGATGTAATAATAGTAATTATGTTACTAAGCTGTTATAACTATAATTGTGAGATATAACACGAGTTTCTCCATAGCTGATTATACTACATTCAAAGACCGTCACTACAACTTCTGTACATTAGTTAGGGGTCCTGGCGGCAGACAGGCAATGCGCCTAGCCTAGGTTTGGTCGGTTAATTATTAATTGACCATTAGATCCAATAAAACTTTAAAAAAAAAACATGGAATTTTGTCAAGGCCACTAACAATGAGTCAAAGTTAGTTTTACCCTGGTGAGGATAAAGGTCATATAATCAGGGAAAATGGCCTAGAAATTGAAAGTGCCTTCATAAATCACTTACCGCCAGAAGCTCTTCTTAGCCTCCGTTGGAGCCCAACCATACTTCTTCAGACAGTCATGAGGTTCGGTAAACATAGCCTGGATCAGATCAAATGTCCTGTCCATCTTAGTTGTCTGTTCAGGAGTCAGGCCACAGGAGAGAAGGTCTCGTGGGAAGCTGTCTTGTATCTGGGTGTGCAGGGTGGGCAGTTCCTCTGTCAGCTCGTTCTTCACACACGGCTCCATGTCTGTCTGCAATAGGAGGCAGCATCTGATGATGGCCACAACCGTTTCTGGGAACTGCTCCCGTTCATACTGGGTAAAGAAAGCAATGGTCAGCCGTAATACATTCCACATGCTGGGGTCTGAACACAAGTAGAGAAATAGTCCTTTCTTGTTCTGAGGATTGGATTTTATGTAATCAATGACTCCCCGCATGGCATAGTACTCGAATAGCATTTCATGTGGGAAGCCGTACCTGTGTTTCTCTTTGTAGTCTTGGTCCCGGAAGGTGGATTTTGTCAGCAGGCTGAGATATGCGCATCCCCTACCTACTTCACCTTCTGTGATCTGTCTTTCATTGGCGAGAAGACATCTCAGGCAGGCTTTGTAGAAGGTAGAAGATCCTGCACCTTCTCCTCTGCAGTCTTCATCTCTTATCGCCATTAGCTGATCTAAGCTCCTAAACAGCTTTATGGTGGTTAGAGTCTTAACATCTTCCAGGGTGAGGAAGCCACTAGCAGCCAGCTCACTCAGGATGTGAGCCTGCAGGGGGTTGGTCAGCACCCAACTCAGTTCATCTTGATGTGTGTGAGCGTAGTCTAACACAGGGTGCTCAGTGATCTGGTACATCACCTCAAAATACTTGCCCATGTAGATCACACCCTGCTCTAGGGTGAAACCTCTCATGCAAAGTTCACGGTCAAAGTCTTGCCGTGGGATAGACAGCAGTCCATCTCGTGCTGTAATTAGAACCTTAGGCTTGGCTAACATTTCCTGAGAAGTTTTAGTATATTCACGCAGACTTTGTTTAGATGACTCATCCCGGAGTTTGTCGATACCATCTCCAATTACTAATACTCCTTCCCCATCCTTGGTAATTTCAGCCATCATTCGCTGCTGTAGATCTGGGTCACACTTGAGGCTGTCCTGTATGGCAGCAGTGAAGGTTCCCCTGATGCTGCCAAGTGGAATATAGACCACCAGCTTCCAGAGATGACCCTGGCATGGAACCTCCACCCCTCTCTCCTCACATGTAGTGACATTCTCACTCCAGTCATAGGTATAGTCCCCGACAAAGGCTGACTTGCCAGCCCCAGCTGGACCCTCCAGGCTCAGAGTGTTTGGTGGATGTCTCTGGAATAGTTTCTGGAACATCTCCATCTTTCCAATAGGCTTATACATGCTGCAAGTAGAACAAAATGAAATATTGGAAGTTGGATGATAGATGGGTCTTGTGTACCAGGGCCCTTTGAAGCAAGATGCTCTGAACCTGACCTTTTTCAATAAGGCTTATTTAGAAAAATATTTAAAAAGTGAACTGAGGCCACTCTCATGATATTCCCAGTGACACAAAATCTGTATGCACATACTTCAATTTTTACGTATCATATGAAATTGAAAATAATCAAAAATTGTATATATTGTAGCGTCCGCTGACGAATGGAAGAAAGACATGTGTACAGTATGTGCAGAACAATTAAATACCTTTGGCCTTGGTTGCATTCAGCCTTAGTGCCCACCCACACGTGTGTCAGGTCGATAGGGAGGGTGTCCTTGTGCCCAAATATGGAGCTCTTCATGAGGGTCCTGTTATACGACCCACAGTGCTGCAGCAGGCCTGGTGGTGGAGTAAAATATTTTAGTTGTATATATTATTGCGATGTGTGAATATGCTCTTTAATCTCAGATTTATTGGAAATAACTATATCACTTGTGTGATCATATAATGGTAAAGATTTAACTTGATTGAATGCAAGGTTAGTGAGGAAACACAGATTTAACCTCAGATGAAATCATAGTTTCTAACTCTCTCTATATATCATTTACTCCCTATACTTCAAGTTGTAAATACTGCCATTTATATAGCATATTTGGAGGAAATATAGATCTTATTTTGTCATCTACCCTCCTGCTATGGTTAAAGGAACTATAGTCATACTATACCTTTGCATCAAAAAACTCTTCAGGTTGCTTTTGGTTGCTAATCCTAAATGAAACCCTGTGTATTGAGTTTGTTTTATTTTCTCACTTCAAAATGATTTCCTGATGTAGTATATGAGTAAATAGATAGATTGCATCTTGCCATGACTTGGTGAAAGCACATACCTGGCAGGAGGTCGTTGGAGATCTTCAGTTTCTCCTTACTCTGAACACACCTGTAGAAGTGTGGCTTTTGTTGTTTGCCTGTCCTTGTTGGGTGACTGGATGTGGTGACATCTTCATACTCTTCCGGATTCAGCCCTAGCAGTGTCACAATGTGAGCTTGGTCTGTCAGTACCAAGGCATGCAGGAAGCTGTGCAGTCTCCAGCATGGCCCCCTCTCCAGGTGCTCTACCAGCCTTAACATCTGTGTGGCCTCTATCGCATTCAGCTGTAATGGGAAAACAATGAGGAACGTTGAAATCATCAAAATATTTAACCTGCCCTGTCGACTAGCAACGAGCAGTGTCACAATATGAACTTGATCTGTCACCAAGGCACAAAGAAAGCCGTGCAGTCTCCAGCATGGTGCTCTACCAGTCATGATATCGATGCTGTTATATGGTCTCTATAGCATTGAGCTCTAAGTAAGTATTGTAACTACGTCAAATAATGTCTGTGTAGTGTCACAACATCCAGCTGTTATTTAATAGAAAATATTCACCAAAACACTGGAGTAAAACCGTGATGTCATGCACTGTGAACAGCCAATATTGGCTATAAAAGTAAAAGGTATAATAAATTTTAATAAAGCTAAACTGTTGTTAGACTTCTGATGTTCCCCCATGCGAGTACTCCCTATGTCACATCCGATAGTATTAGAGTACTATGGCATTTCTAGAACAGCAGTCCAAAAGGGTTATAGAATCAGGTACACTATGGTATCTGTTTTGGTCTACAATAATAAGTACTATGGTAACTGTATGAGGGTGACCAAAACAGTTACCATAGTCCACCTGATTCTATAATCCCTTTCTACTGCTGCTCTAGACAATTCCATGAAATATTTAGTGGCCCAAATGATAAAGTACGGCACTAGCTGTAACTATATACAACTATGCAATACCCAAGCTGCTATAAACACAGCACTTGGAATTACCACTTTTGATTCTCTATGCTACATTGGGGATCGCTCAGTGGTGATCTGGTAACGGCAGTTACCATAGTCTCCTTCCTCACAGTGACTATAGACCTGCTATGCGTGGTTAGTCTAGGATATCCTCATGAGAATATACAGACCTAACCACACACGATACTATTAGGGAATGTAAATAGACCAGACATGCTAAGACAGAGACATTGATGTTATCAGTATTATAATGTACACTGTTAGAAGTAAGTAGTGTTCCTGTACACCAAATACTGGCGGCAACTTTGGTTCCAGTAGATTGTGCTGTAGACGTACAGCTAGTGAGCTTTTGTGTGTATATTTACAGCACTATGTACTGTATAGGGACAGCAGAATCTTCTGTTACTGTACAGCAAAATTGATTGTAAATCATAGTCTGAAGGTCATGGGTTCACCTCCCAGTGCTGGTGATATTTTTAATCATCCATGTGAGGGAAAAACGAATTTTAGGTGGATGTAGGTAGACCAAGAGAAGTGGCTCCACTAAGGATTGAACTCACCCCCTGTGGTGTTGGAGACAGGCGCTGATCCGTTGCGCCACAGAGCCGGTATTACAAATATTCATATTGGGATATATCTCTACTCTACTTCTCAACTGATTAATGATAATTTGTAAAGGTCTGGGGTTCACCTCCCAGTGCTGGTGATATTTTTAATCATCCATGTGAGGGAAAAACTAATTTTAGGTGGATGTAGGTGAAACAAGAGAAGTGGCTCCACCAAGGATTGAACTCACCACCTGTGGTGTTGGAGACGGTCCCTGATCCATTGCGCCACAGAGCTGGTGTTACAAATGGTCATATTGGGATATAAGCTACCTCTGCTATGTCTGTATTAAATGAGCTACAGCCTTGTTGCTTAAGATCCCTGATGAGAGGTGGCTAGACCTAGGATCGATCCCACGACCTCTCGTGTACATATTACAGGGAAAAGTACTGTAGATCTACAAGTCACTACCGTAACCTGCATCTATAGTAACAGAATTGTAAATGTACGGTAGAATTTGCTGTATTATTATTTACAGCTAAAGTACATTACATTTACAGCAAATTTTGCTGTTCACGAACAACAACTTTTTACAGTGTATGTGTGCCATATTACGTACATTCCTGCATCATGACTCCCTGTTTGCAATAACACTAACACTAGCATTAACGGCTGACTTTGACTGGGTGCCATCTTTGACCTCTTGACAGAAAACGGTTTATATAGGACAGGTAAAGTTATATATGGACCACCTACATTTCCTTTATTTTATCCCTTACATATTAAAGAAGAAATTCATTTTTCTCGAATCTTTTTTTTTATGGTGGCCGGTCAAAGATGCCACCTGGTCAAAGATGGCACCCAATCAAAGACATTCACATTGGCCCGATCTCATTTAACACATTTGTGAGGATATAATCATGAATTATGGATACATCATATAGCGTTTATATAACAGTACTTTGGGAGATTATGGCGTTGCTCATAAATCGGTATATTCCCACACAAACGGCTTCTCATTAACTTATTGCATATTTATTGATGGGTTGTAGCATCACTAATATTGTTACGTTGCAAAATCTATTCTTTTCTTTCAAAGCAAGATAGTCTACATGTTTAAGTTGGCTACATATGTAAAAGATGATGGCATACACATCTATCAAGGAGTAACCATAAATATTCTTATTCCAGGGAATAGCCACTGATATCTTGCCTGTGCTGTATCAGTTTTGAGAACATATTTCTGAAACTTTTGCATTGTGTTACTCTGTCAGGCGGTATTGCCTGTGGCCCTATACTCCCCTCCATACCATCTTGTCTATACCTAATCCACTATATTGGCTGTGTCTCATGCACGCGGACAAACGTTAACAGCGCAATTTTAACACAGAATTAAGATTGTCTTAATTATCTTAAAATTAGTACTGTATTTGAGACGGGGTATAAAATTAGTACTGTGATTCCTCAAACGTTCTTAGCGCAATCTTAATCCTATCCTAAACTATCTTAGACTATCCTATAAGTGTTAGTAGTGGTAAGACTAGAAGTCCATTGTAGGATATGCTAGTTAACTAGTGTGTCCCCCAACCCCCTTTTTTTTCTTCTTTTTCTTTTCTTTTAGATGTTTACGTTGTCTCATCAGGGATTTTAATTTTTCACTATATACAAATCATAATATCACTCTCTGACCGGCGCAACTCTATAACCGCAGCACCGCTATGACTAGCAACACTGAAAACGGCTTATCTAGAGCATATCTACATAGAAATGTTATGGTTTCATTTCACCATGTCCTAGAAAGAAATGAACTCCTGCTGCACCAAGTAAATAATAGTAGATAACAAATAACAGCATTCAGTATTAGTGCATGGTTTAGGTGTCATGATCACTCGACACGAGCGTGGCGAGCAAGCGGGTCTGAGCGCTGAGACAATGCTGTATTGATTACAGGAAGCCAAGTTAAACTTCACTATGTTAATGATTAATGTAATAGTACACCCAGAAAAATATGAGCGTCAGCCTGACGCTGGCTATGTCGCCAAAAAGGACTCACCTACAAGAGTGAGGCATTTTAGTGAGGGGTGAGGCATTGCTGGCCTCACCCATATGAGGGTCAGGCATCACTGGAATCACTGAAATACTCTATCCATGCTGTACCCTCTCGCCAAAGTCTGGCAATGCTGGACTCTAGGGAGCATCGCTTTCAGCCTCCAAGAGTCCAGCATTGGCAGACTCTGGGAAGACGGTCCAGCATTGCCAGACTCTTGAGCCATTCTGGGTGAGTCCAGCTTGTAATTGAAGGTACAGCATAGCCTGATCCTCACTACAATGCCCGTGGAGCTAATTGGGTGAGTCCAGCAATGCCGCACCCTTGATGGTGAGTACCTTTGGCAACATATCCTGACGCTCATATTTTTCTCAGTGTATATGGATTAAAGTGCCAGTGTACAGGCTGGTGTAATGTTGAATATACTATCCATGATTAGACTTTGACGAGGTAATAGTCAATAGATCATGTATGCGGAAGGAACAGGAATATATAATAATACCATACTTAACACACTTAACATACTTTAGGTGTGTTTCAAATGATCTACAACTTACCTGAATGCTGTCTCTGATCTGTTTGTCCAGTACACCCAGCTGCAGTAGGTGCGGTATTAGGGGGGGGGGGAGTGGAGGTTATCTGTCAGCTCACTCAGTTTGTCATTAAGCATGTTTCTGTACTGTTCTGACTGACTCACAATCTGCTTTTGTCCAATGTTACTCTTGTCCCATAGTTTCATTGAGATTTGTGTAATCCCATCTCTCCAAGACAATGGAACTGGTAGGGAGGAGGGTGACCGTACCTCCGGTGTAGCTTCTGGAGTAGGTGTGCCTTCCTCTCCCTGAGACAGGGTAGCAGGTAGGGAGGAGGGTGACCCTACCTCCGGTGTAGCTTCTGGAGTAGGTGTGCCTTCCTCTCCCTGAGACAGGGTAGCAGGTAGGGAGGAGGGTGACCGTACCTCCGGTGTAGCTTCTGGAGTAGGTGTGCCTTCCTCTCCCTGAGACAGGGTAGCAGGTAGGGAGGAGGGTGACCCTACCTCCGGTGTAGCTTCTGGAGTAGGTGTGCCTTCCTCTCCCTGAGGCAGGGTAGCAGGTAGGGAGGAGGGTGACCGTACCTCCGGTGTAGCTTCTGGAGTAGGTGTGCCTTCCTCTCCCTGAGACAGGGTAGCAGGTAGGGAGGAGGGTGACCCTACCTCCGGTGTAGCTTCTGGAGTAGGTGTGCCTTCCTCTCCCTGAGACAGGGTAGCAGGTAGGGAGGAGGGTGACTGTACCTCCTGTATCTCTGGGTAAGCTTCTGGAAGGGTAGCTGTAACGCTCTCTCCTTGAGACAAGGAAGCTGGCAAAGAAGGGGAGGGCTCTACCTCTGCTGTAGCCTCTAGTTTCACAGCCCCACCACCTCTGCCCTCACCCCCTACCTCTGTACATACTGCAGAGTGTTCCCTTTTTACATGTTTGTTTGGGTCCAGCAGAACGTCCTCTTTATCCGGGGATCTCTCTCGTTTACACCCACCTCCTGATGCCATGCTGCCTGCTCTGTGCTATGTCTATGTCTGTGTGTGTGTGTGCCTGCATCTGTTCTGGTGCCTCCTTGGTTTCTGTTTCTCTCTGTGACTGTGTGTGGTTATGACTCCTCACACAGCTCTGTCTGGGGAGGGGGGGAGGTGGGAATGGGTTTAGTAGTGGATCCAGGATTAACGCTGCACTGAGAAGAGATATCTGAGTCAGCTTGTCTATTGGCCATGTCTCCAATACAACCTTCATACAAGGGTCAAGCAGTTAGTAAGGGTCGGGCATTGCTGGACTCGGCTAAATTAGGGCCAGGCTCTGCTGACCCAAATGGCTGGTGAGTCTGGCAATGCTGGACCCTCTTTCCATAGACAATGCTGTACTCTAGGGAGCCTCTCCTATAGCCTCCAAGATTCCAGCATTATCAGACTCTGGGAAGAGAGCATTGCCAGACTCTCAAGCTATTTTGCAGCATTGAAATGGACAGCCCGACACTCATATTTTTCTCAGTGTATGTTAAACTGATGTCCAACCAAAGAGCAAATAATAATACTAAGAAGGTCCACTTAGGTGTTTTCCCATACATGTCCCTCAGTTACCAGACTACCTCAAAATACCATAAAAGGGTGATAATGTTGCTTGGAGTGTAGCTACAACATGCATAAACTTTGATTTATATTCTTTACACTTTGAATATTTCTCAGCAATGTTTGAGAAAAGAATTCCTGCAGATTTATGGTCCTCTATGACTTGTGGTGCTCCCTGGTGGATGGATTGTACATTCTACTGTTCCCACCTAAAGCCATATTAACTAGTTACCTCTTGAAGCTACTATTCCTGATTAAATATTTTCCAAATTCAACATGGATATTGAGAAAACATATAGAAAAAATGTGTAAAGGTAAGAACCCTTTTTTAATGAATGACGTCAGAAGCTTTTATTCACATATATGTTTTTCCATTTTCCAGCAACCAAAATGTGGTTTTGTCTATGGCTAAGTAAAAAGTTTTAAGTGAGCTAAGTGGGCTGTACACTCCATCCACCAGGGGGCACCATGGACTTTTGGGGAACAATACATCAGAAATGGACCCTCTTAGTATTTTTTTTGGTCCTACTAAGTATCATAGCTGAGTGCAGTCAACCGGGACGTTCAAGATGAGTGAGTCTCTGTAGACCTCATTCTAATATTATAAATATAACATTGCATACACGTCTATAGACTAGCAGGGGCTCTATACATTGGTATTAAGAACACAATGAGCTTTAACTCCATTTGATAGTGTACCTGGTAGTCCAAAAAAAGGTTTGTTTCAAGTCACCCAACCGTGCCTATCAAGACTAGTTCGACACCAGGGGTAGAATGCATGGGCCTTTTGGCTAACTAAGTCACTCTGCCAGATATGCAGAGTAGCCGTTTTGATGGAAGTATTCACTCTACAGTCCAATGCTTCCAGCCACATGTCCCTCAATGTATTCTCACCTGTTCACCATCCACAAGACATTCCAAATACACAAATAGATCCGTAACCCGGCTTTGTTTGATGTCAACTGCTCCCTGCATGGGTACTCCTCCCACCACTCCTCCTTGCTGCTAAAATCAAAACGTGCAACATACACTAACATGACATGTTTGCAGCAGTATATAAGTTTGCTGGGCATGTGGAGTATATTTTGGATAATAGGATTGACCATTTTGAGAGACTGACAATGAGTACATTGATGAGAACAACACCCTGTTTATTCCCACTATAGGATCCCTATGTAGCTGCTATCTGGCGCAATTGTGCCAGATGAGTCGGACTTATGCAGTTTTGCAGGATTTTGAAAAATGATAACCAGCTGCCTGCCTGCCCTGTCTGCCTGCTGTATGACACATGCTTCTAACCAATTCTTACACATTTTTGGTCAATTTTAGGGTTTACAAAGGTTGGCTACAATTTTTTATGTTTAAAAGATAATATGAAATAGAAAGGCAAAATATTACATGCAGATCAGTGCAAATTTGAATACATTTTCACATGTCTATGCCTATTTGGGCAATTTCTGGATATGTAGAGAGGTTGACTAGTGCTTTCATGTAAAACAAAAATAAAAAAGATTTAAAAAAGATCTATCGAACCTAGACTTTCTTCCTGTGTTACCTGAAACAAACGTTTTTGGCCCTAGGCCCTAGAGGATATACAGGACTACCCACGGTTAAATCTATCTGTGCGTAGGTCTAAGAGGATACACAGACCCATTCATTTAAAGCACTTATGTGTAAGGAAGTGATTTATATGTTGTTTCCTGCAGCTATGGTATAGGCCTGTACATGTATATACTTGATATTCAGTGTAATATCAACCCCTTAAGGGTCGCACATTTGATCTTTTCTACACACTCCGCTTATGTGTTACAATAGTAGCTGTTCATCTTGTGATCATCATCATCACTTCATAAGTGTTGAAGTTTGCATTCTATTGATTCCTGCGCGCAGTTGTTGCTATTACGAATAAAAGATGAAGGGGGCCATCATATCTTAAAGGTGTGAGGTCTGGTTAAATACCATTCTGGAACTGAAAATTACAAATTGTTATAGTTATGGTTCAAGCTTGTCCTTAGTGATTATATGAGCTGGCGACCAATACTTTTGCCCTTTAGCCCTTTCAGCTGTTTTCTTGATATAAAAAGGCGTTCGATAGTATGCACTATTTTGCATTGATTATGAGAATCATGTTAAACCTGCCCCAAATTTATACCGATTGGTTGCATGCCTATTTAGGCCACAGATCCCAACGAATCATATGTAAAGTATGAAGTATGGTGTCCCTCAAGGGTCGATAGTGAGGGTTCTCAATGCGTTCCCAAAGGCCTATGGGTGTGGACCACTAAATTCGACATGGCGACATGGCCGTTTTTTGGCCTAGTGACATGCGACATGAGGAATATTAGAGATAGCGACATGGGACATAGACATTTCTTAAAATCGACATGGTGACATGGGCATTTCTTAAAATCGACAGGGCGACATGGTCATTTCTTAAAATCGACATGGGAAATTGGGACCCCCCCATCCAGACCCCCAGGCCTACCCATCTCCTCTGCCACAGCCCCCTAAACCCAGATGGCGCCACTGAGACCTTGTGGCGCCCTCTGTGTGTTGTAGGGGATGACAATGGTGCCCTTCCACTTCCTGTGAGGTTTGTTTTGATTCTGTCTTACACTAATTACTCTATTTCTGTTGTTGTGGCTAATTAATGGAGATATGTTACATGTAGAAAGGGCATTATTTGTTCCTTCTTGGTTGGGACAAGGAGAGGGTGCATCAGGACCTCTTGAATCCTCAGAGTTGGGGATTCAAATTGGTTGAAGCAGTGATGCATGACGACCATCAGCCTGGCCCTGACAAAAGGCCCCAAGATAGTGGCTCCAGATGGGTCAACATCGACCTGGCAACCTGGGCTGTGTTCCAGGCGACCTGGCACAACTATTTAGGCGACCTAGCTATATTGGACAAATTGGGCTGTAGTTCAAATGGTCTTAAAGAATGCCTTTATGACATTGGGCCCTTTATTTTAGTGACTTTCCGACCTGAAGGGTGGGGGGAGGACCCCTCTTCGCCTCTCCTAACAATAGGTCCCAAGAGGTAGGGATAGGTGGATGGTGAGAGGGGAATCTCACCCATTTTCAATGAAAACCAGAAAATCACTATAGCCATGCAGCAATGATAGGGGCTTTAATCCCAGTCAGCAAAGAACATTTATAAACGTTTTAAAACGATACTTATTGATTTTGGATGGATCGTTTGCACCGTAAACATTTTAATATTAAACGTTCCTGTTGGTTCCAATATATGTTACCAGCTTCTTTACCTTGATATTTTAAATCAAGTGTGTCACAGCCATTGTCAAACTACCATGTTTCAATAATTACACCTGTAATGTCTGTAATATGTTATTTCAAATAGAGCATGATAGGGCCAGATTAAGAATTACTGGGCCTCTTATGGATGACATACACTGATAATGTGGGATTTAAGAATTACTTACAGTTTTAACTTGGGCCCGGACATTTGCCCAGTGCCTGTTCTCGTTGGGCCCCAGTCGGGCAGCCCAACTGGGGCCCAGTTTCCAGCCCAACCGGGGCCCAACCGGGGCCCATTTAGGTTTACTTCTTGGGCATTAAGCAACCCCCCCCCCCAGCTGGCAATATGACTCGGGCCTAATTTGGGCTTTCTGTACAAATGATACATTTCTGATTACATTTTCTAAAAACGATCCTGCCACTCTAATATGAGGCTTATAATAATTGTGAAAGTTCGGGGAGGGGGCTGCGGCGTAGCGAGTTGTGTGTCTTTGTAAGAAATTATGGTATTGGATTTAAGTGATAAGGCCAAAAAAAAAAAAAAAAGTTGTGTTCAGGTATCCCTAGCGACCCAATTTTTTTGGCCCTACCCAATTTTTTTTTTTTTTTTTTTTTTGTGGAAGGCATTTTTGTGTTTTTTCTAAAAAAACAACACTTTTTTTAAACTGAAATAACTTTTTTCCGAAAATTATATATTTTTTCTGAAAATTATAGGAAAATGAGGGGAATTTTGTCTCAAAATCCTTAAAAAAAATTGGTAAAAAAAAAAAAAAAATCGACCTACATACCCTATTTTTTTTGGGCCATGTTACCTGAACACAACTTCTTTTTTTTTTTGGCCTAAAACTTCATTTTTTTCCATTTCAGGTTGAGGTGAGATATTGTATCAATAAACCTCGAAACGGTTCAACACGTTTACCTCACCACGGGAGTTGTCTCTGTCTCACCATGACTGACAATATGGAACGACCATACAAGTGTTCTGTGTGCAAGAAAGGATGCTTTACTTTAGGGCGTTTAAATTCACATATGAAGATCCATACTGGGGAAAAACCTTTTAAATGTTCTGTGTGCAGCAAGAGGTTTAATGTGTCAGGGAATTTAACGCGTCACATGATAATCCACACAGGCGAAAAACCTTTCAAGTGTTCTGTATGCAAGAAAGGATACGCCACTTTGGCACAAGTAAGTTCACACATGTTGACCCATACTGGAGAAAAGCAGCACAAGTGTTCTGTGTGTCTTAGGGGATTCTCTCTGGCAAGTAACTTACGTAGGCACATGCTGGTCCACACTGAGGAGAAACCTCACAAGTGTTCTACGTGTGGGAAGGCCTTTAAGGGTGCATTTTCATTAACATCCCACATGCTGGTTCACACAGGAGAAAAGCCTCACAAGTGTTCTGTGTGTAGCAAGGGGTTTACACGGCCAGCAGAATTAAACTCACACATGAAGACACACACAGGTGAACCTAAACCTTACACATGTACTGTGTGCAGAAAGGGATATTATCGTGCACAAAGCTTAAAATTACACATGAGAAACCACACCGGGGAAAGGTCTCACGTGTGCAGTATCTGCAAGAAAACATTTACTGAAAAGGGTACATTGAAAACACACATGCTAATCCATGCAGCAGAAAAACCTCACAAGTGTTCTCTGTGCAGCAAGAGCTACCGACTGGCCACAATCCTTGAGACACACATGATGACCCACACAGGAGAGAAACCTCACCAGTGCTCTGTGTGCAGCAAGAGGTTTGCTCGGACTGACAGTTTACAAACCCACATGATGACCCACACAGAAGACAAACCTCACAAATGTTCAGTGTGCAGTAAGAGGTATACATTTAGGGGACAGTTAAGGCTACACATGATGACTCATACTGGGGAAATACTTCACAGTTGCACTGTCTGCAAACGGGGATTTCCTAATTCAGGAAATTTAAAGCGACATATGATGATCCACACAGGGGAGAAACCTTACCAGTGTGCTATTTGCAATATGCCATTTAGGAATAAAGATGAATTGGATAGACACATGCTAAGACACACAGGGGAGAAACCTCATGTGTGTTCAGTGTGTGGCAAAGGATTCCCCGTGCTGGCCGCCCTAAAGCAGCACATGATGAAGCACACAGGGGAAAGACCTCACCATTGTTCTGTGTGCAGCAAGAGGTTTATTAGTAAGACAAACCTAAAGGAACACATGCTGAGTCATACCGGGGGGACACCTCAGAACTGCTCCGTGTGTGGTAAACATTACACAAATCCAGGAAGTTTAAGGTATCACATGATGGGGCACAGGGGAGAGAAACCTCACAAGTGTTCTGTGTGTGGATATAGCTTTAGACAGAGTGCTGCTTTAAAGACACACATGATGACCCACACAGGAGAGAAACCTCACAAATGTGCTCATTGTGAAAAGTCATTTGCGGTGAAAGGAGGATTACGTCGACACATGATCGGCCACATTAAGGGAGAAACCTTTGGCTGTTATGTTTGCAATAAATCATATTCATACCCAGATACTTTACGGAGACACATCAAAAAGGAGCATGGGGGGAAGAAGCTGTATACGTGTTCTCTGTGTGGCAGCCTGACTCAGTCAGCTCAGCTGTACAGGCACATGATGGTGCATCATAAACTGAAACCATCTGGTAAGGAAGCCACAAGTATTACTGCAGCAGGAGGAAAAACTCAAACTGCCTCCCAGTTCAAGGAGAGCATTAGTTGTGATGTTTGTGTGGGAGGGTTCCAGCATCCAGCTGACTTACAGACACATTTACACACACATCTAGTATCCCAGAAGTCATCAGTGGGGCATGTAGCACAGGAGCCTCTGTCACCGACTCAGCGTGAGGCGTGGAGCTCAGATAAACATTGTGAGTGTCCCTCTGATGATGATTATGAAGCATTTATTGATGTAAAAGCAGACTTCTTGTCCTGCTGGATGTGTGTGAATGGATTCCTGTTTCAATCAGATTTACAGAACCACCTCTCTGTACATCCTGTGTCTAGGAGGTACTGCAGCCGTCTTATCAATGTGTAATTCCATCATAACCGTCATTGACTCGGGGTTCCCTCCTGAGACAAGTGAGACGTTTCAATCACACGGTCATCCTTTCAGCATAATTACCAAAAATAAACCACTGATTTCCCTTGATGGCCCATTAATTGGGCTCGAAGAATCTTTTCGTAAACCAAAGTCTAGAATTATGTAACGGATATTATGTAACAGATATGATATTCCTGCCTCGTGAATCATACAGGGAATCATAGCAGTAGACAGCAGTGTAGAGACATGTGTCATAGAGTCGTGTAATCTAGTCACTAAGAAGTCTATTGGTATAGGATGCTTATCAACTCGAATTGGCTCGAAACGTAGAGCATCACGCTAATTACTCATTAGTTTAACTGTGCATAGATTACCTGATGTACACCTATTGTTTCTAAATAAATTGTCAACCTTACTGAAGTCGTCTGGTTTTATGTGACATATCTTTTATTAAAGAAATAAAGTGCTATAATGACTGAAGTATTCTTTCTCTATGGTCGGTTTGGTGGTGCACAAACTGAAGAATGCATATAGCCATATCAAATATATATGAGGGTGATCCATGAATATACCGACATGTCGAGAAATTGGGGTCTTTTTTGGTATTTTGTCAGTGCATTCTCTATGGGGGACTCCAAATGGCAACAGCTAGATTGACTTGCCATTAGGATCGTCCAGGTTGGGCAATTACTTTTTTCCGCAAGAATTAAACTAATAAAACCATTGATTCCTTAGGTCCAATTTAGGGGGGGGGTGTAGGTATCAAGCTCAGGACCATGGAAATAGATAAACATTTAGGATAGCTGTTGCTAGGCAACCAGCTGTATTAGCAACAAACCAATGGAACAATTGAATTCATTGGGTCCGTTTTTGTTTGTTTTTTTGAGGTTTTTTTTTGGAGGGACCATGGAAACGTGTTGCTAGGCAGATAAACAAATAGAATGGCTGTTTCTAGGCAACCAGCTGTATTAGCAACAAACCAATGGAACCATTGAATTCCTTGGGTCCATTTTAGGGAGTGTAGGTATGATTATAGTCAACCAATGCTTCCCTATAGGCGGGTCCTTACTTTTTTTGTATAAAAACAGTGGTCTTCCTAGCCTTTATTAAGAGAACTAGAAGAAATTAAATTGACGTTTTATGAAAAAAAAGTTATGGACTCCATAAGTCCCCACCAGAAACGCTTTGTACAAAGTTTGCCGTGACTCAGTCAGCTGTGTTTATGTAGGCATATGTACCAGGGGGTATTTACAGGTGGATGTACACCGGATACAGGAGTGTTTGGGTACTGAGGTATTAGGGACCTTTAGCAAACCCACCTAAAGGGTGGAAAGAGACGTGCAGTAACAAGTTACAACAACAGTACTACATTAACGTAAAGTTGGGTGAGTTGGGAGGACTGGAGCCCCGCACACGTCCACAGCACCCGTATTCTGCAACATCTATAAAGGTAGGACTAATTATCATTTTCCTGTTCATCGCCCCTCAAGGTCTGAATATGATAAACGGTACGCCACTGCTGCTGAAGGGTTAGTCTAAGCGTTCCTTTTACTTTACTCTATTTTAAATCCTCGGTCAAAACCTGAGAACGAAAATGACTGCATGACCTAAAACAATGGTGATTGGACTGTATGCAAGAGCTCTAAAGACAAGAAGCGTATAGACCTCTAAATTCGACATGGTAACATGCACCTTTTTCGGGCTTAGTGACATGGGACAGGGACGGGAGAAATGAATAGATAGTGACAAGAGACACGGTATATTTCCTCCAAATTGATATGGCGACGAGCATTTCTTAAAACATGGGACATGGGGAACCCGCCCAATAAGGGCCTCAATAACGACACCATGCTTCAAACATTTAGGCCCTATACCTGGGGACAAAAGAGAGGTGGTTTCCAGTAATGTCTATATAAAGGATGCAAGCATTTATATGAGTATTTATACGAAAGTGGAGGCTTCGCCGTGCCGGGGTTGATTATCCGGTCAGGCGTGGGAGGGGGTTGGTTCTGTTTCTACCCTGCAGGTAGAGTATAGGTATAGTGAACGGCCACCATAGACATTATCATATACCCAGAAAGTGGCAATCACAATGCTAAAGAAAGGACAAGAATAGGACCAAAATAAAAAAAGTGTGTTGCAGGCAACCCGACTTGCACTGGAGAGCAGATCAGCTTAACCTGATATTCTAGGATAAGAGTATAATCGTGTAGATAAACAATTGATGTCATTGTTGTTGTTGACGTCAATACCAATATCGATGTCAACCTTGACGTAACCTGCCAATGCGACTGTCCAAATTGTGTAATTCCTGCTCCTAATGAACTGCATGCTATATCATACTAAAACATGAGGCAAAACTTATGGTATATTGGTTTGACCTGACAAGGTACCTGTTGTAATGTAACATGTAATGTCATGTTTAGTTCCTTTTGTGTGAAAGGGTATGAGCAAAATAGAACAGATACAAATACAGCCTAAGGCTGACGTAAGGGCTTGCATATTATGCTTAGGTTAAGTGTTCTATTCAGTAAACGAGCTGAAAATTCTAATGAATTAAATATACAACTATATGTGGGTATTGTATGAATACGACATAGTAATGTAAAGTGACTGTATACCTTTTATATGATCGCCCACAGTCATGAACCAGGGCAGCGATACAGGGAGACCAGCTGAAAAGCTGATTCTGTAAACTTTCCTGGAAATAAAAACCTTTACAAACTTGAAACTTGAACTTGAATAAAAAGGGCGGACCCTAGCAAAACAAGGCCGATCCTACTTTATTGTGTCCAATTTTGAAGAAAATTTCATATTTTTACACTTTTTGGGTCATTTTTAGGATTTGCACGGAGGATGGCTAGTACTTTCACGTTAAAAAAAAAATCAAAAAAAGAAATCCGACCTAACGACCCTAGTCTTTCTTCCCATGTTACCTGAAACATAACTTTTATTTGTTTGGCCTTATTTTCCCAATTTTGAGGATTTCTTTTTTTTCAATTTTTACCAATTCTTTCAAGAATAATTGATTAACTTCAGGAAATGGCTTTTTAAGAGGAATGTCCAACAACTTCTTGATATTCCTAGTCAATGGAGGAATTATTGACTCATTCTGGTGAGTCGCGAGTCGATTTGTTGATTCGTGACTCATTCCTGGTACTCTCTCTCTGTAAAACCAAACAACAAAAAAAAAAAATCCGACCTACCCTACCCTAGAAATTCAGACCATGTTGCCTGAAACACAACTTTGCCTGAAACACAACTTTTTTTGCCTGGGATATAAAACAAACATCCCCTCCCCATGTAATTAATGACCATTCCCTTATGGCTGTGATGATAAACTACGTTTTGTGAATCTATTGCAAATGCTATTATTACATACATTACAACCTATTTGTAAATTGACTTCACGTGACTTAACCTTGTTTGTGTCGTATTGCAGGTTTGCCGAGTTTGCCGACTTTTATAGTCCACATCATCAGGGACTATCTATGATATTGGAGTCAGGTAATCTAAGCCAACATATGATGGGTCACACAGGGGAAAAGCCTCACCAGTGTTCTGTGTGCAGCAAGACGTTTAAACATTCAAGAAACCTTCGTGAACACATGATGACCCACTCTGGAGAAAAACGATATAAATGTTCTGTTTGCAAGGTAGGCTTTTCATCGTCAGGACATCTAAAGGCACACATGGTGATGCACACAGGAGAGAAGCCTCACCAGTGTTCTGTGTGCAGCAAGAAGTTTGGTCGCAAAGATTATTTACAAACCCACATGAGGACCCACACAGGAGAAAAACCATACACATGTTCAGTGTGTCAGAGAGCATTTTCCCATTTATGTCATTTAAGTCAGCACATGATGATACACACAGGAGAGAAACCTTATAAGTGTGCTCATTGTGATCAGGCATCTGCTTCTAAAAAGGACCTAAAACAGCACATGCTGACCCACACAGGAGAGAAACCTCATGTGTGTTCAGTGTGTGGTAATAGGTTTAGGCAGCTAGGGAACCTGCGTCTGCACATTATGAGACACAAAGGAGAAAAACCGCACCAGTGTTCTGTGTGTACAAAGGCATTTACTCAGAAAGCAGGCTTAGAGAGTCACATGGTAACCCACACAGGGGAAAAACCTTACAAGTGTTCTGTTTGTACAAAGTCATTTTCCACTTTGTCCAACTTGAGAAGACACACAATAGTACATGCAGGTGAGAAAAGGTACAAATGCTCTGTTTGTGAGAAAGGGATTTCAGCAGGAAATTTCAGCAAACACATGCTGACCCACACAGGTGGAAAACCTCACCAATGTTCTCAATGTGGTAAAGCATTCCGTCAAAAGGCAAAGTTAGATCGTCACATGATGACCCACACAGGAGAGAAACCCTATAAGTGCTCAGTGTGCAGCAAGGGGTTTACATGTAAGCAGTCTTTGAAGGAACACATGCTAAACCACACAGGTGAAAAACCTCACAAATGTTCTGAATGTGGTAAACGGTTTAAAACTTCAAGAAGCCTATACTCTCACATGATGAACCACAAAGGTGAAACTCCCTTCTTGTGTTCTCTGTGTGGAAAAGGGTTCAAATGGAATGTACCATTGCGGATACACATGAGAACACACACAGGGGAAAAACCTTACCAGTGTTCTGTGTGCAGCAGGAGATTCGCACAGTCAGGACAGCTTAAGCGACACATGTTAGCTCACAGAGGGGAGAAGCCTCATATATGTAATCAGTGTGATAAAGGATTCATCCAAAAAAGTGAACTGAGACTACATATAGAGAGGCATCATCCTGCACATCTACTGTACCACTGTAACTACTGTAAAAAGAAGTTTGGTGAGCCGGGACAACTACATGACCACATAATGACCACTCACATGTGTTCTGTGTGCAGCAAATTCTTTACATATAAGGGGAAGTTGAAAATCCATATGCGGAGCCACACAGGGGAAAAACCACACAAGTGTACTTTGTGCAAGAAAGCATTTTCTAACTTAGCACATTTAAAAGAACATGAGCTGATCCACTCAGGAGAGAAACCACATTGGTGTTCTGTGTGCAACATGAGGTTTAGATTCTCATCGAACTTTCGTAGACACATGAAGAATCATGAGGATGGAGCAAGAAAGCAGCCTCAGGCTTTAAAGACATATATCAAACAGTCGGTTCCAAAAGGACAGAGGAATTTCTGTCCAGTAGGAGAAACTCACAGGTACCCCCTGAAGACAACAGTTGCTAGCTTACCAAGACGAGTGACAAGGCACAGTTTTACTGTTGACAAATCCCAAACTGACTCCCAGTTCAATCATAGTTTTAGCTGTGGCGTTTGTGTTGGAGGGTTCTGGCATCCAGCTGACTTACAGACACATCTACACACACATCTAGTATCCCAGAAGTCATCAGTGGGGCATGTAGCACAGGAGCCTCTGTCACAGACTCAGAGTGAGGCGTGGAGCTTAGATAAGTATGTGGGAGGACATTGTGAGTGTGATGTTGATAAGAAACAGTCATTTTCTGATTGTGCGATTTGTGTGACAGGCTTCCTATTTCAATCGGATTTACAGAACCATGTTCTTATACATTTTGTATAGATGTAGCTTCCATTAGCTGTGAGACAGAGTGCCAGAGGGAAAACATCCAGGGGGAAAACAATGTGAAACTTGGCTCTCGGGCACGCCCGGCATAGCTCTCATGGGTGTGCAGACTAAGAGTCTGAGCGCAATCTTAATCTGTCCTTAGGATCATCTTAATCACCATAATCTTAAAACTACTAACCAAAAATAGAGGGCGCAATCTGTACTATGTCACCACAAATAGACGGCGCTACCGTTCCCCGATACTGTGCGAAATAGATGTGGGGATGATCATTTACTATGAAAAAAGTTAGAACCATAGATACTTCATATGTGTATAGCTGAACGTATATATGATTTTCATCCACAAACCGCTAGTGTCTCTTCTTAGTCTCCAGTCTCCTTATTAGACATCACACATCTGGCTATTCATTTATTATAGCAACATGTTAATTATACATCCAATAATAGGTGTGTAGGATATGTTCAAAATTAGCCATCTTTAGGTCCAAATACAGAAAACGTATCTGAGGTATGATAGCAGCTTAAATGCTGTAACATACTTGGCACATTAATGCAGGATGTATACCTTGAATTCTTGCCGGCAAAGTCTTTGAAATTGAATGAATGTAGCTTTTAGATGCACGAATCAGGATTTAGAAATGTCCACATCATGTAAACACACTGTAAAAAAAATTCCGTTAAAATAACGGAGATTCACTGGCAACACTGGGTGCCGGACTTTCACCGTTATTTTTACGGTCACCGTTTTTTCCTAAGTCACCGTTATTTTTACGGAACTGTCACCGCTATTTTTAAACAAGAAATCTCCGTTACAAAATTTTTTTAACAGTGATTCTCAGTACCGTTAAAAAAACGGTGATTCACTGGCAACACTGGGTGCCGGACTTTCACCGTTATTGTCACGGTCACCGTTTTTCCCAAAGTCACCGTCATTTCTACGGAACTGTGAATCACCGTTATTTTAACAGAATACAAAACATCACTGTATTCTGATTCAGTGCCTAAACAATAATTGTAATGGTATTTTGTGTAATTTAACTGATTTGTCCCAGTGTTATTCAGTTCATTTATCCCCCTATACCTAACTCCATGCTCAATATGGTTCCAAACCCAATTTGGTTCCAATCAGCAATATCATCTTAGTGTCAAGACTTCAGACCTAATCATTAGGAATTAGTCTATGAAAGCCTTATAGAATGCTTCATGACACTTTGTAATACCAGTCCATGAGCAGAAGTCACTCTAGGATGGCTACAGAGCAAACATTACAGCTGTATCTGTATATATATTTCTTATCACCACAAAAATGGTGTTCCTAGCATCCAGGAAAATCTCTTCATGAACCAAACTGCCACAATTGGCCCTGAGGATGATCAGCCCAATGTCTATGATAGCCCCATGGCAGATTGGCCCCATGATCAATGGCACCCTGGTTGAGACATACCAGTCTACTCATGGTACCAACAGACCAGCTAGTCACCTTATATCCCCTTATGGGCGGTCTACCCAACTATTTGTCTTCCTGCACTTGTGTGTTTGCATTGTCCACACGCTAAACAGTGTCCACACCGATTGCTATACACTTCCTCTGCATTTAAGGGGAGCGAATTCAAGCTTGCATTTGCAAAATCAGTTTTAGTAAATATATTTTAAAGAAATACTAAACGTTTGATTCGGATGACACATGAGATATAATAAAATAGGATATAGCCTATATAATTTTGCTGTCATAAAAAGGAACCATAGCAGTGACAGTTCTGGTCAGGTTGCTTCTTAAAGCTGGGCCGTCAGGGAATAAGTTCAGCATTTTCTATACATGGCCTAAAATAACAGTTCCACCAGAGGGCAGCAGTGTTTGGACAGGGGACCATGAGCATTGTCCAGCTACAACATATTCACCCTATCTTGTGTCTGTAAGAGCTGAACTCCCAGCCCTTAAGAGCCCTCTTGCGAATCAAAACTGAACTATATCCAAAAGTGCTTTTGGCCTCACTTCAACCATGACGGTCAAGCTTTAAATTTGCCTGTATGGTGGAAACACCATAATATCATATCATACAAAGCCATATTATGATGTACCGGTAGGCGTGTATGACACAGAGCTCGGTACGGGTGTGTGTTAAGCTGTGCCGGAATCTGTGTTAACCCTTTAAGGTTGTCATCATGTCTTAATGCATCATGCCTTGGTCGTCATGATGCATGAATGCAGCCCTGGCGAGTAACTCGCCAGGGCTGCATTCATGCATCAGGATGACAAATCTCTTCTTTTAGTATGGCTCTAGACCCCTAACTTCGATATGGCGACATGGGCATTTCTTAAAATCGACATGCGACATGAGGCCTAGTGACATGCGACATGAGGCTTAGTGACAGGGGACATGGACATTTCTTAAATTAACATGGGACATGAGCATTATAAGCGACATAGACATGCGACATGGTCATTTCTTAAATCCGACATGCGACATGGGGACCCCCCCCCCCCCCCATCAAGGGCCCCTTTAGTGACATCCGTCCTGCTGCCCCTCCAGCAAGGATCGCATTAGAATTATGCCAGGTGTTGTGGGCTTTGTATAAGGGAGGTGGGTCTGTTTGTGTGGCCATGGAGGGAGGGCAGGGGAGGATAGGGCAATAGATCACAATAAGGCAATTTAAAGCTAATTTTAACAACAGGGGTGGGGTGGAGTGGGGTGGTCTTGTGGGAGGGGGGGACAGATTTGCTCCAGTGAAGGCCAGACGCAGGCCCAGACAGGTAGCAGTAGCAAGCTGTGTCTATTATGTAACAGGGCCGAGTGGAGGCCTATGTGTGTGGGTATGTGTGGGTGTGTGGGGGGGGGGGGGGGGGGGGTGCGGCAACACGTTACAACAACACAGGAGGCAGTAAACACTGTACGTTAGTAAACACCGTGTCACCAGCAAACTCACACCAACACAGGGCCGGATAGATTCAAATTCAAGATTCAAGAAGGCTTTATTGACTAATGTAAGTGTCAAGTATTGTAAGGATACATCCATGTACATTCATGTTAACACTGATAGTATTGTCATAAATATACATATCCGGGGGGGGGGGGCACTTGATATATTTTGTATACACAGGTGTGCGGCTGAGAAGGGTACTCTTTGAGCAAAATCCCCCTCACCAAGGGTCTGCTTTTTGCCGAAATCCTCCTCACCAAGGGTCAATTTTCACCAAAATCCCCCTCACCAAGGGTCACTTTTCGGAGATTTCAACAAAATCCCCCCAAAAAGGGTCACATTTTGCAGTTTTTGCCAGAATTCTTCGCAACAAGGGTAACTTTTGACCAAAATTCTTACACAAAGGGCGACTCCTCGGGAAAAATTGCTAAAACCTAGGCACTTTTGACCAAAATCCCCCTCACCAAGGGTAAGGGTTGTCAAAGGGCCAGCCGCACACCCGTGTCAAAAAAAAATTGAGTGCCCCCCCCCGGATACATATATAGTGTATATTTATTGTATTGCACACCGTTTTCATATACAAATAGGGTAGATTCACATGGAGTCGGACACATACCTTGAGATAGAACCTGATCTTGTGGTTATTCAAGTATTTTAAGCTCTCTATTTGTGAATAAGGCTAAAGTTTGAGTACTATTCTTTCAGAAAAATAAACATTAGAGCCGTTTTGTATATGAATAACCTCAAATTTCACTGTCCGTCTCAGGGTATGTTTCCGACTCATGGTGAATCTACCCTATATACATTTGATAGCTCCAGGTCTATCTGATGAGTTACAATAACGGTTCCCAGCTATTATTTGAGACACCTTTCTATTATAATCCTGCTTTCTATGATATTTCACAAAGTTCAGGTATATCTGGTTCGAAATGTACACGAGCCATGGATTATGCAATGATGACAAAAGTAGAGTCACGACCGTCCAAAACTTACCCCGCAGTTACTACAGGAATTTGACACGCCTTAGACACCTTACCCTTACCTAGTTGGCTGTTCCGGGGGAGTGGTCTAAGCAGTACGGTTTCCTCTATTCTCACCAAGGGTTTATTAGTATACATAGTTTTTTTAGCAGCTTAATATGACTGGGTAAAAATCGACACGGCGACACGGCCCCTTCAAAAATCGACACGGCCCCTTTGCTAAAATTCGACCCGGCAACACGGTCAATTTTTTGGGGATCCATGTATAGTCACAGTACTGTCATAGTCACAGCGGAGGGGGAAGACCCCGGGTAAGACAAAGAAGTTTGCACCTTAGGCCACCTTAGCTTCCGATTATTTAATCACCCTCACATAAAAATAGTCTGTCTATTACATAATGAGTACCAGGGTGCTGTTTCTCTGCAAAGTAGTACCTCTACATGGGTAGAATTCGACACGTGCGACACAGCGACATGGGCCTTTTAAAAATCGACGGACACAGAAAAATCAAGGACAAAAATCGACCTGGAGACTTATTTCTCTTAGTTCTAATATACATAGTCTAATTTGACAGCACGACACAACCCATGTATAGGCACAAAGTATGGACGTCCACAATTTGCCTAAACTGTTTCTGTTTGTTCAATTCCGGATAATGTGGAACTCCGTATTCAATTACAGACGTCCGCCTCTGTATGGTTAACTACCATTTTTAGTAAAGAAAAGTATCTCATCTTCAATGTCCCTATATAACACTGCTGGAATGGAGTTTTGCCAGAGGCTACTTGGGCATTGAATTAATATCCGCCTTACACTCACATGTGTGTGTATATATGTATATATATACACATATACATATACACACAAATCTTAATTAAGATACTAAAAATGGTATAGATGCATTTACACGTCTGTAAATTAACTTAATGTGATTAATATCACTGTGCTTGTGTCTTATTGCAGGTTTACGGAGTGTTAACAGTAACAGCTATCAGGAACTATGTCAAATATCAGAGAACGCGCCCATGTGTGTTCTGTGTGCAGCAAGACATTTAAACATTCAAAAAAACTTCGTGAACACATGATGACCCACTCTGGAGAAAAACGATATAAATGTTCTGTTTGCAAGGTAGGCTTTTCAAAGTCAGGAAATCTAACAACACACATGAGGATCCACACAGGGGAGAAACCTTACCAGTGTTCTGAGTGCAGCAAAAGGTTCGTCTCTAAAAAGCATTTACAAAGCCACATGAGGACCCACACAGGAGAAAAGCCTTACACATGTTCTGTGTGTCAGAGAGCATTTTCCCATTCATGTAATTTGAGTCAGCATATGATGACACACACAGGAGAGAAACCTTACAAGTGTGCCCAGTGTGATCTGGGATTCACAGCTAAGAAGGACCTAAAGCGGCACATGCTGACCCACACAGGGGAAAAACCTCATGTGTGTTCAGTGTGTGGTAATAGGTTTAGGCAGTTATGGAACCTGCGTCTGCACATGAGGCTACACACAGGAGAGAAACCTCATCAGTGTTCTGTGTGTGAGAAGATGTTTGCTAATCAATCAGCGTTAAAGACACACATGATGATCCACACAGGAGAGAAACCTCACCAGTGTTCTATCTGCATGAAAGCGTATACTCATCAAGCAGGCTTAAAGACACACATGATGATCCACACAGGAGAAAAACCTCACCAGTGTTCTATGTGTACAAAGACATTTGCTCAGAAAAATGGCTTAGAGCGTCACATGCTGACCCATACAGGAGAAAAACCTCACAAGTGTGCTCAATGTGGTAAAGCATACACAGCCAAGGGAAAGTTAAAAATTCACATGATGACCCACACAGGAGAGAACCCCCATAAGTGCTCGGTGTGCAGCAAGGGGTTCAAATGTAAGCAGTCTTTAAAGATACACATCATGAGCCACACAGGTGAAAAACCTCACAAGTGTTCTGAATGTGGTAAACAGTTTAAAACTTCAAGAAACCTATACTCTCACATGCAGATGCACAGCGATGAAACTCCCTTCTTGTGTTCTCTGTGTGGGAAAGGGTTCAAGCGGTATAGATCATTAGGGATGCACATGAGAACACACACAGGGGAGAAACCTCACAAGTGTTCCATCTGCAGCAGGAGTTTTACACAGGCAATGCATCTCAGACGGCACATACTGACTCACAGAGTGCAGAAGCCACTGGAGAAACCCCATAAATGTAGACAGTGTGATAAGGGATACAGCCAGAAATGGAATCTAGCAAAGCATATAAATAGGCACCATTCTGCAGTCAAATTGCACACATGTATTTACTGTGAAATGAAGTTCAGTGAAGCTGGACAGCTACAAGACCACATGATAACCATTCACAAGCGTTCTGTGTGCAAGAAAGGATTTTCACAATTAGGAAATTTGAAACAACACATGAGTTCAACGGATGAGAAAATGTACACATGTTCTGTGTGCAGCAAGATGCATACATCCTCATCAAGCCTAAACAGACACATGAGGACTCACACAGATGGGGGGAGACTCCAGCCTCAGACTGAAAGGACTTCTAGCAAACAGTCAGCTCCAGAAGGACATGGGGATCTCCATCCAGAAGGAAACACACAGATGGATAAAGCAGCTGTTAGCTCAAGACAACTGACTCAACAAAAACCTCAAACTCACATTCACCTTGATGAGAGTATTAGTTGTGCTGTTTGTGTTGGAGGGTTCCGGCATCTAGCTAACTTGCACGCACATCTACACACACATCTAATATCCCAGAAGTCATCAGTTGGGCATATAGAGAAGAAACCTCAATCACAGACTCAGAGTGAGGCGTGTAGCTTTGGTGAGGACTCAGAAGGACATTGTGAGTGTGACATGGACACTGAGGATGACGTGAAACCAGAGTTCTCTGCTTGTGGGGCGTGTGTGAGAGGCTTCCTGTTCCAATCAGATTTACGGAACCATCTGCGCCTGCATTATGTTAACATGAAGTACTAGCTCTTGTACCAAAAGGGAGATCTGATAAACATCTAATAGGCATGATGTATAGAGCTTTCTCTCAGAGGTTAATTAGTCATATAGTGATATAGTAAAGTGGTATTGCAAAGTTTAAATTGAGGGAAATGAATGATCACTTTCCAGGAGTGCAGTGCTGAAACAACCCATCTTGCTGACATATTGCAGTTATGTGAGATCGTTTATGTGTTCACAGAGAAAAGTAAAGGTGTCAACTGTGTCTCCCACGTTGCTCTGGTAAAATAGAGAGTCAAACAGCTAATGACTCTGCTTATATGAAGGGTCAACTTGAGTTGACTCTCTACTATCAGTGTCAACTTAAGTTGACTCTCTACTATCAGTGTCAATAGCAGATTCGATAGCTGTTTGACACCCCATATTTGCCAGAGCCACATGGGAGACACAGTTGACACCTTTACTTGTCTGTGTGTTACTACGATCCTAAAATCAGAGAATAGGCCTGTGTCCACTAGCATATATGAGGCCGTTTGTCGTCCTTCAAAACGTGAATTTGAATACAAATATGAAATATATGTTTTGTCTCCCTGTGGACACACCTTGACTATAAAATTCTGAAATACAAAAATGAAATATCAAAATGTGGACGTCAAAAGTAGACTTTAAAAGTGGACGTTAAAATATCCAACATGTTTGATTTTTAGTGCAGAAATTGGAATTTATGCTCTTTATTCTATTGTAAAACCTTGTCCATGTTTGCCCTGGGCAGTCTGGGCAGCAATTTATAACGCCTAGTGGACACAGCGTACCTGCAGTTGAAGTAGAATATATCTACAAAATATATTCCCAGATATGTACATATTGCTGGACGTCAAAACGCCCATATATTCCACTTTCCTTGTCGTATAATGGACACAGGCCTAATAGCTGCCCAGTAAGATACACTTCGGGTCAGAGTCATTTTAAAGCCATACAGAATGTGAACATGATGATTGTAGAAGCATGCATTGGTTTTGAAATCACATCATTACAACTTTAAAGCACATTTTAGAGGTTGTTCCTAAAGGTGAAGGCTTGTAACCCTATGGACAAATTAAACTATTTATGTAAGGTCTCAGGTCAGCTAGTCAAATCTAACGATGATGCAGGGCAGGGTTGGGTAGAGAGCATGTCTTATGGTTAAAATTAGCCAAGAAGAATCGAGAAATATGTGTCACTCACTAGGAATACCCACAAAAACATTGCATATCGGTTATTCTGTTAATATAACCCATCTCGACATATAAAGGGGGACTGGTGTTATGGGATGGCAGAGACCCCCTGCACCGGACCAGTGAGTGAGGCACTAACCTTCCCCCTAAATCGACCCAAAATAAAGCTATGAAATAAACCCAATATAAACTTCCATTCATCATTTCCTTATCAACTGACAGGCCCCCTTATCATAGGAAAGCCATTTGCTATGAAATCCAGATGAAATACTGATTGGAGGGCTCTCTGGTAGACCTATGAATTCACTGTGAGAACCTATGTGTTTTGATTGCTCATAATGGCCCCCTGGCAGGTTTCCATTTCCGGTGGCTCGCAGTTATATCTGTTGCATGCTACTATGGCCATATTCACAGGTTAAAGAGAAATGACAGACCCCAAATTTCTCATATAGACTCACTTGATATTTGCACACTCAGAAAAGTCTGCGTCATTGTTGCTGAAACCTACTTCATGTGAAAGTCAGGCACTGCCTGACTTTCAGGTGAGGGTGGTTTCAGCGACAATGACGCTGACTTTTCTGAGTATGCAGAAACACAATGAAAATGAAAAATCGCCCAAAACTAGCTGGTAATGTATCTTTTAGGCAGTATCCACATATGTTAACTACAAACAACTATTCCCAGGTGAAATACCAGACACAGAGCTCCTGATAAATGCAGATGTTTATGATATGTGTATTGTATTTAAAAAAAAAGATATTAATTACTATAGTATACTTGTGTCTCACCTTATCTCCCAGCCTTTCACATCGAACCTCCGTGATAAACATCTCATATGATTTATCTAACAATCTGCTTATAATAATATAGCCATAATCAAGCATAAAACCTCACACAGCCCTCACTAAAGGGCATGTAAAAACACCTACATTGGAATCAATTTTATATGTGTCTGTGTCCGCGGATACGGGCACCAGAAAAGCTAAAGGGTGGACAGAAAAGAGAAGATAAAGACCCGTTTAAAATAGTCATGTTAGAAATTGATTTTCCAAAAGCGGCCATTTCCTGCATACGGCCATCTTCGCCATGTAGCCATCTTTTCTCTCGGGTCGTTTTGTCTGAGGCCGTTTTCTCCTTGGGGCCGAATTCTTCAGTTACCCCTTTCAAACAAGTCCACTGATAATCTAAATGATCTGGCCCTTAGTCTGTACTGGCTACCCCAGGTTAGTCATAGGGACATTGGTCAGGTATATCCAAGTGATATTAAACAATGACTAAAGCTAAATAACATATGACTAATGCCTTACTCAAAGTCATTTTTATTATTGCCTTCGGTCGAAAGTCGCCTCCAAAACGGCCCCTGGTCGCTTTTGACCCATCTGCAGTCACACTCTGAAAGACTCCTCTTTGTGGTCTCAGTGAGGGTAATCCCGCAGAAAACTGAGAGTCCATATTCAGTCGATTCTGGTCAGAAGTGAATACTGCAGGGGCACTGAATGGTCCATAATTAAGTTGGAAATGATGCCAATATTTTGAAAACTTGTACACATGCTGCTGAATGTCTGCCAATTTCAATCAAATAATAGGAAAGGGATTCTCAGTTAGTTTACATTTTTTTCAAAGGGTAGATTGGGGATCAGTGAAAATGCAAATTATTCAGTGCAAATTCAGGCTGAATTCAGGTGGTTTTACGCTACAGATCAGTGCAGTCTAGCGTCTAGCGATTGAGAGTGGATAAATTTTATCCTCTTGTAAACTGATCAAATAGTGGCCGCCGGCCGAGGATGGCCGGTCCCTCGTCGGCTTGACACCTGACTGAGTGCTCAAATTTTCCGTGGTCAGTAGCTAATTTTTGTTGGAAATGTTTTTTAGGAAAGATGTATCTTTTAGGTCAAGGGTGATTTTCAGAAATTGTAAATGTCCTGGTAGCTGTAATTGCGTTTTCCACTATATTAAAGTATATAGTAAAAGGATTTCCTTCGCTGAGACCTTGTGTTTCCAACTTTATCCTGCATACACAAGATCCAAAGCCTTAGAGTATACCCATTCTCATTGGTCAGAGATGTCTCCTCTCTCCTGATTGGCTGGAGTGGTAGCACCTGCTGGTCACCCACCTGCCACTCCCTAACAGCAGTGGGAGAGTCAGTACAAGCCAAATACCAGCTTGAGAATTAGTTCTAAAATAGGTGGGGTGTTCGGTAGGTACCCATAGATGGTTTGTATCAGGCAGTCTGCCTGCCCAAAACCAGCAGACTCATTGAAATGGAGAGGATTAAGGCGAGTTGTTCAGAAATACATGTACATGTGCAGGAAACTGCGCAGTGGACGTGTTTGCCATGGGGACTCGCCCCCTTAGCTAACCTAGGTTGGTCATAAGGAGCCAGAAAATGACTTACTAGGTACTACTGACTGATTTGTTAGCCAATATTGACTTAGTTTTCGAGCCCAACGACTTTCTGTGAGTAGTATAGTATGTATCGGAACGGGACTATAGTTAAGTACTGTTTATTACTCAATCGACATGCAGCCAATCAGAGGCCTCCATTTGGTCACGTGACCGGAAGTGACCTACTTAGGGGATTAGTGGTGACGTCACGTGACCTAGTTAGCCAATCAGAGGCCTCCATTTGGTCACGTGACCGGAAGTGACCTACTTAGGGGATTAGCGGTGCATTCTGGGTAACCCTGCAGCCAATCAGAGGCCTCCATTGGGTGACCGGAAGTGACCTACTTAGGGGATGGTGCATTCTGGGTAACCTACTGACCTACTTAGGGGACCGGAAGTGACGTCATATGACCTAATTTAGGATCACGTGATCGGAAGTGACCTGATGAGTCACGTGACCGGAAGTGACGTCACACGACTTAATGGCCAACCGGAAGCGACCTGATTGATCACGTGACCGGAAGAAGAAGAAGTTTTTTTTTTTTGTTTAGGATCCCGTGACTGGAAGCGACGTCGTCACATGAGTGACGCTTTAAGAGACTGCGCGACTTACTAGTAAAAGAAGCCGTATGATAATAAAAACACAACAATATTTTCTTTTAATTTTTTTTTATTTATTTTTTTTTCAATCTTGATAAACACTCTATTTTTGAAAAGATGCACACGCTTATTTTTTTTTTTTTTTTTTTTTTTTTTCATATCTCTAAAGGACTCGTTGTCACACCGTCAGAATGCACGCGACGCTTATAATACAAGTAGCGCACGCCGTCTTTCTCTATGGTGTAGGTGACCATTTTGTTTCGCACCACTTTGAAATTTCTATTTACAGCAATGAGAGTTTTTCGTTGGCGAAGAACATCCAAGAAGGCGTCTGGTTCCTGGGGGTTTTGTTTCTTCTGTACGCCTTTTGCACTCCATTTTTTGGATTTTCTTTCACCGGTGTCGCTGACTCGATCGTAGCAAATGTAAGTCTTAGGGTTGAGACTTAGGATCCCGTCACCTTCCCACTCCGCTTTCATGAGCCCCGAAGTTCTCAGATCGTGAAGGTACCGTCTCTCACAACATCCGCCGGGCGGCGCACACCATTCTCGCACTCTTTCCGTTTTTGTCTTCACGAAAAGCTCTAAGTGCTCGTCGCACACCGCTGTCGGAAGCCACTTTCGTTTCTCTCTGAAGTACGTCTCTCTCAGGCGAGGTTTCACTAGGTCATCCAACGTGGCACCGCTGAGAGCCATGTAAAGACTGTCGGTGTCCATTTGACAAAGGGCATAATCGCGCCGATCGACGAATCTATCCAAGAAGTCGTATGTGAACTCTAACATTTTCAACTTCGCGTACTGGTATACCATGAACCCTATCTGAATAGGGAGGTTGTTCTTGACCGTTTTCGGTTGTAGTTCGACTTCAAACAGATCGGAAGTCAACTCGGACGCCTTTTTGAAGCGCCACGAATTGGCCAATAGTTCGAACTTCCGACTGTCAGTGTATCTCACCGCCGTGTGTTTTTCTTTGTTGCAGATTGTTTTACCGTACGTAGCGTTTCCCATTAACTTGTAACAGTCTGACAGAATTTTCTCGTTCTCGTTCACGTCGCCACGTCTTCGCGCCGCCGTCACTTCGTCCGCGAAACCGGCAAAGGAGCGTTTAGGTAGGTATTCTACCACCAGCTGCACTTTGGTGACTATCAAACCGTGCTCTAAATACCACTTGAGAAGCGGCGTTCCCAAGAGAATATTTTTTCCGTGGTAACTCCCTATCAGACATCTCTGAGGCGTGCTCAACAGCTTTTCTTCCTGCGCAAAGTCTGACATGTGAGGGCCTATGTCCGATTTTGAAACGGTCGCGTTCTTGAAAACGGGGGTCATTTCTTCGAAGTACTCTCGTAGGTGAGGCGGCGTAGTGATGTCCACTTGAACTAAACCGAACATTTTCTCCTCTTTCACAGCGGAAAGGATGTCGCTCTCGCTCATCGCGTTTCGAGACACTTTCAAAGCGTCAACCTTCCAGCGTTGTTGGGAGGCCTTGACCCGCTCATCTCGACGCTTCATCTCTCGCCATTCGCACTCCCACACGACGACCAGCTTGTAACCTAACGCTTTCAAGTAAGCGCTTACTCTGGTCGTTCTGTCGCGTCTCTCCTCTCTCAGTGAAGCGCACTGATATCGGTGCGACGGTATGCACTCGTGAGCGTGGAACCAACACCCGTGAAACTGGAAAACCGTATTAGAGGCCGCGTGAAATCCGTCCACGCGAATTCTCCGACAGCCTACCGCCATCTCGCCGCCGTTCAGAGCGTGGCGCAGTTTCACGTCGCGGTCGTGCTCTACGAAGCGTAACCACTCCAAAGCGCTGTGAGAGTTTCTTTGCCTGATTTCGGGCTTGAACTCGGTCTCGGGCCGTCTCACCGCGTAATAGCCCGTGCAGTGCGCTTCGCTCATGCAGCGCAAGTACAGTGAGTTAGCGTCTAGTCCTAGGATGTGTTGGCACGGTCTCGCTTCTTCGCCGTACTTGTGCTCCCTTATCCGCGTGGTGCCCTTCTCGTGAAATCTATGGAAGATGATGGAAGGACCGCCGACTAGATTCTCTTTGATCAGAGCGTGGAGGACGGCGTCGAACTGGGGAAACGTTGTGAACGCGTCTTCTAGGTTTTGGAAGAGGAAGCGTAAAGTCAAACCGGCGAGAGAAACTCCGTCTTTCAACATGTCGATGCCGCGATCTTGGAAAAATTTAGCGTGATTTTTCAGAGCTTCTATGAAAGGTTTCACGTCTTTGTTGTTGTAGTGGATCAAGTAGTCTTCCATAGTTTGCATCTTCTCGTCGGACCAAACTTTCTGACATGCGGCGTAGTCGGATTCGGACATTTTGACGCCCGTCAGCTCGCTGTCGAAAGCCGATCTCGGCGGCAGCGTTCTGTTTGCCAGTTTCCTGGTAGACGTCATCCATTCGTAAGGAAAGTGACCTTTCTCTTCGTTCCTGGTGAAAGCTCGCAAATAGGTCGCGTAGTTGTAACCGGGTGCCAAATAGTTGACTACGTCCAAGAAAACCGTGTGCTGTGTGTAAACCGCCAAGTATTGATTGCTTCTCTTTATGACGCTGAATTCTTGGTTTCTTCGGTCTCCGGAGGCGAAGAACGAGTGAAGGCGTATTTTGATCAGGTTCAAGTCGTAACGCCCCGAGTTGAAGCCCACCACTGGAGCTTGACGGATGTATCTCAGAAGACGCTTCTTCAGTTGAACTAACGGGTGTCTGGTCTGAGCCGCAGCGAAGCCGCCTGGAGAAGGGGTGGTGAACGTCGCCTCCTCCAGCAGGAGAGCTTCACCTATCGCCGCATCTAACTTCGCTAACGTCGGTCGGTAAAGTTCTAGCACAGCTTCCCCGATCGCTTTGGCGTTCTCGTTTATGTGATTTAAAACTCGGTCCAACAAGGGGTCGGAATCTGCGTCGGACGCTCTGACGAAGCAGACGGGCCCCTCCCACCCCGGAAAGTCGGATGCGACGCTAGCCGACAAAGGGACGTGATCCCACAGCAGGGACACGTGCTCCGTCGACGGTTCTTTGCACGGTCTGAAGAAAGCCTCGAAATCGAAGGCGATCTTGTAAGGGTAGATTCCGGAATGTCCGTCGGGGGGAAAAATGGAGAAGTCTGCTAGCGCTTCGAAAATCGTTCTCGAATTTTGGTAGATGCCGCCTACGTAGCGCAACTTGACTTGTCGGCAAGAGGAAAGCTGGTTCCTGTGTCTCTTCAGCAAGAACTCGGTGGTAAACGCCGCCTTACACTTGCAACATTCGTATATGCCCGCGTACGCGTTGAAGTCCGTGACGAGAGAGACGTGCAAACCGCCTTTCGCCGTCAGGTGTAGGTTGACTTTACCTCGGGCGGCCAGAGTTCTGGAAGGCGGTCTGATCAGAGTAACGCGTCTTCTCAACTTCCGCCCCGGCACTTGACGCGACGCGGTGTAAACCGCTATTTGTACGTCAAACAAGTTCTCTAACGCGGGTAAGTCGCGGATGTTCAGACCCGGAAAGGATTCAGGTGTGGCAGCGGGACAGAACTGACGTAACAAATCTGAAGCGCGCTTGCTGGTGTTGTATAAGTGAAAGGAAATGCAGCGGAAGATGCAGAGGTTGTCCTTGTTGGGAAAATCTAACACGCCGCTTCTCTTTCCAACTCGACCGGCCTGCGTGATCCTACCGCCTATGGGGAATTCCCCCGGTCCCATGTAAACGCAGATGTTCAAATTGGTAGGAAAAAGAACGTGCCACTTGGTGTCAGCGTCGCAAAGTTTCCGTACCTCCTCGCAAGCGACGGTGTTTTGCATCTTTGAGAGGAGCTCTTCCAAAGTTTCTGAATTAGTTACAGTAGGGAGCGGTTGTATGAGAGTTGCGTTGTATTGGGAGGCGTGGAAGTAGCGCAGTTTGCTCTTGTCTTCTCTGTGTTGTAAGAGTAAGCCTACCGAGAAACCCACTTTGTATCTGAATCTTTGTGTCAAGTGAATGCGACGCATAGTATCTACAGCGTCACTCAACTCGCCGGTTGGTAGCCTGAAGTTTGTTACACTCACGCGAGTCCCGTGCATCCTGACGCCCGTTTGTATCGCAGGCCAATTCGCCGTGAACGTTTCCTCCCCGTTCGGTACAGCACATATGCGCGGAGGGACGGTCACCCCGTCCAGAGATTCGCGTCGACAAGCGCTCTTTCGGCAATCCCCTTCGCCGCATAGAGGGCAAAACTTAGCTACTACTCTACAATTTTCTACGTGTCTCTCGTGGTTGTACGCTCTTTTAAACATTTTGAAACACTTTTCGCATACGTACTGTGTCATGTTTTTTTTCACTCGGTTACCAACTACTTAGCCGTCTAACTATCTATCTATCTATCTAGCCATCTATCAATCTGTCGTCTATGTAACTATCTTTCTGTCTGCTGTCTGTGTATCCGTCTGTCTGTCTGTCTGTCTGTCTCATACAGCGTACGTCAAACGCTGTGTGTGTGTGTGCGCGCGTGAGCGTTGAGCGTCTCTCATCTCATTCCGAATCTATGCCGAGATATTTCAGAATGATCTCTGTTTTGTCATCCAACTCTTTGAGCGCTCTGGCGGACAGCGTCACCCCCTGCTGTGTGGGTTTTTTGTCAGGACCTTCGTACTTGCGCACGTGGACGAGGTTCTTACCGCTGTAGTAGCTCACAGCTGCGTACACTTCGCCCGCCTCATCCAGCACTGCGAACCAGGGGGTGTGATTAGGTTTTCCTTGCGCGGCCGCTGTGTCGCGTATGCGCACCACTGCGCGGATATCGGCGATGCGTGCTATGAGCTCGCGCAGCGCGTCGGCCGTGAAGTGCACTCGCTTGCTTCTGGTCAGAGACGCCTCTTTCACCTGGCCGTCTTTTGTGTAGCGCGGCCTCCTAGACAGTCTAGCCACGTCCTCCCAGATCTCCAGCGTCAAAGCTCCGTCTAAGCAGAACTCTAACCCGAGTGTTTTCTCTGCTTCTTCTCGTCCATCTCCTTCTTTTTCTTGTATTTTTCTCTTCTTAGTGGGCCTTGTTGTTCTGGAACTCACCTTAGAACGTTTCACACCCGCAGGATGAGTAACACCATCAGCGTGAGCTGAATCAGCAGCAGAACCGATAGCAGGAGCAGCGTCAGCGCTGGTGGTATCGGAGGTCTCGTTGTTGGAACAGCGCAGCCACACGCCGTCCGTGCTGTGTGTAGCGGTAGAAGATGAAGCGCCGCCGCCGCCCTCGTAAGGTGGCGGTGAGGGCAGTCGCCACGGACCGGACGGGGGGGCGCTAGCAGTGGAGGAAGTGAGGTCGAAAGGTCGAAGAGGGAAGCCGAAAAACGTACCGCTCACCCCTTGCCCTTCGGGTTCTTCGTACGCCTCGTCGTCAGCGTCGTTCTCTGTCTCACCCTGTTGCTGCTCCTCCTCCTCCTCTTCTTCTCGGTTCAGGGGCTGAGTGTCCGAATAGCTGTAACTCTCAGCGCGAGCGGCGTCGAGGGCGTCCGTCGATGTAGTGGTGGAGGAGAGGGGCTGTGCAACGTGCGGCAGGTCATCAAAGTCATCAACAGTAGTGGGGAGGTAAAAACCCGGTTGCCAGTACTGCGCTGTGCCAGGAGCGTTGTCGTCAGTAGTAGTAGCAGTAGCAGCAGGTGCAGCAGAAGCAGCCGCAGCAGGCGCAGCCGCAGCAGACGCAACAGTAGCAGGCGCAGCAGCAGCCTCAGCAAGCGCAGCCGTAGCAAGCGCAGCAGTAGCAGGCGCAGCAGCAGCAGCAGCAGCAGCAGCAGCGGCAGGCGGGACGGCGGTAGCAGCGGCAGCGCGCTTAGCAGCAACGTGTACCGTCGCGAGTGTAACAACGTCGCTAGCACGACGACTGCTACCAGTAGTACTACTAGTACTACTACCACTACTACTACTACTGCTACTACTAGTGCTACTGCTACTACTACTACTACTACTACTGCCGCGAGCGCTCGCTACAGCAGGAGGGTGATAAGACCAACCGGCTGCGGCGGTAGTCTCATGTTCAGTAGCAAGAGCAGGCACTGACGCTAAACGAACGCTGTTCCGCGTAGTCTTCTTGTTCTTGAACGCCGCTAGCTGTTGTCTTTTGCTCATGGTGGTGACTGTAGAGAGCAGCAAAAAAGAATGAGTGAGTGAATGGAGGTTTCCAAGCCCCTTATATACGCCTTCTCGCTTCTAGAGCTAAGCTACTTACCGACCCTGTTCAGCTGCCGCCGGCTGGCCGGCGGCCATTCACAAAGAGAAACAAAAAGACATAAGGCATGACGTTTTCAGCTGGATCCCTTTCCCCCCCCCTCTTTTGAGAGATCGACTGTGATGATGAGCTAAGCCGCTTACCACCCTGTTCAGCAATTCAACGCGCATTAGCTGTATAAAGGGTTAAGCGGTTGCTGCCTGCCGTCGACTGACCGGCGGCGGCCATTCACAAAGACATAAGGTATGACGTTTTCAGCTGGATCCCTTTTTGAGGGATCCACTGTGGTGAGCTAAGCCGCTTACCACCCTGTTCAGCCATTCAGCGCGCGTTAGCTGTATAAAGGATTAACGGTAACGGTGATGAGCTTACAGTGTGTATACAAAAAAAAACTACAGGAGGCGTGTGGCGTGAAGCAGGACCCCCCTAAGACGAACGTGTCTGTCTGTGAGTAGAGGCGTGTGCATGTGGTGAGCGACTTAAGTGTAAGACAAAAATCGCCACCTCCTGCCGTGGTGAGTAGACCGGGCCGGCCAGGCGGGCGGGCGGCCGGCTAGTTCAATAGGGAGGGGTGACAGCTGCCTAAGGCTGTGCATGAAAAAAAATCCGATTTTCACCTGACCTCTGACGTTTGTTACAATGAATGTCAGAGGGAGGGAGACGTCCTCGGGTAGGGGGTAGGAGGTATTAAGGCTATGAGTGAGGAAAAAACACCGTTTTCAGCTGGTCTCCACGGATAGCGATGCCACACCCCCTCGTCATCTAAGCTCTTAAGGAGCGGAGCGGCTGAAAAAGCGTCATGCGGACAGGGCGCTAGACAGCTGGAGCGCTGTTGGAAATGGGATTAAACTCCCTCTGTATAAAAAGCTCTCATTTCTGTTGGAAAAAAAACATATCGCCTCTGACCCCAGTAACGGCTACTACCACCACCACCGCCACCACCACCACCGCCGCCACCGCCGCCGCCGCCGCCGCCAAGACGAGACGAGATGGCTCAAGCTATTCCACTTTCAAGCTCGCCTTCACCGCCCGGTGCGCCTGAAAAAAAGTTAATGCGGCTTGACGACGTGAGACGCGGCGCGAGGCAGCAGACCGATGATGGGGAGACCCGACAGGTAGGACAGCGGCGGTTAGCCTATAGCGACGCCTTGCTTCGTCAACTAGGTAAAGAGTTGAGCGGCTGTTGGAGAGAGTTGGGCAGTAGCTTAAAAGTCAGCGCCGCCCGTATGGATGCTCTAGTAGAGCGCAGTGTCAAGACACCGGAGGAGCTGTGTACGGCGATGTTCCGAGTGTGGTGGGGTGAAACCCCGCATCGTCATAGATGGGGCGAGCTCGGTCGCGTCTTCACCCGCATTAGACGCATGGAACTGTTGGCTCAGTGGATGGCCCTTCTCCACAGACAGGGGTTGGATTTCGAAAACCCCGACTCGCGCGCGATGCATAAGCACTTGGGCACCCTCGGCAGACGTCTGGGTAGCAGGTGGAAAGAGGTGGGGGACCATTTAAAATTGTCGCCTGAGAGGTTAGATAAGATCGCTGAAGAATGCGAATACGGAGGAAGTCCCGCTGAGTGGGCCTTCCGAGTGTTGAAAATGTGGCAAGATGAAGCTGACGGCGCCGGCGGTACGCCTTTTGAACTCCTTCGAGTGTTGACTGAGGACATGGGAAAGTTTGGCCTCGGCATCGCGATATTACTTGACTTTATCAAGCAAGAAACAACGAGAACGACGGACATGTGAATTGTTGTGTTTTATTTTCATACGTCTTCTTTATTAGTAAGTAAAAAAAAAAAAATATATCATAACAATTAAGACGCGCGATCTCTTAAAGTGTCACTTCCTCCAGTCGCAGCTGATCACCTCATCGCAGCACGTGATAAACAAAAAAAAAACACGAAGAGACACGCTTCTTCCTCTCGAGAGGAAGAAGCGTGTCTCTCGATTGAAAATCTTTTTCTTTCTTAAAAGAGACAAACACGCCCCTTAGAGTGCCCCCCCCCCCTAGAGTGCACCCCTCCCCCCCTCCCCCCCACCACTCGCCCCATGCATCCTAAAAGCGCCCCCCTCCCCATGCATGTTAAAAGGGCCCCCCTCCCCCCCTCCCCTCCCCTCCTTCCCCTCCTTCCCCCTTATACACTCTAAAGAACGCTTCTAACTAGTTCAATAAGTCACTTCCAGTCGCTCGTAAAACAATAAAAAATGAAAAAAAAAAACTTATATCGTAGTGTTTTTTATTAGTTTACCAAAAAAAAATAAGAGACTCGCCTCCTCCTCCAAAAAAAAAAAAAGATATCACATTTTAAAGCCCGTGACCCCTTAAAGACGCTCATCTCTTCATTAAGTCGCGTGACGTCACTTCTTCTTCTTCTTCTTCTTCTTCTTCTTCTTCTTCTTCTTCTTCTTCTTCTTCTTCCGGTCACGTGATCAATCAGGTCACTTCCGGTCACGTGATCCTCAATGAGGTCACTTCCGGTTGGCCATTAGGTCATGTGACGTCACTTCCGGTCCCCTAAGTAGGTCAGTAGGTTACCCAGAATGCACCATCCCCTAAGTAGGTCACTTCCGGTCACCCAATGGAGGCCTCTGATTGGCTGCAGGGTTACCCAGAATGCACCGCTAATCCCCTAAGTAGGTCACTTCCGGTCACGTGACCCAATGGCGGCCTCTGATTGGCTAACTAGGTCACGTGACGTCACCACTAATCCCCTAAGTAGGTCACTTCCGGTCACGTGACCAAATGGAGGCCTCTGATTGGCTGCATGTCGATTGAGTAATAAACAGTACTTAACTATAGTCCCGTTCCGATACATACTATACTACTTCTGTGCATTATTGACATTCCTGTGTATTTAGAGATGCATTTACATACGTTGGGTACAGGTGTGCTATAAACATTTAAGGACGGCAAATTTATTTTCAAGCATTATGCCAATGGTCGTCATGATGCTAGAATGCAGGGCTGGTGGGTAACTGCATCTATGTATTATGCCGACTCCATACGGGGTTGATACACTCCCGAAAAGTCAACATGATGCGCCAATGGAGTAACAGCTCGGGCTGCACTGGTGCATCATGTTGACAAATATCGGTTGTTAGCAACATGTGGTCCTTAAAGGGCTAAGGTCATAGGTCCTGCTACCCCTTCAGCACTTGGCGCAGTAGTGTGGTGGACTTTACATGGAGGGAAGGGGGGGGGGGATCAAGTGCTGCAGCGCCATCCACATTGAGTGGCTAGAGTGGAAACTACACACAGTCCCCTCCCCAGCATCCCTCACTGTTGGTCATTCAAATGTTAGCTCTCTTTCTAGATGGAGTCAGGCACTGACTCCATTCAGAAAGAGAGTCAGAAAGAGAATCATTGCTAATTTGGACTCAATATGATTAACATGGGTGGGTAACAGTAATTGTGGAGGCATGTTGGAGGCAAAACCAGGGCTCACATAAGGGAGTCACGTAGCTCCCTTTCTAAAGGGAGTCAGGCACTGACTCCATTCAAAAAGAGAGTCAGAAAGAGAGTCATTGCTAATTTGGATTCTATGTTATTAACATGGGTGGATAGCAGTACTTTTATGTGTGTGTACTACTTTTTCCTGTTCTGTGGGAATCAAATCAAATTTAATGTGATTAAAAAGAATTATTTTCTACTTTTTTATTTCAAATCAATATTCTAAGTAGAAACACTTTTCAAAGTGGATGTTTCCACTTAGAAATGGATTCAGCACATTAAGAAGACCCTACAGGCCGATTTTTATGCTTGCCGCCGGAAGTGCCAATGTTTATGCACTATCTACTGCACTATGAGTGTTCTAACATTAAAGAAATATAGAGAAGGAACACACGAAAGGAGAAGAAACAAATGAAGGGGGTTCGGGGGCAGACACTCCCCACCCACCCACTGGCATGTGTATAATAGAATTACTTGAAAAACCATTACACCATTTCAAAATTAGATGAGATCGACTTTTCAGTTGAAGTTAGATATGTCATTTTCATAAATTCTAACATCGTAAGAATCAGATAGTCCAAATCAGTGTTATGTGATGTGTAGAAAGGAGAGGTAGTGCCCCAGTTTAAAAGGAGAGGTGCCCCAATACATTCAAAAGAACTATGCACCAATCATAATGCACCATATTTGATTGTTTCTAAAAGCGGGCTGGGAGGGGGATTTCCTATGAGGGCGAATTTCAGAGTTTTTAATGGGAGAATGCCTAGTACCGTAAATCACACATTTAGTCATAGTCCCCACTGGTTCTACAACCCCTATCCTGCTTACCCCCAAGTTCCCTTTCTCCCTGTATTGAGCCTCCTGTAATATGAATCACACGTTCAATCACAATTCGGCCTACCTACCTGCCTCTTTGTCCCTTTATAGGGTGGATACTACATGCGGATATTTAACCCTTTAAGGAAGGCATCTCACTAAAATGCAATACTTATCGTCATCCAATGCAGCCCTGGTGAGTAGCTCGCCAGTGCTGCATTGGTGCATCATGTCGTCCATTTGGGAGTGTGTCAACCCCGTTGGGTCGGCATGATGCATGAATGAAGAGTTACTGGCCAGGGCTGCATTCATGCATCATGGTGACCAAGGGCATGATGCACAAATGCACTATACGGTCCTGCAACGGTTCTGTGTGTTGGTGAGTATGGGGTGCCGTTGGTTCCTAAAATCCAGAATTGGACTTAAGTCTAATTAATTGTACATATGTAAAATTCAATTTCACTTATGTCCAATTCCCTACTACATAATGGGAATTCAATTTAACTTATGTGAATTAGAATTATACATATGTACAAAACAGCAGCACATAAGTTAAATGGTACATATGTGTAATTAAATTTCACATATCAAGAATTCAATTGTACATATCATCATTTCTACTCACATATTGCCAATACTCTAATTTACATAAGTGAAAATCAATTGTACATATGTGTAATTCTATTCCCATTATGTAGTCTCAAATTGTACATATGTGGAATTGAATTTTACATATGTACAATTTGAATTAGACTTATGTATAACTTCAATAAGACTTATGTACAATTAGAACTAAACATATGTACAATTTGAATTACACTTATGTTCAATTCCACATATGTACAAATAGAATTACACTTATGTACAATTAGAATTAAACATATGTACAATTAGAATGAGACTTATGTACAATTGTAATTAGACTTATGTACAATTAGAATTAGACATATCATCAATTCGAATTAAACATATCACTAATTCGAATTATTATTATGTACCGGTACATAATGCTAATTCGAATTTCACTTAAGTACAATTGATTTGGACATATCATTAATTCATTTGGACTTATGTACAATTAGAATTAGACATATCATCAATTCGAATTAAACATATCACTAATTCGAATTATTATTATGTACCGGTACATAATGCTAATTCGAATTTCACTTAAGTACAATTGATTTGGACATATCATTAATTCATTTGGACTTATGTACAATTAGAATTAGACATATCATCAATTCGAATTAAACATATCACTAATTCGAATTCTTATTATGTACCGGTACATAATGCTAATTCGAATTTCACTTAAGTACAATTAATTTGGACATATCATTAATTCATTTGGACTTATGTACAATAAGAATTAGACATATCATCAATTCGAATTAAACATATCACTAATTTGAATTCTTATTATGTACCGGTACATAATGCTAATTCGAATTTCACTTAAGTACAATTGATTTGGACATATCATTAATTCATTTGGACTTATGTACAATTAGAATTAGACATATCATCAATTCGAATTAAACATATCACTAATTCGAATTCTTATTATGTACCGGTACATAATGCCAATTCTAATTGTACATAAGTCCAAATGAATTAATGATATGTCTAATTCTAATTGTACTTAAGTGTAATTCGAATTCTTATTATGTACCGGTACATAATAATAATTCGAATTAGTGATATGTTTAATTCGAATTGATGATATGTCTAATTCTAATTGTACATAAGTCCAAATGAATTAATGATATGTCCAAATCAATTGTACTTAAGTGAAATTCGAATTAGCATTATGTACCGGTACATAATAAGAATTCAAATTAGTGATGTTTAATTCGAATTGATGATATGTCTAATTCTTATTGTACATAAGTCCAAATGAATTAATGATATGTCCAAATTAATTGTACTTAAGTGAAATTCGAATTAGCATTATGTACCGGTACATAATAAGAATTCGAATTAGTGATATGTTTAATTCGAATTGATGATATGTCTAATTCTTATTGTACATAAGTCCAAATGAATTAATGATATGTCCAAATTAATTGTACTTAAGTGAAATTCGAATTAGCATTATGTACCGGTACATAATAAGAATTCGAATTAGTGATATGTTTAATTCGAATTGATGATATGTCTAATTCTAATTGTACATAAGTCCAAATGAATTAATGATATGTCCAAATTAATTGTACTTGAGTGAAATTCGAATTAGCATTATGTACCGGTACATAATAAGAATTCGAATTAGTGATATGTTTAATTCTAAATGATGATATGTTTAATTCTAATTGTACATAAGTCTAATTCCAATTATACATAAGTCTAATTCTAATTGTACATATGTCTAATTCGAATTGTACATAAGTCTAATTCAAATTGTACATATGTAGAATTGTACATAAGTCTAATTCCAATTGTACTTAAGTCTAATTCAAATTGTACATATGTGAAATTCAAATTAAACATATCTATAATTCAAATTTTACATATGTAGAATTGAATTATTCATATGTACAAATGAATTCCCGATATGTGAGGCTGAATTGCACATATGTACAATTATATTTGTGATATGTAAAATTCTTCTATTAGTATTATGTTCAAAAATGTTCATTATGTATGGCCGAATTAAACATATGTGCAATTGATTTATTGATATGTAAAATTATACATAATGCTATTTCAATTCTACATATGTTCAATTGAATTGTACTTATGTTTAATTGAATTCTACATATGTGTAATTCAATTAGATATATGTGTAAATGCAAAAGTCATATTGCTAATAGAATTGTACTTAAGTAAAATTAATTGGACTTAAGTGTAATTAATTAGACATATGTCTAATTGAATTAAACATATGTCTAATTCGAATTAGACATATGTCTAATTAATTGGACTTAAGTCCAATTCTGGATTTTAGGAACCAACGGCACCCCATAGGTGAGGCAGGTCAGGAGGGGTGTGTCTAGACCTGCTTGGATTAGACCCGGGAGGGGGGGGGGGGGGCACTTGAATTTTTTTTGACAGGGGTGTGCGGCTGGACCTCTGACAACCCTTACCCTTGTTAGGGCGATTTTGATGCCAAAAAGTCACCCTTGTTAGGGCATTTTCGGTCAAAAGTGCCTAGGTTTCAGTAAAAAAGTGATAAAATAGCCAAAAAGTTAACCTTGTTCGGGCATTTTTGGCCAAAAGGGCCTAGGTTTCGGAAAAAAAGTGATAACATAGATCATGTTTGTGTAAATCAGCTAAAACAATTACCCTCGTGCAGAGGATTTTGTCGAAAACTGCGATATCTTTAGTGAAAACTGGCAAATATTGGTGAAAATCCAGACATTTTTGTGAAAACAAGACCCTTGTTAGGGCGATTTTCAAGAAAGTGCACCCTTGGTGGGGCGATTTTCCCTTGAAAAGTGGACCCTTGTTAGGGCAATTTTGTAGAAAAAGTAGCCTTCCCAGCCGCACACATGTGTATACAAAATATACTAAGTGCCCCCCCCCCCCCCCGGGGATTATACAAGTGAGGTAACACGCTACAACAGCACAGTGGGACTAAGGAGGCTTAGGGAGTGGACATTTTGGTAAAGGGAAGGGGGGGGGGTGGATATATATATATTTATAATTATACAGATCGGACAATGGGCGAAGGATTGCGTACCCATTATTACTGAATATGCACGCATATTACTATAGCTAAAAGGAGTCGGCCACAGTTAACTATTTGATTTAGGGGAAGGACAGAACAAATCTGGACACCTCTCGTAGAGGGGGGAAGGTGGACCAGAACAATACCTTGGCGTACCCACTTGGAATTCCACCAGTCCACCCCTTTCGTTCAATAATGACCACTCCCTTAACAACAGAGGGTGCAAAACATTCCCCCCCCCCCCGGTCAACAGGTCAACATTTTTAACCCCCCCCCCCTACGGGTCAAAAATCGGCACACGCGTGGGCCCTTTGAAGCATAGTAACGCGCTGGCTTTTTGGCCCACAACAGGTTAAATACTTTTTACCCCCCCCCCCCCAAGAGGACCCCCGCCCCCCACAAACCAACCCACCCCCCCTGTAGATAGAAAATGATCACTCCCTTAGTCACAAGCTACACCAGCAGGACTGTGGTACACCAACTATACATGCAGTCCCACACAGACCTACACCACCCACAGACGCTCTCACACAATCTACCGCCAATCTACCCCTCAGAAGGTAGGTTTAACAAACTAACTATATCTGTCTGCATTATGTTGTGTGCGCGTATAGTTGGGGGTTCACTACCCGATTTTCTGGTCCATTTTCACGAGGGTATATATATATCAAATCATGTATACCATAGACGATCAGATGTTAGGGTTTGTTTATAGCTGGGACTCCACTACCCGATATTTTGGCTCATTCTCATGAAGCGATTATATCTATGGTCTTTACAGTCTGACCACACTGCTATTCCTAGGCTCCCTATACGCCCAATCTCTCAGTCACTAGTACCTAACCTAGTTAGTCATTTTTTGGCTCCCTATACGACCAACCTAGATTAGTTATTATTGTGAGGTTGGTCACTACCGACCAACCCACGTTAGTCTTTTCATTTCTAGGGGAAGCCACTGAGTGGTCATTACAGGTGGCCCCAACTAGTGGTATACAAATACAACACACCAATGATGAACCTAGGTTAGCCACTACTTACTGACCCCTTGGTCATTTCTGCATATAACTTTGCCATTGTGACTAACACTCATATGATCAACCTAGGTTAGTCTGTACTGACCAACCCTTTCAACCTATGGATTTTCAGTGCAGGCCTAAAGACTAACATACGGTGAGGCTCCACTAACCGATAACCTATGGCAGGGTCTACAGTACCTCCCTGCTTAAGGTATGTAATTGTCAAGATATAATTTATCTGAGTCAACACATATTCATGGAGCAAAGGGGTACATTTGCTGCACTGTCTGATTCACAATTCCATGCCACTATACATTTAAGTTGTTTAGATTTGGGGCAATAATTAAGATCACATTAAGTCCATACAGCACGGAGTCCAGTTGATAAATGCTTTATTATCTCCCACTACAACTCTTATCATCACCTTTGTACCTGTCACAGCAGGCCTCATTTGCATATCATACTTATCATAATCAGTCCCTCCCCCAATCTCAGTGCACTCCATGACCCCTGATGGCCATCTTTTACCATCCCACCCACTTAAGTCATATACCCACATTCATACAGTAACTTAATATTCATAACCATACAATCCAATCATAACTCCATTATTATCATTATAACTGTTACATAATATTATATAATCACATATTTAATAGACACATTTACTAACATATCACTTTACACCATGGCTTCATGGTTAGCAAACCATTTTAAAGGTAATTTTGGTTGGCCAAAAATCACACATTACTAGTATTTACCAATGAAACACGTAATGAATCATGAACAATACAAGAAAGTCACTTCCGGTGTACCAGCCAATCAGAGGCCTCCATTTGACCGGAAGTGACCCCCTCATTTGCATAATAGACCACACCCCCCCTCATTTGCATAATAGAGGGTGTATGCATGCATAGGGGGGCCCTCTGGGGGGGAGGGGGGGAGGGGGGCACTCTGGGGGAGTATGGGGATGGGGGAGGGGGGCACTCTGGGGGAGGGGGGCACTCTGGGGGGTAGGGTGGCGATGATGATGATCTCTTAGGGTGTTAGTAGTATTTTTTTAATTTAAGAGAACCACCTCCTCTCCCCAGGGGGGAGGAGGAGGAGGTGGGTCTCTTAATCTCTTAATGGTTGACTACTATTATTTGATATTAAAAAACAAAATGAATGATGGTGGATGAGGGCGGTGTAATGAGATGAGACAAGGAGGGTGTCTGCGGTTTATCTATGCGAGGACTGAGACATAACCTTCGACAACCAGCCGAGTTTCCATATAGAAACAGAGACACCCCGCTACTACTCTGACGCGACTCTCTTTATATACTAAGACGTGAGACGGTACCCACAGAAAAGGTGTGTTAAGCAGCGTCTTGGTCGGACTAGGTCCAGTGTGTCCTAGTTCCCAACCCTCAAATAGGTCTATAAGTAATTTAATATTAAAAACAAAATGAATGATGGTGCATGATGGCAGTGTAATGAGATGAGACAAGGATGGTGTCTGCAGTATATCTCTGTGAAGATTGTGACGTAACCTTCGAGAACAAGCCAGCTGAGTTTCCATATAGAAACAGAGACACCCCGCTACTACTCTGACGCGACTCTCTTTATATACCAAGACGTGAGACAGAACCCACATAAAAGGTGTGTAAAGCAGGGTCTTGGTCAGATGAGGTCCAGTGTGGTCTAGTTCCCAACCCTCAAATAGGCCTAGATGTAAAAAAAATGATGTTGTCTTACTGACCCGGATAATAACCTAGACTGATGACGTCACAAGGTCATCGAAATTAGTGTGACGTCAGCTGATCTCAACTGGGGAGTCAGACAACTTGTAAAAATGGCGGGGATCGGATATGTTCCCGTTTCGCAAGCAGTCATCGATGACATGGTTGAGAAGCTATTTGCAGCGAGAGCAGGAGGTGGCAGCGGTGCAGGAGGAGGTGGTGGATGAGTTGATCTGGGAGCTGACGGATCAACTCATCAGAGAGACCGTCGAGAAGACCAAGATCAACGTCAGTATGGAGGAGGGGATACCCCCTGAAGTCCTGCAGATGCTTGACGAGTACTTGACATGAACTCTCCCACCTCGCCCACTCTACTAACGGCCCTTTTCAGGGCCAACCATTTTTCACAAAAGTTTAAGCGATCTCAATATAATATATGCAATTTTTTATTTTATCTGTTTAAAAAAAAAATCCACATCAGAAACCCCTAATAGTCTCCACACTGAAAACCCCTCTTGTCTTGCTACACCACCCTCCTCCCATATCGTCCCCACTGCAGACCCACCACCATCCACAAAAGGGTTAACTCATAACAATAAGTACAAATTTTAAAAGTCTGTCGCGACCCACTTTTTTTAAATATAAAAAACCAGCAAGAATCTCAAAACCCCCATCACCCCCTATATATACGTCTAAGTACCTGACCTGACCCACCACCACTACCACCACCTAAGGCGACGAAAACGCTTGGGATTCGAACCTGCGAGCTGCCCCTTTGCGGCACCGCGGCTGCCAGAGAGGCTTCAGGCTTGAAACCCCATAGGGAAGAAATTTTGGGTTTTCGGACTTTGAGCCTTATTTTGAGCGTGATCCCGGACTGATAGAAAAATAATTCTTGGACGAGCGGATCTCTTTTATCTAAAACAGTGAAAAATGCATTTTGGCACAGGCCCCATTTCATTTGGTGAGGGGATAATTGACTCCCGTCCTGCCGATCAGTGGCAGTGATTTCGATGGCGTGCAATCTCTCACGACCGTCGGGACCTGGCCTATAGCTGTTGGCGGCATCTTAGTATGATTCGTGTGTGACCTACTTAGAGAAGGGGTCACACGGTGGAGGTGTGTCCAGCGTTCGGCGTGCTGATTGGTTACTGGTGGGAGACACCGTCGGATGCGGTCGCCGGGTGTGGGTTATCCGGTGGTTGTTATCCGGTGGCCTCCTTGCCGCGCTCGCAGGTAGAGTGATTTATCATGAATGGCAGTGAAGGTGGTTATAGTCTTAACAATACAGGAACAGGTGAGGGGTTAGAAGTCTTATATACTATGTAGGATTTGCCCCCGTTGCGCTGTGTAACTTTGTATATTTGGGACAGAGTGTTTTGAGAGCGCCACGCAGTCGCCAGGTGCGGGTTATCCGGTGGTTGTTATCCGGTGGCTGTTATCCTGCAGCTGTGTGTGTCGTCATCACGACAACCTCTTTTGCCGCGCTCGCAGGTAGAGTGATTTATCATGAATGGCAGTGACTGTGGTTATAGTCTTAACAATACAGGAATGGGTGAGGGGTTAGAAGTCTTATATACTGTGTACCTATGGAGATATGAATAACACAGTGGCGTTTTGTACAGCTGTGAGTCATTATGGACTAGGGACAAAGGGGGGACAAGGGCAAGTCTTCTACTTCTTCAAATTTGACAAGTGACAAGACGTGTTTTTTCTTAGGATCGACAAGAGGAGCAGATTTGACCACACGAGACTAGACTAGACCAAACCCGACCTGACTTGATCCGACCAAACCCTGCCTTGATCTAGACTTTAGGATGGGGGATGGTGGGTTATGGGTCGGATCAAGTCGGGTCTGGTCTGGTTATGGGTCTGCTCAAAGGAAGAGGGTCTAGTGTGGTCAAGGAGGGAGACTTTAGACCCCTCTTGGAAAGACTTGCTTGACACCTCCTTTTGTCCACCTGCTTACTACACTTGTTTTTTTTTTTTTTTTAATTAAAAAACAAAGAAGCTAGGTTGTCAGGGAATAAGTTCTACGTTTGCCAAATGGACTAAAATAACACTTCCACTAGGGTAGCACTGTTTGAACAAAAGGTCTGGGAGCGTAATGTCTAGCTACAAAATATTCAACCTATCTTGTGCTTGTGTCTGTAGGCGCTCAGCTCCTCTCAACCTCTTAAGAGGTCTCTTGTGAAGGAAAAAACTTAACTTTATCCAAAAAAAAAAGAACTATCGACCTCATTTCAACCATGACGGTTGCGCTTTTAGGAGCGCACCTCGCTGTGACCGTGGTCTAGCTACAACATATTCACTCTATCTTACGTCTGTAAGAGCTCCTCAACTCCCAACCATAGCTTAAGAGACCCGACCTCACCTCAACCATGAAGGTCAAGCTTTAAAGAGTGTGCACGGTCTGCCTGTCTGGTAATGACCGGTATTAAAAACACAACACTAAACCACCAACTCCACTACTTATCATGACAAGTGTTTTTTTTCTATTCACTATGATGCTGGGCGTGCTGAAGGACATGAATTAGCTGACCTGTCTCGTATAGGTTCAGTGTGTATGAGTATGTGCAGCAACTCTTTGGATCCAGGTGTCTTGTTGTAGTTACCCGCTATTCCAACAGATGGCGCCATCGTTCGATCTCTATACTTTCTCGTGAGGTTCCCGCACGCATTGACGTATATTGAAGTACAAATATACAGAAACGTCACTTCTAATATACATCAGACGTTTATGCAATGTATATGAGATATGTTGGATTACTTTTCCTTGAGATAGAAACTAAGCTAGCGTAAGATTAAGCCTTGATTAACGTAGCACACCTTAGTTATGACGTTTAAGAAAATAACATAAGGTGAACACTAGCACCACTCCGTCATCTGATAAACAGGACCTAAGCTCTTCCTGACAGAGTCCCTCCTCACATGCCTACCCTAGCAGGTTGGTTCCGACGGAGGCCATAGCCATGCTATAGGCTATGGACGCTCTGTAACACATGTGTAATATATTACACCTGTGTTAGTCAGCGTAGGTCATAACCAACCCTTGAAGAGGGTTGGTTGGTCTCTTTAAAAAGACCACCTAATAAACAAAGAACACTTTAATACCTGCTGAGAGTGACACGTCAGTCAGTCAGCCGACCAGCCATCCTGCCAGCCAGCCAACCCCCCAGTCAGCCAGCTAGCCAACCTTGGACCCCCTGTCACTGCCCCCTCCTTACTAGTGTCCCATCCTAAACATTCACAGACTGGGGACCCTCATGAGAAGGGGTGGGGTAACCAAAAAAAAAATACAGTAAGATCACCATCATTCTACCCCCTTCCATTACACTAGTATGAGCAACCCCACCACCACCACCATACCACGACCCCTCCCATACCGAGAAGATTTACCCCAACACTAAGAGGTACTGGGGTGTGTTTTGGATAACAACTGCCACAACTTCTCTCAAGAGCGGTGACGGTGGGTTGACAGAGAGGATGGAAAGTAGGGGGCAGTCAGCCCTTCTTACAATGGAAAGAAAAGGGTGGTGACCCCACATCCCTCCTTATGAATAGGGGTCTTAATGCACGTTCCCTGTGTTTATATAGCAATGTTGGAACACAAACATGTTTTCTGATTGTTATTTAGGTGTTAATTGGTAAGTTTACCATTGTTATGTCTGGGACCTGCATGATGCTCAAAGCAGGGGGACTTAGATATGATTTGACCTGTTTAGGGGCGGTCACTTCAATAATCTCCCTTAGTATGAAAAAAAAGGGAGGGGGAAGGGGTATTTTCAAAAGAGGAAATTCTGTTTTTTTCAGAAAACTCTGAGAGTACCAATATTGACTAATTTTGTCCAGTCAGTGACCTCTATTTCATTCCACCCCGCACCCCTCAAGTCTAACCTTGAGATACAATGACAAGTAACAGCAAAGTAAACACAGACCATGAATGGGTGAGGGTGGTAGACCTACATTCCTACTAAAACAAAAAGATTATTCAGTAATATTACTCTGAATACCACACCACTCAAAAATCTGCGAAAAGGGGGTATTTTTGGAAACGGTGAACGCTGATGGAGTCAAGACGGATGGTAAGTGCTGGGGGTCTGGCATTCATGCTCCTACCCTAAGGGGAGGAGGCTTTGATGGGAGAGGTGGTGTGGTCCCCCATGTTCCATGTCGATCTTAAGAAAATGCTTGCTCATGTCGCCACCTTGATGTTAAGAAATTACCCATGTCCCATGTCACTATCTTTTTTTTTTTCTCCTGTCTCATGTCCACGTCCCATGTCACTGAGGTCCAAAAAAAAGATCCATGCCACCGTGTCGAATTTAAGCAGTCTAGGGTCGCATCCCTAGATCAACATGACACAAACGGGGTCTCCGGGGGGAGCCAGTGACTCTTTGTAATTAGTGTCACTGTCTCCCTTCGGAGACGTTTAAGATTCTCAGCTGTCAGGTTTATAAAGGTGACGAAAAGCGTGGTCGTGTGGTGGGCAACATCAGTAGGTGCTATATTCGCTCCATCCAGCGGTGTTTGGTCGCATTTGGTTTTGGAATTAGCGGAACCAGTAAAAAATAAAGGGACACGGTGTTCTTTTCTATGCTGTACACCGCCACGCGTTACCATAGATACCGACTTTCAATCTGGCATCACTATGGCAAACTCTTATTAGTGACGATGGGACGCTGAAAGCACCTTGTGGCGCCACCTCGCGGCAAAACCCCGAAGCACTAATAGTTCTGTTGTTCTCCGCTAAGTGGCCATATGTAGTCAAGTTGGCAGCGGTACTTTGCGGCGTGATTAGTGTATATTTTCAGCTCTGAATGTTAGAATTTTGCAGTTGTTTGTACAAAATAGCACAATTTTATGAATGAGAAAATTCAATGAGAGCGTTCTGTAACTGATAGCACGCAAAAAGCTAGTCGGTACATGGTACAACCTGTCACCTGTATCATCCCACACCACTACTCCGGCTTTTTCAGGCGTTTAAGACAGAACACAGCTCACCGATGAGATCAACCAAAAACCGTACCCGAAGGGGAGGGGTTGAATGTACCAGACAGGGGCCCTCTACACCCCGTTTAACTGAGCAAGGAGCTTGTGTTACAGAAAGTCTGAGCAAAAGTCCTATTCCTCTTTTGAGGTGGAACGATATTTGAAAAAATAATAAACATCCCTAGTAAGATCTCAGAGTCTAACTCCTCAGTCACCTCCCCTTCTATCTAATGCAGCTTTAAGCCAGGTCATGGGAGCATGTTTGAACTCTGTAAGGACAGCATACTGCTTTCAACATAACCCTGTAAAGCCGTATGTGACTTTAACCTTGTAAAAATTATGCTTTAACGCTGTAAGGGTGGTATGGTGCTTTTAACCCTGTAAGGGTCGTATAGTCAGAGCGCGGACTGCACAAGTCTACACTGTGTGCGCGTGTCATAGAGAGAGATCAAAAAAAGAAAAAAAAGAGCACAGTTAGCTTAACCCTGTAAGACTGGTGTGGTGCTGTTTCAACTCTGTAAGGACAGCCTTGCTACTTCAACCCTGTAAAGCACTATGTGACTTTAACCCTGTGAAAAGAGGAGTCTGGTGCTTTAAGCCTGTAAGGGTAGTATTAATTATGGTGCTTTTAACCCTGTAAGGGTCGTATAGTGCTTTTTTTTTAACACTTACCTTGTAAGGAGTTGGTTAGTGATGGTCGTTGTCGTAGTAGTAGTAGTAGTAGTAGCAGCAGCACTAGCAAGGACGAGTCGGTGGTGGTGTCGGCGGAGAGAGTGGTAGTGGAATTTGAGGTTTTCTTATATAGCTGAGAGAGAGAGAGTGCTCTAATCCTGTTTCCACCTGTTGCAAAGTCATGAAAAGAGAAACAAAACCCAAATCCCACTTCCACCTGGATCCCTCCACCTCTGATCGATCGACATGAGAGGGTGTACCGACTGTGATAATTGGTGTAATTAGTTTAATCCACACCATCTGTATAAAGCATTATGAGATCAAGAGCGTAAACCCTAACCCTCCCCAAGACGCGCGTGTGTGTGTGTATGTGTAGTAAGATCCCACTTTTCACCTGAACCCTTCCACCCCTACTCAATCATCATGAAAGAGTGGAAAAAAACACCTTGAGAATACGGGTAACTGTGATAATTGACATATAGCTGAGAGAGAGATAGAGCGCTCTAATCCTGTTTTCACCCACACCCTCCTCTTCCCGAGAGCATCTAATCTTGTTTCCAGCTGGATCTCTTAGAGGATGCTTCCACCTCTAATCAACCCTTGGGAATACAGGTGTAACAACTGTGATAATTGCCATAAGTGGCTTAATGTGTGTTAGATGTATAAGTATATTATAGATCATTAAGAGATTAAGAGGTTCAAGTGTGTATACAACCTTACAGGGGGTGTTTAACGAGAGGTGTGAAGTGTGTGTAGGTAGCGGCACACACATCCCAGGGGGTGTCTACCACTCTGTCTGTGACTACAGACGCGTGCGTGTAGTAAGCAGCTTAACCCATTGAGGGCGAATGTCGATTATAATCAACATCCATCCCTGGCCGGATGTCGATTATTTACTACACCATGTAGGGCCGGATGTCGATTATAATTGACTTAACTCTATGGGATTTTAAAAACCCCCGGCCCCTGGGAAAAAAAAAGAAAAACAATCCGGCCCCCTGGCTAGAATAAATTTTTCTTGGCCGGCCTCAATGGGTTAAGTCTAAACAAAATCAACAAGTTAACCTCCCCCATGCAGTGGTCGGGTGACAGGTGAAAATTAGACTAAAATAGCTCCCTACTGAGGACGAGACATTGTGTCTGCGGGTTTTGAGTCCTTTAAAAGAGTTTTTTTTTCATCTATTCCTCTGGGAGTAGACAGGTAATCCTACCTAGCGAAAGTCGCTGTGATAATTGGTTTAAGTTCTTTTTTTAATCCTTTTGATCAGTTAAGAGGTTTATCTCGGAACATGGTATATAGGAGAGAGTGAAACATGGATCCCCACACATTTTTCTTCTACCACCTTCAGCATGGAAACACCCAAAACTACTACTACCACTACTACAGAGTTACCGATGGACATGCTTACTGCTCAGTTCACAAGTGGTGGCCAGGCTGACTTTTATAACGATCCGTACGGTTGGTTGGATAGTGTGAGTGTCGCTTATAGCGCTGTTGTTAATCGTTCGCTGCAGTTACTAGTGCTGAAACTGCTGGACGTGCTGCCCGTGCTGCTGAGGATGTGGCTATCGCTGCTGACCAGGTGGCTGCTGCCACAGCAGCAGCTGCTGAAGCAACTGCTGCACTCGCTATAGCAACTAACGCATCTGCTGATGTTACTTGTGCTGATGCTGGAGCTACCGTCGTTGGTGCCACTGTTGCTGCAACAGCTGCAGATGTTGCTGTTACTGCTAATATTGCCTTGGAAGATGCAGATTATCTCGCTGCTGCTGCCGGGGGTGTGGCTGCTGCTGCACACGCCACTGCATATATTGCGATTGAACATGCTGCTACCTTCGCTGATGCTGCTGCTGATGCCACTAAGATTGCTCATGACGCTGCTGGTGTTGTTGCAAGCGCTGCTAGAGATGTTGCTGACGCTGCTAGACTGGCCAGTGATGTTGCGAGTGCTTTCACTGGCTACTCCTCTCACTCAACAACACTCTTCATCAACATGGACTAGTAGTGACTAGGACTATTACTATACTACTCCCTCTGTTGCTACACAGACTGTACAAAGCCAGAGGAGAGAGGTGAGTGACTATTATCGCGACCATCTGGTGTTCATTGAATAGTTCAACATGGAGCATATGACAATGACAGAGACTATTCCTGAGTTGTCAGTCTTCTCTCTACCTCAGGAGTGTCTGCTGGACTGGAGGTTGGATGGTTAGTCAGAGCGCTCTGGAGAATCTGACTCCCTCCCGATACTCCCTTTTTTTTTTAGGAATGTCTTGAGTAGAGTCAGTATGACTCTGTGAAACTCTGGTGGTTCGATGTGATATATAGTCATTTTTGGCGATGTTCTGGTGTTTCCTTGGTCGGGGTGGAGTACTCTGCACAGATTAACCTTGGTGAAGTTACACTATGTACAGTCTGGAATATGGTTAGAAATATATGTTTATAGTTGTAAATATATTTGAACAAAAAAAATATAAAAAAATTTAAAAAAGTGAATTTTTGTTTTTTTTGTTTTGTTTTTTATATCTCATTACACCGCCATCATCCACCATCATTCATTTTGTTTTTTAATATCAAATAATAGTAGTCAACCATTAAGAGATTAAGAGATCCACCTCCTCCTCCTCCCCCCTAGGGAGAGGAGGTGGTTCTCTTAAATTAAAAAATTACTACTAACACCCTAAGAGATCATCATCATTGCCACCCTACCCCCCAGAGTGCCCCCCTCCCCCAGAGTGCCCCCCTCCCCCCCAGAGTGCCCCCCTATGCATGCATACACCCCCTCCCCCCCCACCCATCCCCCCTCCCCTCCCCCCTATTGGTTGATCTATAAGTCATGTGACCAAAAGGGGTGTGGTCTATTTTCCAAATAAGGAGTGCTTCCGGTCACGTGACCAAAAGGGGGCGTGGTCTATTATGCAAATGAGAGGGTCGCGTGATGCAATGGAGGTCTCTGATTGGCTGGTACAGGTCACGTGACCAAAAGGGGGTGTGGTCTATTATGCAAATGAGGGGGTCACTTCCGGTCAAATGGAGGCCTCTGATTGGCTGGAACACCGGAAGTGACCCATTATGCAAATGAGGGGGTCACTTCCGGTCAAATGGAGGCCTCTGATTGGCTGGTAGACCGGAAGTGACCCCATTTGAATTTCCCGCCAAAATGGTGGCCTCTGATTGGCTGATTTTGAATTTCCCGCCAAAAGGGAGCTCTCTGATTGGCTGCATGTCCAATGAGTAAAACCTAGTACTGTATATAGTCCCGTTCTAATACAAACTATACTACTTACATTGTTTCATTACAGGTGCTGTTGCGAATATCTACAGAGGTCAATACGTCTACTCCACTGGCCAGCAGACTCAAGTCATTGTCACACAATGGCTCACAATGTAGAACGACCTCACAAGTGTTCTGTGTGTAGCATGGGGTGCACAAAATCACGGAACTTGAAGCGGCACATGATGATCCACACAGGAGAGAAACCTTACAAGTGTGAGAAGTGCGAGAAGAGATTCTCTCTACTCAATAGTCTAGCCAGACACATGTTGACCCATACTGGAGAAAAACCCAATATGTGCACTGTGTGTGGTAAAAAGTTTTCTCTCTCAGGAAACCTAGATAGACATATGAAGACACATACGGGGGAGAAACCTTACAAGTGTTCTGTATGTGGGGTTGCTTTTCCAGCAAAGTCTTCTTTGAAACATCATATGATGACCCACACAGGAGAAAAGCCTCATAAGTGTTCTGTGTGCAGCAAGAGGTTTATACAGTTATGTGAATTAAACACACACATGAAGACCCACACAGGTGATTCTAAACCTTATAAATGTACCATGTGTATTAAAACATATAGTCGGCCATCATACTTAGAGGCACACATGCTAAGTCACACAGGAGAAAGACCTCACGGGTGTACTGTGTGTGAGAAGACCTTTGCCGCACCAAACACTTTAAAGGCACATATGTCAACTCATTCTGGAGAAAAACCTCACAAGTGTTCTGTGTGCAGCAAGAGCTATCGACGGTCATCAATTTTACAAAGACACATGATAACGCACTCAGGGGAGAAACCTTACCAGTGTTCCATGTGCAGCAAAAGGTTTTCTCGGGCTGACAATTTACAATCCCACATGATGACCCACTCAACAGATAAACCTCACATGTGTTCATTGTGCAGTAAGGGGTATCGTCTCAGACAGCAGTTAAAGCAGCACATGATGACCCATACTGGTGAAATATGTCACAGATGCACCATCTGCAAAATGGGATTTACTAAATCAGAGTATTTAAAGCGACACATGCTGACTCATTCGGGAGAAAAACGGTACAGGTGCCACCAATGTGATAAGGCATTCATAAAGAAAGCATACCTGCGCAGGCACATGCTGACCCACACAGGAGAAAAACCTCACCAGTGTTCTGTGTGTAGCATGACGTTTAGATATACATCAAACTTATACAGACATGTCAATAGACACAAGGATGGAGCACCAAAGCAGCCTCAGGTGGAAAGGACGTCTATCAAACTGTCATCTACAAAAGGACAGAGGCGATTGGGTCCAGATGGAAACATTCACAGGTATTACATGGAGAAGTCAGCTGTTAGGGCATCAAGATATAGCACTACGGGTGGAAAACCTGAAACTAGTGTCCAGATAAAAGAGAGTGTTATTTGTGGTGTTTGTATCAGCGGGTTCCGACATCTCGCCAATTTAAAGACACATCTACATACACATCTAATATCCCAGAAGTCATCAGTGGGGCATGTAGCACAGGAGCCTCTGTCACAGACACAGAGTGAGGCATGGAGCTTAGACCAGGACTTAGGAGGACGTCGTGAGTGTGACACTGAGAATGATGCCTTAGAATGTGCTGACACTGGTCTTGAACTCGATTGTGAGTGTAAGGCAGATAGGAAACAGTTCTTGTTGAATTGCGAGATGTGTGTGAGGGGATTTCTATTTCAATCTGATTTACAGAACCACCTCTCTGTACATAATATCCATAGGAATTATTAGCTTTTGTACATTTAATAAAGAAGTATGAGAAGTATAGAACTAATTACAGAGGTAAATTATGTACTAAAAATCTAATAAATAAATCTGGATTGGCATTCTGTGGGTTTATTGGTTAAGTAGAATGGGTAATGATCACTTTTATTACCACAATGCCGACATACATTTTCTCGACGATACAGGTATACAGTATTTCAACTACCTCTAATACAGTGAAACTCCGATATAAGGAACTCTGACATAAGGAGACCTTGCTTATGAGGAGCAGATTTCTATAGTAAGAAAACTCCCTTAGAAGGAGGTGTTTTTACCTTAACCTCTGATATAAGAAGGTAGTTTTGGCTCATTTTCTTATTTTGTACATGCTAACCTTGCCCAGGGAAGTCATCTCTCGTGGCTAAAGTCACATCCTACTAAAAATTGCCCACCACCCGAGCCCAAGGAGGTGGGTAGAATACTTTTGTAGCTGCCCTAGGGAGGAAGGGAGATTGTAAGCTCCGAGAATGGGACCTGGAGGGATTGTTCACTTTTATTTGAATCAAGTCTATTAGGGAATTAGAGAGACCTGTAGGGAGTGTACTGTTATATGGACCTTGATAAGGCTGACCTTGCTTATAAGGAGACATTGCTTATAAGGAGCGAATTGCACTGGTCCCAAGGTCCTCCTTATAACGAAGTTTTACTGTTCATATTCATATTCATACTGACATTTTGTTGCTTTACACACTATTACACCCTGTTGAGTTCATATACATCAAATCATGAATTATACAAGTACTGTACCAATGATAGAGGCAGCTATGATGGTCCTCCTGTTAACCTGTATGTTAATAGTTTTGAGATAGTCATACTTGCATTGATAGATGAGTCTAAACATTAGACAGTGTGATAATAACAACTGTCATATTGATCTCACCATTTGAATACATGTATTGTATTTTAGAAGATCACTTGGTGAAATAAAATACTTTATAAATTCAAATATTCATTATTGACAGTTCTTGAAATTAGGACCGACGGTGTGTTTTTTATGTCGAACCAGTTAATCTTGTTGGAATGTAGTAATGAACCCCTGTGACTAGACGTTGACTATGTATATGTATAAAATATCTATGCAAAAGATCTACCGTAAAACCTCGCATATAGGCCTTGGCTTGTAAATCAGATCGCAGCTGTGGCTTATAGGCTCCGGTGCAGCTTATATGCGAGTTTTTGCTATTATAATACAGTACAAAAGTCACCATAATCAGATCGCTGGTGCCGCTTATAGGATCGCCCTAAAGTTGTGGTGCGGCTTATAAGCAAGAACATATCCTGGAACATAATATAACAACATGACCCACTACTTCTGACTTCAGATATAGTAGGTTATTTGTGTAATTAACGAGATTTTGTTCCCCTTTGGTGAGAAAGTATTAAGTAAAGAACAAGGTCGACACAGTTTGGATCAAGTGTACAGGTTGCTTATATAGGATTTATTCAGGTAATCCTAGACAGGCTAAGCTAATCTGGGCAAACTCCGGAGCAGGTCAGTAGGCTCGTAGCAGGTCAGTAGGCTCGTAGCTGATATGATCTTGGGTCTTTGCACTACCAGAGTTACAAAGGGACCGACGAGTTCCATTGAACGCTGGCTATATATAGGCAGCCAGCCTACGTGCGCACACGCAGACCAGAAGCCTACAGCAACCTCTATCCATACCCCAAGCCCGGACTAGGTGCTGCCACCTACTGCCGGACTGAAGGGTTCGGACAGAGCCCGCAACACAGCGTCCAACAGAACCCGCTATATAGTACAACCAATAACCTAGCCCCCACACTTGTATCAGCTTTAGGCAGCCATTGTTATTCAAAAAGGTGTCTGTGGTGGCCACAGCTGCCTATAGCACTCTTGGTATATCAAAAACTAAAGATACTGGAGTTTGTTCAGTAACTCATACAGGGAGATATGTGATTTACCGCAGAAATATATCTATTCACAAACAGTCAAATTGGCAATCAAAAGTAACACATAATAATCAGTACACAAAGGCATCAGGAGGAGACAAACATCACTTCAGAAGAAGAAAGAGATGCACAACAAGAAGAGGAATGGCTCACACATAACTGAGGATGGCACAGACATAGGTACTAGCTCATAAGAAGTATCAATTGTAACTCTGGTGGTAAGACCTCATCACAACAAACTCTTACAATGGTATTGGTATAGACTTTGGCACATGAACTAGCTACATAAGGAAATGCAATACAGTATACATAGTTCATTGACTCTACCAGACAGTAAGGGTGAGCTACCCCCCGACAACTCCCACAATGTTAACAAATAATATGTTTGACTTCCGATCTGTTCCATTCCTCCTAATTCCCTCTGATATTGCTCTATTGCCCAATATAATTATGGTGATTTTGGATTTTGGATTTTTTCCCCAACGCTAAAACACACTCTCAGTGTAGTGAAAGGGCCTAGGCATTTTCAAAGAAAATGCACTAACCCCGGTAACAGTCATGTGTGTTCAAAAATTGGTAAAGGGAAAATATCAATTGAAAGATTGATCCTACACCTAACCTAAAACTATGAGATATAGTTTTGACCAAGTAAATAAGATTCCCTACCTGTAGGTAGGTTGCACCTAGACAGTGCAGCTCCCACATGTCCTGACTGACTGAAAAGTCCTAAACTAGGTCACAAATCTGGGTCAGCCCTGATTTTCATCTACACTTAGGTGTCTAGATAACATCTAAATAAGGCTTAAATTAATTTAATTAAATTTAATTAACTGAACCCACAAACTCCTAAATGTCTACCTGATGAATCTTGGAATAAGATGAAACATCCTGAACTCAACCAACCACACATTCTATGCTGAATGTCCATTGAACCAGAAAAATGAAATTGAATATTTTATTTTTCCCCATACCCAAACTATTATTTTCTGTGGACCAGAAATAAATAGTCTCCTCTGAGGAATCCCCTAAAATGTAACTTTTGGGTGTTCTGCTGAAAGTACAAATAGGGAACTATTTCTTGGGTAAACAAATGTATTTATCATGACCTAATTAATGAATACAAACCAATGGAAACACAGCATGTGGTCACATGTCACTTCAACATGTCAGGGAGCGCCAAAATCGCCTTACCTGGTCAGTTCTGGATGTAGTAGCGGAGTAACAACCTCGTCTATCGAATACCAATATAATTATGGTGATTTTGGAATAAAAGTGTGCATGCCTTTATTCTCCACATTAAAAATAGACTAGAAAAAAACCATAGTAGCGGGACATTAGATCCATTTGTGACCTATTAACACCCATTGATAACATTTAATTGACCTCTATTTTCTAAATATCATACTTTTACAGTGTTTGAAATACATTCTATAAGTAATATTGAAGAAAAATCGGATATAGCCACTGTAAGTCTATGCTAAAGTTATTGCAACCATAGACTTAAAAAGTATGTTCACGAGATAAGAAGTTCATAAAATGCACAGTAAGTAACACAAAGTAAAGTCAACGCCAGGTTGCAGGCATTTCCCATTTCTATACAAAGACATTATCTAATGCGTCCAAGTTCAAACAAAACAAAAAAAGAAGTGATATCAGCTCAAAGTCAAAGTTTTAAAATCCAGAAGACATTTAGACTTTATACTCATTGCAGTTTATTTAATCAGATCTGATTACGAGATGAGACCCTTTTGTTGGAACTATCCTCCTGCTTGTTTGCTTTATGCACAATATCGTTGCGACTCTAATGACTTACACATACTATTAATACATGTGACAAGAAAAGGTGGTCCACACCGTAAATACGTCCTTTTATAGTGTAAACCAACACTAGCTTCTCCTGCCCATGTCCACTAATACCGTTGTATATACCGTAAATCTACAGTTTATAATGCTGTGCAGATACACTAACTTTTAACAGTGCAATGGTGAAAGGTTCAATTAGTCAAACACATGTAGGTGATAACAAAGAATCCTGAGCTCTTTGGATTGTTCAATGGCAGTTTTCAGTGGAATATGTCTAGGAGAAGGACTTATTTTAGTATCCAAAGCCACCTTGCTCTGGTTGGAGCAGGCATCTTCCAATCATCTCAATATAAATAATGGCATCATGATGGGCTACAGATCTACCCCTGTGAAGAGAATAGGGGGCTACATCTTTAAATTTGAAGTGTTTAAGAACTAAAACAAGCCGACCAAAAAACAATGAATCTGTCCCTCCGGCAATACCACTCTGATTACTTGTGTGGAGGAGAGCACTACAGGAAGGGTAGAAATTAATCTAACTGGAATTCTAGACAATAAAGGGGCATTCTGGTTTAAGTTGGGATAAGGTGACTGTCCTTAAAACTAACAGTTTATCAAGATCCACGGCACTTATTGAGGAGCCACGCTTCAGCGATGTTTAGATAATTCAGAGATGTCTAAACTATTTCTTTTTTAGATTAATACCCTGCTCTAATAGCAGATGGGTGCTCATTTAAATTCTCTGCCTGTTGCACAATTGACACATTTTGGTTTAGTTCTGTCAGGATTTCTATTTCTTTGTGTCAGACCTTATCATTCCCAAGGATATTATGTATTGAGAGATGGTTCTGTAAATCCGATTGAAATAGAAATCCCCTCACACAGACTCCACATGCAGAGAACAACTGCTTTATGTCACACTCACACTCCGGTTCCAGATCAGGGTCAGCCTGTCCTAAGATGGCATTCTCAGAGTCCGTGTCACTCTCAATGTCCTCCCACATACTTATCTAAGCTCCACGCCTCACTCTCAGTCTGTGACAGAGGGTCCTGTGCTACATGCCCCACTGATGACTTCTGGGATACTAGATGTGTGTGTAGATGTGTCTGTAAATTAGCTGGATGCCGGAATCCTCCAACACAAATATGACAGCTAATGCTCTCCTGGAACCCTCTGACACTAAGTGCACCATTAACGCTCTCCCAGGACTGGACACCAGTCATGTTGTGACTCCTCCTGTGCCTGTTAATAGCAGCAGGAGCTGCAAAGGTTTGACTGCATTTAGAGCCCCTCTGTTGCTTGCTCACCCAGTCTTTAGTCTTATGTCTAGTCAGTGGTCCTGGTGAGCTAACAGCTGACTTCTCTATGTGATACCCCGGAGGCTGATCATGAGTCTTCATGTGTGCGTCTAAGTCTGATGAACATGTGAGCTCCCTGCCACATGAGGAACATGTGTAAGGTTTCTCCCCTGTGTGGGTCATCTTCATGTGTGTCAGTAATTCGTATTTCCTACTGAAGTTCTCAGTGCAGAGAGAACACTTATAAGGTTTCTCTCCGGTGTGTTTCGCCAGGTGTCTGTTTAAGCTACATTTTCTGCTAAAGTGCTGAGCACAGAGGGTACATTTGTGAGGCTGCTTGCTAACAGTGTTCTTTGTGTTATTTCTCCTCTCTCGTGGAGATGAGTTAACAGCTGACTTTTCAATGGGATACCCTGGAGCCTTTCCTTCTACATGGTAACTCTTCTGTCCTTCTGGAACTGACTGCTTGGTAGATGTCTTTCCAGTCTGAGGCTGCTTCCATGCTCCCTCCTGATGTGTCTTAAGGTGTCTGTGCAATTTAGATGGGTATATAAACGTCCTGCTGCACACAGAACACTCAAGAGGTTTCTCTCCTGTGTGGGTCCTCATGTGTTTAGTTAGATTCGACTGGGTACTTAACATCTTGCAGCACACAGAACACTTATGAGGTTTCTCTCCTGTGTGGGTCAGCATGTGTTTGCTCAGCGCTGATTTATTTCTGAATGCTTTATCACATTGGAAGCACTTGTGTGGTTTTTCTCCAGTGTGAATCAACATGTGCTGCTTTAAATTCCCAGCATTACAAAATCCTTTCTCACAAACAGAACATCTGTGATGTATTTCTCCAGTATGAGTCATCATGTGTAGCTTCAACTGTCCCTTAAAAATATACCCTTTGCTGCACACAGAACATATGTAAGGCTTTTTCGCTTCATGTGTTCTCATATGAATATGTAAATATGAGGCCCGAGGAAACCTTTTGCTGCACACAGAACACTGGTGAGGTTTCTCTCCTGTGTGGGTCAGCATGTGTGCTTCTAATAATGTAGCCAGTCGGTAGCTCTTGCTGCACACCGAACATTTGTGAGGTTTTTCTGCTGCATGAGTCAACATGTGTGTCTTTAAGGTGCATGATTGGGCAAATGTCTTTTCACACACAGTGCACATGTGAGGTCTTTCTCCTGTGTGACTCAACATGTGTTCTTTTAAACTAAACCCCCGACTATATGCTTTACTACACACAGTACATTTGTGAGGTTTAGGATCCCCTGTGTGGATCCTCATGTGTGAGTTTAATTCTGCTCGCAATTTAAACCCCTTGCTGCACACAGAGCACTTGTGAGGCCTTTCTCCGGTGTGGTTCATCATATGGGATTTTAATGAAGAGCTATCAATAAAAGCCTTATCACACATAGAACACATGTGAGGTTTCTCCCCTGTGTGGATCCTCATATGTCTATCTAAGTTGCCTGAGAAAGAAAATGTTTTACCACATACACTACAAATGTAGGGTTTTTCTCCGGTATGGATCAACATGTGTACGGCAAGATTATCGAGTTGAGAGAATCTCTTCTCACACTTTGAACACTTGTAAGGTTTCTCTCCTGTGTGGATCATCATGTGTCGTTTTAAGTTTCCTGATGTAGTAAACCCCATTCTACACACAGAGCACTTGTGAGGTCTTTCTATGTTGTGAGACATTGTGTGACAATGACTTGATAGAGTCTGTTAATCAGTGGAGTAGACGTGTTGATCTCTGTAGAGGTTTGCAACAGCACCTAAAATAGAACAATGTAGCAGTTGTTTAGTTTTAAAATCTTAAACTGTTCCCCACAGTTATAAGTTGCGAGAAAACAAAACAATGTTTCGTATCACAATTACGTATTACGGTACCATCTTAATGTGAGCTAGATAAGGAAACACCACCATATTTTCTTGATGGCTTCTATCAATAGTCTAGGTCATGATATTTATTTATAATCATGACCAATATGTTTTCCTATAAATGTTACAGGTTCACCGCCTAGTCTAGATGGAGTTTCAAAAGCACAGGAACCAACAAACATTTCAATCCTCACAGAAATATCGATGCTAGGCCCATCAAAACCAAAACTCAAAAGTGAAAAGACGTTGTATAGGAATAGTTGAACTCTGACAAGCCATGACGTGAATTACTCTGCATAAAGATGTAAGAAGGTACATTTAAGCATCCTAATCGAAATTATGGAATGACAATCATTTTGCCATGTAGCTGCCAGATAATAAGTAAATTAAACACATGTGGCTTTGTTGGTCGTTTAAATATCTTTCATCACTTTTTTCCTTCCAAAACAAATATTACTATGTATGTACATATTCCTTTATTTATCCTGTATTGAGGGCTCAGGGGTCTGTTACATAATGAATTAACGGGTACAAATAATGGCATAAATGCAGTTCCGTGTTGCAAGGCCGTAAAATATCATACCTGTTAGACATTGGTATCCATTCAGGGTACGATCTGTATTTTCTACATAAAGTTGTGAGGTGTTACCATGCCCGCAAGAAGGTGGTTGTTAATTTAAAAAGTTACCCTTTCATATTATATATGGTGTTGCAAAGGTCAAAGTTATACATGTGTCTATCATACGTTTAACTTTTTTTTAAACATATAATCCCCCTATTGTAAACTAAATTTGAAAAAGTATACACATATAAAGGTTTGTATACATATTTTTTGTGACATTTATAAGTATATATAATGTTTTTTCATAAGAAAATGATGAAGAAGATATGATGCCCGTACAACCATGCCCACTATTTAAATACTAGAATACAGTTAATGGTTGTGGATATTTTATTATATTTGTTATAAGTGGTCTTACATTATTTTCATTGACAAATTCGTGCCCGTTAATTATTTACTAATATGATATTTTCTTTGTTAAGTGCAACCTTTCCTATTTTCGTTGATGTGTGCACTGAAGTGATGACGTTGTACACAAATTTGTGTACTTTACCATGTACCCTGCCCATTTTAGGCATATTCTGGGCATAATTAACAAGCACAAATTAAAGGGTACCAATATTAATGGGCACAATATATTGTATTGCCCTTTAATATATTTAATCCTTCTGCAACACCATAATTTCTTGCCTGTTAGCATGTCCGCAAAAACGTACCCGTTGTTTTATAATTCCTATACTAACAGGTGCACCTTATGTGACAGACCCCTGAGCCCGTTTTACCTTTCAACCAGCTATTGTGGTTTGATGTAGTGCTGATTTATATGTGTATAAAAATGTTCACATTTTCACAAATTTTAATTTATAAAAATGAGAACCTCCCAAAAGGAATAACATCGCACTCATGTCTATGGTATCTCCAAAGTAAAGTAGAACACTATATAGCATGAGTCCAGTTGTCCTTCATAAGGTAAGACTACCGGTAGATTCTTTCCCTGATTCTTAACAGGATTGAGCATCACCTATAATCTACATTCCTCATACAGTTTGATAAGACAACATAATACATCTTTCACATGTCACAGTCCTTGACATATTGGGCTAAATACAAGGTATAAGACAAAATATGGTAAGAAACCTAGCTTTTTGTAACTAGGTACAACCTAGGGTAGATGGTCGTTGAATATTATTCTAGCAAGTATTGACTTTACCTTTACAAGTTCCAACATATTATAATCTTTGTCTGTTTATAACAGCCAGATATAAAAACTGATCAAACTGTTTGGCTAACTGCAGCAGCCTGAGGAAACCCACACAGAGAAAAGATGTAGAATCACTGTGACTCCCGACATGATCACTGAGGTTCTCTCCCCAAGACTCTAAAGTAACTCCCTAACATTAGCAGGACTCTATATTAAACCTAAAATCCCTCCTAGTATAAGACTCCCTAATGATTGGGAGTCACTTTAGAGTCGTGGGAAGAGTTACCTCAGTGATTGAGTCCAGACTCCCATTTGGGTGTCACCGTGATTCTACTTCTTTTCTGTCCAATACTCCGGCTGCAGCTAACTTTCCCCGAAAATGTATATACTTTTGAAGTAATTTTTGTCAAATATTATTCATAAAATTAGAAATTAGAATTATTTTCTCAATAGCGCCTAATATCTTTTAAAAAGTTTCTGAAAAGAAATAAATAATCTATATCTGAAGATAAGCTGGCTACATGGCTTTCTCTTTAAACATAATATTCCTCTATTAAAAGGCATTTTTAGAAGTCAATATGATGCAATCTGTGAAATACATAGACTTATAAACCAGTAAGAGTATCTCTTTAACTCCTCATGTGTTTCTAACATCTTTATTGCACCTAGTGCTTTCTAATTATTATGATATAATCAAATGGGTACCAGGACCATAAAATGATTTTGCATATTTGTATATGCTTAAGACAACAATGCATGATATACATTCAGTTAGCTACATACTTGTTGGCCAAGCCTATAAACGGCATTGTAAGCCTGCCCAACGCTACGCAATTGGGTTTTAAATGAATCAGGCAGCCAGGAGAGATATTATCAACACATGGGTTACAGCGTTTATAAAGGATAAAGTGGAATATATTGGACTGGTCAGGCCCGTCTATAGATAACCATAGATAAGGGGCATATAGCCTTTGCCTACCTAGATATTCCTATAAATACAATATGGATGGAGTACACTCACGGTTGGGGATGCTATGTTGTGTGTATAGCGATGAATCGGTTTTCTCCGTAGGGGCGGCCATGTTAGTTCTGAGCTCGCATTCTATCGTGAGACTTATACAGTGACCAGCCACTCACACACCATAGCTTCCGGGGAACAGGCTACAATACGAGAGTGGAACCAAGGTCTCACGAGATTGCTGGTGTCAATGTAAACAGAGTGGCTGCGGGAACAAGTCCGCACCAGTTAGAGAGCTATAGTAGACAGTTGAGCTGTGCTGCACTCTGGCTGCTCCGGTATACATACACTCCCACGGGGGGGGGGGGGGGGTACTCAGTATAGGAATGGGTACAATCTGTGGTGACTACCCCGAAGAGCTATATAAAAATAAAATATTAGGGGCTCTCAATGACTGGAAAGTACTAAATCAGGGGCTGTCACAATTGAAATAGAAATAATGAACCCTTAAATTTTATACCTGACTTGAGTGATCTATATAATTCCAAAATAACCTCATGTTAAATGGAACAGGCCTCCTAACAGTGAGTTATCATCTGAATTCTTACAAAATAGGGGGCTGTCAAAATAATACACATTTTCAAGGGGCTGTCAAATGACCAAATAGGTGGGAGGGCTGTAGTTTCGCAGTTGTTACATAGCATCAAAGAGTGAGTACCCCCCCCCCCCCCCCGGCACACACCTGACTGACACCGCTACCTGTCACCTGCCGCCACACCCAGTCCATCTCCAACCACATCCTCTGCCGCATCTCACTAATTAGACGAAGCCTCCTCCAAGCAGATATCTCGATGTACTGATGATGAGTTGTATGGGAGTGGTCATTTATAAATTTGAGGTGATGTTCCCACATAGTGGCTATAGGCTGCAGAGAGGGGGTCGGAGAGAGGAGAACAGGCAGACAGGTTACTTCATTGAGATCCACATTATGATCGTTAATTATCAGGCCCCACAATCTCCCACTACGGGTGCGATGCTATGCATTAAAAACCTCAATTGTCAGCTTTATAATATCCTAATTCATATCTATATCATCATTATATCATATTCAATAATCATAATTCATAATGTCATTATAGTAATTATATTAATTCTGCCATATTACACCAACAGATGTCAGTTACTAAAGTAATATTACTGAGATTACTTTACAGGTGGATATTCGTGTGACCCTCTGAGAGGGGTCAAAATTGTGACTCCTACACAGAGCAAGATGCTGCTGATATCTGACCCCCCCCCCCCCCCACCCGGCTACAACATATATACTGCCCCTCTCCCTGGTTGTTAAAAGATGACTCCTCCCTCCGCTGCCTGCTCCCATATATAGACCAATGTAGCAAAAAAGGGTGACTTCTCAGAAAAAGTTGTTGATAAAGATTTTGAACACTTCGGAATCGTGACTGACAAATACATATGTACCTAAAAGTCCTGCATTCTAATGTAATCCCTTTGAAACATGATTCATTTGTGAATCTCCTGATATGAATGTTTCCTAATATAGCAATTATATATCTATTAGAGCAATGACATTAGGATTCCTCTAAAACAAATGTAAACACAACTTTATTATGCATATTATGAAGAAAATCCCCCTTTCCTAATGGATGGGTCTATAGTTTGTACACAGACAATGGGCCGCGTCCACACCTGTTACCCCCCCCCCCACATGCCCCCCCCCCCCCACACACACACCTGTGTACCGTTACATAAGTGGAGGCTGCCGTTACTGCCCCCCTGGACAGCTGTGAGCAGTGTGGCCACCAACTCACCAGGTTATTACTGGCTGGGGGAGGGGGGTTGGTGGATTTTTCCAAAATGACAAGTCTCCCCCCCCCGCCACCAATAAGCTGAAAGCGATCTCGACCCCATACCCTGATACCCGCTATGTTCTGATTTTGAGGAATTTCCCCCCTTTCCCATAAAAAGCATGTTCCTGTGGAAGCATGTGTGGTCACACTTACTTAAATAAACTGTAGAATATTGATACGATCCCCCCGGCTTGGAGGCTATTTAGGTTATGACCCCCCCCCCCCCCCCGAGAATATATCTACCAACCCCCCCCCCCCCCCCCCCCCCCCCCCCGGCTGGTAATGAAAGACCTGACCCTGACTGGACGCGCCCTTCGTCCCCCTTCCCATCTATCGGCAACAATTTTGTGCCTCTACATGGGTACTCACATATTTGATTGTGTCGCCGTGTCGATTTTTAGCCAAAGGGCCGTGTCGGAGTGTCGATTTTTATGCATATAGCAACTCATAGAAAAATTCCTGTGAGTCGATTTTTATCCCCAATTTAGCCATGTCCGTCGAATTTAAAAAGGGCCGTGTCGCCCGTGTCGAATTTTAAAAGGGCTGTGTTGCCGTGTCGCCCGTGTCGAATTTTACCCATGTAGAGGCACAATTTTAGCAATAGCCTTGAAACTAATATGTCACGGGTTTTGGGGGGCGGGGGGAGGGGTCTTTTAATTTTCATTGTTAACTTGGATCTCAAACTTCATTTTTGATCATTTTATCAATACCAGTAGTATAGTATGTATCGGAACGGGACTATAGTTAAGTACTGTTTATTACTCAATCGACATGCAGCCAATCAGAGGCCTCCATTTGGTCACGTGACCGGAAGTGACCTACTTAGGGGATTAGTGGTGCATTCTGGGTAACCCTGCAGCCAATCAGAGGCCACCATTTGGTCACGTGACCGGAAGTGACCTACTTAGGGGGATTAGTGGTGCATTCTGGGTAACCTACTGACCTACTTAGGGGACCGGAAGTGACGTCATATGACCTAATTTAGGATCACGTGACCGGAAGTGACCTGGTGAGTCATGTGAGCGGAAGTGACGTCACATGACCTAATGGCCGACCGGAAGTGAGTGACCTCATTGAAGATCACGTGACCGGAAGTGACTTGATTGATCACGTGAGCGGAAGAAGAAGTTTTTTTGTTTAGGAAGTGAGGGTCTTTAGGATCACGTGACTGGAAGCGACGTCGTCACATGAGTGACGCTTTAAGAGACTGCGCGACTTACTAATAAAAGAAGACGTATGAAAATAAAAACACAACAATATTTTATTTTATTTTTTTTATTTCTTTTTTTTTCAATCTTGATAAACACTCTATTTTTGAAAAGATGCACACGCTTATTTTTTTTTTTTTCATATCTCTAAAGGACTCGTTGTCACACCGTCAGAATGCACGCGACGCTTATAATACAAGTAGCGCACGCCGTCTTTCTCTATGGTGTAGGTGACCATTTTGTTTCGCACCACTTTGAAGTTTCTATTTACAGCAATGAGAGTTTTTCGTTGGCGAAGAACATCCAAGAAGTCGTCTGGTTCCTGAGGGTTTTGTTTCTTCTGTACGCCTTTTGCACTCCATTTTTTGGATTTTCTTTCACCGGTGTCGCTGACTCGATCGTAGCAAATGTAAGTCTTAGGGTTGAGACTTAGGATCCCGTCACCTTCCCACTCCGCTTTCATAAGCCCCGAAGTTCTCAGATCGTGAAGGTACCGTCTCTCACAACATCTGCCGGGCGGCGGACACCATTCTCGCACTCTTTCCGTTTTTGTCTTCACGAAAAGCTCTAAGTGATCGTCGCACACCGCTGTCGGAAGCCACTTTCGTTTCTCTCTGAAGTACGTCTCTCTCAGGCGAGGTTTGACTAGGTCATCCAACGTGTCACCGCTGAGAGCCATGTAAAGACTGTCGGTGTCCATTTGACAAAGGGCATAATCGCGCCGATCGACGAATCTATCCAAGAAGTCGTATGTGAACTCTAACATTTTCAACTTCGCGTACTGGTATACCATGAACCCTATTTGAATAGGGAGGTTGTTCTTGACTGTTTTCGGTTGTAGTTCGACTTCAAACAGATCGGAACTCAACTCGGACGCCTTTTTGAAGCGCCACGAATTGGCCAATAGTTCGAACTTCCGACTGTCAGTGTATCTCACCGCCGTGTGTTTTTCTTTGTTGCAGATTGTTTTACCGTACGTAGCGTTTCCCATTAACTTGTAACAGTCTGACAGAATTTTCTCGTTCTCGTTCACGTCGCCACGTCTTCGCGCCGCCGTTACTTCGTCCGCGAAACCGGCAAAGGAGCGTTTAGGTAGGTATTCCACCACCAGCTGCACTTTGGTGACTATCAAACCGTGCTCTAAATACCACTTGAGAAGCGGCGTTCCCAAGAGAATATTTTTTCCGTGGTAACTCCCTATCAGACATCTCTGAGGCGTGTTCAACAGCTTTTCTTCCTGCGCAAAGTCTGACATGTGAGGGCCTATGTCCGATTTTGAAACGGTCGCGTTCTTGAAAACGGGGGTCATTTCTTCGAAGTAGTCTCGTAGGTGAGGCGGCGTAGTGATGTCCACTTGAACTAAACCGAACATTTTCTCCTCTTTCACAGCGGAAAGGATGTCGCTCTCGCTCATCGCGTTTCGAGACACTTTCAAAGCGTCAACCTTCCAGCGTTGTTGGGAGGCCTTGACCCGCTCATCTCGACGCTTCATCTCTCGCCATTCGCACTCCCACACGACGACCAGCTTGTGACCTAGCGCTTTCAAGTAAGCGCTTACTCTGGTCGTTCTGTCGCGTCTCTCCTCTCTCAGTGAAGCGCACTGATATCGGTGCGACGGTATGCACTCGTGAGCGTGGAACCAACACCCGTGAAACTGGAAAACCGTATTAGAGGCCGCATGAAACCCGTCCACGCGAATTCTCCGACAGCCTACAACCATCTCGCTGCCGTTCAAAGCATGGCGCAGTTTCACGTCGCGGTCGTGCTCTACGAAGCGTAACCACTCCAAAGCGCTGTGAGAGTTTCTTTGCCTAATTTCGGGCTTGAACTCGGTCTCGGGCCGTCTCACCGCGTAATAGCCCGTGCAGTGCGCTTCGCTCATGCAGCGCAAGTACAGAGAGTTAGCGTCTAGTCCTAGGATGTGTTGGCACGGTCTCGCTTCTTCGCCGTACTTGTGCTCCGTTATCCGCGTGGTGCCCTTCTCGTGAAATCTATGGAAGATGATGGAAGGACCGCCGACTAGATTTTCTTTGATCAGAGCGTGGAGGACGGCGTCGAACTGGGGGAACGTTGTGAACGCGTCTTCTAGGTTTTGGAAGAGGAACCGTAAAGTCAAACCAGCGAGAGAAACTCCGTCTTTCAACATGTCAATGCCGCGATCTTGGAAAAATTTAGCGTGATTTTTCAGAGCTTCTATGAAAGGTTTGACGTCTTTGTTGTTGTAGTGGATCAAGTAGTCTTCCATAGTTTGCATCTTCTCGTCGGACCAAACTTTCTGACATGCGGCGTAGTCGGATTCGGACATTTTGACGCCCGTCAGCTCGCTGTCGAAAGCCGATCTCGGTGGCAGCGTTCTGTTTGCCAGTTTCCTGGTAGACGTCATCCATTCGTAAGGAAAGTGACCTTTCTCTTCGTTCCTGGTGAAAGCTCGCAAATAGGTCGCGTAGTTGTAACCGGGTGCCAAATAGTTGACTACGTCCAAGAAAACCGTGTGCTGTGTGTAAACCGCCAAGTATTGATTGCTTCTCTTTATGACGCTGAATTCTTGGTTTCTTCGGTCTCCGGAGGCGAAGAACGAGTGAAGGCGTATTTTGATCAGGTTCAAGTCGTAACGCCCCGAGTTGAAGCCCACGACTGGAGCTTGACGGATGTATCTCAGAAGACGCTTCTTCAGTTGAACTAACGGGTGTCTGGTCTGAGCCGCAGCGAAGCCGCCTGGAGAAGGGGTGAACGTCGCCTCCTCCAGCAGGAGAGCTTCACCTATCGCCGCATCTAACTTCGCTAAGGTCGGTCGGTAAAGTTCTAGCACAGCTTCTCCGATGACTTTGGCGTTCTCGTTTATGTGATTTAAAACTCGGTCCAACAAGGGGTCGGAATCTGCGTCGGATTCTCTGACGAAGCAGACGGGCCCCTCCCACCCCGGAAAGTCGGATGCGACGCTAGCCGACAAAGGGACGTGATCCCACAGCAGGGACACGTGTTCCGTCGACGGTTCTTTGCACGGTCTGAAGAAAGCCTCGAAATCGAAGGCGATCTTGTAAGGGTAGATTCCGGAATGTCCGTCGGGGGGAAAAATGGAGAAGTCTGCTAGCGCTTCGAAAATCGTTCTCGAATTTTGGTAGATGCCACCTACGTAGCGCAACTTGACTTGTCGGCAAGAGGAAAGCTGGTTCCTGTGTCTCTTCAGCAAGAACTCGGTGGTGAACGCCGCCTTACACTTGCAACATTCGTATATGCCCGCGTACGCGTTGAAGTCCGTGACGAGAGAGACGTGCAAACCGCCTTTCGCCGTCAGGTGTAGGTTGACTTTACCTCGGGCGGCCAGAGTTCTGGAAGGCGGTCTGATCAGAGTAACGCGTCTTCTCAACTTCCGCCCCGGCACTTGACGCGACGCGGTGTAAACCGCTATCTGCACGTCAAACAAGTTCTCTAACGCGGGTAAGTCGCGGATGTTCAGACCCGGAAAGGATTCAGGTGTGGCAGCGGGACAGAACTGACGTAACAAATCTGAAGCGCGCTTGCTGGTGTTGTATAAGTGAAAGGAAATGCAGCGGAAGATGCAGAGGTTGTCCTTGTTGGGAAAATCTAACACGCCGCTTCTCTTTCCAACTCGACCGGCCTGAGTGATCCTACCGCCTATGGGGAATTCCCCCGGTCCCATGTAAACGCAAATGTTCAAATTGGTAGGAAAAAGAACGTGCCACTTGGTGTCAGCGTCGCAAAGTTTCCGTACTTCCTCGCAAGCGACGGTGTTTTCCATCTTTGAGAGGAGCTCTTCCAAAGTTTCTGAATTAGTTATAGTAGGGAGCGGTTGTATGAGAGTTGCGTTGTTCTGGGAGGCGTGAAAGTAGCGCAGTTTGCTCTTGTCTTCTCTGTGTTGTAAGAGTAAGCCTACCGAGAAACCCACTTTGTATCTGAATCTTTGTGTCAAGTGAATGCGACGCATAGTATCTACAGCGTCACTCAACTCGCCGGTTGGTAGCCTGAAGTTTGTTACACTCACGCGAGTCCCGTGCATCCTGACGCCCGTTTGTATCGCAGGCCAATTCGCCGTGAACGTTTCCTCCCCGTTCGGTACAGCACATATGCGCGGAGGGACGGTCACCCCGTCCAGAGATTCGCGTCGACAGGCGATCTTTCGGCAATCGCCTTCGCCGCATAGAGGGCAAAACTTAGGTACTACTCTACAACTTTCTACGTGTCTCTCGTGGTTGTACGGTCTTTTAAACATTTTGAAACACTTTTCGCATACGTACTGTGTCATGTTTTTTTTTCACTCAGTTACCAACTACTTAGCCGTCTAACTATCTATCTATCTATCAATCTATCTGTCTATCTATCTATCTATTTATCTTTCTGTCTGCTGTCTGTGTATCCGTCTGTCTGTCTCATACAGCGTACGTCAAACGCTGTGTGTGTGTGTGTGCGCGCGTGAGCGTTGAGCGTCTCTCATTCCGAATCTATGCCGAGATATTTCAGAATGATCTCTGTTTTGTCATCCAACTCTTTGAGCGCTCTGGCGGACAGCGTCACTCCCTGCTGTGTGGGTTTTTTGTCAGGACCTTCGTACTTGCGCACGTGGACGAGGTTCTTACCGCTGTAGTAGCTCACAGCTGCGTACACTTCGCTCTCCTCATCCAGCACTGCGAACCAGGGGGTGTGATTAGGTTTTCCTTGCGCGGCCGCTGTGTCGCGTATGCGCACCACTGCGCGGATATCGGCGATGCGTGCTATGAGCTCGCGCAGCGCGTCGGCCGTGAAGTGCACTCGCTTGCTTCTGGTCAGAGACGCCTCTTTCACCTGGCCGTCTTTTGTGTAGCGCGGCCTCCTAGACAGTCTAGCCACGTCCTCCCAGATCTCCAGCGTCAAAGCTCCGTCTAAGCAGAACTCTAACCCGAGAGGACGGGAGAAGGTTTTCTCTGCTTCTTCTCGTCCATCTCGTTCTTTTTCTTGTATTTTTCTCTTCTTACTAGGCCTTGTTGTTCTGGAACTCACCTTAGAACGTTTCACACCCGCAGGATGAGTAACACCATCAGCGTGAGCTGAATCAGCAGCAGAACCGATAGCAGGAGCAGCGTCAGCGCTGGTGGTATCCGAGGCCTCGTTGTTGGAACAGCGCAGCCACACGCCGTCGGTGCTGAGTGTAGCGGTAGAAGATGAAGCGCCGCCGCCCTCGTAAGGTGGCGGTGAGGGCAGTCGCCACGGACCGGACGGGACGCTACTAGTGGAGGAAGTGAGGTCGAAAGGTCGAAGAGGGAAGCCGAAAAACGTACCGCCCACCCCTTTCCCTTCGGGTTGTTCGTACGCCTCGTCGTCAGCGTCGTTCTCTGTCTCACCCTGTTGCTGCTCCTCCTCCTCTTCTTCTCGGTTTAGGGGCTGAGTGTCCGAATAGCTGTCACTCTCAGCGCGAGCGGCGTCGAGGGCGTCAGTCGATGTAGTGGTGGAGGAGAGGGGCTGTGCAACGTGCGGCAGGTCATCAAAGTCATCAACAGTAGTGGGGAGGTAAAAACCCGGTTGCCAGTACTGCGCTGTGCCAGGAGCGTTGTCGTCAGTAGTAGTAGCGGTAGCAGCAGGTGCAGCAGAAGCAGCAGCAGCAGCAGCAGGCGCAGCAGCAGACGCAACAGTAGCAGGCGCAGCAGCCTCAGCAGGCGCAGCAGTAGCAGGCGCAGCGGTAGCAGGTGCAGCAGCAGCAGCAGCAGCCGCAGCAGGCGGGGCGGCAGTAGCAGCGGCAGCGCGCTTAGCAGCAACGTGTACCGTCGCGAGTGTAACAACGTCGCTAGCACGACGACTACTACCAGTAGTACTACTACTACTACTACTACTACTACTACTAGTACTACTACTGCTACTACTACTGCTACTACTACTACTACTGCCGCGAGCGCTCGCTACAGCGGGAGGGTGATAAGACCAAGCGGCTGCGGCGGTAGTCTCATGTTCAGTAGCAAGAGGAGGCACTGACGCTAAACGAGCGCTGTTCCGCGTAGTCTTCTTGTTCTTGAACGACGCTAGATGTTGTCTTTTGCTCATGGTGGTGACTGTAGAGAGCAGCAAAAGAATGAGTGAGTGAATGGAGGTTTCCAGACCCCTTATATACGCCTTCTCGCTTCTAGAGCTAAGCTACTTACTGACCCTGTTCAGCTGCCGCCGGCTGGCTGGCGGCCATTCACAAAGAGAAACAAAAGACATAAGGCATGACGTTTTCAGCTGGATCCCTTTCCCCCCTTTTGAGAGATCGACTGTCATGAGCTAAGCCGCTTAACACCCTGTTCAGCAATTCAACGCGCATTAGCTGTATAAAGGATTAAGCGGTTGCTGCCGTCGACTGACCGGCGGCCATTCACAAAGACATAAGGTATGACGTTTTCAGCTGGATCCCTTTTTTGAGGGATCCACTGTCGTGAGCTAAGCCGCTTACCACCCTGTTCAGCCATTCAGCGCGCGTTAGCTGTATAAAGGATTAACGGTGACGAGCTTAGAGTGTGTGTACAAAAAAAACTACAGGAGGCGTGTGGCGTGAAGCAGGACCCCCCTAAGACGAACGTGTCTGTCTGTGAGTAGAGGCGTGTGCATGTGGTGAGCGACTTAAGTGTAAGACAAAAATCACCACCTCCTGCCGTGGTGAGTAGACCGGGCCGGCCAGGCGGCGGCCGGCTAGTTCAATAGGGAGGGGTGACAGCTGACTAAGGCTGTGCATGAAAAAAATCCGATTTTCACCTGACCTCTGACGTTTGTTACAATGAATGTCAGAGGGAGGGAGACGTCCTCAGGTAGGGGGTAGGAGGTAAGGCTAATGGATGAGGAAGAAACACCGTTTTCAGCTGGTCTCCACGGATAGCGATGACACACCCCTCGTCATCTAAGCTCTTAAGGAGCGGAGCGGCTGAAAAAGCGTCATGCGGACAGGTCGCTACACAGCTGGAGTGCTGTTGGAAATGGGATTAAACTCCCTCTGTATAAAAAGCTCTGATTTCTGTTGGAAAAAAAACATATCGCCTCTGACCACAGTAACGTCTACTACCACCACCGCCGCCACCACCGCCGCCGCCGCTGCCGCCGCCACCGCCGCCGCCGCCGCCGCCGCCGCCACCGCCAAGACGAGACGAGATGGCTCAAGCTATTCCACTTTCAAGCTCGCCTTCACCGCCTTGTCCACCTGAAAAAAAGTTAATGCGGCTTGACGACGTGAGACGCGCGAGGCAGACCGATGGGGAGAACAGAGAGGTAGGACAGCGGCGGTTAGCCTATAGCGACGCCTTGCTTCGTCAACTAGGTAAAGAGTTGAGCGGCTGTTGGAGAGAGTTGGGCAGTAGCTTAAAAGTTACCGCCGCCCGTATGGATGCTCTAGTAGAGCGCAGTGTCAAGACACCGGAGGAGCTGTGTACGGCGATGTTCCGAGTCTGGTGGGGTGAAACCCCGCATCGTCATAGATGGGGAGAGCTCGGTCGCGTCTTCACCCGCATTAGACGCGTGGAACTGTTGGCTCAGTGGATGTCCCTTCTCCACAGACAGGGGTTGGATTTCGAAAACCCCGACTCGCGCGCGATGCATAAGCACTTGGGCACCCTCGGCAGACGTCTAGGTAGCAGGTGGAAAGAGGTGGGGGACCATTTAAAATTGTCGCCTGAGAGGTTAGATAAGATCGCTGAAGAATGCGAATACGGAGGAAGTCCCGCTGAGTGGGCCTTCCGAGTGTTGAAAATGTGGCAAGATGAAGCTGACGGTGCCGGCGGTACACCTTTTGAACTCCTTCAAGTGTTGACTGAGGACATGGGAAAGTTTGACCTCGGCATCACGATATTACTTGACTTTATCAAGCAAGAAACAACGAGAACGACGGACATGTGAATTGTTGTGTTTTATTTTCATACGTCTTCTTTATTAGTAAGTAAAAAAAAAATAATATCATAACAATTAAGAAGCGCGCCCTCTTAAAGTGTCACTTCCTCCAGTCGCAGCTGATCGCCTCATCGAAGCACGTGATAAACAAAAAAAACACGAAGAGACACGCTTCTTCCTCTCGAGAGGAAGAAGCGTGTCTCTCGATTAAAATCTTTTTCTTTTCTTTTTTTCTTAAAAGAGACAAACGCGCCCCTTAGAGTGCCCCCCCACCCCCCTAGAGTGCCCCCCTCCCCCCTCCCCCCCCTCCCCCCCACCACCCGCCCCATGCATCCTAAAAGCGCCCCCCTCCCCATGCATCTTAAAGGGGCCCCCCTCCCCCCCTCCCCTCCCCCTTATACACTCTAAAGAACGCTTCTACCTAGTTCAATAAGTCACTTCCAGTCGCTCGTAAAACAATAAAAAATGAAAAAAAAAAAAAAAAACTTATATCGTAGTGTTTTTTATTAGTTTACCGAAAAAAATAAGAGACTCGCCTCCTCCTCTCCTTCTCCTCCTCCTCCTCCTCCTCCTCCAAAAAAAAAGATATCACATTTTAAAGCCCGTGACCCCTTAAAGACGCTCATCTCTTCATTAAGTCGCGTGACGTCACTTCTTCTTCTGGTCACGTGATCAATCAGGTCACTTCCGGTCACGTGATCCTCAATCAGGTCACTCACTTCCGGTTGGCCATTAGGTCATGTGACGTCACTTTCGGTCACGTGACTCATCAGGTCACTTCCGGTCACGTGATCCTAAAGTAGGTCACTTCCGCTCCCCTAAGTAGGTCATATGACGTCACTTCCGGTCCATAAGTAGGTCATATGACCTCACTTCCGGTCACGTGACCAAATGGCGGCCTCTGATTGGCTAACTAGGTCACGTGACCTCACCACTAATCCCCTAAGTAGGTCACTTCCGGTCACGTGACCAAATGGAGGCCTCTGATTGGCTGCAGGTCGATTGAGTAATAAACAGTACTTAACTATAGTCCCGTTCCGATACATACTATACTACTAATACCACCACTTGTGCTTCAAACTCATGTATTGACATATACATTCCAACCCATTGTGGGTGAGACTCGAACCCATGACCTGCAGATTGTGGATAACAGTGAGTCTGTAGCTGGACTGAAAACCTCCCTTTCTACAGTATATCATATTGTGTGGCTATTACTAGTTTCTGACCGGGTAATCTAAGAGCGAGGACTGCAGTATATATATATATATATATATATATATATATATATATATATATATATATATATATATAAACATGTTTAGGTCTAAACATGTTTAAAGTCTAAACATTTTACTAGGTTTGTGTTTACGAATCCTTCTGTTTAGGAATTAAACACTTCTATTCTAAACACGTAAACATTAATGTTGAATATGTTTAGATGTTTAGTATTTAAACAGTATGGAGAATTGGTGTTTAGGAAGTAAACATGTAGTGTTTAGATCATAGTATATCAAACACATACCAGATGGCAGAAAAAAAAATCTAAGTCGGTTTGGGAGTCAAAATTGTAGAGAACTTCTTTGGAGTGAAAATGGTCTCAATGTTTTTTTGGAAATATTTTGAATAAATGGTTGGATACGAGTCCCTTGTCTCCGCTATTGGTCAGGTCATTCGAGCGCGCCAAACCTCTGTTATCCGGCAAGGAGCGCCCCCTATGTTATGTATCTAGGCGGAGTGTGTACGTTGGTTACCGCCTTTGTTTACGCCAGAGCGCCGCCCAGAGAGGTGGGACAGCTCGCTGCTCGCTTGCTTTGTGTCATATTCACCGTGGTTAGTTAATTATTTTTATAAATTTAACCACAGCCATGCAGCCCTGCAAAAGCTGCGCCTTTGTGTATGACCATCGTAAGTCGGCGTGTCCGCAATGTGCTAAACCCACCCATTCTAAAGGTGGACTAGACGAAGAGGAAGACGAAGCCTTCGAATTACGCAAGGCGGAGGAGCCCGGTTCGCCAGCAATGGATAGGGAACAGAATGTCTCTTTACAGCTTAAACTGGCGGAGGAGAAACAAGCCATTCTCAAGCGTAAGCTAGAGATGAAGTCAATGGAGGAACGCCTGGCAGCGATCAACTTGCAGAACGCTAAGCTGGAGGAGGAGTTGGCTTCGAGCCAAGATGGCGGATCGGGGAGCAAGCCGGACACTCAGAAGCCAGTGGTACCGCCTCCAGGGTTTAAGCCTAAGCCCCCGGGGACCGGATCGACACCGGAGGGTGGCTTCCAGCGTCAACTGTTCTACGCAGACGGGTCACTGGCTTCGGCTTCCGGAGGCAGCACGACAGCAGCGACAACTCTTCAAGCTGGTTTAGAGTCTGTTGGTCTAGGCCTGCAGGCTCTAGGACTGGCTACTGGAGATGTCAACAACGCAGGACTACCCCTACAAGGTGAGGGTGGTGGCATGTCTGGCTTCCATTGGTCGAGTGAGTCTGCAAGGAGAAAAAGATCACGACATTGGATCCGTCCATATTTTCATCTGCCTTTAGATAAAAGTTATGAGGAGATGTCTTATAGGGAACTTGTATACGGTATGGTGTGTGTGACTGAGTGCATCATTAAAGCAAACGACGCTCGGTTCGATGTCCAGGGGTACTTGGAACATTTCAAGTATATCACCCTCAAAGAGATTAGGCCCACTTACATGCCCAAGGCGGTGGCAAAGTATGAACATGATGTGACGACCAAGGTGGCTTCTGGAGAGGTTAGATACACCGCAGCAGAACATACAGCGAACGCCACTCACTTTGGTATTGAATGTACCAAGGCTTATGTGGAAGCCATGCGTCTCCTCCAAGGTCCTTCTCAGTCAGGGAAGCCAGGTGGCTCCAGCAAACCGTCAACGCCGAGGATATGGTGCCCGGACGATGTCTGTGCGAGCTGGAACTTTACGTCGTGCCAGTATAATCCATGTCATAAACAACACGTATGTTGTGTATGTAGAGGCTCGCACAGGGCAAAAGGCGGCTGTAGCTATAATAGTGGCACCCAGCAAGGTCAGCAGCATCAAAACAGGAATGTCCAGTCTTCATTCTACTCACAGAACCAAGGCAACAACCAAGGCTACATCTCTTCAAATCCCCATCAGCAGCAGGGGGGGGGTACAGGTAGACGCCGACGAAGGGCTCACCTGTGATGTGAACACTTACGGTTTGATCCGCGAGGACAGAGTTATATGTATGGACAGTATCAGTGATTTACTGTGTGCCTATATAGATTACAAACCACTGTGGGATATTAATTGTGTACATAATGTTTCTAAGGTGCAATCGCAGTTTAAGCCTTGTGGTTGGAAGAATATGTTGTCAGGGGGGGATAATGATGTATACGGTACTTGGGATCCAGATAGCCTGTTTTTACTGGACGGGGTTATGCATGGTTTCAAAATCATTGACCCTATGGCTAACATTCCTTCTTATGAATGTGTTAACTATGCCTCTGCTACAGGTGATGCATTTGGTTTCATGAATGATATTATCTTAAAAGAGATTGGTACCGGTAAACTTAGCATTGTAGATAGAAAGCCACACTGTGTACATGCGCTGGGGGCTGTGGAGAAGTCTTCTGGTGGGTACCGTCCCATCACTGACGCTAGCAGGCCTGAGGGCATATCCATTAATAATTATATGTCGAGCACTTTTAATAATTTCAAATTCTGTAGTATCGACGAGATCTGTGAGAGTTTAACCCCGAATTGTTTTTTGGCGGTAACAGACATAGAGGCTGCATACCGTACATGTTTGATTCGTCCCGGTGACAGGAAATTTCAAGGTCTGGCCTGGAGTGTGGGTGGTCAAGACGTGTACATAGAGGATAACTTCTTGTCATTTGGAGCTCGAGCCTCCCCTTATATATTTAACAATTTGACTGACGCTGTTACTAGGTATATGAACGCGAGTGGTTTCAAGTGTTATAGCTATTTGGATGATTTTCTTCTTATCAGTGACAGTTTTGAATCATGTAAAGAGGCTCAATTAGCTCTTCATTCACTCCTGCGTTCATTAGGGTTTAATATATCCTACAAGAAGGTTCTGTCCCCTTCCAGAGTTCAACGGTATTTGGGCATTATTATAGACACTGTTCAGATGAAGTTGTTACTACCGGATGATAAAATGCTCAAGTTGAAGGAGGAGCTCGCGTTCTTTGCTGGTCGCCGTCAGGCGACACGCAAGCAAATTCAGAGGCTTTGTGGCATTATAAATCATTGTTCTACGGTAGTAAGAGGTGGAAGAACTTTTTCTCATAGAATTATTGGTTTATTAGCTGGTTTTAATACCGGTAAGAGACGTATTACCCTCACAAAGAACTTTTTTCTAGACCTGCAATGGTGGAAAGATTTCGCCATGTGGTTTAATGGAGAGGCCAAAATGGTGGGCAGGAGGGTACAAGACAATGTAAGCATATACACTGACGCTTCAGGATCAGGTTTTGGCGCCCATTGGGGTGGAGACTGGTTGGCAGGTATGTGGGAGATGGACTTAGACGCTACCCGGGACTGCCACAATCACCTCTCACACTGCCCGGGGGAAGACATACCCGACAATATAAACGTTCAAGAACTCTACCCGGTAGTGGAAGCTCTCTGGAGGTGGGGTCCTACCTGGAGGAATTGTCGTGTCATTTGCTTTTCTGATAATACTCAAGTCGTCACAGGCCTAAATACCGCAAAGAGCTGTAATAATTATGCTATGTCTATATTACGTAGAATTTTCTGGTTAAGTGTATTATTTAATTGTCACATTGTGAGTGTGCATGTTCCTGGAAAAATGAATGTGATTGCAGATGCTCTGTCTCGTATGTATGAAAATAATATGAAGATCCCTATGGGTTTATGTTGTTGCAGATGTGCTCCAGTTGCGACGAAGACTAGAGACGAAAGCAGCAAGAGTTAGATCCTACTGTTGGTCGGAGTCGACCTGGCGTACCAAAGCTTCCCAGTGGAAGAAATATATTTCCTTTTGCGCCCTAATTATGGTGGCGGTGGTACCAACCACTGTAGATGTTATGTGCAAGTTCATTGTGTTCTTGTCAGACTCCTTATGTTATGTGAGCATTGACAATTATGTATCTGGGGTCATTAGTTTAAACAAGTATTTTGGCTATGATGTCTCAGATATTAGGTTGAATTTTATTTTTTCAACTACCCTAAAAGGCCTCAGGAGAATTCTAGGTGATCCTGTACCTACCCGTGTGACTTTAACATTAGAGAATTTATTGACTATGTTTATGCATGTGGATTGCCTGAGTGTTAATGAAAGATGTATGTGGGCTTGTATAGCCACGAGCTTCCGTTCATTGTTAAGGAAGTGTAACCTTGTACCTAATAATCTTAAACTGGAGGGTCATTTCCTACGCAGGAGCTCTCTTACCTTTAAAACCTGGGGTGTTCTGCTCAGGATCTCTAGTTCTAAAACGATCCAATACGGTCAACGTGTACACTTGGTACCCCTCACTTATGCGATAGGCTCACCCCTGTGTGCTGCAACCCTGTTAGCTAACCACTTCAATGACTGCCCTTCTTCCACTAGAGAGTCGCCTGTATTTATGTTGAAGGTATCGGGGGTTTTGGTACCACTTACTTACCCGGTACTTAATAATTATTTGAAGAGGTTGTTATCAGCTATAAACATGGATGTTAAAGGGGCAGGTTGCCATTCGTTTAGACGTTCTGGTGCTGCCTTTCTTCATAGTTGTGGTGTCCCATTGGAGGACATTAGACAAACGGGTGACTGGGCTAGCCTCACTGCCTTAATTTATCTGGCTAAGCCTTTGTCTTCTAGGATTAATTTGGATAAGATGGTAGTCGACGCTATGTGTAAAAAATGATATGAATGTTATAGTGATGTATAGTTTGTAATTCTGGGTGTTGGCAGGTTTAATCCAGCCCAAGTCCATATAATGTATTGTGCTTTATTCACTATCAGAATTACCTTCTCACCAATGGTTGGATACGAGTCCCTTGTCTCCGCTATTGGTCAGGTCATTCGAGCGCGCCAAACCTCTGTTATCCGGTAAGGAGCGCCCCCTATGTTATGTATCTAGGCGGAGTGTGTACGTTGGTTACCACCTTTGTTTACGCCAGAGCGCCGCCCAGAGAGGTGGGACAGCTCGCTGCTCGCTTGCTTTGTGTCATATTCACTGTGGTTAGTTAATTTTCTTTTTTTTCTTTTCAAATTGGCTTATGCTGAGTCAATATATATATAATAAATAGGCAGGTTTAATCCAGCCCAAGTCCATATAATGTATTGTGCTTTATTCACTATCAGAATTACCTTCTCACCAATAACAAGACATTGACCCTAATGTATGAATCATATGTAAGACTGATCATCCCCTAGTGGGCAACTCTAGAACTAAGGGCTGTGTCTCACCAACTTGGGCCAATGTTTTTGTCTACCGGGTGCCATCTATGACCTCCTGAGAGAAAAGGTTTATTTAGGTTCAGATGAAGATATATATGGATATGTAACCACCACCATTTTCTTTATTTCATCCCTTACATATCAAAGAAGAAATTTATTTTTTCTAAATCTTATATTTTAAGGTGGCCAGTCATAGACGGCACCCGGTCATAGACGGCACCCGGTCATAGATGGCACCCGGTCATAGACAGCACCCGGTCATAGACGAAAACATTGGCCCAAGTTGGTGAGACACAGCCTAAGACATTGCAGCGTTTCTCACAATCTGACCTATTTTGACTATGATGGATAACACACACCATAACTCTGAATACCGGTAATAACTTTGTATCCTCATCAATTTTACGATCCATTAATACATTGCGATTACCGTAAATTCCCGCGTATAACCCGCATCTCGCGTATAACCCGCACCCCCAACTCAGGAAAATCATATAACCCGTTTCTGGATCTGAAAATTTCAAATTTAGTACTGTTCTATAATGATAAAAACCCTCGTATAACCCGCACCCCATTTAGGCATGTTTGGTATCCAAATAGAGGAGGTAAACAGCACCCTTTGGGCCTATTGGAAATTAGAGGAATTAATGGTTCCCTGTGCCTTCTGTGGCATGGCACAGGTGAGCAAAGAGCTTTGCTAACAGCCCTGTCATGCCACCTTGCAGAGACAATAGAAACTAGTTTGTTATATGAATGTACTGGAATTCACACATCACACTAGTAGTTATAATATCATAATTTTCACCTATAAACCTTCTGTCTCCCTCGGGTCTCCCTCACTTTTATATGACATCATATATCAGTTTGTCCATTGCTAACATTAGATTTGATAGAGATTCAATGAATAGTGTGTAGGACCTTCTCAAAGTTAGCTAACCGTGGGCTTTCAGAAGACCAATTTCCAAATGAGATTCCTGTATATCCCTGCATGTTTATCTGTTTAAAGTGTATCAGACACATAGGGGATAGTTAACTCAATGTACCTCTATAGACTAGATGATTGTCAGATGTGGGGTTGTTACTGTGTGATGAAATATATATGTGTTGATGTAAAAGTATTTAGGTCCACACGACTAATTTTAGTTCACATGTTTCTCACCCCATGTCCTCACACTGGAAACCCCCCCTGGTATCCAAAGAAAGCTGAGTTTGGTTCGTGTACAACCCGTGGGTAGTACGCGGGAATTTACGGTAGTTTACCTGGCACGCACACGCCCCCGTAGCTCGGGGCGGGTCACGTGGTACGATGGTGACGTCACTGGACCCAAATCAAACCTCTGCGGATTTCTCCACCCACCATCCCTCACAAACTGTCTTTGTGTTATTTTGTAAATAAATCTACATGTCATTAGCAGAGCCCCTGGATGAATGGCAAAGGCAATAGTGGGTTTATACAATCTAATGTTAAAAAAACCTGTAAACAATATTAGGTTGTGACGATACATGGGTTAAAATTCGACACGATCGACACGGCGACACGGCCCTTTTAAAAATCGACACAGGCGACACGGCCCTTTAAAAATCGACGGACAAACACATTTAGAGAACCTACTGAATAAAAATCGACACGGCGACACAGCACCTCTGCTAAAATTTGACACGGCCACACGGTCAAGAATCTCGCCCCCCATGTATAGTCACTAGGTTGTATGTGAATATTATGATATGATATTATCCAATCAATTTGTATTGCTGTGCGTAATTGCGATATTGAGAGCTGCGAAATCAAACTATACACACGATCTTTTGATATGATTTATTCTGCTGATTCTGGTGCATACACTTGTCTGCTTGTGGTACCTTACATGTGTCTAGTTGTGTGTCTCATCACCAGAGTATCCTTTTATGTATTTCTGATTCCATACCTGCTTCTCATTTTGACTGGCTGTGGGCATGCTATTTACAAAAGGATATCCTCTAAAATCCTGTTTACTTACGATTGAACTCACCAGTAATCCCCTATCAAATCAACCTAGGAATATCAAACACAGGTGACCTACTCTTCATGTATAAAATGATACAATCACTTTCCATCTAGATACAATGTATAGAGAGATGGTTCTGTAAATTTGATTCAATTAAAAAACCACTCACACACAATCCACAATCAGAAAACAATTGATTCTTATTAACATCACACTTACAATTTCCCCCTGAGTCCTCATCTAAATTACACACCTCACTCTGAGTCGGTGACAGAGGCTCCTGTGCTACATGCCCCACTGATGACTTCTGGGATACTAGATGTGTGTGTAGATGTGTCTGTAAGTCAGCTGGATGCGTGAACCCTCCAACACAAATGCCACAGCTAAAACTATGATTGAACTGGGAGTCAGTTTGGGATTTGTCAACAGTAAAACTGTGCCTTGTCACTCGTCTTGGTAAGCTAGCTACTGTTGTCTTCAGGGGGTACCTGTGAGTTTCTCCTTCTTGATATGAATTCTTCTGTCCTTTTGGAACTGAGTGAGTTGTCATTATGTGGTCCTGTAGTTGTCCCGGCTCACCAAACCTCTTATTACAGTAAGTACAGTAGAACAGTGGATGTGCAGGATGATGCCTTTCTATATGTAGTCTCACTTCATATTTTTGGAGGAAGGTCTTATCACACTGACTACAATTATGAGGTTTATCTCCATTATGGTTCCGCATGTGTCGGTTCCATGTTCCTGACTGACTAAAGTGCTTGCTACACACAGAGCACTTGTAAGGTTTTTCTCCTGTGTGGGTTTTCATATGCTCCTTTAAGGAGCCACTCTGTCTAAACCCTGTTCCACACTGACGACACATGAAGGGGGTTCCTCCTCTGTGGGTCATCATGTGAGACCGTAGGCTTCTTGAAGTTTTAAACTGTTTACCACATTCAGAACACTTGTGAGGTTTTTCACCTGTGTGGCTTAGCATATGTTCTTTCAAAGACTGTTTACATGTAAACCCCTTGCTGCACACAGAGCACTTATGGGGTTTCTCTCCTGTGTGGGTCATCATGTGAATTTTTAACTTTTCTTTGGCTTGGTATGCTTTACCACATTGAGCACACTTGTGAGGTTTCTCTCCTGTGTGGGTCAGCATATGTCCGTCTAAGACTGATTTCTGAGCAAATGTCTTCTTACACACAGAACACTGGTAAGGTTTTTCTCCTGTGTGGATCATCATGTGTGCCCTTAACCCTGATTTATGAGTATATGTTTTCATACAGACAGAACACTGGTGAGGTTTCTCACCTGTGTGGGTCAGCATGTGTCCCTCTAAGCCTGATTTCTGGGTAAATGTTTTTGTACACACAGAACATTGGTGAGGTTTTTCCCCATTGTGTACCATAATGTGCAGATGCAAGTTCCTTAACTGTCTAAACCTTTTGCCACACACTGAACACACAAGAGGTTTCTCCCCTGTGTGGGTCAGCATGTGCTTGTTGAGGTCCTTCTTAGCTGTGAATGCCCAATCACAATGAGCACACTTGTAAGGTTTCTCTCCTGTGTGTATCATCATGTGCTGACTTAAATTGCATGAATGGGAAAATGCTCTCTGACACACTGAACATGTGTATGGCCTTTCTCCTGTGTGGGTCCTCATGTGGCTTTGTAAATGCGTTTTACGACAAAACCTCTTACTGCACTGAGAACACTGGTGAGGTTTTTCCCCTGTGTGAGTCCTCATGTGTGTCGTTAGATTTCCTGACGTTGAACAGGTTACCTTGCAAACGGCACATTGATAGCGTTTTCCCTGGGAGTGGGTCATCATGGGTGCATGAAGTGTTGTTGCCTGCATAGACCACTTGCTGTACACAGAACACGTGCGGTGTTTCCTTGAATGAGTGGGCCACAGCAAGAGTCTCTAGACCTGAAATTAGATTGAATGAATTCAGATAATGCACATGTCCCATGAGTATTTAAATATAACTTTTAAGATATCATAGCAATTAGAGACAAATGCATACAGACACTTTATCAACGTGTCTTTGCCAGGAGTGAAATTAGATCGGGACTTCGCCTATTTTGTAATAGGACCGTGGGCTTACACTAAATACAGGTCTGTGCTGAACCACACTGAAGATACGGCTGAAGTAAATAACTTTTAGACGAAAATATTTAACAATCTATTGATTTTGCTTGTGACTAGTTGGTACTTTAATGCGTAGATACACAGTAGAACCGACTGCATTTTTTCATACATCATAACCACATAGATATTCACTATGTACCTACACTAAGACTGGAAACCCAGTGGCCTATTCGGGTGCATTATCGTCCATTAGGGTGCATTATCGTCCAATAAACCAGTGATAAGCACACATAACAATAACATGGTACTTTATAGTGTTATTCTCTGGATGTATTTGCCGATTATGCATCCAAAGTGGGGTATAACCCTTAAATGTAACACTACAGTAGATAAACAAATAAGACACGTTATATAACGTTATAAATCTATGGCTCCTTATTGTGGCAATACGTTTTATATAAAGTTTAAAACGTTATTTTGACGTGAAAGAACGTATTCTCGTTAGCTGGGTCCACTGTGCACCTCCACCTCCATGTAAACTACACATATTGACTAACAGTGTAAGTAGTAGTTATAGGACGTTTACCAATCTGTACGCAAACTACAGTGAAGGAGCCTTATACCTGAGCCTTATGCCCTGAATACCCCTACAGATTGGTACTAGGCCTATGACTACTTTATACCACTGGCTGTATGCAGTATACAAGAGGTGTGAAATGCTTTGTTCTCCGTGCCCGCTGTGGTATAACTCCATGTAAACTACACACAGTGACTGTTCACTTAAAGTGGCATTCTCACCGAGCGTTTCCCACTCACAATTCTAGTACTGTTCTAGTCTGCTATGTGGTTAGTGCGAGTGGTGAAAATACCCCTCTAACTGCTGAGTAACCGTACATCTGCAGTCGATTCTGCTGTTTACCGACACCAAACTGTACAACTACAGTAGATTTACTTCATTGAGTTACCTACCGTTATAAAGGCGGTGTGTGTGTCTATGGTATAGGGATGTCCACCTGTGCAGGCTGCGGGTAGAACTGAGCCACACTAATGTTAGACACTGGGCTACTTTGTGTCATTAGTGAGAGAGCTCTGTAACTGGCGCCTCACACAGGGCCCCGTTTACTATAGGTTTAAAGCCCAAGCGCCCCTATAAATAGGGTTGAGTACCTGTCCCGGCTGCACTCCGACTGCCACTGGACCCTATCCTGGTCAATCTCTCCCCTTTAACCCTTGGAGGCCCGCATGGGGCATTTTTCAACTCTGCCCCTTTGTCGTCATGATGCATGGATGCAGCTTTGGCAAGTAACTCGCTAGCGCTTCATCCAAGCATCATGCCTACCCTTCTGGATAGATACACTCCCAAATGGCCGGCATGATGCATCTTGACAATGAAAGGCATGATGCAACAATGCAGTATGCGGCCTTTAAAGGGTTACACCCCCCGCCCTCACCTCACAATGGACTTATCCATGCATGTAAGTACACCGCACAACCTTAAGCCACTCAAAAAAATGAAATCGTTTCTTACCACCTCGCGCAAGATAGAAATCATGCTTTTAGATTTTTTAGATTTAACTTTTTACAATTTTAATAAAAAATGTTGACAAATAATGGTAAAATATCGGCATATTTGGTATCAAATTAAAGCTTCCTCTGTTGGCGATGCAATGAGTTAGAAAGAACCTGCATTTTAACGAATCTTACGTATCAATAAAGTCTTACCTACTAAAACGTAATTTCAGATTACGCCCCCGGCAATAAGAAAAAAAGGGTAAAACACATCACATTTTTCGGTGTACAGTGATGAGAAACCTTTTTTCTTTCTTTTGAGTGGCCTTACATAGCTGTGTGTTACTATTGTTAGCTAAAACCTGTTAATGCCATTGTCCGGCATCTAAAGCCCACAAGGGGGGGGGGGGGCAGTGATGGGGGACAGTGGTGGCACGAGACAATAGACCTGTATCTCACTCTGTCTTTTGTTAGGATCTACACGCAGGACAAATACTCCTCCGTCTTTATTGTTTGACTATGGCCAAAAGTCATCTATATATAACATGAAAGTATAATTTTAACGATTAAGAAGACAATATTTTATTACTTTAGACGTAATATGAATTAGTTTAGTACTGACACCCGCTTTTTTAACACTGCATTCATCATAAAGCGTCACAAAATAAGTTTAAAGCTTAACTGTAATATTCTTATCCAGCTGTAAATTATTTTTTCAGATAAGATCTAGTAGTTATATGGGAAGTGTTCCACAGTAATGTCCTAAAACGTGAACCATCATCTTTAAGTAAGTAAGTAAGTAAGTTTTGTTTCAGGTAACATGGCAAGAAAATGTAGGGTCGGTAGGTCAGATCTTTTCTTGATTTTAATGTTTTTTATAAACATGAAAGTACTACCCAGCCTCTCCAAAGACCCGAAAATAGACCAAACCCGGGTGAAAATACGACAATTTCTTCAAAATTGCATAAAAGAACCTGTAGGGTCGGCCCTGTTTTGATAGGGTTGGTCGGAAGACCTGAAACAAACCTTTTTTTGGCCTAAGGCGCGGAGTACCAGACTTCACGCTATCTCTAGGTGGACAAGCACCATTCCGACCCTTTAAGGACGGATGTTGCTAAAAACGACATTTGGCGTTATTTTTTTTTAAGTGTTTTTATTAAGGTGTACAGTTATTATGTAAATACATAATCTGCCTCTGGACTCGGCAATGCCGTTATGCTGCTGTCCAGGCCTTCTTATGATTATACTTTGCTAACTAACTAATTGTGTAATGGCGTCTCTTTATATCACATTTTGACAATAAAAACCCAAAAAATAATAAGTCTTTGTTGTCGTTTGATGAGGGATGAGATGAGGAACCAGGTATATGCGCATAATACAATGTCCAAAAATTCCATGTCCTAAGTGGTGAAAAAGCTTCACCCATTATACATATAGTTTTGGGGTATGCCCTAGGGGAAAAAAACTAGACCATGACCATATACTGGCCATTTACATAGCAGTGAGGATAATCCTTTTTCACTTTTTCTTTGAATAAAGATTTTTTCTCTAATAATGTATAGACAGTCTTTAGCTTATTCCATCTACGTATAGCCTCTCTATGGAAACTATGTTGTACCGTTGGATGTCTTGAATTTCTTGTCTTGGACATATCATAATCCATTAGCAAGCCTGGTATTTCTAGGCCTAACATCCATATAACGCAGTTATGATGCAGCAATGCAGCCCCAGTTAGTAACTCACCGGTGCAGCATTGGTGCATTCTGGAGTTTCTGAACCCGGTAGGGTCGGCATGATGCTTGAATGCAGCACTGGCGAGTCACTCACCAGGGCTGCATTAATGTATCATCACGACCGGTGCACCATATTAGCACAATATCTTATTCTTCAAGCATAAGATTTTTGGCCATATCTTATGCTTCAACCATAGACAGGGACTCCCCTGTATCCCCAGGGGATGCTTTATAAGAAGCCATCATGCTTGATCATCCCCCAGTCCCCCAGTGGATGCTTCATCAAGAAACCAACTACACTGGATACCTGCCCAATGGTTAGGGTAGGGGTTAGGGTTAGCTTAGCTCTTTCTGATTACAGTTAGGGGAAGGCATAGGGTTAGCTATCTATCTGAGGGACCAGGGGAGTCCCTGTCTTTGCATGAAGAAGAAGATATCCCCTGAAATCTTATTCTTCAAGCATAAGATATTGTGCTAATGGGGTGACCAAGGGCATGATGCATTAAGGTATGAGATCCATCAATGGGCATGCCTTATTTCAAATTATTATAGTTTAGACAGATGTTTGATAAAAACTGACCATCATAACGGGTCCCAAGAGATTGTTATACTAAGCATCACTTCCACTAGCATATAAAACAGAGCAGAGTAGATTTGACTTGAATTACAACTTGAATCATAGAATATGCTTTGAATGTGTTTATTTCAGGTGATCATTTTACAGAGTAGTACTGCATTGCATCTTGTATCACACCTGCATATATTAGTGCATTAGTGTGTACATAAAGATACCAATATGAGCTAGCAATAAGATAGTAACCAGGCCTGGACAATCCGGGACTTTTCCCACTACAGGTATAAAGGCCGACAGGGGGGTTTCACCAGTGAGGGAAGATTTGCCCTTGGAGGTACGGACCCACGGCGGCCCTTATCTCTAGAGATAAGGGTCACCAGGAGAGATAAGGGCCGCCGCCGGCCGCCCCACCAAGGGGAAATCTCCCACTGCTGCATCTTATTCAGGTGGTTTGGTGAGGGAGGTGTGAAGGGGGGGGGGGAGTCCACATATAAATATACCTTATTTCGGCTATATTCTGTCATTCAAATCATTGTATTTCACGAAATATAAAATCGTCATACATGCCCATTGACACATACCCAGATAACCACATTGTCTACCTACACATAGGGTAATTACTTGCAGCAAATAATGTTTAGACATCAGCAAATTGGATTTTCTGAATTACCTTTATATTAACCCTAAATCAAGGGGAGATACCCCCTCAGTCTCTTTTCTCCCTGCACGGTATGAATGTCCGCATTTACCCAGCCTGGTAACCAAGGTGGCTGTAGACCCTGACAACCGGGTATAGGTGGCGCTGCGGTACTGGGTAACACCAGCGCGGTTCCCGCCTTCACCTGGAAGTGAATACTCTGACCAATACCACAAACAATGGGGTTGTTTCCTCCCATACAAGTGCTCTTAGTACTTTACTGATTCAATACTGCATTTAGCCATACCTAGTTATTGATTCTGTGTGATATAGCTAAACTCTACAATAATTATATTCGTTCGGTATCCCACCCGGTTTGACACTTCAACATTTCTTCCTTGTGAAGAAGACACTTTCTTTACATAGGGGTCAATTTATTTGCTTTTTCATCAACATCTAATATATTTCTGAGAATGTTATTATAAATAGTCTGTAATTATTTATCTTTTATGTTTCCATGTACAGCTAATTATCAGTTTTCTTGAAAACCTCATTCATTGTACATTGTTAAAGGATAACCTCATTATAACAAGTCCTGTTTTATTAATACTAACATCATTACAAGAAATACAACATATAAACTAGCTAACATATTTCATTATTTGAGAACTTAATATCTTTACTCTGACACTCTATAAACTAGTGATTGCCGAGATGTTTTTCAACAATTCATACTGTGCTTGGTCTCTTCCCAACTGTGTATAAATAACACCTTTGAGAACTCACAAGACCTCTGAAAGTTATGTAGATACCCTTGTGATAATGAGTATAACAGTTTTATACAAATTATCCATGTCAACTTATAACACATTTTTTTACTAGAGGAAATTGTAGTTTTCTAAAACAATGGATGCAAGACCACTTATGAGCCAACCACCTAGTTTCAGTTGGGAAAACCCTAAACCTTAATTCATCTGTTCAAATGTAGCCTCTCTTCCGTCTTGGGGTGTGAGTTTCTCTTCTAATAGAACATCATTGAACATTTAATTAGTCATACTATAGACAGTCAGGCTTTTTACCGGTTGTCCCTAATTGATAGTCTGACACAGATGCACCACATTCTAAGGGAGTGGTCATTTTTTAACAACAGGGGGGGGGGGGGGGTTGGTGGATTTGGGGGGGGGACCAAAAAAATTTGGACCCCTTGAAGGGGGGGGACCAAAAAAATTTGGACCCCTCTTGAGGGGGGGACAAAAAAAATTCCACCCCTTTTTAGCGAAAAAGCCCGCACGTTACTATAGCTCAAAGGGGTCGGCCGGGCTCAATTTCAACTTGCCTGAGGGGGGGACCAAAAAAATTTCGACCCCTCCCGTGGGGGGGACCGAAAAAATTTCGACCCGCTTGCGCGAAAATCCACCAACCCCCCCTTTTGTTAAAAAATGACCACTCCCTAATTGCAACAGTTTCATATGCTAGCATATATATGTGCTTCACTAGTCCATCTGATTTGTGATCTGACAGCATTTTGAATGTGACAGGGCTGGTCAGACTATTACTGTCTCAATGTAGTTCAAAAAAGTCAAAAGGGATTTTTCCATTACGATTTGAGGTGACCTATCAGGGAAATTAGACAATGTTTTCAGCTGTGCCAGCATTTTGGTTTCCATTTCCAGGATTTGCTGCTGCTCGCTTCCTCCAACAACCACATAGAATTTCTCTGAAGGCTGTGCGGAACTGTCTGTAATGACAAAGTTTCAAGAATGTAACATTGCAGGACTCAAATGAATGCATTTATGCAAAATATTGAAGTGTTTTCACATCATTGTCTACTATTAATTGTAAGTAAGCATTCTTTTATGTATACACAAGAAGGCCCACACTATGTATATCACAGATGGTGTGAATTGACCAATTATATATATATATATATATATATATATATATATATATATATATATATATATATATATGATCATCTAAATAAACTAACCAGCAACCTTAGCGGATAGAGGTATGTATTGACTATTTGAGGCAGTCAGATACAGTATGAACCTTTCAATTAGTAGGTGCCATTTATAGCTGTAAGGCTTTTCATACTAAGACATTGAATAGTCAAATACAAATAGAAAAGAGTGGAGACTGTCTTCTAATGTAGATATATACCATTGTATGGGAGAGGTCAGGGTATAATCAGGGGAATGGGTGGGGGAGTTTGAAGGGTAATAAGGAGGACAAGGTAGGGGAAGGGGGAAAGAAAATAGAATATTGGAGGGAGTGGTGAGATATTTGGGGGTGGGGAGTAGCAGTTTTGTATTTGCAGTTGGAAATTACATCTAGTCCTCCATTTAGATGTAAACCTAAAGCAGTAAACAGTGTTAGATATGTCAGCTTTGGTATCCCCTTATTATGATACTTCTCAGTGAAAATAGTGTTGTATAATTGTCACTGAGGAATTTGGTTTCCTTGTCAACTCCATGTACTGCCTACAATCTGTTCTGCATCTGTATGTGTAAGAGGTTCAAAAAGACTAACTCTTACACTAGTAGTATAAGCTAACCATGGTTGGGCGTATAGGGACCCAAATAAATCACAATCCAGGTTAATCACTAGTGACTAAGTTGTTAGCCACTATTGACTAAGCCTAAAGAATGTCAGTTTAGATGGCTATCCTGTTGCTACAACAGTCAGGTTAAGGGGCACTACCATGGGTCTTGTTTTCATCTTTAGAAAAGCCTGTCTTTCTTACAACAAATGGGCTCACCTTGAGATGAGGGTGTACACTATAACATTGGTCCAACTGTTGATACCTCTCACCATGTCAACAGTACCTTTCACCTTCTTTATATAGAATATACCAGGATATCCGATAACCCTCAAATGAAACAATGCGTCCATGATACTTGCCGGTGCTACTGTCATGTTGTAGATAACAACAAGTGCTATCATCATGTAGGCCAGCTGGGAGATGATGGAAATATCATACATATTAACAATGTAAGTTTATCTATCTACGCGATAAAATACCGGACAGGCATGCCGATCAAAGTTAAGTTTATATTAAAAAGTGATGCTAATAGATATCAATGCCTATGTCTGGTCCTTGATATGATTGTTATTCATTTTAGGTTAAAGGGCCAATAAAAGATAGTGCATGGCTCAGTTAAACTTAAGAAGCATAAGAAGTATCCTATGTTTTTTTAGATGGTTGTATAACAACATATAATACCAGTGCTATGGAAAAGAATTATCGGTCACCTTGAGACGGGTCTCTTCAGCCCTTGTCTGCCCACTGTAAATTTGTACATAGAAACAGTAAGCTACTATTTTTACATTTCCCTCTTGGCACAATTTGTATTTTACAGCAAGATATGCCTCAGATTTAGCTTCATTTATCTAATCAAGAATTTTCATCATTAAGAAAGTTCACTATAAATCGGGTACATTTGATTGTCCTAAGTACCAAATATATTTTTCCACATATCATTCCCTTACATTTGGTGGAGACCTGGTTTTCGGCCCCTAATTTTATATAAGATGTACTTTTGTGGGTGTAAAGTTAAAAAAAACTTTAAAACAAAACACTTAATTGTTTCAGTATTTGTTAGAGCAGAGAAAAACCTAAGCACTAAAAAAAACAGCTCCACTAAAAGAGAAAACTTTGAGATTACACAAAACTATTGTGAGGGACACAGTTTCCCCCGAAAATGACCCACTCTAAAGCAGGTGATCTACTACTGAGCTACATTCCCTGTCACATCAGATAGACTGTGTCTCATGTTACTGGATCGGTATGGTACAGAGAGGAGCAGGATTACTCAAGTGATACCCCCTTCCGAGCTACTCTTGCAAGGTATGTCACCAAGGCGCCAGTAATCCGAACCTCTACACTACCATGCTGACAGCTATTCCTGTATATTTCCCACAGTAATAGTGTGCATTGAAAGACATTGTGCATTGAAATAGACATGCTGTATGAAAGGAGACAAGATACACCAATAGCCCTCTGTAAAAAATAGACAAATGGTCAAATGTACCTTGAATTGCCTGTCATCTGCCGTGACCTCTTGATGCTGGTGAGCAGGCTCCGTACAACACAGACGTAGTTGAAGCATAAGATTGGCACCGGCAGAACCAGGTTGATGGATAGGTCACAAATTGTGTAGACCCACATTGGGTAAGAAGTTGTTCCATGACACATGTAATCTGGACGATTTGTCTCGATCTTTGTTTAATTGAGCAGAATAAAAGAGAATAACTGTTATGTCCTCTGTAAAGAATCATAGCAAATTATTGTAAACCTCAATGAGGCTATACTGCCATTAGGGTAGTGGCACATATATACTATTTCATGTATGATCAACGTGTATTTTCAACGCTTGAACACTTAAAGAAATTTTGTCAGAAAGCGTACAGTGCTATCATTGCTTCTACCACATCCACCCTTTCAATGCGATGTTCATGTCTATCAAAACTCTGTAACCATTATTCACCATTTTACTTTTATCTAAATCAGATTAATTCATCCTGGTAAGACAATTAGGTTTTCAATTCTTTTTGTCTGTGTTTACCGGATTGGAGTGTCAGTGGTTATCCAGTGTATGTCCTCGCAGCAACGTGGGGACAAACCTGCCATGTCACTAGACATAACCCATTTTACCTCTAATCTTAAAAAGCCCACTTTTCCGGTAATTTTCCCGGCCTATGCTCTAGATGGCACCACTGTAACATTGGTGTATATGTCGGGGGCTCTACCCCGCACAAGAGATGGAAAGAAGGCTGTGATCAGCACGTAGCAGCGGCGTCCCGTACTATGCCACTTGTGCGTATTTTAATTATATTATCGCCCATCCGATTGTGAATGTTAAGGCAAAGTCAATGCAAATAGAGCTCTGTTCCCACACTTATTGCACCCTAAAAAGTTGGGGCACTTTGGGGCACTTTAAGGGATCGGGAAAGTTATTATCTATTTGTGGGTGTAAAAAACTTCATAGTGATCCTCACATTACTGGGACAGGCCCTCTTTGATTTAGCTAATCATCAAATTTAAGGGCCGCCATCTTCCTGAAATGTCAACTGACATTTTCTCAGAAATCAAATTATTCTAGGATTGGCATGCTTACCAAATACATGTAACAACAGCAGTAAAGGGTCATAGTCATGAATCTAATTTCTGATAAATGATTTCCTCTTTCTGCTTATATCTATGTCTGCATATTTATTGACCGCTGTACGGCGCCAAAACCTCGTGCGGGACTGTTGATAGGCGTAGTACAGAACACCACCACTACACCCATTTACCTTCAGACTTACAGTGATGCCATCTAGGGAATAGGGGGGAATCATTAAGACTATCGGGAAAATGTATGTTTTAAGATAACAGGTAAAATGGGTGGCGTCTAGTGACTTGGCAGGTTTGTCCTTTGTTGCATCTTTCGGTTGCTCTTGTGCAGTTTATCCTGTGACAAGCTACAATTCAATGCACTACTTGTGTAAAGCACCCCTCCTATTCACATACTACAAAGTAGCTTTGGTCTCCCCTGAAGGAACCTAGGGTATTTGAAGGCTTATCCTTGCTGGACTTGTATAGAGCTGTATAATCTTCATTTGATATCCTTTACATTTGAGTTGTGAACCTGTTGCATTTAAAACTAAATACGGAACTTGAGTTTGACTTAACAGAACACAACTAGAGATTCTATTTGCTGGATCATAATTAGTTAAATGTGACTTACAGGAGTTCTAAAGATAATGGCGGGGATAATCTGTATTGCGGCTATAAACCAGTTGGCAATTATGATCCGAATAGTTTTCTTCCATGTGAACTTGAGGCTTTGCTTCATCGGCCAACATATGGTAAAGTATCTGTAACAAAGGCAAATCTACACTGAAAAATCATGTCCATGAATCCATGAAATTGCTTCCAATGGAAAAACATTGAGCCTAACAGAGTGATGGCTAGGCCCAGTGGTGCCATCTCTAAGCCTAAAACTTAAAAGTAACACCCATGTAGTGCATAGACAAAGGACCTTGACCGTGGAGCCTGTGTTCATTGCTCTTGATGGGTTGGCCCTGCATCAAAGAGCAAATAAATTTCTATTATTACTATTGTAGGGGCCTATATAATGAGGCGGGTAGTAGCACACCCTAGCCAGGTACCAGGTACTCGGATTGCTTTCAAACCTGTATAAACCACCTCTTCTTTCCAAGGAAGGCAGACTTGACTGGGTCTCTGACTGGAACCGAATACCCAAAAGCATCTAATCGGCAGAGGACTTAGAATCACTGCTCAGGTTGGGATCAAATAAAAGCATCTACTATCTCTCTTTTGAGACTTGGGGTCCAACAAGTGAAGAATGAGAATGACAGATGGACATTTGCATTCATAACCCTATTACTCTTTCACTGTTTAGAAACTCCCAATAATTGACTGCTTTAGGCTAGAGTACCCTTGGGGCACCAGATGAAGCAATATCCTCAGTATATGAACCAGGAAGGTCCAAGCTAACCCAATCAGTATCTCTAAATCTCCAGGTTTATATATGCACCTACTCTGTGGATTAATAGACTATCAGAAAATACCACAAATCTTGGAATTCAAAGTTATTCTAATAGGTAAAATATTTAAAGCATTCAAACTAATAAACAAATTCATACATGTAGTTCATGGGACAGCAGGGTGAGTAGGACGCCATTTTCATAGATTGCAGTGACACTCTACAGAGAAGTGGATATGGAGCTCTGAGGGAATCTGCTTGGAGAATGAGGCTGCTACTGTACCAGGGCCGCCGCTGGGTTGCTAAGGTGATCTGTGTCAGAGGGACGCTGTCAGATCAGAGAGCACTTTCCTGTGCTGCCACAGGGTGCTGTTTGTAGTAATTTAATGGGGCTGGGGTGTTGTTGGCTTAGGGTCACAGGGGGCTTGGGGTGAGAGGGCACAATTTCCCTTGAAAATAAACTACAGATTCTCCCTGAATATAGCCCCCCCTACACACAGTCCCCAAAGGGGCTGGTTTCACATACAAAATGATAACAACCTAAATATGGTGCACCCACCGATATTTCTGTATAGTATATGAAACAAATATTCATAGGAATTGATTTCAGAAAGTACTAACTGGAACTCTTTCTGTTATGAGAGATTTAGCTGTACTGACCTCTCAAAGCTGAGTGTAACCAGGTGGTTGAGAGCCGCCAACTGAAAAAACCACTGAAGTGATCTCACTATACTACACCCAACAGGCCCTAGAACTGGGTTAGTGATGGTCCACAGAAAGGTCTCCAGGTACTGTAATAATTTGATTGTAAAAGTATCTCTATTGAAAAAAATACTGAAATGTTTCAAACATTTAGGTTATAGGATATCCAGGGTCCAAGTGGAGGCATTACCATGTTTGACTTGTAATTTATAGGCTGGATCATACTACTTGACTTCAACAGATTCCTTGAATTCAACAGATCCTCAAAGTTTAAGATAACATGATGTGGTCAACAGAAACAAAACAGATATAATAGCGGTACACTTCACCTACAGTATGGGACAATATGGTCATTGAGTTCAGACAGTCAGCTACTGCCATTCCCAGCAGGATCAGGTTAGTTGTGGACTTCAACTCCTTCTTCGTCAATATGGCAATTATGATCAAGATGTTTCCTGTAATATAGAGGAGATGTGACAATGATTTTATATGAATCGCTGTTTTGTAAGTCGAATTATTCATGTGTGTGTAAGTAATTAGCAAATGTTTAAATGCTTTTCATATCATGCACTGTTAACAGTTGGTGGGCATTTTTGTAGGTGTATAGTTTAATCCACTGTAGGTAGGCAGTGGAATCTGCAGTAGTTGCTGTAATACTACAGTGGATTCTACTATGTACACACTATTAACAGTGTGGCTTACCAAGTATTCCAAACAGCAGTGAGAAGAATGCTAGTATGGCATCCAGTACAGACAGTGGGATGTTGTCCCTTAACATTTCTAGAGGAGATTTTGACCCAGTAAACTTGAAAATACTATTGTTGCCATGCACGCATTGCAGAGACCACTCTTCCCAAATTGGATATACAACTATAAAGCAGTACAATCTTGCAGTCAGAAGTGGGTTTAATGAGATTTCCTTTGCCTTTCTAAGATAGCCAGTCGAATGGACTACCTGACCAGATTCTTTATCGAATATGGATTGTGGAGTAAGATATGGCCAAGCGTTTCGCAATCCTCGCTGAAAACAAAACAATTTATTATTAAAGCCTAAGGCTACTATTCACTGACCTGCCACCTGATCAAACCTTACAAACTGCCATACAACCAGAATTCCCTTAACATTGCCTCCATCTTGTGTCAATTTGGAAGGATATCTAGTTACATATAAAGCTAAAGTTTGATAACAAGCACTTTTGTCTGAAATCTTCGTTCCTCTTGGATTCAAATCCACCCATCTAATCCTCTGCCCTAAAGTACAGCAGTGCTTGACATGTGGTTATATAGGTCTGGGTACCTGAGGTGGTTATCAGGCTCTGACCATGGGGTACAACTTATCTAAAATATATGAGGCCTAAACCTGAATTTCATATGTACATACTTAATGCAGAAGTTTGCCAATGTAGAATTATGTCCAATTATATAACTATTATATATATAAAAATATAAACGTCACTCATAGCCTTTTCTTATTCATAGGATTAAATCTGTTTATCACAATGGTTTAAATTGGGTACCCAGTCTGATGATATGAGGATAAATGGTGCAGGCTATCTGAGTGAACTCTGTAGGCTCAAAAGTGGATCATCGCCTTCTCAAGAAGTATCTTCCTCAGAAGTTAATTCAGGACCAGGTACCATTCTTCACCATCCTAATATATTATCTCCTGGATATCTAAGTGTCTTAGGTATCCTTCCAAAGATGTCACATTCCTAATTTTGTAACTTCACAGAGAAAAGAAACAACATCAAAAGGGAGTCCAGGTTGCCTCTAGAGTGACTCGACTCTTTTGGGGAGCCCAGGCTGCCAAAGGGACCAGGGCTCTCCTAGAGAGGGGAGTCATTTTGGAGTTGGCCTAGATTCTCTTTTGATGCTGTTTCCTTTCTCTGTGTTGTCTGCCAATTACTCCCACCGATGTCATAAGAAGATAATAAGGAATATTTTAAATTGAATTTTCCATAAACTATTGGCTAATTTTGGGAAGATGACATGTGTATAGAGAATCCCAATTTAATTATAGAACCATGCAGAGAGCATTGATATGCACTTGATATGTTAGTTGTTATAAGGAAATGACACATCACATGGATTAGAAATGTGGAAGTTATTACAACCCGAGGTCTTAATGCCACAATATTCTCGTATTGAGTGAATATACATCTCTCATTTACTAGGTTATCCTATTACTGACCAGTTTGTATTCCTCGTAGCATGAAAAACAGAAGTTGATCTCCTTGAACCAGGGATCATTGAGAACATCACCAGGTGGGAAGAGGTTCACTTCAGTAGTGGGTGGTAAGTTGTCTGTAGCTGCCACAGACGACTCCTCTGTATGAGCCGGGAGGTCAGTGCTTGTCTCCCAAGTTGCATAAGATGTTAAATTCTTCCCTGCCAGAATGAGAACAAGACAAAGAGGATTTTATTCCCCTCATTAATCAAAGTCAATTAACACAACCTCGTTATTCAGCTTTCTCCATGCACATTAGCAGAATTAACTATAAACTAAGTATGTATAACTACTATTATTACTTAGTGGTTATGACAGATCAATTAATTCAATTAGAGGAAAGCTGTATCTGATAGCCCTGATACTTATCAGGTTACCTATCACATCACATTCAGATCTTTATAATTGAGATTTAAAATTATATGATAAGATTGCGCTCTGAACGTTTGTCTGCGCACCCAGGAGAGCTATCACATATTTGCAATACACAGGTAAGAGTGAAGTGTGCATAATATGCTAATAGGGTAGATTCACCATTACGTCTGTTTCATTAACTTACCCTCAACAGGATGTCCAAGGTCACACCAGCACCCTGTGAGAGGCAGAACTTTAATATTTTCTTGCATAGAATCTATGACAAATAAGATGTCACACTAGTGTAGTAACTCTATCTTGGTATAGATTTCAGCTACCATTAAAAAAAGAATGTGCATAAAACAGCTGCTTTAGAGAAGGTGGTCTTTAATACTCAGAGGGCTCATTTAAAAGCACATATATCTGAAAAGGTCTTGAACAGGTCTTATATGCGCTGAACCAGTAACTGGTAGGCGAGTTCTGTGGATAACAAATTTGATGACAGAGCTTAAGCTACTCAAAAGATAAACTTATTTCTCATCACTGCACATATCATGAAAATCTTTTTCTTTTTCAAAATTTTTTAATGAAAAATATGTTAAAAAGTAAACAGATATTGGCATATTTGGTACCAAATTAAAGCCTAGACTGTAAATAATGCAGTGAGCAGGGAATAACTTACAATATAACACCAGTCTATAGATATGAAATCCTGCCGGACATGGGAAATGTCCGGCAGAAACGTCACAGGTCTGGCAAAAGGTCTGGGGTGGCCGGACTAAATATCTGGCTGGATTCCCAGGACCTATAGCTACATTTTGGTTTGTGTTGTGTGTGAATCGGACCATTATTAAGGAAACTGTGGAAGGGCAAACAAAAGTGCTGTATCAAGAATCGAAGGGATGTGAAAGGAGGGGTTGGGATGTGAGAAAGGAGTTGGATGTGAGAGAGGGATTGGACCTGAAAGATGTAGTGGACATTCTCATCAGCCTGGATATGACAAGTAGTGGATGTAAGAGAGTGAATGTGAGGCAGGGCATTGGACCTGAGGGACTAGAATTAGAGTGATGAAAATTTGTAATGTATTTAACGTAACAAGTGCCTTACCCCTAATAAGTGCCCCGCTTTTAATCATAGAACCTTTTGAGGCTAAATGAAGCCCGGATTCTAAATGATTTTGAAGACATTTGATATGTCATTAAAGTAATTGTTTATGGCCCAGGGTGATTATCATGTAAGATATAGTTTTACTTAAATTCCGCAAAGTATTCGGTCCTGCAAAGGTTTGACCAGTCCTGCAGAATTGAAAATCTGCAGGGCTGAATGTCCTGCAGGGTAAAAAAGATTTCATAAAGACTGTAACACTGTTTGAGGATCACTAAACTCTTCAGTCCTAAAATTCGAAAATCATTCTCGCCCTTGTCATATTCCCTAGTAGAAAGCCCGCACAGGGCTAATTTGGTTTTAGCTCGGATTAGCTGTTTGACGTCGGGCAATACTGAGCTGGTTTTCATGTTGGGAGATAGCTGGGCTGAAGTGTGGCCCCAATCGGGCTGCCCATTTTGGGCTCAGATCAGTTTCAAAGCAGGCTGCCCGATGTGGGCTGAGGTTGGGTTTAGACAGGGCAACTGGTCTAGTGGTTCTGATGATTGGTCACACCAGATGTCACTACCACATCATACATTGAGTTTTCCAACAAAGCCAGATGAAATTGACATTATACAATAATACAATAAAGTGTTAAAGTGATGTAGAATAGGAAATGATAAATAAATGTTCTCACAGTTTTGAAATAAGATGAAACTATGTATTTGAGTGATGAAAAGGAGGTTCTCTAAGCAGCTATCCAGTGTAAACACTGTGGCATTACGATTTGCTTAATACCAGACTCATGTGCTCCATGTAGGTATGAACTATGGCTTTGAAGGCCAATATATATGATAGACACTTGTTTATGCTGTATGTGGCTTAAACCTGTGACATTAGGCCTGCTTGATAAATCCACAATTGGATAGGAAGAGTATGCTTTATGCCTTAGGGTTGTTTAGCAGGATATCTTAATCAACAAATACAAGAAAGTATTGGGAATGATTCTAAAAACCCATAATCATCAGGTGGCGCTGTGACACCAAATTGGCCAGCCCGTCCCAAACCCTATCAGTGCCCAAAGTGGGCAGCCCCTCCAAAACCCAATCAGAGCCCGCTTTCAGCCCGTTCAAAACCGATCTGAGCCCAATTCAGGCAGCACGTCCAAAACCCGATCTGAGCCCAACTCGGGCAGCTTGCTTGGCGCCACACCAAAGCCCAGTGCCCTAAACCAACTGGCACCCATTGGTTAGCCCACTCCGGGCCACACGTGCAAACACGGTCTGGCCCTGGCTAGGGCCACACCGTGTTTACTACTAGGGTTGCTGGCCACCTTAAGTAGTGGCCTTCGAAAAGGTGGAGCCCTCTACAAACCTGGGCCGGGTTAGATTACCTGAGCCAGGGTTGTGGGACAAACCCTCAGAGACATTTACCGGGCCTGATAATAACCCGAGCCGGTTGATGGCTCATCTTAAACAAACATAGTCTAATCTAATTTGTACATCACCATATTTACTACATTCCTCATCATGGGGTTAATTCTCCAATTGATAGGTTTAGAGGGTTAAATAGTCATATTCTTGTTTAATGCTTGATGTGGTAGCATGCTAAGGGTGGGTGAAATGACAAGATTAAACACGGATGGTAATTCAAGGTATGTATGAATATAATGATGCATCCTTACTTGGTTTCCCACTATCCTTAGCTTGTACAACTTGTATGGATAATCCTATGATCAGAGGTATCATCATCCTTCATTAAAATAGGCGATGGGAAGCAGGAGATGTAATTACTATGACATAGACAATTTGAGATATGAATGTAAAGTAAACTTTTTGTATGAATGTTTTGAACCATATCTAAAATTGGTTTGGAGGTAACACATTCTGATATATTTTGATCATTTCTAAAGCCTTAAGGGATGTTAAAATGTTAGAGCACAGAGAGAAGAAACAGCATCACAAGGGAGTCCAGGTTGTCTCCAGAATGACCCCCCTGTTTAGGGGAGTCCGGGTCGCCTTAGGGAGCCTAGGTGACTCTCTGTCTGACCTAAGGGTGGGGGGGGGGGGGGGTCGTATGACCCAGAGAGCTCTATGACTCCCCCAGGTGACTCCCCTAGGTTAGCTAAAGAGTCACCTGGGCTCCCTCAGGCCACCTGGACTCCCCTAGAGAGGGGAGTCATTCTGTAGGCAGCGTTGACTCCCTTTTGACATTGTTTCTTTTCTCTTTCTACAATGGTCACAGTTGCTTTGACTGAAGCACTATCAGAAATGAAGTCAGCAACCATCCAGTGATAGGGTAAGAGAGCCATTTCTCACACTTTCATTACTTAGACCAACAAAAATAGGTTTGTTCCAGGTAACATGGGAGAAAAATGTAGAGTCAGTAGGTCAGATTCTTTTGTTTAACTCCTCTTTTAAAACATGAATACACTGTACTAGCCAGCCTCTCTGCAAAGCCCAAAAATTGATCGAAAAAGGTTAAAAATACAATAAATTCTTCAAAATTGCATAAAAAAACGTAGGGTCGGCACTATTTACATGGGGTCGGTCGGGTGACCCGAAATGAACCTTTCTTTTTTGGCCTTACAGAAAGGTTTAACCTAGGAATGGACATTATGAAACATGAATAACCATTATATGTATATAATAGAAAGTCGGCTTAAATTAGTTCCTAACTGCCTTTAAGAGTGACTTATGTGTAGTACTGTCTGTGGACAATGTTCGGTATCTGGACCACCAAGGAAAATACCTTGAATGAAGTAAATATAAGCCGACCCTACCTGAGGTTCTGCATGTCGATGCGTTGCGTAGAGGTTCTGTTCTAGGATGAAGATTCCAGTGTTGATGAAAGCTCCTACAGAGACAGTTTGGTGTCTGAGTTGCTGCTGCAGGATAAGTGGGTACCACAAGGTACTCTATACAGATCTGTAGGTGACCGTGCACTAGTCGTGCATTATGGATGCTGAGCTCTGATTTGCTGCTCCGGCCCTGCATCCAGATTATCTACCCAGTAAGATTTGAGTCTGTGGGTAATGAGATGTAGTTAGTACAATTTTATACCACCAGGATTTAATTAGATGCAGTAGTCATGCCACATCACAAGCTGTCTCCACAGTATCTATCCAACACCACTGAAGTCAATGGGAAATGAGATGCAGATTGTATTTGAGATGTAATGAGATGCAGCAGTAATGTTACAGCACAGGCTGGCCCCCACTCAGCACAGGCTAGCGCCTGCATGGAGATTGTAAACCAGCAGAGAGTGGCACCGGCTGGAAGTCTGAAGGTGGAAGACATTAACATACTGTCAGGATGAGATGGGGGAGGGGAGGCTGAGACAAATTGGTGTATCATGGGTGTGTCTCAGGGGAAGTGTCACTGTCTGTTAAGAAATATAGCATTGAATCGTGCCTCAAAGCTATAATTGCTAATCTTTCCTACCAATATGGCATGCTGGTTAAGTTACGCCCTACATTATTTGCACTATGGACAGGACTAAACGTGTCAAACCATGCAAATAGTGCGTTAGCAAATCTGTCTGAAAGTGAAGAAGTCTAGAAAAATGCAAAAGTTATTGATTCACACATGTAAGAGAAAAGTAACTTTAGATTTGAATTTCCAATCAAATAAAATATCTACGGTGTACTACCCACTCAGGGTAACACAAAAAAGAAGATAATTCTGCTTAAGGTCATCATCATTTCATTCAAGGTCAAACTTAGAAGAGTAACTTTTCTTTTAAAATGGGTACGTTTCAATTGTTAAAGGTTCCTCGAATATATCCAGATTTCTTTTTCGTGTTGCACTGAACAACATAGATATTTTCACTTACATTGATGCATATAACGGTCCTCAAAGTCACATACATTGATGCAGATCATGGTTGGATGGTCTGCCGTTATCTGCACTACTGCAGATCACATTAGTTATTACAGGTGATGCTTGTACAGGTCATTCTGGTGTATGGTGGGTGTGTCTGTGGAAAGGAAGTATAATTAACCTCAGAACTGCTCACTGCATTTGGTGCTAAAACTGGGCAAACCAAAGACATTGAAAGCCATGGGTACACTCCAGCAAGTGCTGTTATGACTTTCACTATATCAGTCTTTTCGAAATCTTTTTCACTATGCAGGACATTTGCTGGTTCTGCAGATGTTTGATTTTACAGGACTAGTTAGATTTTTAGGACCAGATACCAAAGTTTTGGAAAATACCATTGAATCATTGTAGTGATGTCCTGTAAGGAACCAGAATTGATCTTTCAGCCTAGATTATTGAAATTGTCACCTTGCTCATTGTGTATTATCAATGGGTTGTTCATCTGCTGGTGTGCTCTCATGAATATCTCAAAAGTTACAATGTAAATCTCCCCCCCCCCCCCCACAAAAAGAAGGTGAAGACTGAGGAGGGAACAGTATGGAGTGTAGAGTTATCACACAGGGGTATGGAGCTGCAGGACAGGGGTATCTATAGGCTCAGTCTCATGAGTTTGTAACAGTTGAAACGTCTTTGACCGGGTGTCATCTTTGACTGGTGTCATCTTTGACCGGGTGTCGTCTTTGACTGGGTATCTAGAAAAGATTTTTTTCCATTTCTTTAAAAATATTATATAAGTATAATTATGATGTAATGTACTTGGTGGGACTTCTTATTGCATGATACTTTGGACAGTGCAGCTGTTAAAGTTGAAGTAAGATACCCGGTCAAAGACGACACCTGGTCAAAGACTACACCGGTCAAAGACGACACCCGGTCAAAGACGTTTCAACTGTTACAAACTCATGAGACTGAGCCTATAGTGTCTGCACCTATCGTGTCTGGACCCTGTGGGTCCCCTGTGGATCAACAATGCGTGGCCACTATATTTATCCATCATGAGAGTCTACTGTGTGGGTCCACTGTGTGACCAAATGGGTCCATAAAATGGGTTCGCCAAATGTATCCCCTCATGTTGGCCCACCATGTAGCCCAATGAGTAGGCCCATTGCACAAGCTTACTGTGCACAAGCTTACTGTGCACAAGCTTACTGTGTGCGGCCCAGTGTGTGCGGCCCACTGTGTGTGGCCCAGTGTCTGCGGTTCACTGCACAAGCCCACTGTGTGCAGCCTCCTGTGTGCGGCCCAGTGTGTGCAGCCTCCTGTGTGCAGCCCACTGTGTGTGGCCCACTGTGTGTGGCCCACTGTGTGTGGCCCACTGTGTGCGGCCCAGTGTGTGCAGCCCACTGTGTGCAGCCCACTGTGTGCGGCCCAGTGTGTGCAGCCTCCTGTATGCGACCCACTGTGTGCGGCCCACTGTGTGTGGCCCACTGTGTGCGGCCCACTGTGTGCAGCCCACTGTGTGCGGCCCACTGTGTGCGGCCCACTGTGTGTGGCCCACTGTGTGCGGCCCACTGTGTGTGGCCCACTGTGTGCAGCCCACTGTGTGTGGCCCACTGTGTGCAGCCCACTGTGTGCGGCCCACTGTGTGCGGCCCACTGTGTGTGGCCCACTGTGTGCAGCCCACTGTGTGTGGCCCACTGTGTGCGGCACTGTGTGTGCGGCCCACTGTGTGCGGCCCACTGTGTGCGGCCCACTGTGTGCGGCCCACTGTGTGCGGCCCACTGTGTGTGGCCCACTGTGTGTGGCACTGTGTCTGCGGCCCACTGTGTGCGGCCCACTGTGTGCGGCCCACTGTGTGCGGCCCACTGTGTGCAGCCCACTGTGTGCGGCCCACTGTGTGCAGCCCACTGTGTGCAGCCCACTGTGTGGGGCACTGTGTGTGCGGCCCAGTGTGTGCGGCCCACTGTGTGGGGCCCACTGTGTGCGGCCCACTGTGTGCGGCACTGTGTGTGTGGCCCACTGTGTGCGGCCCACTGTGTGCGGCCCACTGTGTGCGGCCCACTGTGTGGGGCCCACTGTGTGGGGCCCACTGTGTGTGGCCCACTGTGTGTGGCCCACTGTGTGCGGCACTGTGTGTGTGGCCCAGTGTGTGCAGCCCACTGTGTGCGGCCCACTGAGTGCGGCCCACTGTGTGCGGCCCACTGTGTGCGGCCCACTGCGTGCGGCCCACTGTGTGCAGCCCACTGTGTGCGGCCCACTGTGTGCGGCCCACTGTGTGCGGCCCACTGTGTGCGGCCCACTGTGTGCGGCCCAGTGTGTGCAGCCTTCTGTGTGTGGCCCACTGTGTGCATCCCACTCTGTGTGGCCCAGTGTGTGTGGCCCACTGTGCGCGGCACTGTGTGTGCGGCCCGCTGTGTGCGGCCCACTGTGTGCGGCCCAGTGTGTGCAGCCTCCTGTGTGCAGCCCACTGTGTGTGGCCCACTGTGTGCAGCCCACTGTGTGCAGCCCACCGTGTGCGGCCCACTGTGTGCGGCCCCGTGTGTGCGGCCCACTGTGTGCGGCCCCGTGTGTGCAGCCCACTGTGTGTGGCCCACTCTATGCGGCCCACTGTGTGCGGCCCACTGTGTGCGGCCCACTGTGTGCGGCCCACTGTGTGCGGCCCACTGTGTGTGGCCCAGTGTCTACGGTTTACTGTGTGTGCCCCACTGTGTGCGGCCCAGTGTGTGCGGCCCACTGTGTGCAGCCTACTGTGTGTGGCCCCGTGTGTGCAGCCCAGTGTGTGCGGCCCACTGTGTGCAGCCCACTGTGTGTGGCCCACTGTGTGCGGCACTGTGTGTGCGGCCCACTGTGTGCGGCCCACTGTGTGCGGCCCACTGTGTGCGGCCCACTGTGTGCGGCCCACTGTGTGTGGCCCACTGTGTGTGGCACTGTGTCTGCGGCCCACTGTGTGCGGCCCACTGTGTGCGGCCCACTGTGTGCGGCCCACTGTGTGCAGCCCACTGTGTGCGGCCCACTGTGTGCAGCCCACTGTGTGCGGCCCACTGTGTGGGGTACTGTGTGTGCGGCCCAGTGTGTGCGGCCCACTGTGTGGGGCCCACTGTGTGTGGCCCACTGTGTGCGGCACTGTGTGTGTGGCCCACTGTGTGCGGCCCACTGTGTGCGGCCCACTGTGTGCGGCCCACTGTGTGGGGCCCACTGTGTGTGGCCCACTGTGTGTGGCCCACTGTGTGCGGCCCACTGTGTGCGGCCCACTGTGTGCAGCCCACTGTGTGCGGCCCACTGCGTGCGGCCCACTGTGTGCAGCCCACTGTGTGCGGCACTGTGTGTGCGGCCCAGTGTGTGCAGCCTTCTGTGTGTGGCCCACTGTGTGCATCCCACTCTGTGTGGCCCAGTGTGTGTGGCCCACTGTGCGCGGCACTGTGTGTGCGGCCCGCTGTGTGCGGCCCACTGTGTGCGGCCCAGTGTGTGCAGCCTCCTGTGTGCAGCCCACTGTGTGTGGCCCACTGTGTGCAGCCCACTGTGTGCAGCCCACCGTGTGCGGCCCACTGTGTGCGGCCCCGTGTGTGAGGCCCACTGTGTGCGGCCCCGTGTGTGCGGCCCACTGTGTGCGGCCCACTGTGTGCGGCCCACTGGGTGCAGCCCACTGTGTGTGGCCCACTCTATGCGGCCCACTGTGTGCGGCCCACTGTGTGCGGCCCACTGTGTGCGGCCCACTGTGTGCGGCCCACTGTGTGTGGCCCAGTGTCTACGGTTTACTGTGTGTGCCCCACTGTATGCGGCCCAGTGTGTGCGGCCCACTGTGTGCAGCCTACTGTGTGTGGCCCCGTGTGTGCAGCCCAGTGTGTGCGGCCCACTGTGTGCAGCCCACTGTGTGTGGCCCACTGTGTGTGGCCCACTGTGTGTGCGGCCCACTGTGTGTGCGGCCCAGTGTGTGCTGCCCAGTGTGTGCGGCCCACTGTGGGCAGCCCAGTGTGTGCGGCCCTGTGTTTGCGGCCCAGTGTGTGCTGCCCAGTGTGTGCGGCCCACTGTGGGCAGCCCACTGTGTGCGGCCCCCGTGTGTGCGGCCCAGTGTGTGCTGCCCAGTGTGTGCGGCCCACTGTGTGCGGCCCCCGTGTGTGCGGCCCAGTGTGTGCTGCCCAGTGTGTGCGGCCCCATGTGTGCGGCCCACTGTGTGCATCCCACTCTGTGTGGCCCAGTGTGTGTGGCCCACTGTGCGCGGCACTGTGTGTGCGGCCCGCTGTGTGCGGCCCACTGTGTGCGGCCCAGTGTGTGCAGCCTCCTGTGTGCAGCCCACTGTGTGTGGCCCACTGTGTGCAGCCCACTGTGTGCAGCCCACCGTGTGCGGCCCACTGTGTGCGGCCCCGTGTGTGAGGCCCACTGTGTGCGGCCCCGTGTGTGCGGCCCACTGTGTGCGGCCCACTGTGTGCGGCCCACTGGGTGCAGCCCACTGTGTGTGGCCCACTCTATGCGGCCCACTGTGTGCGGCCCACTGTGTGCGGCCCACTGTGTGCGGCCCACTGTGTGCGGCCCACTGTGTGTGGCCCAGTGTCTACGGTTTACTGTGTGTGCCCCACTGTATGCGGCCCAGTGTGTGCGGCCCACTGTGTGCAGCCTACTGTGTGTGGCCCCGTGTGTGCAGCCCAGTGTGTGCGGCCCACTGTGTGCAGCCCACTGTGTGTGGCCCACTGTGTGTGGCCCACTGTGTGTGCGGCCCACTGTGTGTGCGGCCCAGTGTGTGCTGCCCAGTGTGTGCGGCCCACTGTGGGCAGCCCAGTGTGTGCGGCCCTGTGTTTGCGGCCCAGTGTGTGCTGCCCAGTGTGTGCGGCCCACTGTGGGCAGCCCACTGTGTGCGGCCCCCGTGTGTGCGGCCCAGTGTGTGCTGCCCAGTGTGTGCGGCCCACTGTGTGCGGCCCCCGTGTGTGCGGCCCAGTGTGTGCTGCCCAGTGTGTGCGGCCCCATGTGTGCGGCCCACTGTGGGCAGCCCAGTTTGTGCGGCCCAGTGTGTGCGGCCCACTGTGTGCAGCCCACTGTGTGCGGCCCACTGTGTGCGGCCCACTGCAAAAAAAGTTACCATGGTGCATGTAAAACTGTGTTTCTAGTGGATTTCCACTGTCCACTGCATTTACCTAAAAAAACTGATAGATTTATGTATAAACCAGATAAGTTAATGTATAAACCAGATAAGTTAATGTATATGCTTTAATTTGTTATTCTTACATTGCATTTATAATACATTGAGTCTTAAGACTATACCGTAAAACCTTGCATAGAAGCCGCGGCTAGTACGCGAGTTAGATTGCCAGTGCGACTTGTTGGATCACCCCAAAGTCGGGGAGCGGCATATACGTGAGATTTTCCAAATTATTATTTCCAAAATCAGCATAACATGACCCTATGAGCTACAGAGACTGCTGCCAATGCCGGGGGAGTAAGGGCCTGACACAGCTGAGTGAACACTGTCAATGTCTCCTCTTCGCACCTCAGCCCTAAGCCAATGCAAACATCCTAACAGTAACAATTTGCCAATGGGCGAGGGGATGGGTGACTGCCTACTAATATACTGATTTTAGGGATCATGGGGCACAGTTTGGGGTGCAGCTTGTATGTGGTCTTTACGCATGGACTCTTCAGATGGCATCTGTGTCTTATAGGATTGTAAGGGCGCAGCTTATAACACGAGTAAGCTTATACATAGGGTTTTACGGTACTACTATTAATCACAAGGGTTGCCGGCTAAATATTGCACATGAAAAATGATGTAAATAAAAGACTGCAATAGTAAATTTCAAAACTCTAAATCTAACTCAGAGTAATATCCCAATGTTAAGAGATAGGAGGGCATTATGCTCTTTAAGGCCCTTTGAGGAAGGCATAATGCATTATTATATTGTGTCCTTTGTTGTCATGATGCATGAATGCAGCCCTGACGAGTTACTCACCAATGCTGTACTCAAGCATTATGCTGACTCTACGGAGTTGATACACTCCCGAAGGGTTGGCATAATGCACCGATGTATTGTGAATGATAATTAACTTCTCATGTGACACATCCATTGCAGACATCCAGTCCTATGTCTGAGAAGGAGAACAACCAAGCTAATTGCACATATAGAGCTAGTCTTCTGAAACCTGAGGGGGAGCAGGTGTTTGATATTTAGTTCACTTTGACACACCCATGTGGTGTCTGGCTGTTGTTTTTGTCAATGTACTTCAGACCGCATTCAGATATACAAAGGCCCTCTAGAGATAAGGGCTGGCGGGAGAGATAAGGGCTGGCGGGAGAGATAAGGCCTGCCAGGAGAGATAAGGGCTGCCGCCAGACCACACCTCCAAGTGGGATTCTCCTGGTGCTAATGCAGGTGTAGTGGTGAGGGAGGGATAAAGGGGGGAGGAGAGTCCACATATAAATATGCCTTATTTTGCAATATTTTCTTATTCAAATCATTATGTTTCACGAAATACATAGACAAAGGTGCACGGGTAGAGTTCCTCACTGAGGGTTACATCTACAAGTGCTCCTTTGTGTTTATTTCATGTCATTATTAACAATAATTGCTCTGAAAAAGCTAATTTACAGTGGTTAAATCAACAATTCTGATGATTTTACAGGCCGTTAAATATGGGCAAGGGTTATTTTACGGGGTATTAAATACGGCATTCCTTGGTTAAGTCAATGGGAGTGTCCTATTCACTGTGGAATAAAAGGCTGTTATACAAGCCCACTGACATATACCTAGCTAATTATATTCTCATCTAGGTTCATCTTTTTCAGCAAATAATGTTTAGATATTCACAAATTGGATTCTCTGATTAAACCTAAAATTACATATATATTGACCAAACATCAAGGGGAGAAACCCCCTCATTCAATTTTCTCCCAGCAGGCTGTAAAAGGTAGGATTTCACCAACCTGGAGCCTGGTCGCACCTGAGGTTCCCATCGGGGGCGTGGTGGCATCACCACTCTAGGCTGTGTCTTTCAAACTTGGGACAATGTTTTCGTATCTGACCAGGTGCCATCTCTGACCTGGTGCCATCTCTGACTGGGTGCCATCTCTGACCAGCCTGAATAAAAACGGGTTATTTAGGGCAGATGATGATAAAAATCTACATCTGCCCTAAAAAAACAGTTTCCATTCAGGCCGGTCAGAGATGGCACCCGGTCAGAGACAAAAACATTGGCCCAAGTTCGTGAGACACAGCCTCTAGCCGTCAACCTAGCTTTATTTGTAAGAACGCCCAGAGATTATGGTCAGTAGGCATGAAGTGATGCTATATTTATTAACAGTTGATAACTGTTTCACGTGTCAGACTTCCATTGTGTACTGCTTAATGGTCTCTTAACTAAATTTATGTTCCAGAACACACCCATGATACCACACTGAGTAGACGGCTGACCGCATAAGGTGTCTGGAGGTGACGTCTTTGACGTGTGACATCTCTGACTGAATGATGTCTTTGAATTTCAAGATTAAAACAGTTGAGGAGGGGCTTATTTAGAAAGAAATGCAGGGAAAAAGTTGATATATGTTATAACATCAAATTTCCTGGCATTTCCGTGTACATAGCGCCCATTTCAGCAGTTTTAATCTTGCCAGTCAAAAACATCACCTGATCAAAGACGTCACCTAGTCAAAGATGTCACCCAGTCAAAGACGTCACCCAGTCAAAGATGTCACCCAGTCAAAGACGTCACCCGGTCAAAGACTATCCAATTGTATCAATTTCATCAGACTTCGCCACAAGGCATTACTGCAGTACAATGCATATTTGTCACAGAATTAAGAGGGCTTGGTATACAAGAAATAACTTCATTAGAGTTCATGAACTGCAAGAAGTGCAAATAGCTAGACCAGTATCATGTAACAAAGCAGACATAGTTAGAGCTTATCCAGTGTACATATCTTTTATTATGTAAAAAGCTACCACAATGTGCACCAGGGGTCAGCAGTATATAGATACAATGTTTCACCACTAGGACTCGGAGGCAGAAAGACATCAATAACATATTTCACCACTAGGGGTTAGAGGCACATAGACATAAACAACCTTTTACCAGTAGGTACTAGGTGCATAAACTACTGCAATGTTTCACCACTGGGAACTAAGGACCAGATGAACATAGTCATCACCACAATGTTTCACCACTAGATACCAAAATGTCACTAGAATCTTTCACCACTAGGCACTAGGGCATTTCTAGACTGTTTCAGCACTAGGACGTCATAGACACTAGTGAAGGTAAATACTCTATGCTATATTGTTTGCCATATTTGGCCTGTTTTAAGGGAGTGGTAATTTTTTAACAATAGGGGGGTTTGGCGGATTTGGGTGGGGGGGGACCAAAAAGATCTGCATCCCTTTTTAGCAAAAAAGCCTGCACATTACTATCGCTCAAAGGGGTCGGCCGCACTCAATTTCAATCTGCCTGAGCAGGGGACTGACAAATTTTGACCCCTTCCGAGGGGGGGGGGGCACCAACTGCTCGTTCGAAAATCTACTGACCCCCCAGCCCCCCCCCCCCGTTCTCAAAAAATGACCACTCCCTAATGCCATAATTCCTTTGAGGCTTATCGACACATCTACTGAGACACACCCATGATACACCAGGTTGTCCCTGGGCCCCAGCAGGTGGCACTCTCTGCTGCTTTACAATTTCAAAGTGGGGGCTGCAGGGCCAGTCTGTGATGTTACCTGAATACTGCATCGCATTAACCCCACTAAATTCTGCATATGTATACTGTAAAACCACAGATTCTACTGCCCATGTACTATACTTCTAAGATTGCACAGGAGACACTGTTCACGTACCTGCGTGGGTAACTCTGTAAGTGCTTGATATAGTCCTGGTGGTCGAGAGGCAATATAATTGATATAAGCTGAGGCCAAAGGCCGAGGCTTTAAGTTGGTATTGGCTCAAATGGGGTTCAAACCCCTCAACGTTTTTAGATAGCGTTACTCATTGGGCTCAAAAGGCAGAAGCAGTACATATACTATTGGGTGATGTGTATCATTGCATGAGTCCCACTGGAGCAGTTGTGTGCTGGTGGGCTCAATAGTTCTGAGGTTGTTGGTACGGATCCCGCTAGATACCCTGACTCTCAAAGAGAAAAAGAGCTCTTAAATATAACCACCTCCTAGGGGTGTATTAGCATTATCTGTCCCATTCATTGATATCTGATTATTAATTTGTCACTGCCAAATGCAGAGGGAAAGCCCACATTGTGTGTATGGTAGTCAGCCATACACCAGAGGAAGTTGATTATATGTGCATTATTGCATCCTTATAGCCCCCCCCCCCCCCAAGTGTGTATCGACCCATTAAGGTCGGCATGCTCCTTGAATGCAGCTCTGTTGAATGTATGATGACAGCAACATGCATGTTACAGCACTCTGTAGTCATTAAGAACTGAACAAAGTCTTGCAATATAAATATTTGCTTAGGTCCATGTTGTTTGTGATATTACCAGCCATAGGCTCAATGCCCACAATATATTGCAATAGTGTAATGGTCATCTGGAGAAAGCGAGACTCGAACCCACCACCTTCAGATCCATGAACTTGCTGCACTACCACTGAGCTACTTCCCCTTGTGATAACTTGATTGCACCGTACGTTACTGGGTGAGTTCAGTGCCTGGAAGGGAGTGACGACAGGAACCACTTCCCTTACACAGTTCCCCCAGTTTCTATCATGTCCCCGCATCCTGCTCTCCATACAATAATAAAAGCTTACACGGCTTAACCGATCCAGCCAACTTGATGACTAAACTCCACGCTTAACTCCAACTGCCCGTACTGGGGACTAACTCTTCACAACCTGCTCCTCCAACTACCGATTGCAGGCAGATAGCCAATCCCCGGTAAGTTGCAATGCTCCAACCGTATAGTAAATGTAACAGGAAGTGCGCTCGCTTTTACCACCAGTGTAGCGGTCTCGGATAAGTCTTTTGGAGGAAGCAGGACTTGAACCCACGACCCTCAGATCCATAAACCTATTGCTCTACTGCTGAGCTACTTCCCCGTCTGACAACTTGACTGTGCCATATGTTACCTGGGGATCGGTGCATGAAAGGGGGTGTTGACAGGAACCACATCCCGAACAATATCGTAATTACATATGCATCATCTATTCTTAATGAAGTTAAAATGTTTAATGTAAAAACAGTTGTTATGGACTCCAATATATTTTCAAAATGCTTATTGCAAGTGTGGAGAGGTTGGTGGGCCTGGCATAATCACAAACAAAACACCAAAGCTTGGAATCTCAGAAGAAACTTTATTTTACAAAGGCACTCATTCATAATGACAACATTGTAGAGTATTATCAATCCATCACTGTAAGAAGCTTTTGTCTCCAGGACAGTAAAATGTGCTGAACTGTACAATACTTTTGCTGTAATATTTTGCTGTACATGAACATTTCTGTTGTTGTAGATGCAGATTACAGTAGCCAGTTGTAGACCTACAGCACTCTTCCCTGTACTATATAGACAAAGGTTCACAAGTTTTAGTCTGTTGATTGGGTTATTTCACGAGTTCCATGTCAGGCCGTATTCCACGAGGCCGTAGGCCGGGTGAAATATGGCCTGACATGCAACAAATGAAATAACTCAGTCAATAGGCTAAAATGAGTGTTCCTTTGTATTTATTTTTTGACATTTTTCGATTCAAATCAAATAATTACAGGGAGGGCCTAAATAGGGCTGAAATAGCTTTTTTCTACATCGTTCAAATGTAAACAAACCGCCATTTTGATGGCGTCACAGGGCTCTAAAATACGGCGATGGGTTATTTCACGGGGGGTGTGCAATACGGCGATCTTTGGTTAAATCAATAGACCTGCCGTATTTCATAATAAATAGATACACAGGGTGTTTTAGGTTCGATCCATATTCTAGCCACCTCCCTCTATAGACTCTTTTACAAATAGTCATATATTGGGATATACCTCTGGTCTACGTCTTAACTGATTGATTATAACTCTATCTGCTCTAAGTGCTGGTAACATTTCTACATATCAATGTGAGTGGAGACATTTCTTTAGGTGGCTGTAGGTAAAACAAAGAGAGATAGCTTGAACAAGGATCACACTCAGGATCTATGGTTTTGGAACCCTGATTCTTTGCACCACAGAGCTCACACATATTCATATTAGGATATAGCTCTAGGCTACTCCAACACTGCAGATCCTGAGTGTGATCCTGGTTCAAGCCACCTCTCTTTGTTTTACCTACACTGTAAAAAATTTCCGTTGAAATTACGGAGAATCAATGCTAAATTTGATGGTGTATCACCGTAATTGTGATTTACGGTGAGACACTGTAAAACTTATTACTTTTACGTTGAACATCCGTAAACCAGTACAGTGAAACAATGTTTTTCCATTTACGGTGAATCTCACGTTAAAATTTTGCTCACCAGGTGGCAGCTTGGTTTGATAGAGAGACTTTGGTAGAAGCTATCAACTAAAAACATACATAATTGTGTTAGATTTATAAAGATATCTAACTATCTCATTAATTACACAATCAAAATTGAAGCCTTTGGCATATTAAAGATAAAAAATATATAATTTCCTTTTTTGAGACCCTGGACACTAATACGAATAGTATAAACACCCATGTTGTGGTAATTAGAATTATACATATTGAGACTGTTGTCAGAGTTTCTTCGTAACAATCCTAGAGTACCTTTTGCTCATGGATTGTAATTGTATATTGCTATGAGGCATTCAATTATGCTTCTCAGGCTTAATATATATATACAGGCCTGGAATTAAGATGATATTATGAAATATACAACAATGAATCCAGAAACAATTATAATCATCATTGAATAACAGAGAATCATCGTATAATAATGATGAATCACCGTAAAAATACAACGGGAAAGGCCCGTAAAATTTACGGGGGAAAGCAAAATACGGTGACCGTAAAAAAAACGGGAAACGGTCGGCATTCAGTGATGCCAGTGATTCACCGTAATTTTTACGGGATATTTTTTACAGTGTATAGCCATATGCAAAAACATTTTTCATCTCACATGGATGATTAAAAATATCACCAGCATTAGGAGGTGAACCCCATACCCTCAGATTTGGATTTACAGTTCATTCTGATGTACAGTAACAGAACATTTTGCTAGCAAAGCTGCTTTCTTGTTTCATGGTAACAGGGTATAACATATTAGCCCTTTATGGACGGCTGTTGGTTAAAGATGACTTTTGTTGTCACGATGCATCACTGCAGCCCTGGCGCATTACTCCTCAGTGCTGCCTTCGTGTCTCATTCAGAGTCTTCAGAGTATATCAAACCTATATGGGCGGCATAAATGCAGCACTGATGAGTTCCTCTCATGGGCTGCATTCAAGCATCATCACGGCCAACGACAGGATGCATTAATGCATTATTCCGTCCTCAAGGGGTTAAATCACTGTGTGGCCCTTATGTCTAATCTGTATACACTGGTGCAGGCTTCATCGTGATATACATGTCCAATGACTATTTCAATGAATAAACAATAACATTTAGAATCTTTGAATACAATTTAGGAATTTCTATATTGATTACAACGTCTATATACCAAACATGAACTACACATGAACAGCAAGCTTGCAAAGTCTCTGAACCAATAGGAGATTTCTAGCATCAATGCACACTACAAATATAATGACAAAACAGCTACATAGAAATGGGAAACTTCTTATCCAATTGTCATTTCCAGAACTGAAAATGCAGCACGATTAATACTTCTATGTTTGTTTACTATAATAAAAGTCCATTTGCTTAATTTGTAATGTGATTACATCTGTTTTCGTCTAATTAGTCACATTCAATGGTTGTGCTTAGAACTCCAACATTATGGTTAAGCTGAATGTAATAAATGGATGCCACTACAGGTAGGTCTTATTTCTTTAGAATAGGACTGTGACGTATCATGGGTTAAGCATCTCATTACGGTGGCAGCATTGACTGTTATTCTATTATGTGAGCCAAACTTTTCTCTTAAATTACTGGGTTGGTTCATAGCTGGACTTAATGTATGCACAAGGTGTGAGATAGATTAGAGAGCCAATGCCTGCTTGTATGGCATAAACTCTAGTGTACAAACGTGCTAGAGGATTTCACATTTTGATTACATATCTCTAGAAAGTTTTAAAACATCACAAATATATATGACAAACCTACACATTCATAGTCTTTAATTGACTGAAAAGTTGCATGTAAAACATGATGCAAATAGCTTCAAAGGGATATTTATATTAGCGTGGTTGAAGAGTATGTTTTCATTCCTGTCCTTGCCAGTATTATAGTACAACTAACCCAGTTGAGAAATACACTTAGCTGAAAAGGACTGATAGGAAGCAAGGAACACGATCACATTTACTACTTTTCAAAATAACATTGGCTACCTTAATATAAGGTTTGAGAAAGCTTGAGGTCAGTACATTAGCTGAAAGAAAAATGCATTTAAATCAAATAGGTTTTGATTTATATCTAGATGAGAGGTAGATAGATGATAGGGATATTAGTAGTAAAGCACATGATGGCAAGCTTCTCGTTGTATGAAAGCCAATAAACCCCTTCTATAGGAAAAGTCTGGAGTCTAGACAACCCACTCTCTGGAACTACTTTTTACACGATACAAGACATATTATCGAAAAAAACTATTTTTAAAGGTGGAAGAGAATAAAGGACCTACTGAAAGCCCCCCCCCCCCCACCCCATCCAAAGGCTTGTAATAATCTTATAACTTTCTTCCCACACTCACACCCCCTAACCCACTACCCAAGCTAAGAAAGAAATTCTCATTCATGTTCTTAAAATAAACAAAAACATCAGTCCAATGAGAGAATTCAATCATCTCTATTCTGGATAAATAACATCATTCCAAAAAGGAAACAACACCTTCCTGATTCATTTAGTATATGATTATGGCACGTCCGTGATAGCTCTCCTAGGTGCTAAGACAAACGTTCTGAGTGCAATCTGAATCCTATCTTTAACTATCTTCAAAGCTTTTTTTAACATGAGCTAGTATATTGCAGATATTTAAGTTAGTACATCCCATGTTTGGGACCAAAAAATAGATTTTCTTAAAAACGAGTCAGAATGTTCAGAAATGATATATTTGACTTCCTATCTGCTCCATTCCCTCTAATTCCCTCTTATATTGCCCCAATTCGACTTTATTGCTCAATATATGGTCATTTTGGAATAAAAGCGTGCACACTTTTATTTCTCCCCCTTTGAAAATACAGTAGAAAGGCCCATGGTTGGGGGACATAGGGTCCCTTTGTGACTTATTAACACCCATTGATGACATTTGATTAACCTCTATTCTCTAAATATCATACTTTTACAGTGTTTGGAATACATTGAAGTAAGATTTAGAATTTGAAGAAAAATCTGATATACCCACTTTTACTATTAAGAACACTATAGATGCTATGATATTGCTCGAAATAACCAAGGGTATAAATAAGGACAATTTTATATATAGATTTTTACCATTTTACCCATCATGCAATGCCATATATTTAATTTAGTCATTTAAAAATGTGCACGGGCCCCCTATAAAAATTACTTCTACATGTTAGCAGATGATCTGAACTATTTTCAGAGAAGTTAAAAAAATTCTGTTAATACTGAATACTATTTTTAGCCACTAAGGCTACAAACAATGACAATTTCTTTGTATTCTTTCCCGAAACCCCATATTTTTACCCAGAATACCATGGCGTAAAATTGTGAAATTATTTTTCCAGTAAAGGAGAACATAAAGGCATTTTACATGTGATGTTTTACATTTCTGCGCATAATGGTTGATATAAAAAGAAATCATGGAAATTTCTCATTTTTTCTCATTTTCAGAAAAAAAAATTAAAATACTTAAATTTGTCAAAATTCTATATCTAAAAATGTAGTTGAGGACCCCCTATTTTTCTTTGCATTTTCTGATTCTATATAATTTGAACTGCCCGTAAAGAAGAATTCGTGATATTCTGTTAACTTTCAGTGACTTTGACCCAAAGGTAGCGACCCACCTTAAGAGATAGAATTTGATATATATTCTAATCCAATTAGAAGCTCAGGCTAAAACCTATGTGTCTAAACGAGTAACAGAGCCTATGATTTTCTTCTAATCCAACCTGAAATCAACTTCCAGATTACAGAGAATTTATGTTCTTATTCTGCTGACTATTATCCCTAAAAGAACTCTCTGGTACTTTTGATCCACATAAGCTTAAGGGGTATTTTTCTTCACCATGATGGCTGTGAAGGCCATATCTTGGTGTCCTACCCAGTTTGCCCAGATGACACTTTTAGACAGTGTGGGGTTTCTGTAATCCCCGTTCAGGTTGGCACTGTAGCATTTGCCGTACCACCATGCACCGATGTACTGATCAGCACAGTGCGTAGATGCATGGATGTCATTGTCCCTGTCCTTGGTTGAGAACCTCTGGTTGTTGGCATTTATCATCATTGCATCTCCTGTATGTATGAAATTGACATTTGTAAATTCAACCCTAGCATATTTGGTAAATGGTAAATTTAACCTTAGCATTTATTCCAACTTAATGTGTTTTGTTTATGATACTCTGTAAAAAAAATGTAATCAATTTTTGTTTTGCTTATTCTAGATTGCTTTTTCCTGTGTTTTGTTTTCCAGAAAGTATTTCAAGCCTATTATGTTTAATGTATCATATCATAGTCTCAAGAGGATGACATACCTGGTACAGAGGCTCCTGAATAACCCCCAATAGTAAGTCTGTAGTCCTGGCTCTCATCATCAACCCAGAAGGTGGAATAATCAGCAGATGCCCATCCGCCATTTACACTCCCAAGTCTAAACTTTACTTTCTGGTCGTGGTTCTTAGTCAGGAGATGTAAGTAGTCATTGCCGAGCCAGTGTTCTCCTCTCAGATCACCAAAGCCTGCCTTGTACTCGGCCCAGGTTCTGAAGAAATCCCAAGAGCCATCCTGTCTCCTTTGGAAAACCTAGAAAATGCAATTAATGATTTCAAAGGATGTATCAACAAATCGCCCCCACTCGAGACCTATAATATAACTGCTATGGATACTTTAAAATCTCATAGCATTTTATTGGTTATTGCTTTTATGAATTTTATTGATCAACTCCAAATGAGTGGTGAAAAAACAACAATCCTTTGTGTGAACAGTAGATTGCTGTATGTGCTACAACATAACTGGTAGGTACGGAGCCCCTAAGGCCAGTAAGGGGACATGCTTTTTTTTGCATTTTTTTTGGAATCTCATAAAACTTGCGCAACAAAATAGAAACTTGCGCAAACATAATAGAAACTTGCGCAAACAAAATAGAAACGTGCGCAAACAAAGTATAAGTTAGAGAAGGAAATTAGCTACTTGCCATTTTCTATGGTTTGTAAATCGGGGATGACGTGAGGTAGGAGTGACATGTGGGGGGGGGGGGGTGACGTGAGGTGAGAATGACATATGTGTGTCGGGGAGATGACGTGAGGTGGGAGTGACATGTTGGGGGGAGGGTGACGTTAGGTGAGAATGACATGTGTGTGTCGGGAGATGACGTGAGGTGGGAGTGACATGTGGCAGGGGGAGTGATGCAGAGGCGTGGCAACCAGGGGGGACGGGAGGACGGGGGGACAGGGGGACGGGAGGACGGGGGGACGGGGGGACGGGGGGACGGGGGGGGCGGGGGGTGGGGGGGACGGGGGGACGGGGGGACGGGGGGGACGGGGGGGACGGGGGGGACGGGGGGGACGGGGGGGGGGACGGGGGGGGACGGGGGGGGGACGGGGGGGGACGGGGGGGGACGGGGGGGACATGTCCCCCCCCCCACTTTTGACCAACCCGAAAAAATGTCAAACAAAAAACGTCAGGTAAAAAGGGGTCTAAAAGGGTCAATATACCCCTCAGTCCCCCCTACTTTGAAACTGCTTGCCATGCCCCTGTGGTGTGAGGGGTGACATGTGTGTGGGGGGGTGATGTGAGGTGGGAGTGACATGTGGAGGGGGTGACTCGTAAATGTATGTCAATTGTGGCTTTTTTGTCTTTTTTTACTTTGATTTGCTGTAGAATCCTTAATAATTGTCCGATTTACAAACTGTTAGAAATGGTAGGCAGCTATTTTGTTTGCGCAACTTTTATTTTGTTTGCGCAACTTTTATTTTGTTTGCGCAACTTTATTTTGTTTGCGCAGCTTTTGTTTTGTTTGCGCAGCTTTTATTTTGTTAGCGCAGCTTTTTTTTTGTTTGCGTAACTTTCTGGGGCTCAAAAAAAAAAGACATACCGTCCAGCCTCCACCATCCAGCTCCATCTCACAGTAGACTTTCATCAGGTTGATGCCATCAGGTCTGATTGTGTAGACCCCAGATGTGTGCATGCCATTCATGTAGGCATCCATGCAGTCAATATATACTGTTTATATAAAGGAGTAATTATTCAACCAACAGAGAACCCAACTTGAGGTACAGGTATTACTCTATCATACTATGATTCATAGCATCATACTATTAATATAGATCATAGCACTTTGATAAGTTACATTCATGAATACAAACTGGCAGAGAGTTGGAAGCCTAAAGGTTACATGGAGACAAGTGTTACAAATATGAAGGGCTTCTGGTAATCATAATTGCAAACAGTTACTTCTGAATAGTATCAAAGCCATCTCAAACTATATTTCCCCCTGCTATTTCTCTGATCAGCTGCTGGGTCCAAAACATATAATATTCATATTTTCAGGTGTTCATGAATCCATGCAATACACTATTTTGATTTTCAAATGCACTACTTTGATGATATCAAAATTCAATGGTCAAACCAAATAAATAGTATGTAGATGTTTAGTTACCTGTTTTCACCATGATAGCTGTGTAAGACATAGAGTGCCTATGTCCTTTCCAAGTGTACCAATTTAAGCCTCTCCAATCTGCTGTATCTCCATAATTCCCATTGGGGTTGGCATGGTGACAAGCGTTATACCACCATCCCCCACGAGAAGAGTGCATAGCACAACTATTAGCCCACTCGTCATAATCCCGGTCCTTTGTTGAGAAACGCATGCCGTTGTGGTGGGCCATGGAATCTCCTGAAGGCATTGTATGTACAAAATCAGTCTCTAGATTCATAGATTCATGTTTAGCAATCAGTGCTTACATGTAGCATAATGTAAGAAAAATGTGGTAAATTGATAAAAGTAACATACCTATGGCAGAACCTGAGAATCCATCAATATGAAGTCGGAATTTATCATTCTCGTCAGCAATCCAAAACTCTGAATAATCAGCAAAGGCTGTTTCCCCATCTGCGCTACGAAGGTGGAACTTAACTTGTTGTTTGTGGTTTTGAGTGAGAAAATGGATGTGATCATTACCAAGCCAGTGCCCTGCTGCTAGATCCCCAAATCCTGCCTTGTACTCTGCCCAGGTCTCATAGAAATTCACTTTTCCATTCTCTCTTCTCTGGATTACCTGTGTCAGAAAGATTACTTATACACAAACATAATTATACAAATGAGACACAGGAACACTCACATCTGGCACTTGCTGCTTCTTTAAAATGGGGTCAGGTGTTCAACAAAGAAACTAGATTTCTTTTTGAATAATCATCAGTAACCTATTTAAATATATTTAGGCTATGGTTCATAAGTTGGATGAATGTATGCATGTGATTAACACACTTAATTATGAGGTTGAATGCAAGTGTAGGGACGCCAATACCAAGGTGCATTACGGGTCTGGTCACACGAATGCTGTAAAACCTATTGTTCACATGCTCTGAGAGGCCAAATTGTATTGGAACCTTGTTTGCCTATATATATATATATATATATATATATATATACACACACAAAAGGGTAATTAAAGGAACACTCTCATTCAAAGCTAGCTCACTATGTCCCTGCCTTATGAAAGATTACCATATGCTTTAGTTCTGAATCATTATCCTGACTATCTTCATGAATGTATCATGTAATCTTTGCATTGTAATCAACCACCTACTGACCAAGGCATAATATATCATATGTATACAATCGTTTTGAATATATATTAGCATCATAAGGACACAATTGTTAGCAAGATCAACTTAAGCTGTTATGAAACCTACTATCCAGCCACTACCATCCAGCTCCATCTCACAGTAGACTCTCATCATGGTGGTTCCGTCAGGTGTAATCGTGTAGACACCAGATGTACGCCATCCCTTGTTGTAGGCATCCTGACAGTTGATGAATACTTGAAAAAGGAAATTCACCTGTTGTATGAGTTCAAGGTCTGTATGCAGAATTTGGCTGGACAAACAGAGCACCTTAACCATTCAGACACGTCAAATTCTACTGGATAATCAGGGCCTGTTAGACAGTTAGATAGTCCAGTCCATATACAAATAGACCCATCACAAATTGCAACAGAATTCATTTTGCCCCCAAATGTCTTAGAAAGGTTTACAGAGTTTCCCCAATAAGTGCCCTAGTCTCCTAGGTGTGGAACACTGTCAAATAGGGACAAATCAAAAATATTTACCCAAAATTAGAAATTCATCTGGCATATCATTGATAATCACTAGAGGTGGATTACAATCATCTCTACCCCCCCTAAATCTAGTATGGGGAATCTTCTGGTCTGATTTGTTTGTTGCTAGGGCCAGTGGTTAATGTTTATTTACCTAGCAATAGGGTGCACCCCTATATGCCGTAAAACGACTGGACTAATACCTTAGATGTGTTCAAATTATCTGCACTGACAACTAATTGTGGATTGCGCATAAGGTAAATCAATATCAATATAATTATCTAGATGTGTTGTACTTACCTTTTCTAACCATGATAGCTGTAGAGACCATAGAATGCTCAAGTCCTTTCCATGTGTCCCAGTTGAGACCTTCACCTGCTTTGGTATTTCCATAGTCACCGTTAAGATTGGCCTGATGGCAATCACCATACCACCAAGCCCCATGGGAACTCACAGCACAGTTTATAGTGGCTTCATCATTGTCCTGGTCCTTGGTTGTAAACATCCTCCCATTTGATTGAGTCGTCATGGAATCTCCTATGGATACATATATGTGTGGTATATTTCAATATCATATGAGACTAGATGTGAGCAATGGTCTCTTGGTGGAGGGGTCATCTACCTCACATCTTTCCATAACTCACCGTTTACCATGTGGACACTCCCCCTCCCCCCCCCCCTGCCTGACGTTTTATGTCCTGCCAGGTCCTAGTCTACACTCATGTGTACAGACCTGTCAATAGCTAGTGTGTGTCAAGAGTGTGTATAATGTTATATCATATAAGCTTGGATAAGGCTAGGTGCTACTACAGTATGTGAAATGCAATCAGTAATTTTGATGGAATGCTGGATTTTCCCCTCAATCAGTCGCTGTGAATGGCATTTCATCATGCTATGCCATAATTATGTAAGGGACCTTGATGCTGGAAGTTCACATACTTACTTTGCATATTAAGGAAGCATCCAACCTCTTGAGAGAAGTACTGCTTCTTAGTCAAACTTATAACATAGACGGGTGATTACCAACCTGGAATAGTGGGTCCTAAGTAGTCGCCAGTGGTGAGCAGATAGCCATGGCTCTCGTCTCCGATTGCAAATGGAAAATAGTCAGCAGAGGTCCAGTTATCATCTGGGCTTTGTAGTCTGTACTTGACCTGAGAGTCATTGCCTTTAGTTAGGAGGTGTATGTTGTCATTGCCAAGCCAGTGTTCTCCTGCTGGATCTCCAAATCCTACTTTATAGTCCATCGAAGTCCTGTAGAAATCCACTTGTCCATTCTTTCTGATTTGGAAGTTCTGCAACAGATCAAGTATATTTGGTGACGATATTTGTTGCAGCACTTGTTTTTCTAACTTCTACAAAGTTTGTAATATTGTCATACGATTTTTTTTGTCTCTTCTCTTGATGAGAAATTAGATGTGCATTTTTTTGTACAGGACAGCACAATAAAGAATGTTAAAACAAAACAGTGATTATAATGTTTGATTAGCATCATTATCATTTATTGCAACATTAAATGAGCAAAATTAGTCAGTGGTTATAAAACCTACCGTCCAGCCTCCACCATCCAGCTCCATCTCACAGTAGACTTTCAGAACAGTGCTTCCATCAGGTCTGATCATGTAGACTCCAGATGTGTGCCTACCATCGTTGTGTGCATCCAGGCAGTCGATGTAAACTTTAAATAAATTGCACCATGATATTGGCCTTAAATTTTAATTTTAAAGTGAATTCTAATTGCACCAGCCAGTAAAGGCACTGTGATGGGGAAGTCCCAAATGATTATTACCAAAGTGCCTAGAGAATGTCAGTATTACACAGTGGGAAGTGGCAAGAGGAAGTATCCATAGTGTTTTTTTTTAATTTATTTTTTAATGCAACTTAATTTTTAATTTTGTACAGTGTACTCCACCTTTTTACCTTACAATAGATTTGTGGTCAGTCATATAATGCCCATGGTATGGAATAGAAGTGTTTAAAATGAAATTGTATTTATCATTCAATTGTATACACTCTAGGTCTCTACTCACATGGTTTTACCATTATAGCTGTAGAGGCCAGAGAGAGTGTAGTTCCTTTCCACGAGTTCCAGACAAGTCCTTCACCTTCCACTGTACTTCCATACAAGCCATTCAGGTTGGACTGAAGGCAGTCCCCATACCACCAGGCACCATGGTGCTTTTGTGCACAATTAGTTGAAGATGTATCATTGTCTTGATCTTTGGTTGTAAACATATGACCATTCTCCATTGAGTTTCCTGGTGATATGAAATAACAGCAAGGTATAGATAGATTGTATGATAGATGTCATGAGGTATTCATTCTCTAACTAAAGGGCAAAGGATTTGAGAACAGTACTGAGCGCTAACTGAACGGTACATGGAAGTGATAAAATGGGCAATTTACCAGGAATGGCATCTCCCGAATACTCTCCGGTATGTAGCCTGTAGCCCTGACTCTCATCTTCAATACGAAACCCGAAATATTCAGCAAAAGCTGTTTCACCGTCTGCAGTCCCAAGCTTGTACTTGACCTGCTGGTTGGGGCTTTTAGTAAGTAGATGTATGTACTCATTGCCAAGCCAGTATTCTCCCTCCGGATCTCCAAAGCCATTTTTATATTCAGTCCAGTTTCTGTAGAACTCAACTTCGCCATTGTGCCTCAACTGAAATACCTGTGATTGGATTTTGAAAGACAATTTGAGATTCAAACTTGATAAGAACCCAGGCCTTGATAACTCCCGATGCTCAGATGCAGCCATGGCCAATAACCCATCACTGCTGCATGATGCCTACCCTTCAGCAATGTATCAACTCTACAGGACAAAATGGTGTCCAGGAGAGGGGCCCTCCTTACAATCGGCTCTGGGACAACAGGCTCGCAGCATTTGAGCCACATCACTCTAGGCCCTCCAGACAATAGCCATGTCCCTTACGTCCAATCTCTGGCCATACAAACATCTGATTTCTGGCCAGACTAACGTCGGATCACATGCTATAGCCAATTAGCATGACCTGTGCTCGGATGTAAGCTTGACCTGTGCTCGGACATTATGCAGATGGCCTACAATCCGGGAGGCCTTAAATCAGGGAGCCATTCATCATCTTCCGGTGGGATAATAGACGTGGCCCTTTGTCTGCAGGGTCCCTGATCCCTGTACCTGACAATATAATGCTTAAATGCAGCCCTCTTGAATTACTTGCATGATGCATTAAAGCACCAAAGCAGCCATAAAGGGGTAAAAGAGAACTAATGCAGGGGACCAGGATTCAGTGTTTGGTAGAAATGTAAAACCATGATCTACATGATGTATAGTGTAACACGTACCGTCCAGCCTCCACCATCCAGCTCCATCTCGCAGTAGACTTTCATCAGAGTGATTCCATCAGGTCTGATTGTGTAGACCCCAGATGTGTGCATGCCATTCATGTAGGCATCCATGCAGTCAATATATACTGTTGATATAAAGGAGCAGTTACTCAACCAACGAAGAACCTAACTTTGGAAACAGGTATTACTCTATCAAAGTATCATACTTATTAAAGGACATAGCACTTTGATAATTTACATTCATGAATACAAACTGGTAGAGAGTTGGAAGCCTAAAAGCTACAGACAGACAAGTGTTACAAGTATGAGGGGCTTCTGATAATCATAATTACAAACAGTTACTTCTGAATAGTATCAAAGCCATCTCAACCTATATTTCCCCCAGCTATTTCTCTGATCAGCTGCTGGGTCCAAAACATATGATATTCATATTTTCAGGTGTTCATGAATCCATGCAATACACTATTTTGATTTTCAAATGCACTACTTTGATGATATCAAAATTCAATGGTCAAATCAAATAAATAGTATGTAGATGTTTAGTTACCTGTTTTCACCATGATAGCTGTGTAAGACATAGAGTGCCTATGTCCTTTCCAAGTGTACCAATTTAAGCCTCTCCAATCTGCTGTATCTCCATAATTCCCGTTGGGGTTGGCATGGTGACAAGCGTTATACCACCATCCCCCATGAGAAGAGTGCATAGCACAACTATTAACCAACTGGTCATAATCCCGGTCCTTTGTTGAGAAACGTATGCCATTGTGGTGGGCCATGGAATCTCCTGAAGGCATGTTGATATTTAACAAGGAATTAATCATGAATTCTGATCACATGGATAACTGTTGAAATGTTATTGCATCATACAATACTTGCGGAATTGCTACATTAGCATCCTCTCAGGGACTACAGAATTCTATACTAAAGGTATATTATCAATGAAAATTCATTCTTGAAATCATTATAATTATGTACAAAATCAGTCTCTAGATTGATAGAGATAACGTTGAGCATTCAGTGCTTACATGTAGCATAATGTAAGAAAAATGTGGTAAATTAATAAAAATAACATACCTATGGCAGAACCTGAGAATCCATCAATATGAAGTCGGAATTGATCATTCTCATCAGCAATCCAAAACTCAGAATAATCAGCAAAGGCTGTTTCCCCATCTGCGCTACGAAGGTGGAACTTGACTTGTTGTTTGTGGTTTTGAGTGAGAAAATGCATGTGATCATTACCAAGCCAGTGTTCTGCTGCTAAATCCCCAAATCCTGCCTTGTACTCTTCCCAGGTCTCATAGAAATTCACTTTTCCATTCTCTCTTCTCTGGATTACCTGTGTCAGAAAGATTACTTATACACAAACATAATTATACAAATGAGACAAAGGAACACTCACATCTGGCACTTGCTGCTTCTTTAAAATGGGGTCAGGTGTTCAGCAAAGAAACTAGAATTCTTTTTGAATAATCATCAGTAACCGATTTGAATATATTTAGGCTATGGTTCATAAGGTAGATGAATGTATGCACGTGATTAACACACTTAATTATAAGGTTGAATGCAAGTGTAGGGGCGCCAATACCAAGGTGTATAAGGGGTCTGGTCACACGAATGCTGTAAAACCTATTGTTCACATGCTCTGAGAGGCCAAATTGTATTGGAACCTTGTTTGCCTATATATATATATACACAAAAGGGTAATTAAAGGAACACTCTCATTCAAAGCTAGCTCACTATGTCCCTGCCTTATAAAAGATTACCATATGCTTTAGTTCTGAATCATTATCCTGACTATCTTCATGAATATATCATGTAATCTTTGCATTGTAATCAACCACCTAATGACCAAGGCATAATATACCATATGTATACAATCGTTTTGAATACATATTAGCATCATAAGGACACAATTGTTAGCAAGATCAACTTAAGCTGTTATGAAACCTACTATCCAGCCTCCACCATCCAGCTCCATCTCACAGTAGACTCTCATCATGGTGGTTCCATCGGGTGTGATCGTGTAGACACCAGATGTACGCCATCCCTTGTTGTAGGCATCCTGACAGTTGATGAATACTTGAAAAAGGAAATTCACCTGTTGTATGAGTTCAAGGTCTGTATGTAGAATCTGGTTGGACAAACAGAGCTCCTTAACCATTCAGACACGTCAAATTCTACTGGATAATCAGGGCCTGTTACACAGTTAGACTCTACAGATAGTCCAGTCGATATACAAATAGACCCATCACAAATTGCAACAGAATTCATTTTGCCCCCAAATGTCTTAGAAAGGTCTATAGAAATTCCCCAAAAAAGTGCCCTAGTGTTCTGGGTGTGGAATACTGTCAAATAGGGACAAATCAAAAATATTTACCCAAAATTAGAAATTCATCTGGCATATCATTGATAATCACCAGAGATGGATTACAATCATCCCTACCCCCCCTAAATCTTGTATGGGGAATCTTCTGGTCTGATTTATTTGTTGCTCGGGGCGGTGGTTAATGTTTATTTACCTAGCAATAGGGTACACCCCCTATATGCCGTAAAACGATGGGACTAATACCTTTGATATGTTCAAATTATCTGCACTGACAACTTATTGTTGATTGCGCATAAGGTAAATCAATGTCAATATATCTAGATGTGTTGAACTTACCTTTTCTAACCATGATAGCTGTAGAGACCATAGAATGCTCAAGTCCCTTCCATGTGTCCCAGTTGAGACCTTCACCTGCTTTGGTATTTCCGTAGTCACCGTTAAGATTGGCCTGATGACAATCACCATACCACCAAGCCCCATGGGAACTCACAGCACAGTTTATAGTGGCTTCATCATTGTCCTGGTCCTTGGTTGTAAACATCCGTCCATTCGATTGAGTCGTCATGGAATCTCCTATGGATACATATATGTGTGGTATATTTCAATATTATATGAGACAAAATGTGAGCAATGGTCTCTTGGTGGAGGGGTCATCTACCTCACATCTCTCCATAACTCACCGTTTACCATGTGGACACTCCCCCTCCCCCCCTGCCTGACGTTTTATGTCCTGCCAGGTCCTAGTCTACACTCATGTGTGCAGACCTGTCAATAGCTAGTGTGTGTCAAGAGTGTGTATAATGTTATATCATATAAGCTTGGATAAGGTTAGGTGCTAACACAGTATGTGAGATGCAATCAGTAATTTTGATGGAATGCTGGATTTCCCCCTCAATCAGTCGCTTTGAATGGCATTTCATTATGCTATGCCATAATTATGTAAGGGACCTTGATGCTGGAAGTTCACATACTAACTTTGCATATTTAGGAAGCATCCAACCTCTTGAGAGAAGTACTGCTTCTTAGTCAAACTTATAACATAGACGGGTGATTACTAACCTGGAATAGTGGGTCCTAAGTAGTCTCCAGTGGTGAGCAGATAGCCATGGCTCTCGTCTCCGATTGCAAATGGAAAATAGTCAGCAGAGGTCCAGTTATCATCTGGGCTTTGTAGTCTGTACTTGACCTGAGAGTCATTGCCTTTAGTTAGGAGGTGTATGTTGTCATTGCCAAGCCAGTGTTCTCCTGCTGGATCTCCAAATCCTACTTTATAGTCCATCGAAGTCCTGTAGAAATCCACTTGTCCATTCTTTCTGATTTGGAAGTTCTGCAACAGATCAAGTATATTTGGTAACAATATTTGTTGCAGCAATTGTTTTTCTAACTTCTACAAAGTTTGTAATATTGTCATACTTTTTCATTGTCTCTTCTCTTGATGAGAAATTAGATGTGCATTTTATTGTACAGGACAGCACAATAAAGAATGTTAAAACAAAACAGTGATTATAATGTTTGATTAGCATCATTATCATTTATTGCAACGTCAAATGAGCAAAATTAGTCAGTGGTTATGAAACCTACCGTCCAGCCTCCACCATCCAGCTCCATCTCACAATAGACTTCCATCAAGGTGATTCCATCAGGTCTGATTGTGTAGACTCCAGATGTGTGCCTACCATCGTTGTGTGCATCCAGGCAGTCGAGGTAAACTTTAGATAAATCACACCATGATATTGGTCTTAAATTTTAGTTTCATAGTGAATTCTAATTGTACCAACCAGTAAAGGCACTGTCATGGGGAAGTCCCCAATCATTAATACCAAAGTGCCTTGAGAATGTCAATATTACACAATGGGAAGTGGCAAGAGGAAGTATCCATAGTGTTTTTTTAAATTACTTTCCTAATGCAACTTCATTTTATCATGTGTACTCATGTATACTGTGTACTCCACCTTTCTACCTTACAATAGCTTTGTGGTCAGTCATATAATGCCCATGGTATGGAATAGAAGTGTTTAAAATGAAATTGTATTTATCATTCAATTGTACACACTCTAGGTCTCTACTCACATGGTTTCACCATTATAGCTGTAGAGGCCAGAGAGAGTGTAGTTCCTTTCCACGAGTTCCAGACAAGTCCTTCACCTTCCACTGTACTTCCATACAAGCCATTCAGGTTGGACTGAAGGCAGTCCCCATACCACCAGGCACCATGGTGCTTTTGTGCGCAATTAGTTGAAGATGTATCATTGTCTTGATCTTTGGTTGTAAACATATGACCATTCTCCATTGAGTTTCCTGGTGATATGAAATAACAGCAAGGTATAGATAGATTGTATGATAGATGTCATGAGGTATTCATTCTCTAACTAAAGGGCAAAGGATTTGAGAACAGTACTGAGCGCTAACTGAACGGTACATGGAAGTGATAAAATTGGCAACTTACCAGGAATGGCATCTCCCGAATACTCTCCGGTATGTAGCCTGTAGCCCTGACTCTCATCTTCAATATGAAACCCGAAATATTCAGCAAAAGCTGTTTCACCGTCTGCAGTCCCAAGCTTGTACTTGACCTGTTGGTTGGGGCCTTTAGTCAGTAGATGTATGTACTCATTGCCAAGCCAGTATTCTCCCTCCAGATCTCCAAAGCCATTTTTATATTCAGTCCAGTTTCTGTAGAACTCAACTTCGCCATTGTGCCTCAACTGAAATACCTGTGAATGGATTTTGAAAGACAATTTGAGATTCAAAGTTTCCAAGAACCCAGGCCTGGATAACTCTTTAAGGATCTACATGTTTTGAAGAATTCATTTGTAATCATGATGCACCAATCCAACCATGGCCAATAACCCATCACTGCTGCATGATGCCTACTTGTCGGGAACCAAGTCTATAGGGCAAAATCATGCTTGAATGCAGCCCTCATGAGTTACTCGACTGATTCTTTGAAGCACCATGCCAGCCCTTAAGGAGTAAAAGAGAACTAATGCAGAGCACCAGGATTCAGTCTTTGGTAGAACTACATGATGTATAGTGTAACACGTACCGTCCAGCCTCCACCATCCAGCTCCATCTGGCAGTAGACTTTCATCAGGGTGATTCCATCAGGTCTGATTGTGTAGATCCCAGATGTGTGCATGCCATTCATGTAGGCATCCATGCAGTCAATATATACTGTTGATATAAAGGAGTAATTATTCAACCAACAAAGAACCCAACTTGAGGTACAGGTATTACTCTATCATAGCATCATACTATTAGTATAGATCATAGCACTTTGATAAGTTACATTCATGAATACAAACTGGTAGAGAGTTGGAAGCCTAAACGTTACATGAAAACAAGTGTTACAAATATGAAGAGCTTCTGGTAATCATAATTGCAAACAGTTACTTCTGAATAGTATCAAAGCCATCTCAACCTATATTTCCCCCTGCTATTTCTCTGATTAGCTGTTGAGTCCAAAACATATAATATTTATATTTTCAGGTGTTCATGAATCCATGCAATACACTATTTTGATTTTCAAATGCACTACTTTGATGATATCAAAATTCAACGGTCAAACCAAATAAATAGTATGTAAATGTTTAGTTACCTGTTTTCACCATGATAGCTGTGTAAGACATAGAGTGCTTATGTCCTTTCCAAGTGTACCAATTTAAGCCTCTCCAATCTGTTGTATCTCCATAATTCCCGTTCAGGTTAACAAGGTGACAATTGTTATACCACCATCCCCCACGAGAGTGCATAGCACAACTATTAGCCCACTTGTCATAATCCCGGTCCTTTGTTGAGAAACGTATGCCATTGTGGTGGACCATGGAATCTCCTAAAGGCATGTTGATATTTAACAAGGAATTAATCATGTATTCTGATCACATGGATAACTGTTGAAATGGTATTGTATCATATTATACTTGCAGAATAGCTACATCAGCATCCTCTCAGGGACTACAGAACTCAATACAATGGGTATATTTACGAGGCACTTGGTAGTACCTCTTTCTAAACCTAAATATTTTCTATACATTTGGGAGGGCAAAATTCCCAGATAATGTGATAGTGGAACGCGTTTTCAATCCCTCAATAATATTAATGAAAATTCAGTCATGAACTCATTATATGTACAAAATCAGTCTCTAGATTGATAGAGATAATGTTGAGCATTCAGTGCATACATGTAGCATAATGGAAGAAAAATGTGGTAAATTGATAAAAGTAACATACCTATGGCAGAACCTGAGAATCCATCAATATGAAGTCGGAATTGATCACTCTCATCAGCAATCCAAAACTCAGAATAATCAGCAAAGGCTGTTTCCCCATCTGTGGTACGAAGGTGGAACTTGACTTGTTGTTTGTGGTTTTGAGTGAGAAAATGTATGTGATCATTACCAAGCCAGTGTTCTGCTGCTAGGTCCCCAAATCCTGCCTTGTACTCTGCCCAGGTCTCATAGAAATTCACTTCTCCATTCTCTCTTCTCTGGATTACCTGTGTCAGAAAGATTACTTATACACAAACATAATTATACAAATGAGACAAAGGAACACTCACATCTGGCACTTGCTGCATCTTGTAAAATAGGGTCAGGTGTTGAGCAAAGAAACTAATTTCTTTTTGAATAATCATCAGTAACCTATTTGAATATATTTAGGCTATGGTTCATAAGGTAGATGAATGTATGCAGGTGATTAACATACTTAATTATAGTGTAGTGGGTCGCCGCTGTACTATTTCTATGGAACCAGTTTGTGTTATATTTGGTATGTGTGTTGCCGTGTATCCAGGCCACACTCCTGTCTAGTGCCGAGTATATGGTTATATAAGCCCACACCTGAGGATTGGTGGAGCGCGGCCTGGTTATGTGCATTGAGCCGTGACTGCCACGTGTCACCCGACATATCTCGGGTACCGTGTCGGCCCGGATGCACCGGCGCGTGGTTACCTGGAGTTCCTCGGGAACTCAAGTGTTTACGAGTAATGAGGAGAGTTACATAACGACCAGTACATAAGACCTGGGGTTCTGCTAATCGAGGACCCAGTCTTGCTGTGCACTTCGGCCAGCTCGACTGCTCCACAACAGAGCTTCCCCGAACTCTGTTGTACCTTTTAGGCCTAGTCCTGTCGCTGCTTCCAACTTGGTCACCCTGCGTCTTTCTCTGTTCCACCCTCTGGGGGAACTAGAGGAGATAGACGCATTGGTGCACAACTCCGGGTACAGAACTCCCTCTGGGGAGTCTGATCCAAGTGGAGTTAACCAAGATGGAAGAGAGCCTTGGAACTCGGGAATTATGTACTAGACCGTGAGCGTATACCTCCTGTATGTTCATATGACCACTGGTGTTCAGAAGCCTATTTGATTGTTACTATCCGTCTGTATGATTACGAGCCGTATGTCAGAATGAATAAAATGTAATTTCTGAACAACCTATTTTCGAATCTGGAGTTTTTCATAGCCGATGCCTATCTTAGAATAGCCAACAGCTACACTGGTGCCGTGACCACTTTGGGTAAGTATTGATTTACATTTATTTTTTTCACTTTCTGAAATTGAGAGGTAAGCTCTTATATGTTTGAACCAGAATTGGTAGGTTTCAAGGATAGTTATTACAGGTTGCTTTTGTGTGGTGAAGATATGTCAGATACAGAGGTACCTCCCCCGTCGGTTACAAACCAAGGGGAGGGTATGCGTCCTAGACTGCGGTCTAGGGTTAGGTTTAATGCTAGGCAGAAGGTACATACTTTCAATCAGAGTAGGGAAATTGGACATGGAGGAGAGGAGGAGGCCCACGAGGTGAGATCTGAGGATTCACAAGGGGATCCTCCAGCGAAACGTCCAGCTCTAGAACCAGATAGGGGTATGGAGGGACCTGTTCAGGTGGGGGACACCTCACGGGAGGATGTGACACTTGAACAGGTGACCATGGAAGATGCTGGAGAGGATAGTGACTCTAGTATGCCTAGTCTGGAGGGTGCAGTAGATGTACCAGTGACATGGGAATGTAGACCAGTACCCACTGTAGAGACAGTGGAAAGGACTAAGATGGTAGTCCAGGGTAGTCAGCATAGGGTTGAGGTTGTCAAAGGAGACGACCTGGATGAAACTCTGGTGGAAGGAAAGGAGACAGCTGTGGCAATCTCCAAGGGAGATAAGCTGTTTCCAGATCCTTTTAGGTTGACAATACCTGGTCTGGAGGTTCCGCCTTATGAACCCAGGGAGAGGTTGAGCCTGGATGACATAAGGACGCTCAGATTGAGAAATGAGCATGAACACATGAAGGAAGGGATTAGAATAGAGGAAGAATCCCTGAGGAAGTTGAAGGAAGAAAGGGAAACTTTTGAAAAGAGTTTTTTGGCAAAAAGGTCAGGGAACATTGGGGAACATGCAGCTCAGATAAAACATCTGGAACAAATCTCTCTCAATGTGGGTCTACTTGAAGGTACTGAAGTCAGACTGAAGTCTGAAACGGAAAAGCTAGTGGTGCGGAATAAAGAAATTAGTTCCTAGATTCTAGCAAGACAGTTGCAGGTAGCTGAGTATGATGAGTTATTGAAGAAACAGGATAGTAAGCTGGGAGAGTTAGAGGCGCTAGCTCAACAAGCTGAAAATCACATGGTGAACAAACTAGAACCAAAAGGGACGAAGGAAATTGGGGACCCAGTGGGAAAGGCGCAAGAGGTGTCTAGAGATGAGACCTTTGTGACTGCCGACGAGCCCTCAGTAGTTATAGTCAAAACAGTGGAGGAGGTAGTGAAACCACCTATCACTGAGGATCTAGATGGTTCTATGGTGATACATACAGCAGATATGTTATCCAGTGTGAGTGGACACTCATCCATGCATGGCAGTAAGTTTGACAAGAATGAGGAGTTCATGTTGGAGCTTTGTGGTAGAGTTGAAAAACTGTTTCAGGAGAAGTTAGATTGCTTTCTTGAAGAAACAGAGTCAGTGAGCGTGGAGAATGACACTAAGGGAGGAAAAGGAGACGTTCCGGTAGCTCAAGCTACAGGGAATAAGGCTCCTGTGGGGCCAGTTAACACTGCTCCAGCTCCAGGTGCTCATTCTACTCCAGCTCCAGGAGCAAGGCAGGTTCATACAGTTCCGGTAAATGTGTCTACGGTGGGTAGACCAGGTTTGCCCGGTGGAGCATACATGAATGCTCGGCCGCCAGGTCAAGGGAATCTGGCCGGGCCTAACACCTCCTATGGGGGATGGGGCAATGTGGGACCGGATAACTGTTATGGGAACGCGAGGCCTATGTTCAATATACCACCTCCCCCATTACCTGGCAGTCATATAACTCCAGGAAGCATGTATACACCAAGGACCGGAGGTATTGATCAGAGTGGGACACCCTATCAACATAGAGGGAATATGTCGATGGAGGACGAGGCAGTGTTCCAAAGCAATCCAGCAATTAGAAGATTGGGGATTGATGCGGTACCAAATGATGTGGGGAACCATAGAGCAGTGGACTATGCTTTGAGTCAGGCTGAGATACCGTTGAGAACGGGAATGACAGCTGTAAAGAAGCAGGCTATCAAGATGAAGCAATATGATGGCCCAGTTCCATGGAAGAAATGGTTCACACGATTTTCAGCAGATATGCGACATAATGGTTGGGAAGGCGATGAGTGCATTGCGGCTTTGTCATGGTGTCTGCGGGATGGTCCTGGTGATCCAGCCCTAACAAGCTTTGAATTAAGCGGGGGAAGAACGTACAGGGGATTGGTGGAAACAGCTTCTTGGGCTTTGGGTTCCACATCCGGTGCGGATCCCGCGTCTGAACTGGAGGAAAGAGTTCAGAAAGTCGGTGAAGGGCACCGACAGTTTGGAATGGCTCTCCGAGTGCTAGCAGCAGAAGCATTTGCATCTATGAGTCCAAGTGATTCATGGCTGGTGAGGAAGTTGTCCAGCCTGTATATAGATGGACTTAGGGATGAGAGATTGTCAAGCGAGATTGCTTCACAGTGGAAGACCACTATGTCGCTAGCAGACATCTTCGAGCTCACGGAGGATGCTCTGAGGAAGAGGAAGCTGTTGAAAACTGTAGAAGCAGCCCCTGTAGCTGCAGTGGAGATACCCGCTGAGGAGGGTGAACTGACTACAGAGGGTGTGCAAGAGGTGGCAGCTATAGATCCTAAGTGGGGAGGACGTCGTACTTTGTATAAAAGACGAAAGGTTCCAGGATCAGACGCTCCAGCACCAGAGGAGGGTGCATTGAAAACCATGATTGGAAAAGTCATGGATGAGCGTAGTAAAGCTGAGAAGGCTGAGAAGGGCGCAACTCGTGGTCGCGGTAAGGGGAAACCCAACAAAGACACAAAATGTTACAATTGTGGGAAGAAGGGTCACTTTGCAAGGACATGTTGGTCCAAGGATACCAGGAATGTATCATCGGTCGAGAAACAAAAAGACGGACCCTCTTCTGACCAAAGCCCACCGCCGACGGAAAACTAACAGGGGTTGTTGTCGATGACAAGATAACAACCCCGCCTGTGATTGTCAAAGGTACTGTCGAGGGAGAATCAAAAGATTCCATTTCATGGGAGCCGCTGGGGTTAGCCGCACCTGAGTCTGATCCGCCAGGTGGAGATGGGCCCCAGGGAACGGACGAGAAAGGTGTTGAAGATTTAGCTCATCTGGACACCGTCCGTAGAATTGAGTTGGCGGAAGAAGTAGAAAGGTTTTGTGCTTCGCGACTCAAACCCGATGATCCTATAGTTAAGTTTCTCAACTCGAGGGGATATGACTTGGGCGGTGAAACTGGAATCCAGAGATTTGCCTTACAACCTTCTCCTTTACAAGGGAAGAGATGGTACTTGCCTGTGCAGATTCAGGGTTGCTTGGGGGAATTTCTGATCGATACTGGAGCTAGCCACTCCATGATGGGTCACCATTTCTTCAAGAAGCTTGCAGGTCTGCCGACTAGCCCTGTGGGGCCTGGGTCGGTCAGAAGTGCTGATGGATCTCATATGCGGACACATGGCAGACAGGTGATACCCTTCTGGGTGAATCAACATTCATTTGTTGTTTCAACAACTGTGGCTGAACTGACGGATGAGGGAATCTTGGGAGTGGATTTTTGTTCTCTGTATGGAGCGGTATTAGATAGTGTGACGGGGGAACTCACTCTTCGATATCCACAAGAGATGAAGGTCCAGTGTGTGCTCCGCCGGATTTCAGGCGTCTCATCTGTCTCTCAGACAGTGCGAATTCCTCCCCGCCATGTATGCAATGTAGTTGTATACTGCCGGGATATGGAGTTTGACCGCATGGGGGTGGTGGAACCGAATCAGCAGCAGTTGAGTAAGCTGGGGTTGGTTTCCACCAGTGCCTTAGTGCAAAGTTCAAGACGAACAGTAGTACCAGTCAGTAATATGACTTTTCAGGATGTGTACCTGGAAAAAGGGACGACCTTTGGGGACGTGACATATGCTGATGTGGTAGGAAGAGCTGACTCACCAGAGGTGGAGTTAGCAGCAAAGAGGGCAGTGGAATTAGGAGCTTTGGATCCATCCGCTATGCCAGTGGTATTGCAAGACACTGGAGAGCAGGATAGGAAGGAAGGCTATGGGTTACCACTGCATCTTTTGCCATTAGTAACAGATAGCCATCTGGAGAAGGAAGAGGACAGAGGGAGTCTGGCTCAGTTGTTGTGCGAAAATGCAGACTTGTTCTCTGCTCCAGGAGAGCAGTTGGGTAGAACTGAATAGACACCGGTTCTAGCCCGCCATTACGCTTGCCTTACCGGCGCCTGCCTTTGTCTAAGAAACAGGCATTGGAGGATGAGGTGGACAAGATGTTAGGGGAAGGGATAATAAGGCCTTCTGATAGTCCATGGGCTAGTCCAGTGGTAATGGTTACCAAAAAGGATGGCACCCGTCGATTCTGTATAGATTACAGGAGACTAAATGGGATTACGAGGAAAAATGCCTACCCCTTACCACGCATTGATGAAAGTCTAGATTCCTTGGGTGGCAATCACTGGTTTTGTACCTTAGATCTGCAGTCAGGCTACTGGCAGATTGGGATGCACCCAGAGGATAAGGAAAAGACAGCGTTCACAACCCACAGGGGGTTGTTTGAGTTCAATGTGATGCCGTTTGGCTTGTGCAATGCTCCGGCTACTTTCGAGAATATGATGGAGACAATGCTAAGGGGATTGTTGTGGAAAAACTGTCTGGTTTATCTGGACGACATCATAGTTTTCGGGAAAACTCGGGAGGAGTGTCTATCAAATTTGACCATGGTGTACAATCTAAATTATTGCACCACCAAAAGAGAGTTGTTAGCCATAGTGGTATACACGAAGAAATTCCGCCAATATTTGTATGGAGGGAATTTCATTCTGCGTACGGATCATTCATCCTTGAGATGGCTCCTTAATTTCAAGGAGGCAGATGGGATGATGGGTAGATGGATCTCCGCGTTGTCTGAATTAGGGATAGAGAATGCCCAGATTCAGCATCGGAGCGGAGTGAAGCACGTGAATGCGGATTGCTTGTCTAGGAGACCAATCCGAAGATGTGCAAGGTTGGACTGTGAAGACTGTGGCATACATAACGCTTTGGTGGCTCCAATAATGAATTTTGATCCAGCCTGGGAAGAGAACTTGGTGTTCTGGTCGGCGGAGTCCATACTTGAAGCTCAGCAGGAGGACGAAGGTATCAATGTGATACGGAATCTGATCCTGGAGAGAGCTGCTCGTCCCGTCAGACCTGCTCTGTCATTAGAATGTGTGGAAGTGAGGAACTTAGTGGGCCAATGGTCGCAGTTGGTAGTGCGAGACGGCCTATTGTGTAGATGGAAAACTCTTGAAGGCAAAGCCAGGAGGAGGCTACAGATAGTCTTGCCAGCTTCTCTGAGATGGGAAGTATTCAAGTTTTACCATGGTCATCAGACTTCCGCTCATTTTGGCAGGAAACAGACTTTGGACAAACTAGCGAGGAGATATTACTGGCCTGGGATGTCTAAGGATGTAATACGTTGGTTGACGGAATGCCCGACGTGTTGCCTGGTAAAGCCGGGTCCTGGGAAGGGTAAAACATCTCTCAGACAAGAATTGTTCGGAGTCAGATTCGCGAGGATAGCCATTGATATAATCACTGGCTTCCAGACAACTCCAAACTCCAACGTGTGCATGATGGTAGTACAGGACTACTATACCAAGTACGTGAAGGTGATCCCAATGAAGGATCACACGGCATTAACCTGCGCACAAGCTTTGGTTGAGGAGTGGGTACTAACATTTGGTGCACCTCTCATGCTACATTCAGACCAGGGTAGGGAGTTTGAATCGCGTCTCTTTCAAGGGATGCTGGAAGAATTGGCCATAGTGAAAACACGCACTAATCCTTACCGACCGCAGTCGGATGGGATGGTTGAGAGGTTCAACCGTACGTTGATTCAGGGGTTGACCACGCTGGTTAATTCTAATCAGGATGACTGGGATACGTTTTCCCAGTATGTGGCTCATGCATACAACAGTGCAGTGCATGCTTCAACTGGCTGCACTCCTAACAGCCTGGTATTTGGATCTGAGATCATAATGCCTGCAGATTTGGTCTTTGGCAGTGTGCTGCGGAGGAAGGATGTCCCATGCCGAGTGGCATTTGCGGAATCTCTACGCAGAGAATTGCGAGAAGGCTATGCATTGGTGAGAGGCCACTTGAAGAAAGCAGCCATCCATCAGAAAGTAGGGTATGATACAGGCTTGAGAGAAAGGAAGTATGTAGTTGGACAAAAGGTGGTGAGATTGAAACCACCTGTACATGGAAAAATCTCGAAAGGTTGGGATGGGCCGTTTGAGGTAACAAAGGTAATATCTGATGTTACTGTGTTGTTGAAAAATGTGCGAGGCAAGATAGTTGCAGGCCATGTGGATCGCCTGAAGCCTTGGCTAGGTCGCCGGCCCGGCGATGAGGATGAACCTTTGGTGGAAGTGCCAATGCCCCAACCCAGGTGGGTGCGTAAGAAGCAGGTTACAGCACCCCCGCCTACAAAGAAGACTAGAAAAGCAACGCCAGCTAAAAAGGTCAATGGTAGGAAAAAGAAGAAGTTAGTTACTAGAAAGGAACCTGGAGAAGTTCCTCGAGTAATTGAGAAGAAGAAACCCCAAGGACCCATACATAGAAGTGCTCGTATAGCGGGTCGAGGTGCTGTTACGTAAAAGCGGCGGGGCTGGGTTGGTTTGTTATGGTAACCCGGAAGAGTTCGGGTCTCCAAGGACTTACCCGGTAAACCCCGGAAAAATTGCGTAACTGGTGCTGATTGTCAAAAACACAACGAGAAATACCGGATTTTTTTCTTTAGTCTTTGTGACGGGAATAATGGTGAAAGTGACCAGTAGATGGCATTGGGGTACCCAACGTTCTGCTTTACTAAAGTTAGTTTTGAATGTTTACATGCTATGGTCTGTGAGTTGGTTTCCCATTTAGTACTTGTCGTGATGGTTTCGGATTAAAATCCAATGAACTTAGTCAGTAATTTTTCTAAGGATGAGATGAGAATCCTAAAAGGAAATATTATGTGGAAAGAACGGGTGTAAGATTCGTTCTAGTAACATGAGAATGGGACTCATACGTCTTCCGAATTTATTCGGACCACCAAGGAAATTTACTTTGACACGTATTTTTTTGTTATGTTTGTTTAAAGAGCGTTCTAAAAGTTCATATGCTACAAATAATACAGCCTTGACGAACTAAAGAACTGCTATTACTTGAAATGATGTGTAAAATACAATCCGAGATAACCCGGCGAAGATTGCAACTACTACGCAATTTACTTCGCTACCCGGTTTTCTTCGGATAATACCGGATAACTTCTTCGGGAAGGGCTATCCGGTACCCGTGATCCTTTGCGCTTGGATGCGCACGCACGCTGGTTTGGCGCGGAAAGCGTCAGTCCTGCACATACCGTTGGAGAGGGTGGATGCGAAGGCACCTCTCTCCGCGTATGTTAAACAGCAGTTAGTCATCTAAACTGCTCTACATGTGAGGGGGAGAGGAGACACTAAAGTGAGGTAGTACAGGAGGACACTTTTGTAACAATTTTTCTGATTCTACTACCCATTTAAGCTCATTTGAGAGTGGGCTCCTCTGGGCCGCCCTCTGTGTAGTTATCATGGCGGATAACTATCCGTCGGGTAACTCCTGTAGAAGGAGTCACTCGACGGAGGTTTCCCCTCTGTCGCAGGAACAGAGAGAGTTGTTAGCTTTGGGGGACCTGGAGTCAACAGCTCCGGTCGATTGTAATCTTCCAAAACAGTTTAGGGAAGCGGATTTACCAAAATTTGTGTATCAACCACCGAGTAAGATGAAGAATAGGGGAGTGAAACGCCGAAATGGCAGTAATATCTCCGAGATAAGGAAAACTGAACAGGTTAAAACCACACAGTATCTCCTAGCTCGGGGAGCACATGTAAAGAAACTGGTAGATATGGGTTTGTCAGTGGCGCAAGCTAGGGGGTTCGTGTCAGGGCCGGGGTTAAAAGGACTCGAGGCCGGGGGATTCCCCTTGTTCCAGGTTGGGAATATTGCGTCACCACCTTCTTCGGGAGTAACCCGAACTGACCCGAATATGCCCGGGATACCGGTGCACTCAGTCAGTCACGCTCCAGTGGGTGCTCCGTGGGGTTCTATGTCGTATGACCGTGCGGATGGTTTACATCCGGTTCATGGTAACTTTGTACCCGATTGGAATGCCCCTAAACAGTCAACTCCGGAACGTATTCCAGCCATGGCAGTCATGCATTTTGCAGCTAAATTTGAGAAATTTGAGCCGGATGCAGTAATTCCTGGGAGTAAGATATGCAGGGGGGCATACGTCCGGGAATTAGACGGATTCAACGAGAGGAAATGTACTAAGCTATTCAGAGCTCCTTCCAATAATTCTAAGTCCAAACCCTACACGGGAGAGATTACTGGGGAGATAGGGAGCCGAGCTAGGCTACCCTCCTACGAAGATACGGAGAAGGATATGGAGTTCTGGTTAGAACATGCTAGTTCAGGGGCACATCAAGCTTACAAGTTCTGGGATGAGGTTATAAAGCAAAGTATGGGGACATACAGGGCTGCCAACCTCTCCAACCAGGATAGAGACCGTTTGAAATGGGCCTGGATGACATTTGTCCCACCGGGTATGCCTACTTATAAATCTGGGAGAGGTTGGAGGGTAGGTTCGGGGCAGTGCCCATTCAACGAGTGTATGGCCGAGTATTTGGACCTGTACCAGTTCGCACGACATCTAGTGGAGTTCCACGGGCACTCCAAAATGATGTGGCAGTGCCGGTCCAAGTCTAATCGCTCAGTCAAATGTATGAAAGATGGTGAACCTTTTAGCACATCTAGAAAGGGTTGTATGGTAAGGCACTTAGTGGATGTACACCATATGAAGGCTGAAACTGCCATGTCCAATCTAGATATTCTCGAGAATTGCCCGGAGGCCTTAGGACTCACGGACAGAGAAAAGTGTGTGAGGGTACCACAGGGGTTGGCATACACCTTGGTGTTCAACCATAACCCGAGAAGGTTGTGGCTGAATCGGAAGGCGTGGCCATACTACATTCAGGACTTTCCGGAGAAAGCCACTGATTACCGTAGTAAGATGGAGTTGGCCACTCCTCCCAAAGGTAAAGTGTTGTCTGAAGGTAAAACTGTGGACCATGGAGTGTATACTCCTGTCTCTGTTACCTTAGGAGAGATGCGAACCACAGGTTCAGAGGAGTCCTCAGCTTCTGCTGGGTTAGACTCATCACCTGACGGTCGATCTACCCCAACCAAAAGACGTGCTCCAGGGTCTTCCTGTGGGTTTAGTAGGAACACTACTGAATCCAACAAGGAGGGCTCTGGCGGATCATTACCGAGGGTTGCTGTTAGCCCAAGGCTAGCCATAGAGGAGAAAATGGTAAAAGACCTGTTAGCTTCTCCTGTAGAGGAGGAGGATGACTGTGTATTTGTGGGACAGGAGGTAATACCTCCTACCACAATCTCTGAGGCTGGAGGGAACCCGGGAGTGTCAAGGAAGATATTAAACACAGAAAATACTTCTACTGATAGTCAAGGGTATGTAACAGGGAAGATAGAGTCAGTATGTGGGAAAGAGGATTCCAAGACTAAGACGATCTATAGAACGATTGATTTCCAATCTGAGGGAGACGATTGGGTGGATCATAAATTCACCCCACCCACAGGCAGGGTCCAATCAAGTAAAATAGAGGTGAGGAAGGAACAGGAGATTGGTCGTAGACTATCCTCCGTTCCATCACCATCTACCTGTATGGGGGGTCTCTCATTGAACTCTCCATCACCTGGGGTGGATGAAGAAGAGATGTGTTTGGAATCGGTCCCTCTGCCTAAGCTGACTGGTGATATTGATCACCCTGAGAACGTTAGTATCAGGAATCTTCTGAAAGAACAGTATGTCACTGGGCTGAAAAGTTCATTTGACACACTGGATCTCGCTTGTCAACTAGCTCTGCAAGGAGCTAGGGCTCAAGCTGAGCAATTGGTAAAAGAAAGTCGTTTGGCCGAATTAGAGAAAGTGGAGACTGCAAAAGCAGAACTCCTATCTAAAATGTCCAAAATGACCGAGGAGAATGAAGCCCTCAAACGACAGTTGGGACAACGGGATGACATGGTAGCAACCTCTAGCAAAATTGTAGACGATTTGAGATTGAACATTGAAAAATCTCGTATGGAAAGTCAATTTTTAATTGACGATCTCAAAGTCAAGTTGGATCGCAGTAAGGATATGGTCAGTTCTGCTGAACATAAACTAACTGCTGCCCGGACTGAAATTAGTCTAAAAACTAAAGTTATTCGGAAGTTAGAACACGAAATTGGTGGTCTAACAGAGGAATTTTCTGGCTATAGAAAGGAAGCTCAGCAGAACAATGACTTCTACGTAGAGTTGGCTGAGTTCTTCGAAGATTGCTATGAAATCCCATTGTCAAGTTGGTACGACGAGAGTGTGTACAGGGTTGATCGGGGTTCTGCCCCTCTTCCCTTAGGATTTGACGGTGATGCATACGCACAAAGGTTGAGAGCCGACTCCAGGGCTAGTGATATCCCTCGGAGTCCTCCACCTTCACCAGCAAGGGACGAGATGCACCTGGCTGACTGCAGTTACGTGGCTGCCTCCTCCATGACTCCTGGGTCATCGGAGTTGGTTCCTGTGACGTCTGTTCCTGTGACGTCTGTTCCTGTGACGTCTGTTCCTGTGACGTCTGTTCCTGTGACGTCTGTCCCTGTGACGTCTGTCTCGGTGACATCTGTCGCTGTGACGTCTGCTGCCGTGACGTCCACCTCTGTGTCGTCTGCTGCTAAGACGATGCAGGATACTACAATGGGGGTGGACACAAACGTGTCTTCCTTTGAGACTATGGATACTCCAGCTGGGGTGTCCACTCTAGCGAGGATGGTGGTGAATGAACTGCAGACAGAGTCGCCCAACTCGACACCTGTCTCAACACCAATACTCGACGCCGCCTCTTGTCAGTCACCTTACCAGATAACGGAAAGTGAGACTAGAGAGGTGGTCCAGATATTGATGGAGCTGACCGATGCAATTGCAGAAGCTGACCTACGTCTGACTGTCCGTGATGCTGAGGCGCTTATGGCTCCTGAAAACGAACTTGAACAATCCATGATGGTGGATCCTCCAGTGGACCTACCTGTGACGACTGGTTCTGTGTCAAGGAACCATCGTCCATCTACCCTGGACATTCCTATATCTATGGCGAATGTACCTATGAGTACTCAAGTGCATTTTCCCAACCCTGACGCTTTGCAGCTAGGGTCTGGGATGGACATTTCCATTGAGATGAGTGACAACCGATCGAGTGAATGCATGTCGCCAGTGTCCAGAAATGAAGAACTTTTGCTGAGTGGCGAGTCATAAAAACATTCACAGTTTGCAGCATATATAGAACCTCTACCATGTGTCGTCATCAAGGGTGAACTTTTGCAGTAGTGGAGCTATTAGTGCACCACGGACCATATGATGCTTTAAAATACCATAGACTATGGGTCACAAGATGACTATATATATATATATATATTTATGAAAGACTGAGATGACAAGAACAGTGGATCATTATCGCCTATTTATGAAAAGACTTTGATATGATGCCATATTATCTATCATCTAGGTTTTGCAGTTGTTGACATATATAAAAACTGTTAAAACCATCACCAAGGAGTGTTCTATTTGCCATAAGACAGTATTTGTAAAACGGGTTCTGTTTGATTTGATGACATGTGCTATAGGTATAATTATTGTATGCCGATTGTGATTCTTTGAATTAACCGTCCAATGAGTAAAGGTATAAGGGACTGGATCCTGATGATACCTACTGAAGTAAAAGGTTACTTGACTGCATTCGTGCTATGTGTAGATCTGTGGTAATAACATATCAATGAACCTGAAAAACGTGAAATTTATTCAGGTACTGAGAATGGAAATTGCGTAAGTTGTTATGGAGATCCGTAGGCTCTCGTTGATTACTTTCAGAAGGAAGGTATCAAGTGAGGGGCTGGATCATTCTATTTTTCAGCTTACTGCGTTTTTGATCTTTGAACTGAGTGTGGAGATTAATTCTCCCTGAAAATTGAAATGTGTTACCAAGATACTTGATCTGATCGCCTTAGCATTTCTTTATGGAGAATGCCACTTGTGTTATTATGTAGGTTACATCAAAAAGGACACCTATGTGACCATAATTGGCATAAGGTTTTGAAGTCCTTGATTGGATTGAAACTGCATTTACCGGATCTACGCTATATGTTCATTTATTCCAAAAATATTGACCTTTCAAACCTTACTCTGGCACGTAAAGCAAGTGAGTCTATTCAAATAGACGGGTTGGGTCAAGATTTACTATAAAGTCGACACTTGCCACCTTTTTTGTTTCCAAAATGTCTCGTATGAAAAATTGGTAACTTTTAAGGAGAAGTGCTCATATTGATCTGTATGTATATGATACCTGTTATAACAAATCGTTTTCGATAAAACATGGTTAGTATACGATAGTATGTCTTAAAAGTTTTATATTTTTTTATGATATATAGTCAAGTTTGTTTTATAGGGCTTGACTGGCTGTGTGGAGTTTATCCTCTTAGTCCCAGAAATCATGACTGTTATTGAAGGATGATACTCGTCTATTGTGTAACTGGATCCTGATGGTTGATATGATTGACGTTAATATCAAAAAGGATGAAGATATATCTATAATACTCAAGAAATATATAAGTGGTTCTGATAGAAAGAGTTACGCTTGTCTCCACTATGTATGTGTTTGGAGACAATATATATGTTTTTTTGGGTTGTTTGGAGATAAAATTTGTCATTGTATCAAGGTAGTATAAAAGTACTGCACTTTGTGCCGCTATTTAGACGCTGTGATATTGTCTGAAGGGGGGTAGTGTAGTGGGTCGCCGCTGTACTATTTCTATGGAACCAGTTTGTGTTATATTTGGTATGTGTGTTGCCGTGTATCCAGGCCACACTCCTGTCTAGTGCCGAGTATATGGTTATATAAGCCCACACCTGAGGATTGGTGGAGCGCGGCCTGGTTATGTGCATTGAGCCGTGACCGCCACGTGTCACCCGACATATCTCGGGTACCGTGTCGGCCCAGATGCACCGGCACGTGGTTACCCGGAGTTCCTCGGGAACTCAAGTGTTTACGAGTAATGAGGAGAGTTACATAACGACCAGTACATAAGACCTGGGGTTCTGCTAATCGAGGACCCAGTCTTGCTGTGCACTTCGGCCAGCTCGACTGCTCCACAACAGAGCTTCCCCGAACTCTGTTGTACCTTTTAGGCCTAGTCCTGTCGCTGCTTCCAACTTGGTCACCCTGCGTCTTTCTCTGTTCCACCCTCTGGGGGAACTAGAGGAGATAGACGCATTGGTGCACAACTCCGGGTACAGAACTCCCTCTGGGGAGTCTGATCCAAGTGGAGTTAACCAAGATGTAAGAGAGCCTTGGAACTCGGGAATTATGTACTAGACCGTGAGCGTATACCTCCTGTATGTTCATATGACCACTGGTGTTCAGAAGCCTATTTGATTGTTACTATCCGTCTGTATGATTACGAGCCGTATGTCAGAATGAATAAAATGTAATTTCTGAACAACCTATTTTCGAATCTGGAGTTTTTCATAGCCGATGCCTATCTTAGAATAGCCAACAGCTACAATAAGGTTGAATGCAAGTGTAGGGAAGCCAATACCAAGGTGTATAACGGGTCTGGTCACACGAATGTTGTAAAACCTATTGTTCACATGCTCTGAGAGGCCAAATTGTATTGGAACCTTGTTTGCCTACACTGTAAGAAGTTACTGTATCTAAACAGCACAATGTGCTGTATATTTACAGCACCTTTTGCTGTAGTTGGTATTACAACACTATTTGCTGTAAAATTACAGCATTATGTACCGTAAATTGGTTCTCCAGCAATGTTGCTGTACATTTACAGTGGATTGTGCTGTAGATTTCTGCTGCCAGGTGGCAGCAGTATACCATTCTTGCAGTAATTATTCCACCCAACCCTTTCCTAAGTCAAATAAAGCCTCACAAACTCTCAAGACATTGTAGAATAAGAATGCATGAGAGAGACTGAATGCAGTTATCATAAAGTGTATTGATATTTGCATTATTGTGTTGAATAATGCAGTAAAACAGCAAAAGTATAGAATAGACACCACATGGTGTGAAAAGTTAAATGCTTAAGTGCCTGGACTGGGAAAAAGCTGGTATCACATACAGTACAGCTGTATTAAAGCAGGATTAAACCATTGAATTACGTAGTGTGCTTTATCCCAGCTGAAATTGAACTATTATGCAGGAAGGTATTCTCCATGCATGCATATTAATTAATATCAATTGATGAGAACAATAATATAGAACCTACAGCAGAAGTTGCTGTAACTTTACAGCACCCAGTTGCTGTACATGTACAGCAAAATCTATTGGAAAAAAAGTTGCTAGCAACTTTTGCTGCAGATGTACGGTAGAAATTGCTGTGAATTTACAGTAGAATTTGCTGTAAATTTACAGCAAGCCAGTTGCTGGACACATACAGCAAAATCTACTGGAACAAAAGTTGCCAGCAACTTACTGCTTACAGTGTATATATATATAGACAAAAGGGTAACTAAAGGAACACTCTCATTCGAAGCTAGCTCACTATGTCCCTGCCTTATGAAAGATTACCATATGTTTTAGTTCTGAATCATTATCCTGACTATCTTCATGAATATATCATGTAATCTTTGCATTGTAATCAACCACCTAATGACCAAGGCATAATATATCATATGTATACAATCGTTTTGAATATATAAGGGCACAATTGTAAGCAAGATCAATGTAATCTGTTATGAAACCTACTATCCAGCCTCCACCATCCAGCTCCATCTCACAGTAGACTCTCATCATGGTGGTTCCATCAGGTGTGATCGTGTAGACACCAGATGTGCGCCATCCCTTGTTGTAGGCATCCTGACAGTTGATGAATACTTGAAAAAGGAAATTCACCTGTTGTATGAGTTCAAGGTCTGTATGTAGAATCTGGCTGGACAAACAGAGCACCTTAGCCATTCAGACACGTCAAATTCTACTGGATTATCAGGGCCTGTTAGACAGTTAGACTCTGCAGATAGTCCAGTCGATATACAAATAGACCCATCTCCTAGGTGTGGAACACTGTCAAATAGGGACAAATTCAAAATATTTACCCAAAATTAGAAATTCATCTGACCTGACATATCATTGATAATCACCAGAGATGGATTACAATCATCCCTACCCCCCCTAAATCTTGTATGGGGAATGTTCTGGTCTGATTTGTTTGTTGCTAGGGCCGGTGGTCAATGTTTATTTACCTAGCAATAGGGTACACCCCCTATATGCCGTAAAACGACTGGACTAACACCTTAGATGTGTTCAAATTATCTGCACTGACAACTAACTGTTGATTGCGCATAAGGTAAATCAATGTCAATATATCTAGATGTGTTGTACTTACCTTTTCTAACCATGATAGCTGTAGAGACCATAGAATGCTCAAGTCCCTTCCATGTGTCCCAGTTAAGACCTTCACCTGCTTTGGTATTTCCGTAGTCACCGTTAAGATTGGCCTGATGACAATCACCATACCACCAAGCCCCATGGGAACTCACAGCACAGTTTATAGTGGCTTCATCATTGTCCTGGTTCTTGGTTGTAAACATCCGTCCATTCGATTGAGTCGTCATGGAATCTCCTATGGATACATATATGTGTGGTATATTTCTATATTATATGAGACAAAATGTGAGCAATGGTCTCTTGACGGAGGGGTCATCTACCTCACATCTCTCCATAACTCACCGTTTACCATGTGGACACTCCCCCTCCCCCCCTGTCTGACGTGTTATGTCCTGCCACGTCCTAGTCTACACTCATGTGTGCAGACCTGTCAATAGCTAGTGTGTGTCAAGAGTGTGTATAATGTTATATCATATAAGCTTGGATAAGGTTAGGTGCTAACACAGTATGTGAGATGCAATCAGTAATTTTGATGGAATGCTGGATTTCCCCCTCAATCAGTCGCTTTGAATGGCATTTCATTATGCTATGCCATAATTATGTAAGGGACCTTGATGCTGGAAGTTCACATACTAACTTTGCATATTTAGGAAGCATCCAACCTCTTGAGAGAAGTACTGCTTCTTAGTCAAACTTATAACATAGACGGGTGATTACTAACCTGGAATAGTGGGTCCTAAGTAGTCTCCAGTGGTGAGCAGATAGCCATGGCTCTCGTCTCCGATTGCAAATGGAAAATAGTCAGCAGAGGTCCAGTTATCATCTGGGCTTTGTAGTCTGTACTTGACCTGAGAGTCATTGCCTTTAGTTAGGAGGTGTATGTTGTCATTGCCAAGCCAGTGTTCTCCTGCTGGATCTCCAAATCCTACTTTATAGTCCATCGAAGTCCTGTAGAAATCCACTTGTCCATTCTTTCTGATTTGGAAGTTCTGCAACAGATCAAGTATATTTGGTAACAATATTTGTTGCAGCAATTGTTTTTCTAACTTCTACAAAGTTTGTAATATTGTCATACTTTTTTTTTTGTCTCTTCTCTTGATGAGAAATTAGATGTGCATTTTATTGTACAGGACAGCACAATAAAGAATGTTAAAACAAAACAGTGATTATAATGTTTGATTAGCATCATTATCATTTATTGCAACATCAAATGAGCAAAATTAGTCAGCGGTTATGAAACCTACCGTCCAGCCTCCACCATCCAGCTCCATCTCACAATAGACTTCCATCAAGGTGATTCCATCAGGTCTGATTGTGTAGACTCCAGATGTGTGCCTACCATCGTTGTGTGCATCCAGGCAGTCGAGGTAAACTTTAAATAAATCACACTATGATATTGGTCTTAAATTTTAGTTTCATAGTGAATTCTAATTGTACCAACCAGTAAAGGCACTGTCATGGGGAAGTCCCCAATCATTAATACCAAAGTGCCTAGAGAATGTCAATATTACACAATGGGAAGTGGCAAGAGGAAGTATCCATAGTGTTTTTTTTAATTACTTTCCTAATGCAACTTCATTTTATCATGTGTACTCATGTATACTGTGTGCTCCACCTTTCTACCTTACAATAGCTTTGTGGTCAGTCATATAATGCCTATGGTATGGTATAGAAGTGTTTAAAATGAAATTGTATTTATCATTCAATTGTACACACTCTAGGTCTCTACTCACATGGTTTCACCATTATAGCTGTAGAAGCCAGAGAGAGTGTAGTTCCTTTCCACGAGTTCCAGACAAGTCCTTCACCTTCCACTGTACTTCCATACAAGCCATTCAGGTTGGACTGAAGGCAGTCCCCATACCACCAGGCACCATGGTGCTTTTGTGCGCAATTAGTTGAAGATGTATCATTGTCTTGATCTTTGGTTGTAAACATAAGACCATTCTCCATTGAGTTTCCTGGTGATATGAAATAACAGCAAGGTATAGATAGATTGTATGATAGATGTCATGAGGTATTCATTCTCTAACTAAAGGGCAAAGGATTTGAGAACAGTACTGAAAGCTAACTGAACGGTACATGGAAGTGATAAAATGGGCAACTTACCAGGAATGGCATCTCCCGAATACTCTCCGGTATGTAGCCTGTAGCCCTGACTCTCATCTTCAATATGAAACCCGAAATATTCAGCAAAAGCTGTTTCACCGTCTGCAGTCCCAAGCTTGTACTTGACTTTCTGGTTGGGGCTTTTGGTCAGTAGATGTATGTATTCATTGCCAAGCCAGTATTCTCCCTCCAGATCTCCAAAGCCATTTTTATATTCAGTCCAGTTTCTGTAGAAATCAACTTCGCCATTGTGCCTCAACTGAAATACCTGTGAATGGATTTGAAAGACAATTTGAGATTCAAAGTTTCCAAGAACCCAGGCCTGGATAACTCTTTAAGGATCTACATGTTTTGAAGAATTCATTTGTAATCATGATGCACCAATCCAACCATGGCCAATAACCCATCACTGCTGCATGATGCCTACTTGTCGGGAATGTATCAACTCTATAGGGCAAAATCATGCTTGAATGCAGCCCTCATGAGTTACTCGACTGATTCTTTGAAGCACCATGCCAGCCCTTAAAGGCTAAGTCATCTCAAACCAAATCGTAATATCCTCTGGCAGGCTTGTTGAGTTTATATAACACCTCAGTTAAATTTAGAATCGCCCAAGCACAATCCCTGAGATCCAGGCATGCCCTAGCCCTGTAGGATCGTATTCCCTAGCAAACTACCCCAAAAATAATGGCTCAGGCAACCAAGAAATAGGATGCTGGTTGTTTCCTTCCAGCAATTCACTGCTCTACATAAGTTGCACTGGTGTGACCAGCAGTTAGACTGTGCCAGTGGTAGTATGCAATACTATTCATACCCACCAGTGTACTGACTGTCTAGACTACCAGTTGTGTGTCCACAGAAAATGGTATACTACCCCTTGAATAGACCACATCCCATGGATTCGGTTAGAAATAAACACTTAAATACACAAGGATTCCTTTCTGCATTGTGTATCCCTAGAAGCCTAGTTCAATGATTAATTTAAGGAGGTTATGATAGATTTATCCTGGTTTTATAGAATGTTTCATACCAAGCCAAGCCTGATTCATGGTCCCCCTACCAATTTCACCTGACTAGGCTGGGTCCATTGGTTCAAGGTAATTATAACAACAGGGGTGGCTAGCCATCCGTGCAGACTACTACTACTACATGAACTACATGATCCACTCTCCTCCACTCTCAGAGATCGGCCCCTTTAAGGAGTAAAAGAGAACTAATGCAGAGCACCAGGATTCAGTCTTTGGTAGAACTACATGATGTATAGTGTAACACGTACCGTCCAGCCTCCACCATCCAGCTCCATCTCGCAGTAGGCTTTCATCAGGGTGATTCCATCAGGTCTGATTGTATAGACCCCAGATGTGTGCATGCCATTCATGTAGGCATCCATGCAGTCAATATATACTGTTGATATAAAGGAGTAGTTAGTCAACCAACAAAGAACCTAACTTGAGGTAGTTAGTCAATAAGTTGAAATAAAGCACTTAGCCTATTATATCCTTATTGAGGTACAACTGTTTACAATTCAATTTGTTATAGAGTTACATTTAAGAGAACAGCATTACAGGAGGACAACATGACAAAGTAGGTTGTTGAGCACTGCATAGACTATATAAATGCATAGTATGTTTCTGTAATATCTATGTAACATATATGTTTATGCAAGATATGTATAGCCTGTTGCAAGGGTACCATGAAGTCACTACAACTTCCCAGCATTGATACATGTGCCTGCAATGAAGTCATTACAACTTCCTATTCAACACATCAGACCAAACTGAATCTATGAGGTGAAATGAAGTCACTACAACTTCTTATCACAACACAAATCCAGCCCCTTAACAATATCAAAAACAGCAATAGTGGTCACACTCAAAACCTTGCAGAGATGGCATAGTCATCCACCACAATTACCAATTATATTAAATGACCCATCCTCAGTCATAATTAGGCATAGCGTTTTTCGGGTTGGGAGTTTTAGTAGTCAAATCAGAGATAGTGGCCAGCCTTAACTTGAAGGTTGGCTTATCCTTGCTTTTCTGATACCAATGATACACCAAGATTATCCCAGAGTTGAGCCCCTCTATAGAGAGGTGCTTTTGTATATCCTCCGCTTCTAACCCTAGGAACTTTAAATTTGATCTCTCCCTCCGATCTCAGACCTTCCCTATTGACTGTATGGTCAACCCAACAGTCTCGTTTTGATAGTTTGTACATGTAACTTAGGAGCAGATCCTGTCTCCTCCTTGGTAGTCTAAGAACCATGGGCTTGTCATATAACTGGTCCTCAGAGTAATCTTTACCCCTATAACAGATCTTAAGACCCCTGAGCTGAAGGCGATCCAATTTCTTGAGGCTGCCTCCATTGGCTCCATCATGTGCAAAACTTGCATGATCAAAAAGACTAAGGATTGTACACCCCAACACTTACATTTTCAGTCATGAGATGACGATAACCTCCCATTCTAAACAACTTGTGATTAACCTTAATATTAAGGAGGCCGTGACAAGATATTTTGGCTATGCATATTTGTCATCTATTGTATAGATCATAGTCAAACGTCACTGTCTCTGTATATAAGGAGTCCACCAAACCAACGCACGCCATACACTGCCCCGCCCACAACTGCAGGTGTGGCAGAAAGCCACAGCAGGCCTCTACCCTCACCTCGCCATGTTATGACGTCATCGGCGGTAAGGGTATGTGGTGGAGGTGAGGGGCTGCTATTAGGTCTGAAGGGGGTTGTCCTCTTTTCGGACGGGGGGGGGGGGATGGTCATGTACGTGGGTAGGTTATAGATGTTGCATATACCTTATATCTTTGCGTCCCCCCCCCTCCCAACCCCAACCTCCAAAGTTGTTCACCTCGCCTGTCCTTTATTGGGTGACTGCAAGGAATGACCGCTCCCCCCCCTCTATATGTTAGACAACGTTTTGCTCCCAGTCCCTTTCCAAAAAGAAAAGCAACAACCCCGACTTTTGACCCTCCTCTCCTGTGGCTGATGTATCCCTATAGAGCTCCACAGTGGACCAGAGAGGAGAACCCATAAAAGCTCAACTTAGTTATATACATGTATTCCACCCCCCTCCCCCCTCACAAAGGTGTCGTCTCAGATCTGCACCTCAAAGGAGAGGATTAGTGTGACACTTGTGTTTGATTTAGTGACCAGGCCGTAGGTGTAAAATTCTGTTGAGTGTTTTTTGACATGAGCTTCTCACAGCCACATCACACTTGGAGGTGCGGAGTTTCAGCTTTAACACCTTGTAGGGGGGGGGGGGGTTTATCCAGCAAGCCAAAGGTAGTCTGCATGTACATGGTCCTCAGTCAGTTGGTCCTCCAAAGTGAATGGGTACGGACACAGTCAGAAGCAAGCCTTAATGGAATTATTATTTTCATGGATTATTGCCATGGATTATTTGAGAAAGCGTTTAGGCCCAGCCTATGGAGTGGACCCTGAAGGAAACTTATGGATAACCATGGATATGGACTTTACTATTATTACATGCACATGTGTAAACTACCAGCACGGAATGTGACTGGAAGTAAGGGTTGTCTTTGTATGTGTATGTAGGCCATGCCAACGCTATGTGACTGCATGTTCAACTCCAGATAAAATACTACTACTGATTTTCCCGGGGTTTCCATTTATATAAATCGATACAGTGAACAAATACCTTTCATATATGTATTTACTTTAGTCTGTATGATATTTTAAACAAGTGAAACTAATTGTTTAAAAAATGACATTTTCATACATAAGCTCAATAAGTCAGTACTTTGAGGTATCCCGCAATGCTTAGAACCCTTACCACCGTTTACGTCACTTCCTGCTTCTTCCCCAAGCTGCCAATATCACACCTGTGTGGCCTAACCCCACTGGTGGCCGACATTGTTTTGCTTTACCTCCGTTAGGGTGTAGCTGTCAGCAATTAAGGATGTGCCATGTTCTTCAAGGCTATATTTTCAATTCACTGATTTGGGGGCAGTGGGGGAGGTGTCGGGGCCTCTTTAAGGTCTTTCAGTGCTGGTTCAAAGCTTAGAGGGCTCTCTATCTTTAAACCCAAATAGGTGTATGCATCAACAACTTCCACATTTTGTCCCTGCAACTTAAAGACAATTCCCTTTGCCCTTGGGAGTTTGCGGGTTGAGCCATACCACACAACCTTGGTCTTATCTATATTAACAGTTAGGCATTTATCCAGGCACCATTGGGCAATATTGTCCATAGTAGCTTGGAGTCGTGCTGTAGTTAGATCTATGCGGTTGGCAGAGCTATAGACAACAAGATCATCAGGATACAAACTGAATTTGCACTCACCCATTCTATCTACAACGTCATTGATATAGATTATAAACAGTAAAGGTCCCAAATCCGATCCCTGTGGGACACCAAAACCAACATTTGCCCTATCTGAGTAAGTAGATCCAATTTTTGTATACTGTGATCTTCCAGTCAAGTAGCTCATTAGCCAATTTAGCACTGTGTCATGCAGACCTAGCTGCCCCAGGATTTCAAACAAATAGGTGTCGTGTACAGAGTAAACGCCTTTTTCAAATCCAAGAAGCAAGCACCAGTCAAATATCCCCAAGATCTATTCTCATAGACATCATTAAGAAATGCAAATATAGCATCCCCTGTGCCCCTGCCAGGCCTGTAACCATACTGCTGTTCATTAAGAAATTCACTGTCAGATAAAACATTCATCAGATGAATATGCATCAGGCGCTCACCAACTTTAGATGGAATAGGGAGCAATGAAATCGGTCTCCAATCAGTTATGAGTTTTAGATTACCATTCCTTGGTATCAGGTTTACCCTAGCAACCTTCCAAGTATCAGGAAATATACCACAGTCAAATGATAGTTGATACAACCATGTCATTGGGACCAACAAAAATTTTAAACTCATCTTAAGGATGTCACATCTAATACCCTCAATTCCAGATGTTTTATTCACATTTATTTCACTGAACAGAGTGTCCACTAACATCTCATCAACCTTAATTGATGGGTACACACCATCAGCAGGTTCGTCAAAGACGGTCTGTTCAGGATGACCTTGCAGTGTCATGTCATTAGACAAGACGCTACCAATCTTGGAGAAGTAACTGTTAAAGTAGTCAACAGAGTCCTGCTTGGTCTTAATGAAACCATCTTCACCAATTAGTGTTAGGGGCTCTGGTTGGAGTACAGAGTTAATTATCCTCCAAAACTTTTTTTGGATTGGTCCTGGTTTCCTCAAGTGAATGACGGATCAGGCTAGATTTAGAGAAATAATGCATCTCAGGTTTTTGGCCTTTGTCAGATAATAAGGATTCCTTGTTCTCAGGAAGAGACTAACAAAAACTTGGTCAAATGAAATAAATAGTATGTACAGTAAAACCTCGCGTATAAGCCTAACTCACGTATAAGCCGCACCCCGACTTTGGGCCGATCCTACAAGCCGCACCAGCGATCTGAATATGGTGGCTTTAGTACTGTACTATAGGAGCAAAAACTGGACTCTGTGCCGATCCTATAAGCCACACCAGTGATCTGATTTGCGTACTAGCCGCAGCTTATACGCGAGGTTTTACGGTAGATGTTTAGTTACCTGTTTTCACCATGATAGCTGTGTAAGACATAGAGTGCCTATGTCCTTTCCAAGTGTACCAATTTAAGCCTCTCCAATCTGTTGTATCTCCATAATTCCCATTGGGGTTGGCATGGTGACAAGCGTTATACCACCATCCCCCACGAGAAGAGTGCATAGCACAACTATTAGCCCACTCGTCATAATCCCGGTCCTTTGTTGAGAAACGCATGCCATTGTGGTGGGCCATGGAATCTCCTGGAGGCATGTTGATATTTAACAAGGAATTAATCATGTATTCTGATCACATGGATAACTGTTGAAATGGTATTGCATCATACTATACTTGCGGAATTGCTACATGAGCATCCTCTCAGGGACTACAGAATTCTATACTAAAGGTATATTATTAATGAAAATTCATTCTTGAAATCATTATAATTATGTACAAAATCAGTCTCTAGATTGATAGAGATAACGTTGAGCATTCAGTGCTTACATGTAGCATAATGTAAGAAAAATGTGGTAAATTAATAAAAATAACATACCTATGGCAGAACCTGAGAATCCATCAATATGAAGTCGGAATTGATCATTCTCATCAGCAATCCAAAACTCAGAATAATCAGCAAAGGCTGTTTCCCCATCTGCGCTACGAAGGTGGAACTTGACTTGTTGTTTGTGGTTTTGAGTGAGAAAATGTATGTGATCATTACCAAGCCAGTGTTCTGCTGCTACATCTCCAAAGCCTGATTTATACTCGGCCCAGGTTCTGTAGAAGTTTACCTGTCCTTCATATCTCCTCTGGATAACCTGTAACAGGGTAAGGCAACTCAAAAAAATAAAATGGTTTCTCATCACCGGGCGCATCATAAAATGGGGATTTTCGGGACAAGTATTGGCATATTTGGTATCAAATTAAAGCTAATACTGCCAGTAATGCAGTAGGATAGAAATAAATTACATTTTTCAAAGGTCAATACATTCTTTATTACTAATATATGATCTTGGTCTTGAAAAACATATATATCCTATACATTTCAGCCCACGAATAAAGAAAGGTTTTACAGAGATGTCAGAACTGAGGGATATTTCATGTGTCCGATACTTCTGAATGATACAAATACACGTTTGTACCTATTTCAGGTGAATATTCACGAAACGTGTTAGGATTTTACAAGATTAAGTATCGCTGCAGAATATTTTTGACCATGAATAAACAGAATAGGCCATGAGGTAATTGTGAGGGTTATTTCATGGGAGACAGCATAGTTCTAGTACATGAATTCCTCTAAGCCTTACCCTTACACTCCAAAAGTTTACACCAATACAGAACTGGCGAGCATCTTTATGACCGATATTAAGGAGCAAGGCAAAACGCAACCATTGACATGAATGTTTTATCACATATATGAGGCCTGACTTAAAGGAGCAATATCACTACTCACACTTAAGCACATAGCAGACTAGAACAGTACCAGAAATATGAATGGGACAAGGATTTAGCCCCAAAAACAAGAGGTCTGTTTCGGGTAATATGGTAACAAATTCTGGGATTGGCAGGTTTTTTTCCTTAAATTCTTTTTACATGAAAGTGCTAGCCAACTTCTCTGCATATCCAAAAATTGACCTAAAAAGTATAAAAATGTGAAAATGTATTCAAAATTACAGTAATCTATATATACCATGCCACCTTTCTACTTAATAACATTGAAACTGTAACCAGCCTGTGCAAACCCTAACTTGACCAAAAATCTGTAAAATACATAAAGAAGCCCTGAGAATTCTTCAAAATTACAAAATAGATGTAGGATATCTTTAATTTTGATAGGCACTGTCGGGTGGCCTGACACAAACTTCTTTTTTGGGGCCTAATGTCGCCTTATTCATATTATATAGTTCAATAAAAGTACACTCTGTGACTACCATACTCCACAGGCTGAAACACAGCTGTGCTGTTAGTAATAGAGTAAAGGTCTGAGACTCTGGTGGACTGGTCATCTCTGCACCTAGACTCAGACCTGTATAGTGTAGTTTGCAGCCAGTAGATGTCGCTGGTGTATGCCTGGTCTGAGTCTAGGTGCAGAGATGACTGGTCTACCACAGTGTCCGGCCTTTACTCTAATACTAACAACACCTGCCGACAATCTCCAGCACAGCTCTGTTTCAGCCTGTGACCATACTTACTGTCCAGCCGCCCACTCCTGGCTGCATCTCACAGTACACGTTGAGCACCGTGTCCGGGTCTGGTAGCAGTTTGTAGACTCCTGATGTACGATCACCGCTCACATACCCTTCATGACAGTCTTTGTACACTGTGGGAAATTGTAAGAATGTGTTAGGTGAGGGAGTGTGTAGGTTAGGTTTGAGTGATGGTATTTCGCACAGTAGCACAAATCTTCTTTCACCCTCTCTCCCCCGAGGGGTAAATTAATCACTCCCCCCTCCCTTGGGCAGGTCGAAAAATCAGGGCTCTCCTGCTGCTGCACCTGCACCACAGACATTGTTCATCAATACCATGGTAAAATATGATTGTACCATGAGACTTTTTGAATATATTGTACTTTGAAATTTAATTTATTGCAGTGAATACATGTCTCTGAATTAAAAAATAAAAGAGTTGTATAAACTTACCCGCTCCGATGTGTCTCTCCTCGTAGGGACAGGTATAGGGGTTGCCTCCGTCAGTGATTACAAAGTTCTTGCTGATGCCAGTGGGGGTTTTACGCCATCCAGTCCACTGCCAGGCTGTTACAACACATAACGCACAATCAATGGTCTGTAATTTGATGTTTTTTTTCTATGGACCAAAAAATAAGGGGTGTTTCATGGTCCAAAATATTGAAGTAGATTTATTTTTTGAATTTTGAATTTTCCATGAGTCGCAAAACGTCATATTGACTCTGTGGTCATCAGGATGACTCACTGATTTGTACAGTAACTAGGGAAATTCTTGGCTATTCTTGTTAAAAATCATTTTCCTGAGATCAGACAACAAAATATATCTATAAAGATCAAAAGAAACCTGTTAAGGTGGTTGCCTACTTTGTATCAAGAGTATCTAGATTTACCCCAGAACTTTGTTCTAGGTACCTTACATCATCCTCAACCCAAAGGCGAAAAGGAATATGGATGGTCCTGGCCTACTTTTTTAAATATTGAAGAATGAAGATTAAAAGCCATTCAGGAAGGCCAAAGAGGAAAATCACTGTTTATTGAGGAGCAATAGTAGTAAAAGTATCTAGATTCTGTTTAAACTGTGCCATAACATCTCATTTGCCAATTATTAAAAGTAACTTTGACATAGGGTCCCACACATTATTTTAGGGTTTTGGATCTTTTTTATCAGCCCTATACCTACAGCAGTACATTGAATGAGGCCTATGCTGTGAGAGTGACCATTAATTCACCGGTCTGACCCCAGGGGGAAAGCCTGGGCAATGACAGGATCAAGGGTGAGCAAGGTGTAACAAAATAGTATCCTCTGCTGGGAGAGTAAATCAACCCTGGCACAGTACTTCCTCCTGGATATTTACAAAGACATCTGTAGATTTGAAGGTAGGCAATCCCAATGAAATAATTATTTAGGTCACCCATTTAGGTTAGGGATATTTTTACAATGTACTGTATAAGATATTAGTTATAGAGTTGATATGATTTGACGTAAATTGTGACAGCGATAATCAAGAATTATCAACCAATATTAGTCATTTCTGCCCCATGAATGTCCCCCAGGGTGCATAGTAGAATAGAACCTTTGAATTAATGAGACATGACTGACATACTTGACCAGGGGTAGCCACTAGTGCTGGCCAGGGAGCCAATGGCCCGTAGTTTGGGGTGCGGGCCCGTAGTTTTCTGGATATTTATATAGCTACGGACCCAGGTGGCCCGTAGCTATGTCCATCTACATTTTCATGTGTAGATATCTACATCAAGACCATATTTCTGCTACAAAATATGGCATGTTATATATCGTTGGAAAGCTAATTTCATGCACAATTGCATAGCAAATACAGCATGTCATCTACATTGTACAGATTTAACAATTATATTTCATTTGAAAGTGATTACCTAATCAGACTATTTCTACTGATTGATTCACAATCATAGTCATTTAAAGTTGATACTTGCAGCCTGCTAGGGATACTTCTATGTATCATGCCCACCCTATAGTTGGCAAGACGCATAACACAGCACTAGTGACTTAGTTGCCATCAGGACAAACAGGAACCTCAATAGTTTCGGATTTAGAGGATGTATGACCCCGGTTTTGGAGAACAATTCATGTTTTTATAATGTGATTATATTGCCTTAGAGTGAAGTTAGACTGTTAAAATGTAATCAAAAAGTGTTTGTGTGTATGTACTAATTTTGATGTCAAAATTCCCGGGCCCACAGCTTTACCTCCGGGCCCACAACCTTCTGAGGCTACGGGCCCGGGTGGCCCTAGATTAAGTATCATCTCTCACGGGCTGCGCTCACACTGGCTGCCGTTTAGAGATTGACGTTATCCCATTGCAATTTCTGGAGTGGAAGAGGGTTGCCAACGCAGCTTTACCATGACAACAGCCCACGTCAGATGGACGTAAAGATGGCCGCCACGTCCGGCCGAGTACAGTTTTCCCCCATAAATTGCTAAATTATGCATTTAAAAAGATCCGATCACATCTAAATTGGTGTGATCGACCTTGGTAAGACTTTATTCTATCCAGTTAGTATATGATATATATCCAGTGTTGAGTGTCCCCTTTGTGATCGAGCACCTAGTCCACTTTTGAATGGGGGGTTACAAGCAGCTCTGTTCGGGAGAGGATCGGACGAGTACACAGAGCTGCTTATAGAGGCTAGGGTGGCCCATGGTCTCAAATGTTAGTGTCTACCCCTGTTGACTGGCAAATATAAAATCTGATATTGATGTCATCTATGTTACGTTACTTCACTTATTTCATCAAATACACTGCAACAACAGCAATTGCAAACCTGAAAAGCAGGCATTTTACATTGTGCTCAAGCCTTTGTTATGTGCTTCTAAATACATTATACCACAGACCTCGTGTTGCTAGGCATAGACTTTACTTATTGATAAACATGTACAGCATGGTCAGCACATGTTATACCTGTTTGAGTATTGGTATCAAGAATTTATGGATGAGAGTAGTTCCGTGTACATAGTGGTTGCCATAAAGATTTCTCCTAGAGGCTACACAGGCAAATACGCGCTAGCTCTCCTAGGTGCGCGTACAACCGTTAAGAGCGCAATCTTAATTAAGACATCTTAAGATGTCTTAATGTGTAGAGCACAGTATAGGGCACAGTGTAGGACAAGTATTACATCTTAAAATGTCTTAACCTACCCAGAAAGAAAAAAAAAGAAAAAAACGGGGGTTGGGGGGCAGACTACATACTAGTCGACTAGCCTATCCTACAATGGACTATATAGTTTAGGATAGAACTAAGATAGGTTAACATAAGATTAAGACTAATTTTAAGATAATTGAGATGGGTGGCGCACTCTATGGAGGAGTGACAGTATTAATTTTAAGACAATTAAGAGCATCTTAATTCTTAGGTTAAGATTGCGCTCTTAACGTTTGTACACGCACCTAGGAGAGCTAGCACGGGCGTGCGCTACACAGGGGGGGGGGGATCAAAACTAAATACTGCCCCTTTAAATACTCGTGGGCATATCCCGGGGGGGGGGGGCACTTGGTATATTTTGTATACACAGGTGTGCGGCACCTCCACCTGCTGTCAAATGCATGTATATATACGTAACATTGTCTACTGACCCTTGGCTCTTCAACTGAGAAAATGTCATAATACTCTAATACTACCACATGTGACAACAAGTCAATGCTTCATCCACATCAAAAAGACTTAACCCTTTGAGTCACAAGGGGAGTTCAAGCTATGAGAAGAGAGTCAGCTTTCCACTAGCTCCCTTCACACAATGTCTGACTGTCCATTCTAATGACCCTGGTGTTTTTCATCTAGATCAGGTCAGCTGCCCGGACTTACTAAGGGTCGGTTTGGTTTGGTATTTATTTATTATTGGTATTCAACCTGCAATTACATAGGGCCAGGCCCTGTTCGTGCAATTCAGCTCATGTGCAAATGTATTAGAGATGTTATTCATAATAGATATAGAATCAGTTGGTGTATGGAGTCACAGAAGTGAGTATACAATACGGAGATGGGAAACACACAAGGTACCACTGCAGTAGAATGACTGTAGTGCCATCTAGAATATATTTTTAAAGGTCATCTGACTCCCTTTCTCTTAAAGCAAAGTCAAGGTTGTGAGGCCCCTAAGTCTAAAAAAGCCCCTATCCCTCAAATATTTGTGGGATAGAGACCTTTTGAGATTTATGGCACACCTGGAGTCCCTAAATGCCAAAAAGTAACTATCCCACAAATATTTGAGGTATAGGGACTACATTCAAACAGGCCCTATCTCACGAAAATTTTAGCGATAGGGGCTATTTGAGAGATAGGGACATGTCATGCCCCTATCCTACAAACATATCAACACCTGTATCCTGCAAAAGCATTTGTAATCAATTTTAAGGACTATTGCATACTTCAGTAGTAAGGTTCAGCCAAAAAAAATAGAAAGGAGGAGGTCCAAATTCTTTTGGTCCACCTTTTCAAGCAGGTTGAAATTGCATATAGTGACCCCCAGGTTTATTTTGTTAAAGAGGGGTGCCCCCTTCAAGGGGTTCCAATTGATAAAAATATACACAGGGGTTACTACACTAAAAACTATGAATATCATTTCTCTATCCAAAACTATGTAAATTGTGAAGATTTAGCCAGTTGTGTATTTAAATTTAACATAGTTTTGCTCATTAAATATATGATACAATTTAAACAATGAGAGATAGAGCTTATTGGCCATTTGGGTAGAGCAACGACAGCCATTATTCATGAACAAATTCCTCAAAAACTAAAAGGGTCATCTGCGACTATATTACTACATTGGAAAGCTTATGACTTCAACTTTAAATATTACATTTAACCTTGGAGGACCCTTTCTCCTCATCTGTCTACATGTTTTCTGCACTGGTCACCATCCTCAAATAGGAAATATAATCCCACAAAAATCCCATAGAAATATCCATCCAGATATATTGTACAGGTTCTCCTATAGGCATGCAGCCGGTTGAATAATCAACCAATGAGATCACTCCCTGGCCTTCATTGCGGAATTCTTAGGGGGCATTATGTAACAGCTTGTTCCCATTGTGAGTGCTGTATCAGCGCTTATCTCGCCAGTTACCAGATCAAGCAATGGACGCCCGCATAAGGCATCCAGCTACCTCGGTATAGAGGGGGCACTAAATGTCCTACATAACTAGATACTGGGCCCAATTATTTCATTTTTATGGTAAAAAAAGCTGAAATATTGGTCCCAGTTGGCACCACACAAACACTTCTAAAGGCATTACCATTTGTTCCAAGCTGCATCACTGCAGTATGGGCATTATTGCCTAGGAAATGCTAACCAACACTGTAAAAATATTCCATTGAATATACAAAGAATCAATGTAAAAGTTTACGGTGGATCATTGTAAATGTGGTTACGGTGAGGCAGTGTCTGTCAATTTCACTCAGACACTGAAGCTACATTTAACTGATTTTCAGTTTTATCCCACCAGATGGCAGTTTGGTTTATGAGAAGATTTCCATGGATGCTATGAACACCATTTTTGTGGTGATAAGAAATATATACATATACAGAGCTGTAAGGTGACTTCTACTCTTGAACTGGCATTACAGAGTGGCATTAGGCATTCTGTAAGGCCCTCATGGACTAATTCCTAATGATTAGTCCTGAGGTCTTGACACTAGGATGATATTGCTGATTGGACAAGGTACCAAATTGGTTAAGTAATCCAAATAACAGAGATTCACTGGCACCACTGGGTGCCGGACTTTTACTGCTAAATCTACGGTGAACTTGAAACAACAGAGACTGTTACTATTTTACAGTGAAAGTCCGGCACCCAGTAGTGCCAGTGAATCTCTGTTATTTTAACAGAATTTCTTTTAACAGTGAATGAGGTACGAGTATGTCTATTTAAAATGGCACCACACACTTTGCAGACATACTTGAGGATATCACAAATAATTTGTGTCGTCATAAGAAAATAAGAGACTGAACTGTTTAAAACAAAAAGGTTTAATAATATAATATACAGTATTATCATCTTTTAGCGACATGTCATCCTTAAAGGGTTTAAGTAAACTGAACTACTTACTTTGTTGTGGATCTGGACGTACATGAAGGGAGACACAGTCGGCATCCCACATCCCCTTACGGGCCGCACAGATGTGGTGTTTGGGGATCGGAGAACCTTCAGGAAGTATCTGTCAATACAAGTGGGCAGGCACTTAGATGTACATTAGCAACAACAGTTATCTTTATTATTTCAGTATGCGAGTATAATGGGAGATTAAGAAGTTCCCATTTTATCTCGATTCAACAAAGGTATACTTCTTCCCTAACCTTCAACTAGGTCTCCTGATCTACAAGCTGAGTCATTTATTACTAGCAGGGGGGCCCTTGAGCATTTTCCCTAATTCTTTTTCCAACCGATTAGCTGAAAGTAATCTTGACCCCCCCCCCTACCCTACCCTGTCAGGATTTAGAGAAGTGACCCCCGACCCCCCCCCCCGACCCCCCCAAAAAAAACAAAAAAAAACAAAAATGCATATGTCTGTGGGATATGCCCACGAGTATTTAAAGGGGCAGTATTTAGTTTTGATCCCCCCCCCCCCCCCGTAGGAAAGCTTTTTCAGTTTTGCCCCCCTCAACCCCCCCCCCCCCCCAGTTAGCAATCAATGACTTGGCCAAAATATACACATTTGTACAACAAGAAAGTAATACGAGATTTACCTTAGCTGCGATTAGAACGTCGGCGTCGTGTTGCGTCTTGACGAGGCAGGGTCTGACGTGGTTGTCGGTGAAGGTGCTGCACGGGGTGTGGAACTGCTGCTGGGCTAGAACCCTCATGCACTTAGTCACCATGGAGCCATGACTGACACACACTGTAACCAGCACAGTTGTCAGCACGTACAGCAGGCCCATCCTGGGGGACATGACGTCCCAGCTGTCTGAAGCCGCTAGATCTCTGCTCAGAGTTCTGGGAGGGAAGGATGCATTGCTGTGTTTCCACAGAGGAAAGCTAAACCTTTTAGTTCAAACTCACAGGCCTGTAGCTTCTCAATGTTTGAGCGACAACTCGTTCATGGCAAACACTGTTTCTTATTCATGGTGGGTGGTGGTGCATGGTGGTTGTGTGTAAATATATCATCAGACACTGCCCCTTGTACAGTAAATAATATAATAAGTATGGTAGCTGAACAACATCTCTGATGGTTTCAATCACATTGCAGAATATTCAAATATGTGCACAACAGTGACTTCAAAGAGTAGAGCAAAGCTTTTATGTTAAGAAAAACTTATCTATGTTTTGAGCATAGGACACATATAGGTCCACTATTATTGGTACTATCTCTACCAAAAAGCGCAATTAGTAAAAATGTCAATAATGCCTCAAATCAATGTTGTACATTGAGCAATATGAGATGTTGTATGTCATTGAAATCCGCTGTTCTAGTACATATGAGCAGACTATGATGCCTGTATAAGAAAATTGTGGTTAATTTATCAAATGTAGTAGTCTACGACCAGCACACGAGACTACAGTTAATACAGAATAGATGCTTAAAGCATTATCACATATATGTGACCTACACACTGATGCAAACATTGATGAACTAAATATCTGTACAGCTTCTGTTGTCTATTGATGGATCATATTGCCTTTAAGGCTAAAGCTAGGCACATTGTGATGCTGCTATTTAGGGTCAAACAACTGACATAACTATTAGTAATGTCCTATTGCGTCTATTTCAAGTTATGCACATACACCATCTAGTGGATACAGTTGGTACCAACGGAAATGACGTAGGACATATACCACATTACCACCATTAGCACAAAGAGACTCTCAGAGACAAGACGCAAGATTATTCAGCGTCAAACACCTGACTTAGTTTACTCTGGTCCCGAGGCTTCCCAGGAAACTGGGGTGAGGAAGGGTGAGACTAGGGCGAGCATGCCCATAGAGCAAGGAAGGGTGAGCACTGTGTGAAGAGGCTCACCCTATGTGTTAGATTGGGCAAGCCTAGTGCCTATACCCTCCTCTGCCCAAACCCACACTGAGGGTGAGCCTCCGGTTGCTGTGTTAGACTCAGTATACACACAGTCTATCCCTATAGTGCTGGCACACCACCTTACCCAAGGTCACCCAAGCATGCACAACAGTAGTTAGTTGTAGGTTCTGTATTGCCATGGTGGATAAATAGAGGTTCCTTTATATGGCAACCTAACACAGAGCTTGTAGTATAGTGGTCAGCACTGTGGCTTTGTATGCGAAAGGTCCAGGGTTCAAAACTCTGCCATGTCAACCGTCCCACCACTTCATCTTGAAGTGTTTATTTTTTTATGAACCGAACATTACAATTGTCCCAAGAATTGAAACTTTTAGCAAATGTGAGTTAACCCATTCAATCCAATTGTAGACTATCCTTCTAGCACTTCTATGTCTGTGTTTAATTAGCTCCCTCGGCTTTGCTAAAGGTCACTAATATATATCACAGGTCTATTGAACCCAAAACAGAGTCCCACCCAGCAAGGCTGCATTTGGGCAACATGGCACAGAGCTGGATAGGGCTAGCACAAGGTGCAGGCTTGTGTGAGGGAAATGCTAGCAGCAAAATGTTACAATGTTCCAATGCACACATACACATAGGTGTCTTATATATTGGAACCTCATACCCACACCGTAGTATAGTGGTCAGCACTGTGGCTTTGTATGTGAAAGGTCCAGGGTTCAAAACTATGCCATGTCAACAGTCCCACCACTTTGTCTTTCTGGAAAAGAAAACACAGGAAAAAACAATCTAGAATAAGCAAAACAAAAATTAATTACATCTTTTTACAGAGTATCATAAACAAAACACATTAAGTTGGGATAAATGCTAAGGTTAAATTTACCATTTACCAAATATGCTAGGGTTGAATTTACAAATGTCAATTTCATACATACAGGAGATGCAATGATGATAAACGCCAACAACCAAAGGTTCTCGACCAAGGACAGGGACAATGACATCCATGCATCTACGCACTGTGCTGATCAGTACATCGGTGCATGGTGGTACGGCAAATGTTACAGTGCCAACCTGAACGGGGATTACAGAAACCCCACACTGTCTAAAAGTGTCATCTGGGCAAGCTGGGTAGGACACCAAGATATGGCCTTCACAGCCATCATGGTGAAGAAAAATACCCCTTAATAATAGGGGGGCCAGGGTGTCAGATTTGAAATAGGTTGGACTGGGCTGCTATAGTTGGTATGAAGAGCTTATCCCCCTATTTTTGGGCTGAGGAATTCGAATCTGGTGTGTGTAGAGTCATACAGGTGTCGGAACAAGGTCAAATATGAGGTCAAAGGTCAAGGTCACCCAAAAAATAGGTCAATTCAGAAAATCTACTTATAGGGGCAGTACTCGGTTAATATAAATAGCACAGGTCTAATATTTGGTGGGATGATAGAACTATATGAGATCAACATCCTAAGAAAAGTAACATGACCTTGGCCAAGGTCAAGGTCATATTTCTCAAGGTCAAACTTTGAAAATTTGGAAAAAATGACATATATACCATCTTCCAATACTTTGTACTTGGGGGAATAGCATCTCAGATATGATTTTTCATGTTTACATGATGCTGACATAGCTCAGGGAAAGAACTGACTTGAAATTTGTGAGAAATATGTAATATTGCCATGGCAACTGCCAGCAAGGCACCAAGGTCAAATAAAATGATTGCACCAGATCAAGTCAGAAAAATCTACTAATAGGGGCAGTACTCGGTTAATATAAATAGCACAGGTCTGATATTTGGTGGGATGATAAAACTATATGAGATCAACATCCTGAAAAAAGTAACATGACCTTGGTCAAGGTCAAGGTCATATTTCTCAAGGTCAAACTTTGAAAAATTGGAAAAAATGATATATATATATCATATTCCAATACTTTGTACTTGGGGGAATAGCATCTCAGATATGATTTTTCATGTTTACATGATGCTGACATAGCTCAGGGAAAGAACTGACTTGAAATTTGTGAAAAATAGGTAATATTGCCATGGCAACTGCCAGCAAGGCACCAAGGTCAAATAAAATGATTGCACCAGATCAAGTCAGAAAATCTACTAATAGGGGCAGTACTCGGTTAATATAAATAGCACAGGTCTGATATTTGGTGGGATGATAGAACTATATGAAATCAACATCCTAAGAAAAGTAACATGACCTTGGCCAAGGTCAAGGTCATATTTCTCAAGGTCAAACTTTGAAAAATTGGAAAAAATGATATATATACCATATTCCAATACTTTGTACTTGGGGGAATAGCATCTCAGATATGATTTTTCATGTTTACATGATGCAGACATAGCTCAGGGAAAGAACTGACTTGAAATTTGTGAAAAATAGGTAATATTGCCATGGCAACTGCCAGCAAGGCACCAAGGTCAAATAAAATGATTGCACCAGATCAAGTCAGAAAATCGACTAATAGGGGCAGTACTCGGTTAATATAAATAGCACAGGTCTGATATTTAGTGGGATGATAGAACTATATGAGATCAACATCCTAAGAAAAGTAACATGACCTTGGCCAAGGTCAAGGTCATATTTCTCAAGGTCAAACTTTGAAAATTTGGAAAAAATGACATATATACCATCTTCCAATACTTTGTACTTGGGGGAATAGCATCTCAGATATGATTTTTCATGTTTACATGATGCTGACATAGCTCAGGGAAAGAACTGACTTGAAATTTGTGAGAAATATGTAATATTGCCATGGCAACTGCCAGCAAGGCACCAAGGTCAAATAAAATGATTGCACCAGATCAAGTCAGAAAATCGACTAATAGGGGCAGTACTCGGTTAATATAAATAGCACAGGTCTGATATTTGGTGGGATGATAGAACTATGTGAGATCAACATCAACATGAGAAAAGTAACATGACCTTGGCCAAGATCAAGGTCATATTTCTTAAGGTCAAACATGGAAAAATTGACAAAAACGTCATATATACCTACTTTTGATAAGTTGTACTCATAGGAATAACATCTCAGATATGATTTTCCACTTTTACATTATTCTGACTTAGCCTAGGGATGGTTTTGTCTTGGAATTTGTCAGAAATATGTAATATTGCCATGGCAACAACCAGGCAATCACGAAGGTCAAACATTAAGATCACATTGGTTTGTTTCTAAGACAGCTGGTTGCTTAGCAACAACTATTCTAATTGTTTATCTAACACAGTTTTCCATGGTCCTGAGGTTGATTACAACCATACCTACCCGCCCCTAAATTGGACCCAAGGAATTCAATGGTTCAATTGGTTTGCTGCTAACACAGCTGGTTGCCTAGCAACCACTGTTCTCATTGTTTATTTCCCTAACAACATATATTCTCATGGTCCTGAGGTTAATTATCAACAAGCATGGCAAGAACTAAACAGCCTTGGATCCAGGTTATTCTGTGGTGTGAGATTGATAAAGAAACAACCTCTGTGGACTCTTCAAGTAGCTCTTGAGACCCCTTTAGCGGCTCTTGGGACTCTGCAAGAAGTTCTGGGAACCCTCTCAGAGGTTTTGTGGGACTTTCCAGTTGCTCTGGGATCCCTTTAGTGACTCTACAGACCCCTTCAGCTGCTCTGGGGACCCTACAAGCGGCTCTGTGGACCCTTCCAGCTGCTCTGTAGACCCCTTCAGTGACATTCGGGACCCCCTCAGTGACTCTGTGGACCCTCCAAGCAGCTCTGGTGACCTTCCCAGAGGCTTCGGAGGCCCTTCCAGTGACTCTGTGAACCCCTTCAATGACTCTGTGGACTCCATCAGTGGCTCAGGGGACCTCTGCAGTGACTCTCTGTACCCTTTCAGTGACTATGGGCACCCGTTCAGTGACTCTGTAGACCCTCCAAGCAGCTCTGGGGACCTTCCCAGAGGCTTTGGAGGCCCTTCCAGTGACTCTGTGAACCCCTTCAATGACTCTGTGGACTCCATCAGTGGCTCAGGGGACCTCTGCAGTGACTCTCTGTACCCTTTCAGTGACTATGGGCACCCGTTCAGTGACTCTGTAGACCCTCCAAGCAGCTCTGGGGACCTTCCCAGAGGCTTTGGAGGCCCTTCCAGTTTCTCTAGAGACCTGTTCAGTGACTCTGGGGACCCCTTCAGTGAAACTGGGGACCCCTTTGATGACTCTAGGGATGCTTCCAGTAGCTCTGGGGACCCCTTTAGTGACACTGCGGACCCCTTTAGTGACTCTGTGGAACGTTCCAGTGGGTCTGGGGACCCCTTCAGTGGCTCTTGGGACCCCTTCAGTGACTCTTTGGACCCCTTCAGTGACACTGGGGACCCCTTCAGTGACTCTGTGGACCGTTCCAGTGGGTCTGGGGACCCCTTCAGTGGCTCTTGGGACCCCTTCAGTGACTCTTTGGACCCCTTCAGTGACACTGGGAACCCTTTCAGTGACTCTGTTGACCATTCCAGTGGCTCTGGGGACCCCTTCAGTGGCTCCGTGGACTGTTCCAGTGGGTCCGGGGACCCCTTCAGTGGCTCTGTGGACTGTTCCAGTGGGTCTGGGGACCCCTTCAGTGAAGCTGTGGACCCCTTCAGTGGCTTTTGGGACCCTTCCAGCGGCTCTAGGGACCCTTCCAGTGGCTCCAGGAGGACCTCTATACACTGTGGTGGCACCTCAGGTGGCTGTGGGTGCATCTTTGCTAATTCTGTGAACACCTCTGCTGACTCTATGACCACCTCTAGCCCTGGAAACACCCAGGGGGGTTCTGGGTATGCATATCCTGGCATTAGTAGATGTCTACTAGCTCTGAAAATCTCTTTGCTGGTACCAAGGAAGACTCTTCCCCTATACCAGGGATGGCTAGATCATCTTCCCCAATACCAGAGATGGCTAGATCATCTTCCCCTGTACCAAGGATGACTATTATCTTCCCCTATACCAGGGATGACTATATCATCTTCCCCTATATCAGGGATGACTAGATCATCTTCGCCAGTACCAGACGACTGTACCACCTCCCTCAGTATCCGGGTTGTAGCTGAAGGGTCCCCAGAGTTACAGAAGCGGTCAACAGACCCGCCAGAAGGGTCCACAGAGCTGCTGGAAGGGTTCACAGTGCTGCTGAATGGGTTCACAGAGCTGATGGGAACCACTGGAAGGGTCCCTGATTAACCAAGTTTTATTACAATACCTACCCCCCACTGTGAGAAGCTCAAGGACTCTTGGGGAACATCCACATGTAGCTAGCTGTTATGCATACCTCCTAGCTAATAAACATATCCACAGAGCAGCCGGAGGGGTCCGCAGAGTCACTAAAGGGGTCCCAGAGCAACTGGAAGGTCCAACAAAGCCTCTAAGAGAACTGCTTGCAGAGTCCCAAGAGCTGCTGAAGGGGTCCCAAGAGCTACTTGAATGGTCCACAGAGCTTGTTTCTTCATCAACCTGGAACCATAGAATAGCCTGGATCAAGGTTGTTTAGTTGTTGCCATGCTTGTTGATAATGAGCCTCAGGACCATGGAAATATGTGTTGTGAGATAAACAATAATAGCAGTCGTTCTTATTAGCTGTGTTAGCAATTAGCTATGTTAGCAACAAACCAATTGAACCATTGAATTCTTTGGGTCTAGTTTAAAGGGGTAGGTATGATTATAATCAACCTTAGGACAATGACAATATGTGTTGCTAGGCTTAGATTTAATAGAAACAAAGCCATAGAACCATTGAATTCCTTTAGTCCAATTTGGGGGGGGGGGGGGTAGGTATGGTTGTAATTAATCTCAGGACCATGGAAAACTGTGTTGCTAGGCAAATAAACAATTAGAACAGTTGTTGCTAAGCAACCACCTGTCTTAGAAACAAACCAATAGAACCATTGAATTCCTTGGGTCCAAATTAGTGGGGGTAGGCAGTGTTAAAAAAGTATTTTAAGCCATATCTAGATGGAGATGAAATTCTTGCTACTAGGGATCTTAATGTTTGACCTTGGTGATTGCCTGGTTGTTGCCATGACAATATTACATATTTCTGACAAATTCCATGACAATACCGTCTCTAGGCTATGTCAGGATAATGTTAAAGTGGATAATCATATCTGAGATGTTATTCCTATGAGTACAAAGTGTCAAAAGTAGGTATATATGACATTTTTGTCAATTTTTCCATGTTTGACCTTGAGAAATATGACCTTGACCTTGGCCAAGGTCATGTTACTTTTCTCAGGATGTTGATCTCATATAGGTTTATCATCCCACCAAATATCAGACCTGTGCTATTTATATTAACCGAGTACTGCCCCTATTAGTAGATTTTTCTGACTTGATCTGGTGCAATCATTTTATTTGACCTTGGTGCCTTGCTGGCAGTTGCCATGGCAATATTACATATTTCTCACAAATTTCAAGTCAGTTCTTACCCTGAGCTATGTCAGCATCATGTAAACATGAAAAATCATCTCTGAGATGCTATTCCCCCAAGTACAAAGTATTGAAAGATGGTATATATGTCATTTTTTCCAAATTTTCAAAGTTTGACCTTGAGAAATATGACCTTGACCTTGGCCAAGGTCATGTTACTTTTCTTAGGATGTTGATTTCATATAGTTCTATCATCCCACCAAATATCAGACCTGTGCTATTTATATTAACCGAGTACTGCCCCTATTAGTAGATTTTCTGACTTGATCTGGTGCAATCATTTTATTTGACCTTGGTGCCTTGCTGGCAGTTGCCATGGCAATATTACCTATTTTTCACAAATTTCAAGTCAGTTCTTTCCCTGAGCTATGTCAGCATCATGTAAACATGAAAAATCATATCTGAGATGCTATTCCCCCAAGTACAAAGTATTGGAATATGGTATATATATCATTTTTTCCAATTTTTCAAAGTTTGACCTTGAGAAATATGACCTTGACCTTGGCCAAGGTCATGTTACTTTTCTCAGGATGTTGATCTTATATAGTTTTATCATCCCACCAAATATCAGACCTGTGCTATTTATATTAACCGAGTACTGCCCCTATTAGTAGATTTTTCTGACTTGATCTGGTGCAATCATTTTATTTGACCTTGGTGCCTTGCTGGCAGTTGCCATGGCAATATTACATATTTCTCACAAATTTCAAGTCAGTTCTTACCCTGAGCTATGTCAGCATCATGTAAACATGAAAAATCATCTCTGAGATACTATTCCCCCAAGTACAAAGTATTGAAAGATGGTATATATGTCATTTTTTCCAAATTTTCAAAGTTTGACCTTGAGAAATATGACCTTGACCTTGGCCAAGGTCATGTTACTTTTCTTAGGATGTTGATTTCATATAGTTCTATCATCCCACCAAATATCAGACCTGTGCTATTTATATTAACCGAGTACTGCCCCTATTAGTAGATTTTCTGACTTGATCTGGTGCAATCATTTTATTTGACCTTGGTGCCTTGCTGGCAGTTGCCATGGCAATATTACCTATTTTTCACAAATTTCAAGTCAGTTCTTTCCCTGAGCTATGTCTGCATCATGTAAACATGAAAAATCATATCTGAGATGCTATTCCCCCAAGTACAAAGTATTGGAATATGGTATATATATCATTTTTTCCAATTTTTCAAAGTTTGACCTTGAGAAATATGACCTTGACCTTGGCCAAGGTCATGTTACTTTTCTCAGGATGTTGATCTTATATAGTTTTATCATCCCACCAAATATCAGACCTGTGCTATTTATATTAACCGAGTACTGCCCCTATTAGTAGATTTTTCTGACTTGATCTGGTGCAATCATTTTATTTGACCTTGGTGCCTTGCTGGCAGTTGCCATGGCAATATTACATATTTCTCACAAATTTCAAGTCAGTTCTTACCCTGAGCTATGTCAGCATCATGTAAACATGAAAAATCATCTCTGAGATGCTATTCCCCCAAGTACAAAGTATTGAAAGATGGTATATATGTCATTTTTTCCAATTTTTCAAAGTTTGACCTTGAGAAATATGACCTTGACCTTGGCCAAGGTCATGTTACTTTTTTCAGGATGTTGATCTCATATAGTTTTATCATCCCACCAAATATCAGACCTGTGCTATTTATATTGACCGAGTACTGCCCCTTTAAGTGAATTCTTATAATTTGAACTATTTGAGGGTGACCTTGACCTTTGACCTCGTTTTTGACCTTGTTCCGACACCTGCAGCACTCTACACACACCAGATTCGAAATCAGCATACCCAAATTAGTCTAAATCAACCTTCAAACTAACTATAGCATTCCAGTCCAACCTAAATTTAAATATTGATATTTGGCTTTGTTGGCCCCCTTACTATAAGCTTATGTGCATCAAAAGCTCCAGAGAGTTCTCTAAGGGATAATAGTCAGCAGAATAAGAACATAAAATTCCCTGTAATCCGGAAGTTAATTTCAAGTTGGATCATAGGAAGATCATAGGCTCTGTAACTTGTTTAGACACATAAGTTTAAGCCTGAGCTTCTGATTGGATTAGAATATATATCAAATTCTATCTCCTAAACCGCTACTCCTAGGTCATTCCAAAAAAAGTGGTTTCTCATCACCAAGGACTGAAAAATATGGTGAAGGGAGGCTTCCTTTTTTCTACTGGCATGCTAAAATGTATGGAAAATATATGGTTTTAATGATCAAAATTCACATTTTAGTAGTTGAGAATTTATTGATCTTTAAAACTTGGGAGAATGTAATTTATCTATATCTTATCGATAAATATAGCAAATTTGTTTCTCAAAACCTATTTCTATGATGCGTGCGGTGATGAGAACCCTTATTATTTTTTGAGTGGCCTCAGAGACATATATAGGAGTGGCTGCAAATTAGAGTTAGTTGCAAGGGCTACCATTCAGCAAATAACCACCCGATTCTCAAAACCAAAACAGTTTTGGAAAGCCAAGGCAGCCGGTTTATGTGATTCCCCAATTGATATTTATCTGGCTAACACCCAAATTTGCTGTCAGAATCACATGGAGTAAAGTCATCAAACAAGTGTGATGAATTTTAGATTTTGTACATGTGACTGGAATATAAATGAATTAAATCCATATGTATCATTCTGTGAGTCTGACAAGGACTTCCTGTCAATTGGGGGACGTATAATGTTGCTGTGTCCAGACGCAGTATAAACATTTGTTGATTCTGATGAAATTTGTGTCTAAATCAGTAAATACTTTCAGATGAATCGAGAAATATATATAAGATAAATATATATATTCATCTTGATAGATTGAAAATTTCAGAAGCCTAACTTAGCTTTATTTTGCCAAATCAGCAATGTTTAGGGGGCCGTTGCACCAACTTTAGTGCTGTACGTCCCCCAACAAAATGGCAGCCGATTCTGCATACAGCGCCCCCTATAGCCTTAGGCGACTCGGAAAATGGCTTGTTCGAGCGTCATAACTCCAGCGCGGCTTATAGGATCCTCTCGTGGTATAACAGTACGAGATTAGCGATTCTCAGACCTCCTGTGCAGATTATAGCTGGGGCTCCACTACCCGATCTTTTGGACAATTCTCACGAATCGATCACATCCTGTTTCCCCCACTTATCCCATGAGTAGGCCATACATTATTGGGGAGCCGATCAGATCAGAAAGGAAATGCTGGGGCTTGCTTATATTTACATCACACATAAGTTATACCGTCTTTGATATGAGATCAGGAGCCAAAATCGGCCTCAGATGCAAAATCCGGACTCAAATCGGGCCCTAAATCGTGCTATTTACCCTTGGCAATTCTATTTTTCACTTCTTTGTACACAGAGAGAAGAAACAGCGTCAAAAGCCAGTCCAGGTTGCCTCCAGAATGACTCCCCTGTATAGGAGAGTCCAGGTCGCCTAAGGGAGCCTAGGTGACTCTGAGTCTGAAAGCAACCTGGACTCCCTTTTCTTTTCTCTGTGTAGATGCTGTGTCAGAGGTTTTGATCAGTAAGACTACAACCATGCTGTGAAGAACTGCATTATCTTGGAAGCTCTTGCATGATGAAAAATCCCACAGTATTGACGTTCATGGGGATTCATTTTTTTATGCCGAAGTGGTGGCGTAGCCACCTGGTGGTGCCGCCAGGCACCACCAGAACGAGGTATATGATGTTTGCACTTTGCCAGAAGTCAGAACGGGCGCCGCCATCTTGGATTGTGCCGCCATCTTGGATTAAGGTGTCACAACACAAATTTATGCTATGTGATAACAATAATATAAATCAACCTTTGATAGTTCCTGAGGTTGATTATAATCATACCTACCCCCCCTAATATGGACCCAAGGAATTCAATGGTTCTATCGGTTTGTTGCTAATACAGCTGGTTGCCTAGCAACGGCTATTCTAATTGTTTATCTGCCTAGCAACACACATTTCCATGGTCCTAAGGTTGATTATAATCATACCTACCCCCCTAATGTGGACCCAAGAAATTCAATGGTTCTATTGGTTTGTTGCTAATACAGCTGGTTGCCTAGCAACGGCTATTCTAATTGTTTATCTGCCTAGCAACGCACATTTCCATGGTCCTAAGGTTGATTATAATCAAACCTACCCCCCTAATATGGACCCAAGGAATTCAATGGTTCTATTAGTTTGTTGCTAACTCAGCTGGTTGCCTAACAACATCTATTGTAATTGTTTATCTGCCTAGCAACACACATTTCCTTACCCCCTAACATGGACCCAAGGAATTCCTAGGAAATGCCATATTTGGAGTAATATCATACTTCCCCCTGATAACCCCATCCCAGCCCTGATTTTTTGGTGTCTTGAATGGGTTCCCTTCAAACATACCAACCATGTAGACATTATGTTTCTTCGAATGCAAGAATTGCGGTTGTTGCTGCGTATAAAAATGCCTGAGGCATTTTTTTACGCGGCAACAACCGCAATTCTTGTTATTGTATATTCTGCTATGTCTTAGTGGATCACTAGACCCAGTGCTTTTTATTTAGCCTCAAGATTCTGGGGAATATTTTATTCATATTAAGTTGTACTGTAATACTGATTTAACCCAAACAGGTTGAAAATTACTTTATAGGTATGACAAAGAAGGTGGATGATTACCTGTAGTTTTCTCCACCTAGTATTGGCTATATTATATCCTGTAATATAACCACAACCATTGAATGTGACTAATTTGACGAAACATGGCAGAAGCTGTGGCTACAGTTTGATTCTTTGCTTGTTAACATATTGCAAACGATAGCAGAGAACTGACCTTTCAAACATTGGGCAGTAGGGACATGTAGAAATTCTGAATAGTTTTCTTATATATTTCTGCATGATATGTAAATCTATAATCACATTACAAATTAAGCAAATGTACCTTTATCATAGTAAACAAATATTGAAGGAGTAATCGTGCTGCAATTCGATAATAAGATTCCCATTTCTATGTAACCATCTTCCATGTTTTGTCATTATAATTATTTATAGTGTGCATTGTTACTAGAAATCTCCTATTGGTTAAGAGACTTTGCAAGCTTGCTGTTCATGTGTATTTCATGTTTGGTATATAGACGTTTTAATCAATATAGAAATTCCTGAATTGTATTCAAAGGTTCTAAATATAAGTGTTATTGTATATTCATTGAAATAGCCATTGAACATGTATATCACAATGATACCTGCACCGGTGCACATAGAGTAGACAAAAAAGGCACAGTGATTTAACCCCTTTAGGATGGTATAATGCATTAATGCAGCATGCCCTTGGCTGTGATGATGCTTGGATGCAGACCTGGAGAGTAACTCACCAATGCTGCATTCAAGCCGACCATATAAGTTTGATATACTCCTAAAGACTCTGCATGATGCACCAATGCAGCACTGGGGAGTAATTCGCCAGGGCTGCATTGGTGCATCGTGACAACAAATGTCATCTTTAACTAACAGCCGTCCATAAAGGGTTAATATGTTATACCCTGATACCATGAAACATGAAAGCATCCTTGCCAGTGATACGTGCGACCCCTAAATCACTGTTATTGGGGTAGACCCCTAAATTCGACATGGTGACATGGCCTTTTCTTAAAATCGACATGCGACATGAGGCTTAAACAGATAGTGACATGTGACATCGCCATTTCTTGAAAATTGATGTATGACATGGGGACCCCCCATCTATACCCCCACTGTTAGAAGTAAGTACTGTTCCCATACAGCAAATATTGCAGATTTTGCTGTAGAACTATAGCTAGGCAGCTTGTGTACAGCACTATGTACTGTACAAGGACAACAAAATATTCTGTTACTGTACAGCACAATTAACTGTAAATCCAAATCTGAGGGTTCAGGGTTCACTTCCTAGTGCTGGGGATATTTTTATTCATCCTTGTGAGATGGAAAACGTATTTTATATATGGCTATAGGTAAAACAAAGACAGGTGGCTTGAGCCAGGATCAAACTCACGATCTGGAGTGTTGGAGTAGCATAGAGGTATATCCCAATATGACTATATGTGTGTTACACAAGCTCTGTGGATCTCAGGTCCAAAGCCATAGATCCTGAGTGTGATCCTGGTTCAAGCCACTTCTCTTACCTACAGCCACCTACAAAAAATCTTTTCCCCTCACATGGATGAGTACCAGCACTTAGAGCAGATTTAACTATAATCAATCAGTTTAAGAAGTAGCCTAGAGGTATATCCCAATATGGCTATTTATAAATGAGTCTCTATAGAGGGAGGTGGCTAGAATACGAATCGAATCCACAACCCCCTATGTATATTGATGAGAAAATGGCGGCATCCGGTTAGGCTGGTCTTCGCGCGCTCCGGACATATTGTAAAAAATAAGGCAGCTAGAGACATCCCCAAGGAGTGAAACTTTCAGAATCGTTCTATGAACAGTTAGTGATACAAACTACGTAGAGGATAAAGAGTAAACATGGCGCAAATAGGAAGGAAGCCACCACGAAACGCGGAAGACTTGTTGAGAGGTGACGCCACCTCGCTGGACATAGTGATCGCCATTAATGCGCTCGGAAAGAGAGTGTCAGCAACAGAAAAGGCCCAAATTGAGACTCAAAATACCCTGGATGGGATAAACACGACATTACAAGGCATACAGGCAGCCAGAACCACAACTGAAAAAGCTATGGAAGCCATGTTGAAACGTCTGGAGGGAAATGACACGAAGGTTCACAACTTGACAGACATCATAGCGTCAACACGGTCAGTACTGAATAAGGTATCAGAGTTGGCGGACGCTCAAACGCGGCTCCTGACCGCTCACGAATTCAGGTTTGAACGACAAGATGCTTTGACTAAGAAGTCTGTGACAATGATTGAGGGGCTTGCCGAGCTCCCTGGTGAGGATCTAAAAGCTAAAATGTCTCAGTTGTTTAAGGATATCAAAGTGTCTTGGGGAATGGAAATGGTTGAAGGTGTTGAACGAGTCAGCCCGCCTCCACGTAACCTTGACCCTACGCCAGCCAAGGTACAGAATGGACAGGTAAACAACCCCCGTCGAGTACGAGCCCGCCCGGTTAAAATGGTATTTACAAAGCCAAACATCAAATCCGACATGATGGCTTCACTAAAGTTCCTGAAACATAACAAAACCTGGGAATATGTATCCATAGGGGACGAGCTGACTGAGAGGGAACATAGAGACTTCGTCAACCTGCGTACCATGTACTTTCACGCTAAGGCTGAAGGCTATAACTGCCAGTTGAGACAGAGAGCAGTTATTATCGATGGGATCTCATATTCTGCCGCCAGGTTAGATAGCATCGATAAGCCTAATTTGGACATGGAAAAGGCTACCACCAGCGACACTGAAGATGGTTATATGTTTAGGTCTGAGCACAACCGCCTGTCCAACCTATATCCCTTTAACATCAAGTATGGCGACAACCACTACAATTGTACAGAGCAGGCCTTCCAGGTAACAAGAGCAGTTAACTGTGGTTGACCAGATGTAGCCGACAGAATCAAGGCGATGACTGACCCGTATATGATGATGCGAGCAGCGAAAGAGGTCAAGAACACGGCAGCATGGGCGAAAGCAGCAGAACAAGAACTGTATAAACTCAACGTGATAAAGTTCTCCCACCCTTATTCTACGCAAGGTATTAACATCAACAGCAGGCTATAGACTCTATGAGGCAAGCCCCCACCCCGTATGGGGCGTTGGATATCATCTACGTGAGTTTGAGCAGTGTAAACAAGACAATATGAAAGGCGCCAATCTCTTCGGCCTGATCCTGGAGCGTATCAGAGACTTATTTGTGAGACAAGACGAGGAAGCTGAGAGAGCAAACCAACAGACTCCAGCAGCGACAGCACCGCCCCCAGCGGAAGATGTACAAGACCAACCTCAGCAGCAGGCAGCAGCTGAAACTCCACCTCCAAACAACTAAAGTCGTTGTATAAGTATATGTACCGGTAGAACTAACTAATTAACAAATTAACCAATTAATTAAAGTCAATAATCTGAGGTTAATGCTGAATATGTATTATTCAATTTAAAATTCCTAACAATACATAATTTCCAAATGTACCGGTAGACTCTTCAGTTTACAATTTAAAATCTAATAACTTGACTCCAGCTTTAAATCTATCCCTGTTCTCATGACATGTATGTTAAAGGTTCGTCAAAAGCTAAGCGACAAATCCATGCATTTGTATATGTACCGGTAGTATTTTCAACTTAAAACTGACTAATTTGTTATGACTGCATTATTAATATGTATCCCTGTTTACTCGATATGTATGGTGATGGCTAGCCTAAGGCTAAAACGCCAATTCTATGAAATTGTACATGTACCGGTAGTAATTTTCAATTTATACACGGATTAATTAGTCTGATTGCATTATTGAATCCATACCTGTTTCCCAGGCATTGTGAGACATGCATTTATGTATATGAAAAGTAGATTTGAAGTTATATGAATGAATGTGTGTAATCTACACGTTGTGAGACATGCAATTATGTATATGAAAAGTAGATTTGAAGTTATATGAATGAATGTGTGTAATCTACACGTATTATGTAAAAGTACCGGTAAAAACTTCTAAAGGTAATCGCTTGCAAACATGATTTTCCTGGTCTCATATTGACCATGGCTGAATGAGTTGTATAGATTGCAAGTACCTGTAGAATGCATGTTTATTCTGAGACGCTGTGGTCTTCACTTTATACTATACTGTATTATAAGTCGAGTTTTGTTGATGATTGAAAAATGAATTTCTGGTACCGTAAAACCTCGCGTATAAGCCTAACTCGCGTATAAGCCGCACCCCTAACTTTGACAGATTATATAAGCCGCAGAGGGGGTCTGAAAATTGTTAATTTGGTACTGTAGTATACTTATAAAAACTCTCGTATTAGCCGCACCCCATATAGGCATGTTTGGTATCAAAAGAAAGCTGAGTCTGATTCGCGTACTAGCCGCGGCTTATACGCGAGGTTTTACGGTAGATGTCCAGGCCGTCTGATGCTTTCCTATGATATATGGATGACTACCGGTAAACCCCAAAGGTCACTTATGGCTCTCTAGTAGAATTACCTATGCTTTATATTCATTTATGTTATTTATATGATCTATAATTATAATTATGGCTATGACTATGACTATAAATTTGAGGTTAAATCAGATAAGGCGTGTAAAATAAACACGATATAGTTATTTCACCCTTTTCTAGATAGAATTATTAACATTTGTAATCTATTCGAGTGTATTGGGGATCACTCGTCTTATATTTAGTACTCTGGTCTGGGGACGTGAAACCTCATCTCCCAAGATTAGATTGCGCATGAGGAGCCATAAGAGCAGAAACCTCGTGGGGGGAAGGGGGGGTCTTTTTGGGGGGTTTTATTGACTATTTTGAACAGGGCATTAAGGGCTTTTTGAGCTCACTCAAGGCACACCGTGACATTTGGAACAACTTTAAATATAGGTGAGGGTAATCTAGACTTTAAAAAGGGCTTCTCGGTCGTGCATTTAAATGCTAGAAGTATTAGGAATAAAATGACAAAATTAAAAGCTGAAATTAGTAACATAGATATCGACATAATCCTGTTTAGTGAGACCTGGTTAAATGACACAGACGAAGACGGTCTATATAGTTTCCCAAAATACAATATGTTTAGAAATGATAGAATAAGTATATACAGAGGGGGGGGGGTTATGTGCTTATGTTGATGAAAATATTTCTTGTTCTTTGAATAAATTTGTACACTTAAATCGTAGCAATGAGGATATAGAAGTCCAATGGCTACAGTCAGTGAAAGGTAAATCAAAAAAGGCATTGATATGTAATATTTACAGGCCACCAAATGGTTCGCTATTGCATTTCTGTGACACTATGCGTGCTTTATTATTACAAGTTGAGAGTTTAGAAACCTATGATGTATTTATTTTGGGCGACTTTAATGTAAATACCTTGTTAAATAGCCCTGATAAAACTAAGCTTTATGAATTAATGGATCAGTTTAACTTGAAACAATTGATTAATGAAATAACCACCACTTCTGGCACTAACACTTGCATTGATCTAATATTTACAAATTTTGATGAAATTATCTCCAGTGGTCCGCTTAATATTCACATTAGTGACCATTTACCGGTATATGCCTTGCGTAAGCACGTTCATGTTAAACTGGTTTCAGACAATTTAGGGGTCGTTCTTATAAGAATTATGATAAAAAAACATATCTAGATAGTATTGAAGAATGTAACTGTAATTATTTTGATACATGTGACGACGCAACTGAATGTTGGAATATTTATGAGAATATGTTGAAGCGTATGCTTGATGTGCTATGCCCAGTAAGGGAATTTAAAGTATTGGACAAACCTGACCCCTGGATGTCAAATTTCTTATTGGAAAGGATTAATGATAAAAATAATTTATCATATGATGCCAGGAGATCTAAATGTGAACTCATGTGGCATAGGGCCAGGTTGCTCAAAAATGCAGTGGGTATTGAAATAGATGAAGCAAGAAACACTTATTATAAAAATCTTTGTGAAAATTATTTAAATGGTCTATTCTTAAGGACATTTTACCCTCTAGCAAGTCAAAATCCAAAAATATAAATTTAGTTGATAACGATATACCAATTACATTAGATGATACATCAAGTTTTATAAATACCTTTTTTGCTGAGATTGGACCAAAATTAGCCCCTGAACATGATGAACCCTATGCCTTTGAGGGCACTAGATGCCCTGTTGATATGCCTGTCATTAATTTTACAGATGATGAAATCATACAGGCTGTAAAGGATATTGATGTTTCAAAATCCTCAGCAATTGACTACTTACCGACCAACATATTTAGAGATGCTGTGTTGCATAATCCATCTAGATTTATTAAGATAATTAATTTATGTGTTGAGAATTCAGTCATTCCGGACTTATGGAAAATAGTGGTGGTCACCCCTCTACCCAAGGGGGGGGACCCTGCAAATGTTTCTAATTTAAGGCCTATCAGTGTCTTGCCTGTGCCCGGGAAAATACTTGAGAGGTTAGTTCATAATAAGTTAATGGCACATATAAATTTACATGGGATTCTAAATTCAAAACAGGGAGGTTACCAAAAAAATAAGTCCACACTTGATTCTATTTCGACTTTTGTAGATGACATATTAGACAATAGAAACAAAGGCAATATTAGTTTAGCAGCATTCATTGACATTAAAAAAGCCTTTGACTCAGTAAATTACATAATCCTTTTGAACAAATTAGAACAACATGGTATAAGAAATAGGAATTTATCCCTCATTGAAAACTACCTCTCACGTAGGCAGCAATGCTGCATTGCCAATAGTATTAGGTCTACTAAGCTACCCTTAACCTGTGGAGTCCCTGAGGAATCTATTCTAGAACCTTTATTTTTCTTGTTATATATTAATGATTGTATTTCTAACCAGGATGACCACCACACGATGCTATATGCTGACGACTCAGTACTATAAGTTTCTGGAAAAAATTTCGAAACCCTTTCAAACAGATTAACAATAGCGCTAGACAATTTTGGATCCTGGACGAGAAAAAATAAATTAACCATCAATGAAAATAAAACTAAAATTATGACCTTCGCCTCAGAAATTAAATTAAAAAATCTTCCAAAGCCTAAAATTAAATTGAACAACAAAATTCTAAAAACAGTTAACTCTTACAAATACCTTGGGGGTCATCTTGGATGAGGAGCTAAAATTTACCAAATATGTTAGAAGTGTAATAAATAGTGTTCGCTTTAAATCAACTCTAATGTACAGGGTCAGCAAAATGCTGCCTTCTAAGGCCCTACTAAGAGTTTACAAAACCCATGTTTTACCTGTGATTGATTACTGTGATATACTGTATTTAAATTCTAATGTAGCAGCATGTGAGGAACTACAACGATTACAAAAGAGATGTTTAAAAACATGTTAATTTAAACACATATTAACACCTACAGAAGTTGTACATAGCGAAGCAAAGCTACCTACCCTAGAAGAGCGTAGGATTTATCATTGTAAGATGTATGCCTTTAAAAGAGCTCAATCAGATAAGTATTTAAGAACAAAGTCCAGAGAGACAAGATTTTCTTCTGCTCCAGTATTAAAATACGATATAATTCATTGTAAGTAGCGTCACCAACGTGGGCCTATTATCAGTTGGATGGCTGTTACTACTGTTATGCCTACTATGCATGGGCCGCATTTTCGGTTACCACTGGGAATGTCATGTCTCTATTCACTTGGAAATGGCTATCCCATTACATTATAAAGCTGTGAAACCCCGTAAGTCAGCTAGAGGATACATTTAGCTATTGTTTGGTGTATCACACTTTAAAATCCGATGCTGCAGACCATAAATATTAAAGGGATAAAAACACTTTATTGGAATTTCATCAACTGTTCAAAATATTTACCCCGCGCCCATTTTCTCATAGTCACATTATATAGAGGAGAATCATGGCTTTCCATTGATACATACATGGTCCATCTAATTTGTTATTAAGGGCCGCGGATTTTGATTTTAGTGAGCCCCAACCCTATTTTTACGCACACCTCCCGTACCTACGGCCCTAAGCAGCTAAGGAGGCCGCCTAGGTGCATGTGGACCCCCAGGTCCCTCCCCACACCCCCCGTGAACAAGCCCCGTGAACAAGCCCCGTGGACAAGCCGTGAAAGCTGTGCATGCATGGCTGCGCAGTGACACCTTTGGAGGGGGTCCATGTAGTGGTTCCTTCTCTATAGGAATTTCTTCCAATAGAGTCCCCTTTTTTTCGGTGAATAATCTTGATTTCTGTTGGTTATAAACATGCTAGACAAGAAATTAAAAGAGTGTTGTCATCCTGATGGCTTGGCGCATGTATACAAATAAGAAGTATAACAATATATGATTTTAAGAATTACTCTTTGGTAATGCTATTGTAAGGCATATGAGAATAGTCCTTGTGTAGCACTTGCACAGGCCTGGAATGCCCTTAAACCAGAGATTAGAAATATTGTTGATTATGATACATTCAAGTCAAAGATGACAGAGAAATTGTATAAAACAGTGCCGATAATTAATTAATTAATCTCAGGATATGATGGGTAATTTTAAAAGGGTTTGTATAAATGTACTTAATATTCATATGTGATGCCGCAGCAAGGTTTCTAAGAAATACCTGTTATAATCATATATATTATGTAAAACTGCATTTCATCATATGGACAACCTATAATAACTGCTTGCAGATGGGCTGTCCATGTTCTTTATTTGGTCGTACCGTATAATATACTGACATAATCATTGAAAATTGTACCTGAATATAAGACCAAATAAAAGTTCGAATTTGTTCAAAAAAAAAATATATATAGTACAGGGAAGAGTGCTGTAGGTCTACAACTTGCTACTGAAACCTGCATCTACAACAACAGACACTTTTTACGGTGATGGATTGATAATACCCTAGAATGTTGTCATTATGAATGGGTGCCTTTGTAAAGTGAAGTTTCCTCTTGGATTCCAGACAATGGTGTTTTGTTTGTGATTATGCTCACTAAGCTCTGCTCACCTCCCACTAACCCCTCCACACTTGCAGTAAATGTTTTGAAAGAGTTAATGAAAAATACATAGGAGCCCATAACAACTCTGGGGGAGTACTAATCTCACTTGACCACAGCACACAGGTATGTTATGGACATAGACAGAGATAATTTTACCTGAGACCAGCTTCCTCTGGTGCATAGCTAAGTATCGTGAAACACTCAATGATGGCTCTCCCTCTGTGTCTGTTGTGTTGGCAGAGATTCTTTGTGCTGTATGACACATTACGATTATTTTGTAAGTTACATTGATTTTCTAGTTTAGTATGTTAAATAATTGTGCTTGATATATCCAACTGCTATGAAATACTGGGATTTTCCCAATTTGGTTGTCTGTTGGTTGTCGGTTATCTTCACACTCCCATAGAGCTTTATGCTGAAGCAAATTACCACCATTTTTGACCTAATATTATTTTTCATTTTTTTAGGGGGTTATAGTAGGAATTTAAAATAAATACACCATTAGATAGATATTGTGGAAAGTGATTTATTGATACCATGCAAGATGCAAAGGATGAAATATTGACCTAAAGGGAGCAATTTCAATTTTTCATGGGAAAGAGGTGTCCAGAACCGTTACACTTGACTCAGGGAGGACCCTGAGTCAATAGGGATGAAATTAAATCAGTCATGTAGCATATATCGGTCACCTAGTCTCCGGAGCAAACACTGCCAAATCCATCCACGTCGCTACGCTATGTTACTGGGAGCCAGAGTCTGCCGCATAGTAGCTCAGATATCGGAGCTTTTCCTCCGGTATTTTGAGCGGACCAATCACAGCGTTCGAACGTCCCAGCATCGCCAATGAGGGCCGACGTAACAACAGTACGCGGCAGACACTGCTCCCAGTAACATAGCGCAGCGACGTGGATGGATTTGCAGTCGTTTGCTCTGGAGACTAATCGGCCACCACTACAGTCTGTGTGTGGGTTAGTTGTGTCCTCTGTGCCCGTTCATGTCTGATGACAGCTGCCTCAAACACCAGGGCGGCTGCGAGGACGAAGCCCCCAGCCAGGAGGTAGGCCATGTTGTAACGGCCACTGTAGTCCTTTATAGGACCTACAAGGATACACATACCTATATTAGGGAGTGGTCATTTTTTAACAACAGGGGGGGGGTCGGTGGATTTTCTTGTGAACAGGTTGAAATTCTCTGGGTCCCCCCCCCCGCGGGAGGGGTCGAAATTTTTTTGGTCCCCCCCTCAGGCAGGTTGAAATTTAGCACGGCCGACCCCTTTGAGCTATAGTAACGCACGGGCTTTTTCGCTAAAAAGGGGTGCAATTCTTTTGGTCCCCCCCTCAAGAGGGGTCCAAATTTGTTTGGTCCCCCCCCTTCAAGGGGTCCAAATTTTGTTGGTCCCCCCCCAAATCCACCAACCCCCCCTTGTTGTTAAAAAAATGACCACTCCCTTAGAAGCATTATTACAAAGCTGCACATAGATCCTAACTGTACTCAGGACAGCTTATCAAGAAGTTATAGAGGGGGAAAACCATTGAGTAATATGTGCGCACACTGTAACGTTACGTAAAATGTTAAGCATGTAATACTATATTGTAATCGGCCGGAGATTCAAAGTGTCCGCGAAAGCTTTGAAGAAAAATATGTTAAGTTTGCCACTGCTTATGACATGCATCGGGACAACAGAAAGATCTCACAAATATTAAGTGTAGAACCATATTGTATCATCAAACAGGCCGGGAGCCATCAACTGTATATATTCCTATATAAAAACTGTGTATAATGCCATCAATGCTAACTCAGTGCTGACATAAATGTATCCTTACATTAGTCAATAAAGCCATCTTGAATCTTGAATCTTGAATCTCATGGCACAGATATATAGCATCTAACATATCCAACTTCAATATGACAAAACATATCCATGATCATAAATCATAATCATAAATGGATAAGGAATGGTACTTTTGTAATCAGCAATAAAAAGCATATTGTAACAGTGATATAGAGTCTTCTTCCTTGACCTCAGTCTCTGTGGACACACCCCCTTTTCATTTTGTCTTTGCCCCTCGACCTACTTTAAAGTATAAACTGTATATATTCTCCCAGTCCTGCTTTGCTTTGCAGCCATTTTCCGTTTCCTACTCTGCCCACTATAGCCTTCTTGTCCATTCAGTTTACGTGCAGTCACTCTCTGCCATGTTGTAAAACCCTGGCATTCAACTTTAAGCCTTTAAGGACAGCAAAATGCATGAACTTGCCAGTGCTGCATGCACGCCCGGGATAGCTCTCATGGGTGCGCAGACAAACGTTAACACCGTAGTCTCGTAAGAGTGTCAATTATGTTGTCTCATCTGGGTGTAGGTTATATACTATATGGGCAAACCCCAGCTATCATAGAGTGGGTATGTGACACTAGGTGGCAGATACAAGTCTCAATACAAGACAGGGCTGCCTTAGCATTTTAAGATGTAAGATTGAGATTGTGCTGTTAACGTTTGTTTGTGCACCTGGGAGAGCTATCCTGTATTTGCGTGCTGCATTCAAGCATCACGCCCACCATCCATGGTTGAGACACTCCCAAAGGGTCGGCATGATGCACCAATTCACCATGGTTTGTCAGAGGGAGATGACATATTTGTGTATTGACTAGAATATAGCTACTTACCACCTCTATATTTTGTCATGGTAACTTATGAATGCTTCCCAGAGCAAGCTATACCAAAAGAATTTTACACATGACAATTGAATCAGTAGAATAATGGGATACAATTCCAAGTGTATGAGCTGAGTGGGTGGTTGGGGCTATGTGATTGGCAGGTACCCTGTGTTGTTTGTGTATACCTAGGGCACAGAAAGCATGGGGCTGAGGTCTGATTACACCTCACAGACCAGGACCCACACCTGGGCAGGTCTTATGACCTGTAAGTTACTGGTGTGGTCACTGTACAGGTCTGCCCTCTGTGGAGAATTATGGCACTAAATACCTTACTTTACTACTGGGTGCCTGACCTAGTTTGTGTAGGACCTCCCCTCCCACTGCCCCACTGTGGCTACTTACACACAGCACCTGTCTGTCACCTTACAAGCCACTCCCCTGGACCTTACTGGACGTGCAGTAAGATCTGCGGGTTTAAAGGGTTAACAACTCATTGGGGGAGAGGTGGGGGGGGGGGGGGGGGGTGTTAAGGAAACGCTTGTTACCTGCTATAGCCTGGACAATGAGGATACCAAATCCGTTCAAGAAGTTTGATACTCCAAACCCCTCCATGTCGCTCGTTTTACTCACAATGTCACCAATAATGGTAATGGTCTGTGGCAGCAGCTGTGATGGAACATGCAACGGGACATTAAATCAATGTATAAAGCAATGGCTACTTTCTAAATGAGATACGATTTACCGTAAAACCTCGCTTATAAGTTGAATCAGACTTTAAAGACTTATATAAAAAAAGTGTTTTGAACTTTAGGAAAACCTCACTTATAAGTCAGAGTGGAGTTTGGGGTTTTTGAGCTTCAGACCTCCCCCCCCCCCCAACCACTTTCTTCTCAGCGTCAAAGTGACTAATCTGTATGATATTTTGCCCTTTACGCAACCCTCTACTTGTGGAGAAAGGAAATAACTTGAACAAGAAAAAGAAAATCCCCTAAAAAGATATATTTCACTTCATAAAGGATTACAATTTTTGGATGACTGAATCATATCATTCTTTTTCAAAACCTCACCTATGAGCTGAATTGGACTTTTAGGAGGAAAAATTGAATTATAGCAAAAATAGATTCCAAACAAAAATCAACAGATAAGCGAGGTTTTATGGTAGTCATCCATACCAAACCGTTGGAGACTCCTGCAAGTACACCCAGTGTAACGTAGGCAGGGTAGGTGCTGACCACCCCAATCAGCAGCACCCCTACACCCAGAACCACACACCAGCCAGCGTAGATGTGCTTCCGGAACCGACGTATAGCCACCACGTCAAACAGGTGACCCAAGGCCAGCGAGCCTGTCACTGCAGAGATTGCACTGCAATACACATTTCATCTCTCTGGATAAAGACTATTTGAATGGGGGAAAAAATGCCAAAAACCCACATCTATGGGTGGGGTCTATTTAAATGTTATTTTTATATTTAAAAAATGACCGCTCTGTTGGTTATAATATTTGTAAGGGAGGACTATCAATTAAAGACCATTCGAATATTTAAAATGACAATATATTAATTACAGTAAAGGTTATATATTTTTTAATCATGACAATGCTATGGACAGCTTGATCAACAAGGGTCATCATATGAAAATAAAAATTCAACAAACTAAAACGAATGTCCCTTTATCTTTTTCGATTAAAATAGTCAAAATTATGATAGGGCAGTGTAAAATAGCCATTTTTAGGCATTCAAAATATATATAAACCTCCATTATGAATAATGCAATGACATCACAGGGCCGTGAAATACGGCCATGGGTTATCTCGCAGGGGGAGTGAAATACGGCCTGTTTGATTAAATTAACGAGGCAGTCATATTTGAATAAATTGATCATCCTAATTTAAAGAGTACGCAGAAAACAAAGTCCAACTACTAGTGTAAGTAATCTCCTTGAACCGTCAATGATTCCTTACCTTATTGAAAGAAGAAATGCAGCTTTTGTTTTGTCTATACCATTATCAACAGCAATGGCCGGGAGTAGGGTCGCTATGATGCCAACCTCAGCGTTGATCGACATAGAGAGAACAGCAAAGGCAATGAAAGTGTAGTTACTGATCAGAGCAGAATATCTCTCCCTCATGGTGTTCTCCTTGATATCATCTGGGCTTTTGTTACCTTCTGAGGTCTTCACCCTTGGATTGAGAGGACGATAGAGAGCAGCACCCACAAAGAGATGTAGACAAATGCCTCCCAGAATGAGAAACATGCCAGAAAAGGCATAGTCCCTGTTAAGGAACAGCAGTAAAGGAGGACATACGAGGGCAGAGCCACCATTAACGACGGCAGTCAGGGATAACGCCAACGCCTTCCTCTTGTCAAAGTACTGTGATATGATGATATAGCCCGGTGTGTAGATGAACCCAAGTCCAAGTCCTGCAACAAAGAATTATTGACTTGATGGGATGTTTATTGTTTCAGTCCTGAACGTGTATATTTCACCAAGTACCGTAAATTCTCGCGTATAAGCCTAGCTCACGTATAAGCCACACCCCAACTTCGGGCCAATCCTATAAGCCACACTGGCAATTTGATTATCGTGACTTTTAGCATGGCTTATAGGATCGGCACAGTGTCAGGGTGCGGCTTATACACGAGTTTTTGCTCCTATAGTACAGTATAAAAGTCACCAGAATCAGATCGCTGGTGTGGCTTATAGGATCGGCCCAAAGTTGGGGTGTGGCTTATACGTGAGTTAGGGTTATACGCAAGGTTTTATGGTAGCAAAAACTCATTTATATACCACATCCTGACTCCTGGCCAATTCTATAAGCCGAACTGGCAATCAGACTTGTGTACTAGCAGCATCTTCTACGCGAGAATTTACGGTAGCAGATATCTTTATCAGGGTCTTCAATGTAAATGTAATCAATAGTGGGGTTCCTTATGTTAGTGAGTAGTATAGTATGTATCGGAACGGGACTATAGTTAAGTACTGTTTATTACTCAATCGACATGCAGCCAATCAGAGGCCTCCATTTGGTCACGTGACCGGAAGTGACCTACTTAGGGGATTAGTGGTGACGTCACGTGACCTAGTTAGCCAATCAGAGGCCTCCATTTGGTCACGTGACCGGAAGTGACCTACTTAGGGGATTAGCGGTGCATTCTGGGTAACCCTGAAGCCAATCAGAGGCCTCCATTGGGTGACCGGAAGTAACCTACTTAGGGGATGGTGCATTCTGGGTAACCTACTGACCTACTTAGGGGACCGGAAGTGACGTCACATGACCTAATGGCCAACCGGAAGTGACCTCATTGAGGATCACGTGACCGGAAGTGACCTGATTGATCACGTGACCGGCAGAAGAAGAAGAAGAAGAAGAAGAAGAAGAAGAAGAAGAAGAAGTGACGTCACGCGACTTAATGAAGAGATGAGCGTCTTTAAGGGGTCACGGGCTTTAAAATGTGATATCTTTTTTTTTTGGAGGAGGAGGCGAGTCTCTTATTTTTTTTCGGTAAACTAATAAAAAACACTACGATATAAGTTTTTTTTTCATTTTTTTTCATTTTTTATTGTTTTACGAGCGACTGGAAGTGACTTATTGAACTAGGTAGAAGCGTTGTTTAGAGTGTATAAGGGGGGGAGGGGAGGGGAGGGGGGGAGGGGGGCTTCTTTAAGATGCATGGGGAGGGGGGCGCTTTTAGGATGCATGGGGCGGGTGGTGGGGGGGAGGGGGGGAGGGGGGAGGGGGGCACTCTAGGGGGGTGGGGGAGCACTCTAAGGGGCGTTTGTCTCTTTTAAGAAAAAAAGAAAAGAAAAAGATTTCAATCGAGAGACACGCTTCTTCCTCTCGAGAGGAAGAAGCGTGTCTCTTCGTTTTTTTTTTGTTTATCACGTGCTGCGATGAGGCGATCAGCTGCGACTGGAGGAAGTGACACTTTAAGAGATCGCGCGTCTTAATTGTTATGATTTTTTTTTTTTTACTTACTAATAAAGAAGACGTATGAAAATAAAACACAACAATTCACATGTCCGTCGTTCTCGTTGTTTCTTGCTTGATAAAGTCAAGTAATATCGCGATGCCGAGGCCAAACTTTCCCATGTCCTCAGTCAACACTCGAAGGAGTTCAAAAGGCGTACCGCCGGCGCCGTCAGCTTCATCTTGCCACATTTTCAACACTCGGAAGGCCCACTCAGCGGGACTTCCTCCGTATTCGCATTCTTCAGCGATCTTATCTAACCTCTCAGGCGACAATTTTAAATGGTCCCCCACCTCTTTCCACCTGCTACCCAGACGTCTGCCGAGGGTGCCCAAGTGCTTATGCATCGCGCGCGAGTCGGGGTTTTCGAAATCCAACCCCTGTCTGTGGAGAAGGGCCATCCACTGAGCCAACAGTTCCATGCGTCTTATGCGGGTGAAGACGCGACCGAGCTCGCCCCATCTATGACGATGCGGGGTTTCACCCCACCACACTCGGAACATCGCCGTACACAGCTCCTCCGGTGTCTTGACACTGCGCTCTACTAGAGCATCCATACGGGCGGCGCTGACTTTTAAGCTACTGCCCAACTCTCTCCAACAGCCGCTCAACTCTTTACCTAGTTGACGAAGCAAGGCGTCGCTATAGGCTAACCGCCGCTGTCCTACCTGTCGGGTCTCCCCATCATCGGTCTGCTGCCTCGCGCCGCGTCTCACGTCGTCAAGCCGCATTAACTTTTTTTCAGGCGCACCGGGCGGTGAAGGCGAGCTTGAAAGTGGAATAGCTTGAGCCATCTCGTCTCGTCTTGGCGGCGGCGGCAGCGGTGGCGGCGGCGGCGGCGGCGGTGGCGGCGGTGGTGGTGGTGGCGGTGGTGGTGGTAGTAGCCGTTACTGGGGTCAGAGGTGATATGTTTTTTTTCCAACAGAAATGAGAGCTTTTTATACAGAGGGAGTTTAATCCCATTTCCAACAGCGCTCCAGCTGTCTAGCACCCTGTCCGCATGACGCTTTTTTCAGCCGCTCCGCTCCTTAAGAGCTTAGATGACGAGGGGGTGTGGCATCGCTATCCGTGGAGACCAGCTGAAAACGGTGTTTTTTCCTCACTCATAGCCTTAATACCTCCTACCCCCTACCCGAGGACGTCTCCCTCCCTCTGACATTCATTGTAACAAACGTCAGAGGTCAGGTGAAAATCGGATTTTTTTTCATGCACAGCCTTAGGCAGCTGTCACCCCTCCCTATTGAACTAGCCGGCCGCCCGCCCGCCTGGCCGGCCCGGTCTACTCACCACGGCAGGAGGTGGCGATTTTTGTCTTACACTTAAGTCGCTCACCACATGCACACGCCTCTACTCACAGACAGACACGTTCGTCTTAGGGGGGTCCTGCTTCACGCCACACGCCTCCTGTAGTTTTTTTTTGTATACACACTGTAAGCTCATCACCGTTACCGTTAATCCTTTATACAGCTAACGCGCGCTGAATGGCTGAACAGGGTGGTAAGCGGCTTAGCTCACCACAGTGGATCCCTCAAAAAGGGATCCAGCTGAAAACGTCATACCTTATGTCTTTGTGAATGGCCGCCGCCGGTCAGTCGACGGCAGGCAGCAACCGCTTAACCCTTTATACAGCTAATGCGCGTTGAATTGCTGAACAGGGTGGTAAGCGGCTTAGCTCATCATCACAGTCGATCTCTCAAAAGAGGGGGGGGGAAAGGGATCCAGCTGAAAACGTCATGCCTTATGTCTTTTTGTTTCTCTTTGTGAATGGCCGCCGGCCAGCCGGCGGCAGCTGAACAGGGTCGGTAAGTAGCTTAGCTCTAGAAGCGAGAAGGCGTATATAAGGGGCTTGGAAACCTCCATTCACTCACTCATTCTTTTTTGCTGCTCTCTACAGTCACCACCATGAGCAAAAGACAACAGCTAGCGGCGTTCAAGAACAAGAAGACTACGCGGAACAGCGTTCGTTTAGCGTCAGTGCCTGCTCTTGCTACTGAACATGAGACTACCGCCGCAGCCGGTTGGTCTTATCACCCTCCTGCTGTAGCGAGCGCTCGCGGCAGTAGTAGTAGTAGTAGTAGTAGCAGTAGCACTAGTAGTAGCAGTAGTAGTAGTAGTGGTAGTAGTACTAGTAGTACTACTGGTAGCAGTCGTCGTGCTAGCGACGTTGTTACACTCGCGACGGTACACGTTGCTGCTAAGCGCGCTGCCGCTGCTACCGCCGTCCCGCCTGCCGCTGCTGCTGCTGCTGCTGCTGCTGCTGCGCCTGCTACTGCTGCGCTTGCTACGGCTGCGCCTGCTGAGGCTGCTGCTGCGCCTGCTACTGTTGCGTCTGCTGCGGCTGCGCCTGCTGCGGCTGCTTCTGCTGCACTTGCTGCTACTGCTACTACTACTGACGACAACGCTCCTGGCACAGCGCAGTACTGGCAACCGGGTTTTTACCTCCCCACTACTGTTGATGACTTTGATGACCTGCCGCACGTTGCACAGCCCCTCTCCTCCACCACTACATCGACGGACGCCCTCGACGCCGCTCGCGCTGAGAGTTACAGCTATTCGGACACTCAGCCCCTGAACCGAGAAGAAGAGGAGGAGGAGGAGCAGCAACAGGGTGAGACAGAGAACGACGCTGACGACGAGGCGTACGAAGAACCCGAAGGGCAAGGGGTGAGCGGTACGTTTTTCGGCTTCCCTCTTCGACCTTTCGACCTCACTTCCTCCACTGCTAGCGCCCCCCCGTCCGGTCCGTGGCGACTGCCCTCACCGCCACCTTACGAGGGCGGCGGCGGCGCTTCATCTTCTACCGCTACACACAGCACGGACGGCGTGTGGCTGCGCTGTTCCAACAACGAGACCTCCGATACCACCAGCGCTGACGCTGCTCCTGCTATCGGTTCTGCTGCTGATTCAGCTCACGCTGATGGTGTTACTCATCCTGCGGGTGTGAAACGTTCTAAGGTGAGTTCCAGAACAACAAGGCCCACTAAGAAGAGAAAAATACAAGAAAAAGAAGGAGATGGACGAGAAGAAGCAGAGAAAACACTCGGGTTAGAGTTCTGCTTAGACGGAGCTTTGACGCTGGAGATCTGGGAGGACGTGGCTAGACTGTCTAGGAGGCCGCGCTACACAAAAGACGGCCAGGTGAAAGAGGCGTCTCTGACCAGAAGCAAGCGAGTGCACTTCACGGCCGACGCGCTGCGCGAGCTCATAGCACGCATCGCCGATATCCGCGCAGTGGTGCGCATACGCGACACAGCGGCCGCGCAAGGAAAACCTAATCACACCCCCTGGTTCGCAGTGCTGGATGAGGCGGGCGAAGTGTACGCAGCTGTGAGCTACTACAGCGGTAAGAACCTCGTCCACGTGCGCAAGTACGAAGGTCCTGACAAAAAACCCACACAGCAGGGGGTGACGCTGTCCGCCAGAGTGCTCAAAGAGTTGGATGACAAAACAGAGATCATTCTGAAATATCTCGGCATAGATTCGGAATGAGAGACGCTCAACGCTCACGCGCGCACACACACACACACAGCGTTTGACGTACGCTGTATGAGACAGACAGACAGACAGACAGACAGACAGACGGATACACAGACAGCAGACAGAAAGATAGTTACATAGACGACAGATTGATAGATGGCTAGATAGATAGATAGATAGTTAGACGGCTAAGTAGTTGGTAACCGAGTGAAAAAAAACATGACACAGTACGTATGCGAAAAGTGTTTCAAAATGTTTAAAAGAGCGTACAACCACGAGAGACACGTAGAAAATTGTAGAGTAGTAGCTAAGTTTTGCCCTCTATGCGGCGAAGGGGATTGCCGAAAGAGCGCTTGTCGACGCGAATCTCTGGACGGGGTGACCGTCCCTCCGCGCATATGTGCTGTACCGAACGGGGAGGAAACGTTCACGGCGAATTGGCCTGCGATACAAACGGGCGTCAGGATGCACGGGACTCGCGTGAGTGTAACAAACTTCAGGCTACCAACCGGCGAGTTGAGTGACGCTGTAGATACTATGCGTCGCATTCACTTGACACAAAGATTCAGATACAAAGTGGGTTTCTCGGTAGGCTTACTGTTACAACACAGAGAAGACAAGAGCAAACTGCGCTACTTCCACGCCTCCCAGAACAACGCAACTCTCATACAACCGCTCCCTACTGTAACTAATTCAGAAACTTTGGAAGAGCTCCTCTCAAAGATGCAAAACACCGTCGCTTGCGAGGAGGTACGGAAACTTTGCGACGCTGACACCAAGTGGCACGTTCTTTTTCCTACCAATTTGAACATCTGCGTTTACATGGGACCGGGGGAATTCCCCATAGGCGGTAGGATCACTCAGGCCGGTCGAGTTGGAAAGAGAAGCGGCGTGTTAGATTTTCCCAACAAGGACAACCTCTGCATCTTCCGCTGCATTTCCTTTCACTTATACAACACCAGCAAGCGCACTTCAGATTTGTTACGTCAGTTCTGTCCCGCTGCCACACCTGAATCCTTTCCGGGTCTGAACATCCGCGACTTACCCGCGTTAGAGAACTTGTTTGACGTACAAATAGCGGTTTACACCGCGTCGCGTCAAGTGCCGGGGCGGAAGTTGAGAAGACGCGTTACTCTGATCAGACCGCCTTCCAGAACTGTGGCCGCCCGAGGTAAAGTCAACCTACACCTGACGGCGAAAGGCGGTTTGCACGTCTCTCTCGTCACGGACTTCAACGCGTACGCGGGCATATACGAATGTTGCAAGTGTAAGGCGGCGTTCACCACCGAGTTCTTGCTGAAGAGACACAGGAACCAGCTTTCCTCTTGCCGACAAGTCAAGTTGCGCTACGTAGGTGGCATCTACCAAAATTCGAGAACGATTTTCGAAGCGCTAGCAGACTTCTCCATTTTTCCCCCCGACGGACATTCCGGAATCTACCCTTACAAGATCGCCTTCGATTTCGAGGCTTTCTTCAGACCGTGCAAAGAACCGTCGACGGAGCACGTGTCCCTGCTGTGGGATCACGTCCCTTTGTCGGCTAGCGTCGCATCCGACTTTCCGGGGTGGGAGGGGCCCGTCTGCTTCGTCAGAGCGTCCGACGCAGATTCCGACCCCTTGTTGGACCGAGTTTTAAATCACATAAACGAGAACGCCAAAGCGATCGGGGAAGCTGTGCTAGAACTTTACCGACCGACGTTAGCGAAGTTAGATGCGGCGATAGGTGAAGCTCTCCTGCTGGAGGAGGCGACGTTCACCACCCCTTCTCCAGGCGGCTTCGCTGCGGCTCAGACCAGACACCCGTTAGTTCAACTGAAGAAGCGTCTTCTGAGATACATCCGTCAAGCTCCAGTGGTGGGCTTCAACTCGGGGCGTTACGACTTGAACCTGATCAAAATACGCCTTCACTCGTTCTTCGCCTCCGGAGACCGAAGAAACCAAGAATTCAGCGTCATAAAGAGAAGCAATCAATACTTGGCGGTTTACACACAGCACACGGTTTTCTTGGACGTAGTCAACTATTTGGCACCCGGTTACAACTACGCGACCTATTTGCGAGCTTTCACCAGGAACGAAGAGAAAGGTCACTTTCCTTACGAATGGATGACGTCTACCAGGAAACTGGCAAACAGAACGCTGCCGCCGAGATCGGCTTTCGACAGCGAGCTGACGGGCGTCAAAATGTCCGAATCCGACTACGCCGCATGTCAGAAAGTTTGGTCCGACGAGAAGATGCAAACTATGGAAGACTACTTGATCCACTACAACAACAAAGACGTGAAACCTTTCATAGAAGCTCTGAAAAATCACGCTAAATTTTTCCAAGATCGCGGCATCGACATGTTGAAAGACGGAGTTTCTCTCGCCGGTTTGACTTTACGCTTCCTCTTCCAAAACCTAGAAGACGCGTTCACAACGTTTCCCCAGTTCGACGCCGTCCTCCACGCTCTGATCAAAGAGAATCTAGTCGGCGGTCCTTCCATCATCTTCCATAGATTTCACGAGAAGGGCACCACGCGGATAAGGGAGCACAAGTACGGCGAAGAAGCGAGACCGTGCCAACACATCCTAGGACTAGACGCTAACTCTCTGTACTTGCGCTGCATGAGCGAAGCGCACTGCACGGGCTATTACGCGGTGAGACGGCCCGAGACCGAGTTCAAGCCCGAAATCAGGCAAAGAAACTCTCACAGCGCTTTGGAGTGGTTACGCTTCGTAGAGCACGACCGCGACGTGAAACTGCGCCACGCTCTGAACGGCGGCGAGATGGCGGTAGGCTGTCGGAGAATTCGCGTGGACGGATTTCACGCGGCCTCTAATACGGTTTTCCAGTTTCACGGGTGTTGGTTCCACGCTCACGAGTGCATACCGTCGCACCGATATCAGTGCGCTTCACTGAGAGAGGAGAGACGCGACAGAACGACCAGAGTAAGCGCTTACTTGAAAGCGTTAGGTTACAAGCTGGTCGTCGTGTGGGAGTGCGAATGGCGAGAGATGAAGCGTCGAGATGAGCGGGTCAAGGCCTCCCAACAACGCTGGAAGGTTGACGCTTTGAAAGTGTCTCGAAACGCGATGAGCGAGAGCGACATCCTTTCCGCTGTGAAAGAGGAGAAAATGTTCGGTTTAGTTCAAGTGGACATCACTACGCCGCCTCACCTACGAGAGTACTTCGAAGAAATGACCCCCGTTTTCAAGAACGCGACCGTTTCAAAATCGGACATAGGCCCTCACATGTCAGACTTTGCGCAGGAAGAAAAGCTGTTGAGCACGCCTCAGAGATGTCTGATAGGGAGTTACCACGGAAAAAATATTCTCTTGGGAACGCCGCTTCTCAAGTGGTATTTAGAGCACGGTTTGATAGTCACCAAAGTGCAGCTGGTGGTAGAATACCTACCTAAACGCTCCTTTGCCGGTTTCGCGGACGAAGTGACGGCGGCGCGAAGACGTGGCGACGTGAACGAGAACGAGAAAATTCTGTCAGACTGTTACAAGTTAATGGGAAACGCTACGTACGGTAAAACAATCTGCAACAAAGAAAAACACACGGCGGTGAGATACACTGACAGTCGGAAGTTCGAACTATTGGCCAATTCGTGGCGCTTCAAAAAGGCGTCCGAGTTGACTTCCGATCTGTTTGAAGTCGAACTACAACCGAAAACGGTCAAGAACAACCTCCCTATTCAGATAGGGTTCATGGTATACCAGTACGCGAAGTTGAAAATGTTAGAGTTCACATACGACTTCTTGGATAGATTCGTCGATCGGCGCGATTATGCCCTTTGTCAAATGGACACCGACAGTCTTTACATGGCTCTCAGTGGTGCCACGTTGGATGACCTAGTGAAACCTCGCCTGAGAGAGACGTACTTCAGAGAGAAACGAAAGTGGCTTCCGACAGCGGTGTGCGACGAGCACTTAGAGCTTTTCGTGAAGACAAAAACGGAAAGAGTGCGAGAATGGTGTGCGCCGCCCGGCGGATGTTGTGAGAGACGGTACCTTCACGATCTGAGAACTTCGGGGCTCATGAAAGCGGAGTGGGAAGGTGACGGGATCCTAAGTCTCAACCCTAAGACTTACATTTGCTACGATCGAGTCAGCGACACCGGTGAAAGAAAATCCAAAAAATGGAGTGCAAAAGGCGTACAGAAGAAACAAAACCCCCAGGAACCAGACGCCTTCTTGGATGTTCTTCGCCAACGAAAAACTCTCATTGCTGTAAATAGAAATTTCAAAGTGGTGCGAAACAAAATGGTCACCTACACCATAGAGAAAGACGGCGTGCGCTACTTGTATTATAAGCGTCGCGTGCATTCTGACGGTGTGACAACGAGTCCTTTAGAGATATGAAAAAAAAAAAAAAATAAATAAGCGTGTGCATCTTTTCAAAAATAGAGTGTTTATCAAGATTGAAAAAAAAAATAAAAAAAAATTTAAAAGAAAATATTGTTGTGTTTTTATTATCATACGGCTTCTTTTACTAGTAAGTCGCGCAGTCTCTTAAAGCGTCACTCATGTGACGACGTCGCTTCCAGTCACGGGATCCTAAACAAAAAAAAAACTTCTTCTTCTTCCGGTCACGTGATCAATCAGGTCGCTTCCGATTGGCCATTAAGTCGTGTGACGTCACTTCCGGTCACGTGACTCATCAGGTCACTTCCGATCACGTGATCCTAAATTAGGTCATATGACGTCACTTCCGGTCCCCTAAGTAGGTCAGTAGGTTACCCAGAATGCACCATCCCCTAAGTAGGTCACTTCCGGTCACCCAATGGAGGCCTCTGATTGGCTGCAGGGTTACCCAGAATGCACCGCTAATCCCCTAAGTAGGTCACTTCCGGTCACGTGACCAAATGGAGGCCTCTGATTGGCTAACTAGGTCACGTGACGTCACCACTAATCCCCTAAGTAGGTCACTTCCGGTCACGTGACCAAATGGAGGCCTCTGATTGGCTGCATGTCGATTGAGTAATAAACAGTACTTAACTATAGTCCCGTTCCGATACATACTATACTACTTTAGTGAAAGAGTTTCTTTTGGAGTTTTGTGGGGAAATTGTGAACTTTACATTTTTGGAACCATTTTCCTTAGCAACCCTGAAAAGTGACAAAAATCACCCTAAAATAACTAAATAAATTGGTATACATAAGATAAAAGTACTCCTAACCCCTAAAATTATATCTAAGGAATCTATTTTTCTTCATGATGGATTCATGATGCAGAAGACCAAAGCTCAAATCCCTGTCATGTCATATCTTGGTGTCCCTACACCAATACCAATACCTTTTCTTATTCATACATATAGTTCCTTTGAAGAAATAGGAATACAAATTTTGTCCAAACACTATTGATATTTCTTTGATATAGTTTCAAGGTTGTTACTCACTTCTACCTATCAAAGGAAATATATTTGATATATAAGAATATAAATTCACAGTATGGTCACCAAGATATGACTTGACAGGGATTTGAGCTTTAATAGGTCCTCTGCATCATGAATCCACCATGCTAACCACTTCTCTATGAGGAACAGGTGACATTAGGAATGCCCAGGTACAACCCACTCACAATACTCACAACCTGTTTGTATCCTAATCTTGGACATGAGATTTGGCTGAGCTGGTTGCTGGTGACTAGGGAGATACAATTGGTACCAGAGGACTACATGGTGACGCCACCAGTATATTGCTAGTGCCTAATAGGACAAAACCAAAACCCTTCATCTCACTAAGGGAGTGATCATTTTGTAACAACAGGGGGGTGGTAGGTTTTGCGCGTAAATTTTTTACAACCCCCCCCCCCGGTCAAGGGGGGGGGGGATATAATCATCTGTTAATCAAACACCTACCCAATAGTGTGTCTGGCCTGAGCCAGGGGTTGCTGCGAGCAAAGACGAATAATATAAAAGCTGCGGCTCGGCCCCCCGTTCAGGGAGACCTTGTCAGGTCTCCGACAGGAATTGACTGTGTTATGAAAGATACCTATATACCCTGAATGATTCCGAAAGCGAGTGCTGCATACGAGTATTAGCATATCTGTCCAGCTTCAGTATCTAATAAACTACCTCTTGTTCTTCGCATCTCACAAAGAAGTCTGCGGTTCGTGTCTGAATTTCCGAATCCGATATTAACACTGACAAACTCTACAGAAGCATAGTAGCGCGCTGGCTTTTCGGCTCAAAACAGGTTAAATTATTTCAATTTTTTTTGCCCCCCCCCCGTTGTTAAAAAATGATCACTCCCTAAGCCAGCTTGTGACACAAGCTGTAGCAGGACTCCACAAACAGGAATGTCCTCTGTAGGCTACCTACCCACCATGAGACCAAATGTGACGTAAATGACATAGATATTTGGTGCTTGTCCGGTTGCTATGAAGCCTGTCACAACCATAGCGGCCCCTGCCATGGACACACTGCGACACCCAAACCTCCGGCACAGGGCACTTGACAAGGCACCTGTGAAGGGAAGGAGAAAGCAGGAATAAGACCTAATCTATGTGTTTCAAATAAACCTAACCCATAAGCTGGGACTCCACTACCCAATATTTTGGGCAATTCTCACGATCCGATCATACATGTCTATACAGTTTGTTCAGGTATAAACAAAGCCTTCAGAAATCTATCTGGCCGATTAATCCATTCATTTTCTGTATAAATTGTATATAGATCGGCCTGCAGATCAGACCAATGAAAATCAAACCTGTTAGATATGGGTTCGGGAGCCAAAATCGGCCTGGGTTGCAAAATCGGGATATAAATCGGGACCTTAATCGTGTCATATAGCCTTGGCAATTCTATTTTTCATTTGTTGATATATAAAAAGGTTGTTTGTAAACATCAACTTCCCTGTTTAGGGCATGTAAATGTTATGGGATATAACTGAGTCAGATTCGTGAGAATAGCCCCGATTTGTGAATAAAATTGGTTAGTGGAGCCCCACCTTAAGCCTAAAGAATAAGTCTTAACCAGAAATATCTGACAAATGTCAATATCATGTCTTGACAAAACACCTATTGACATAGGACTGAGCTCATATTGATATTTAGTTATTAAGATTGATGGAGTGCCAAAGTCACAAATTAATGATTTGTCAATTTGTCTATGGGATGAATTGTTTAAAAAATAAATGTAATGGCGGCTGCAATATCTTTACAATTTACACCAAGAAGATAAATGTAGTTTCCTCTTTCTCTGTTAATAAGAAAGAAGAACCAGATTCATAATAATGTATATCATTTTGTACAGTTGGCTGTGTCTCACCAGATCGATACAAGTTGATAGTATTTGACAGGATGACCTCTTTGACCAGGTGACCTCTTTGAGAGGGTGACCTCTTTGACCGGGAAGTATAAGAAGGGCTAAAATGGGGGCTATGTAGACAGAAATGCCGGGAAAGAGAATATATATTCTAACACTACATATTTCTAATCTTATTTCGATTCGGTTATAATTAAAAGCTTTTTGCCAGTTGCCGGTCAAATAGGTCACCCGGTCAAAGAGATCACTCTCTCAAAGACTATCAAGTTGTACAGATCTGGTGAGACACAGCCACAGACATGATACAATATGCCCGGGGGGCACTTCATATATTTTGTACACAAGTGTGCGGCTGGGAAGGGCACTTTTGAGCAAAATCCCCCTCACCAAGGGTCTGCTTTTCCCCAAAATCCCCCTCACCAAGGGTCAATTTTGACCAAAATCCCCCTCACCAAGGGTCACTTCTCGGAGATTTCAACAAAATCCCACCAAAAAGGGTCACATTTTGCCAAAATTCTTTGCAGCAAGGGTCACTTTTGACCAAAATTCTTACGCCAAGGCCGAATCCTCGGGGAAAATTGCTAAAACCTAGGCACTTTTGTCCAAAATCCCCCTCAGCAAGGGTCACTTTTGACCAAAATCCCCCTCACCAAGGGTCACTTCTGACCAAAATCCCCCTCACCAAGAGTAAGGGTTGTCAAAGGGCCAGCCGCACACCCGTGTCAAAAAAAAATTGAGTACCCCCCCCCCCCGGGACAATATGCCTACTTACCTGTTGAGAAGGTGAAGGTCATAGTCATGGCCCCTATCCAGATGGTGGCTGTGGCCGAGGCTTGGAACTTGTCTAACAGGATGAGGTAGGTCACACCAAAAGCCTTAATACTGAAGCCTATGACAAAGTGACTGAAGCAGAAACCCAGCACCATCAGCCAGCCCCAGCCACCTGTTAGACAGGTAAGTGTCAGTAATGGACAAATGTGAACAACCTTACAGCAAAAAGAAAGCTAGAGGAGCTGGGCAAGGCTATGTACAATGTCTCCTGAGAATTATAAATGGCTTTACTCAATGGAGGCCCCTGTTATAATGTAATCTGTTGAGCACAAATGTGGCCATCTTGTTTTGCTCTGCATCATAAATTCAACCTTTATGTAAACCAGCGTTAGCTACTATTAATGAAGTAATTATTCCAAATGTAAATGATACATATTAAACATGTATAATTATTAGAATATAACCATAATAAACAACTACGCAAAAACATGTTATTAAAACATGATCATATTGAGTATTACGCATCAAATAATAATCAATAGCATCCCACGCGCTCATCGGGACATACTCACGTTACAGCGTGGACAAGAAAACCTTTCCAATCTTAAAATTGATAATCTTAAAAATGGTTACAATCTTAAATTAAGTAACATTTGAAATTATAACCTTTATTTAAGATTATAGCAGCTCACCATCGCAGGGCCCCCGAACCCCCTTTTTTTTCTTGAAACTGCTATTAAACACAACTATGGACAACTATAACCGTTATCCAGTTATGGTGTGTCAAAATATTACAATGGACATTCTGTGATAATCTGAAATAAACATTATAATCTTCAAGTTAAGATTGTAATGTTTTTAAGATTGGCCGTTTTAAGATTGGAAAGATTTCCTTGTCCACGCTCCCACATGAGTATAAGGCTGTGTCTCACGACCTTGGGCCGATGTTTTCGTCTCTGACCGGGTGCCAGCTCTGACCGGGTGCCAGCTCTGACCGGGTGCCAGCTCTGACCGGCCTGAATAAAAATGGGTTATTTAGGGCAGATGTAGATAGAATTTGGCTGAAAGCGTTAATGGATATTATAACTCTTTAAACTAGTCATTAGTTGCCCATTTTTATCATCATCTGCCCTAAATAATCCGTTTTTATTCAGCCGGTCAGAGCTGGCACCCGGTCAGAGCTGGCACCCGGTCAGAGCTGGCACCCAGTCAGAGACGAAAACATTGGCCCAAGGTCGTGAGACACAGCCATAATGTTAATATATATATATCCACTCATGCAGCCTACACACCATCAGGGGATGGTTGTTTCTTGAGCCCCGGGCCTTGAGTAACATTGACCTCCTGGCAAGCTGTGTTTTCTTCTTTTTCCATGTTCTCTTAAATTGTGTAGTCCAGTATCTGTCATGGTTGAATAATTAAAATTGGAACCCCCCCTGGAAGAAAGTGAGCTCTTGACCGCGGCAAACCGTAACCTTTGATTATGGTACAATATAGCCCTTTATAGGGCCCCAGACAGTACAGGGGGTTGCTGTGTCAAATGTCGATTTTAAGACATGCCAATGTCCCTTGTTGATTTTACATTCAGAAAACAGTTTTGTTATTGTCACTGACACTGTGAAAAGGTCACCGGCCCTCATGTTACTAGACTCATGTCGATTTCACCTTCTGGGGCCCTCTTTATAATGGCAAACTGTCTCCGTTGATCATGACAAACTTGAGCCAATGATCAACAGAGACACGAAGTGGCTTTAGGCTAGTATAGGATTTGACTAGGCTCACTTTAAGGAATACACTGAAAATAATGAATCTCAAATGTTTGTCCAAAGTTGGCAGGTTGTACTAAGGTTTTACTAACTTTTGTACAATCATTAGCGAAAAACACATGCCCAAAGTTCCTATCCTATCTTAGCGTTTTGCTGCTAACCCTTAGCTAAAAGTTAGCATTGCCCAGGTCACCTGAACTTATGAGGCTACCATAAATAACCCACACCCCGACTTTGAAAGAATCCTATAACCTCTACCTAGGGCTTGAAAGTTGTGATTTTAGTACTGTACTGTACTTTCAAAAACCCTTGTATCACTCGCCCCTAGACCTGAGAATATTGTATAACCTGCACTAGAGCTTTGGTTCTAGTATAACCCACAGGTTACACACAGGAATTTACGGTAGTCATTCATTAGTGATTAGTACATCTATTACCAGTCAGTGGCATGGCCCTGGTTAATATGCAACAACCACAGCATGAGTTACCTGTGCAATGGTAACTCCATCCATCGAAGCCAGTTTGTCTACATAACAATTATTGTCCTGTAGAAGTGGCCATATAGAGACTTGAGTCTCTCTTTGATATATACATTTTTCAAAAACACAAAAAAAAGGTGTCCCATTCAGAAAACCTCATTGGAATAGGTTGATCAGTTTTTTTTTTCAAATCTGGCTAAGTAGATACATACATACATTATGTTACACTCCATATCATATTCAAAATTAGAAAAGGTTACCTCTAAGCATGATAACAGGTGCAATTACAATCTTATCATATAGATAAATATCTCATGATTTGCTTGTGCTGTCACCTGGTGTGGAGTTATAGTTAGTTATAGTTTAGCAAAATCTTAGTTCGATTTAATAATGCTGATAAGTTAGTGGTCTTCACTAGGATATATTAGCATTGACTAACCCCTGGAATTTTCAGTGTAGGTTGGTTGGTTGTTGGGTTGCTTTACATCCTAATTAACAGCTGAAGCCATTTCAAGGGCGGTGATGGTGATCAAATCTATGAGGTGACTGAGTTCAGACAGATTTTTTTTCTTGACGCTCCCTTGTGAGTCTGTCCCGTCGAGCACAATAAAGGGTACAATCTAGTTTCAAGGATGTAGGCCATTCTCCAGAATTATAGATCTACTCCTTATCATTCAGAACAGAGTCAAGTATCATATTTATAAATCATCATTTCCAGATACCGGACCAACCCCTCATGCCTCCCAGTGCTAGTACACGTCAACAACTCACACAGGTGGGTGGGCGGCCTGCATGCAGCTCGGCCGTTAGACGCCTGAGACGTTACCTCAGGTACACAAGCCACAAGCTACCTCAGGTACACAAGAGATATCAGCCAATCAGGATTCACCTGCTGCTGCAGCAGCAGATGCAGCTGCCATGCCTTATATGTTGGGTTTGTTTAGCTGTTTTTTTTTCTTCTTTTTCTTCTATTTCAATCCTATCTTAAACTATCTTAATTCTTTTTCTTCTATTTCAATCCTCTCTTAAACTATCTTATTCCCATCTTAAGACTTATCTTAGACTATCTTAAAAGTATCACTGCCTGATTTTAAGATACGGCCCCAAAATAAGACACTGAATTAAGATATTAAGATTTAAGATTGAGATAACGGTCTAAACGTTTGTCCTCTCACCTGGGAGAGCTATCCCATATTTGCGCGTGAGTCTGTCCACTAGTGAATATAGATAAAGTAGAAAACAGGATAAGCCAGAACAGAACAGTAAGTGCTCTTTTCTCTTGGGAAATTCCTTGAAATCTGCCAAGTATTCCTTTACCTAATTGCATGCATCTACAAGGCATCAACCAAAACTACAAATTACTGCTATCTCAAACTGCAGACAAAGAATATATCATCTATGTATCTGAACCACACAGTGGGTTTATGCATAGATTTGTCTAGAAGTTTAGGTTCTAGGTCTGCCATGAACAAGTTGCTGTTCCACTTATCTAAAAGTAATTTTCATTGTTGAATTGAAAATTATTGTTTGAGTATTGGGAGTTTTTCAGAACAATCGTTTCCAAAAGGTCCACTAGGGATTAATTTTTTGGGGATCTTCATCATTGGGGATGTTGGTGTACAGTGAGGTCACATCTAGTGTGCCTATGAGTGTATCCTGGGTTATACCCTGGATATTTTCTATTTTGTGAATGAAGTCTGTTGTGTCTTTTACATAGGATATACTGTTTTGTACTAGTGGTTTGAGAAAAAGGTCTACCATTGATGAGATTCTTTCTGTTGGGCAGCCATTGGCTGAACATATGGGTCTCCCTGGGGGGGGGGGGGGGGTCCACATTTTTGTGGATCTTTTGAAGAAAATAAATTTGTGGTGTTCTAGGTTTTTGAGAGATCAGACTTCTTGCTTCCTTTTTTGTGATTTCTTTTCCCTTTCTTCTACTTTTGCTTGATACAAAGGGGTGGGGTCACATTCTAATTTTTGATAGGTCGTCTCTTGGGACAACTGTCTATCAGCTTCTAGAATGTAATCTATCGTGTCCATTATGACTATAGCCCCTCTACTAGACAGATTTATAATATTGTCAGATTTTTTGCTTGGATTGCTGGGCCTCTTTTTTCCCCAACGCCGGGAAATTCAATTCATGGTGCCCCATCGACAGATGGAACCTGAATTTACCCACACTCTATAAATGGTACGGGAAAAATCACCAGTAAACCCATTACTGCATGTTTTATCTCTAGTTTTACATCTGAGGCAAATCCTTAGAGCCTGATTTTGTAACACTTTTATTGAATTAATGACATCTTTAGTAGCTGAGTCCTATGGAAAACAACAGTAGTCGGCAAAAGGCAAAATAGTTTGCCGGTAGATAGTTATGGTCGTCAACCATATACCATAACTTAGCTAGCTTGAAAAATTTGTTAGTCATCTTTGAGTGAATCTCTGCTGCAAACTTTTTCAATGTAAGCTGAGAGTTTAAGGTGACCCCTAAATATTTATAATTATTCACAGACTGTAATGTTTGATCTCCAATTTTTAAATTAAGCGGTGGAGCCGTTGTAATTTTTGTGTAGATGCAAACCACATGCTTTGCGTTTTCTTAACATTATGGTCATACTATTTGAATCACACCAGTGAGCTAGTTCATTAAGATCCATTACAGTTCCTTCTGCTAACCTATAATTTGGATTATTATTGTAAAGTATGATATCATCAGCATACATAATTATTTGTGTATCAGTAATCTTTGGAACAAGATCATTTATGAACAGAACAAGTGAGCAAATAGCAGCAAATCTTAGAGCAGAAAAAATGGGACTAATAACCCATAAAGGAACGTTAATGTATCCAGAACTTTTCAATGAAGTATTGTTTTAACGAGAAGGGCGTAAGGGTACCCGCCATCACACCAGGGATGTACTATAGTTAACAGCAAAGTATGTGGTCCACATTCCTCAAATTTAATGGTCACTCCCAATACTCAAAATCGAAAAGAGTATCGTAAAATGCCATTACACCAGGTGTGAACTATAGTTATCAGCAAAGTATGTGGTCCACTTTCCTATAATTCAATGGTCACTCCCTATTAATACTCAAAATCGAAAAGCCTATGTAAAATGCCATCACACCAGGGATGAACTATAGTTATCAGCAAAGCACTTTTTTTTCTTTTATTATAATTTATATTCAGAGACCACAGCAAATCTACTAGAGGAGGCTGGTGGCTGTGCATCCCACTCCTGGTTGGGTAGGAGGGTGGGGATGGTGGATGCTTACATCAGCCAGGAGGTACCAGCACATAAATAAACTGCCATTGCTTGTCCAGACCAAGATGTGAGTACAGTCAAACTTAGGTGGACAAAATATCACCTTTCTAGAGGGAAATTGATAATTTTTCAAACGGAGGGTGTTGCCACTATATGTTGTGCATCTAGATATGCATATATTACTACTACAGGGGAATTATTTCTATGCACCAAATGACAAAATGTAGTGTGTAGTAGAAATGAAGAAATAGCTTGATTTCTTTTTTGAAAAATTGATATCATAAATAAATATTTACTAAAGATCAAAAGAAATTACATTACAGTGATGGACATGATCCCCAGTAGGCATTATGTCTTTGAAAGCTATGCCCCATAGGAATATGGTGTTATTCGACTTTCTCAGGCATGGGATTGGGTTTTGAAGAAAAATCCAAAAAGCAGCCAAAAGACGTGATCTGCGGGGAATTTTGTATGATTTGCATGGCATAAATCCCTCTAGAGACTAAGACCCCCCCCCCCCTATTAATGTTAAAATATTTTTTCATTGGATCTGCACAAATCACAGGGATGACTTTTTTGGCCTTAAAAATCCGGAAATCCGGATAAATCCGGAAGAATCCCATGCCTGTTTCTGTAGGGTCTATGCATAAAAACTGAAAGTGGGCAAGGGCAGAATAACATGATGCAAATCAAATTTTCACTATGTATAATGATTTTAGCAACCCCTACCCCCAAAAAAGCACCTGGTAAAGGGTTATAGGTAAGGTCAACACATGGGCCAGAAAGTTTAAGAAAAGAACACTTACAGAAAGAACTATGGCCATTTAACCATGAAAAAAAGGGTGGAAACATAACTTAGCCAAGTTGGAAGTAAGCATAGTATGCTTAATGACGATGGAGCTAGACCCAATATTGGCACATTAATAAATAGAAGAGGTCCCAGAACCGCCCCTTGCGGTACTCCAAAATTAATTTGTCTCTCATTGGAACAAATGTTGTCAACCTTAGTGGTTTGCATTCTATTAGATAATTTAAATTAAGCCTCTAACCAATTCAGAAAAGTAAAATTCAACTTATGAGTATCTGTATCGATACAGCTGGTTACCTAGCAACAGCTATTCTAATTGTTTATCTGCCTAGCAACACACATCTATGGTCCTGATGTTGATTATAATCAGACCTATCACCCCTAACATGGACCAAAGGAATTCAATGATTCTATTGGTTTGTTGCTAAAACACAAAAGATAGCTTGGGTACCTCCAACCTTTCTTTGCCCAACGGATTCTAAAGTATTTAAGGAACCATCTGTAATTTCTTTAAGCCTAAATCTGTATTCAATATGGGTGGGGGGGGGGGGGTGAGGCTTTTATCTTTAAGAGTGGCCTTACATAGTTTAAGGTATAGGAATTGAAGGCACACTATAACAGACACTAACAAACATCTTCTTTTTGATGACACCTTCCTTTATTTCCTACTTATGAGTGACTCATGTATGAATATGAAATATTTACAGGATGAGTTGTTTTATACAGGATGATAGATAAAAGGCTCCTCTTGTCAGTCTGCCTTCAGTTACAATATGTGTATACATCCTCTTGTACCAAGCACAGTCTCAGTAACAATACGTGTATACATCCTCTTGTACCAAGCACAATCTCAGTAACAATACGTGTACATACGGCCCCTTATACCCAGCAAATTCCGCCTTCAGTTACAAAACGTATTGTAAATTCTTGCACGTGAGCCGCGGCTTGTACACGGGTCAAACTCAGCTTTAATTTGAGAACAAAATGCCTTAAAACAATGTATAGGGTGTGGCTTATACAAGAGTTTTCTCTGGTATGGTAGAGTACTCAAGTAGCACTTTTCAGAACCCCTGAATTGTCTAGGTTAGGTGCAAGTTCGGCTTATACGCAAGGATTTACGGTATACGGCTCGTTGTACCCAGCACAATCTGCCTCTCAGTTACAATACATGTATACACCCTTTGTCTCAGTATTCAGAGTCTGGTCATTCTACAATCCCAGTAAATATATTCCCCTTTGTTTATAAACTCTAAACCATTCATGAATAATTAAGTTGTTCAGTCTAAGTTTGTGTTGTTCAAAATATAGAATATCAGCAGATTTACGACAGGTTACACCAGTATTCACATTTTATCACCACTGGTGGATCACAGGTAAGACACCATTAAACAATTGAAGTTATTTCCCTTGTGATTTAAAATGATTGTCTGCCATTTGGAAGGCTTCCTTTTTGAGAGCTTTTCCGAGCAGTTCTACGCCCTCTTTGTCTGCCTTACTGTCGGCCGCCTCCAGCCAGAAGTCACGTGTCCTGCCGAAGAAGTCGTTAAGACTCTCGTCTGGTCTCACGTCAGGCGCCTCCTGGTCCATGTCTGACCCTGTAAAACAGCAAGTCATGGTGTAAATGAGCAGGTCATGGTGTAAAAGAGCAAGTCAAGGTGTAAACAGCAAGTCATGGTGTAAAACAGCAAGTCATGGTGTGAAACAGCAAGTCATGGTGTGAAACAGCAAGTCATGGTGTAAAACAGCAAGTCATGGTGTGAAACAGCAAGTCATGGTGTAAAAGAGCAAGTCATTGTGTAAAAGAGAAAGTCACGGTATAAAAGAGCAAGTCATGGTGTAAAAGAGAAAGTTATGGTGTGAAAGAGAAAGTCATGGTGTAAAAGAGCAAGTCATGGTGTAAAAGAGCAAGTCATGGTGTAAAAGAGCAAGTCATGGTGTAAAAGAGCAAGTTATGGTGTGAAAGAGAAAGTCACGGTATAAAACAGCAAGTCATGGTGTGAAAGAGAAAGTCATATTGTGAAACAGCAAGTCATGGTGTAAAACAGCAAGTCATGGTGTAAAGCAGCAAACCATGGTACGAAAGAGCAAGTCATGGTGTAGAAGAGCAAGTCATGGTGTAAAGCAGCAAGTCAACTTCATGGTGTAAAAGAGGATACCCGAGCCATACTCGTTAGACTTTTTAGGTTTAATAAGTATATACCACAGTACTAACTTTTCACACCCGAGATGTCTATTTTGGGTCCAGGTCTTTTTTATATACCGGTAAGTATATTGAAGTATGCTATGGTACTGAAGTAGCAACTTTAAATGTTCATACAATGTTCTCTAAGTCTAGGTGCCGGTTATACAAATCTTGGTATTTCATATTTATTTTATATTTTTAATCTTTTAGGAGTGTAAATGTGAGATTTGTAATTGGCGTGTTGGATATAGCAAATATCAGGGTACCAGCTCCTATACTAACAGGTTATATTGTGGTTGAGCAGCTAAGCTGATACGTATAAACAAGGATATTATAAATATAGAATAAAAGCCATTTCAAAAAAATCTTACCATCATCAGTGTCGTCACCATCGTCGTCATCGTCCCCGCCGGCCGCGCCCTCGTCGTCATCGGTCCAGCTGTCGTCACTGTCAGACTCCATCCACTCCTGGAGGGGCAACATGGCAGCTTATAGTGGATTTTTCCTCAAATTTTAAATCTTACTTAAATATGTTCCAAGCATCGTTGCAGCATAATGTTTAGAGAATAGGGGAGAATCAAATGACATCAATGGGTATTAAAGGTATTCTCCAGGGTCTACAAATACGGCACCTGGTGGCAAAAAATGTAACTACCCAAAAGCATGATTAAAGTATATTTCCCCTTTGCATATGACCTAACCCGCCTTTGTTAACCCTTTAAAAAAGCCTCACTATGCCATTCTACATATCTTGTCATTGTTTCTCTCTGCTTCAAAAAGCTATGGTCTAAGCTATCATAAGAGTCTCGGCTGAATAGAAAATTGCTTTGGGCTAGATGCATAACTCCCTCAGTAAATCGTTCACCACAGAAGACGGTCAATCAAGCATTGGGATGGTTGAGGGTGAGAAATTTTCACCAAAAAAAGTGGTACCCACCTTCTTCGAGATGTCGTCCTCTATGATGGTGTTCCAGGTGTCGAGGCGGTGTAGGTCCAGGCTGTACATGTCGGCTAGAGTCACCTGCCGGTCCCCCACCTCGTACATACCCCCATACAGGTACAGCACGCCGTGCTTCACCGCCAGGGCGGCGCTGCTCCGGGGGCACGGCAGGAAGGCCTCTGTCAGCGTCACACCCCCCGCGTCTCCACCACTGGAGGAGGCAGCCGCCGAGGAGGAGGAGGCACCCGGGCCCTGGGTCACCGTGAAGATACCGTCGTCATACGTCGTCTCCTGCTCCTCTACCTGCACGGGAGACAACACACGACAACAAACTCAGGTCCAGTCTGTGTACAACACAAGGCCTTTGTTCATGCACTTCTCAAAATTTTCTTTTATTTAAAAGAAAGATTTGTTAGTGTTTATTTGACGAGCACCGTACTTTAGGATATCATTTGCATTCAATCTACATGTGTTTGGCTGACAATAATGATGTATTTATTTATTATGAATACATAATCACAGCATCTTCATATTAAAAAAGAACGTCAAATAAAGGAAATTTTCGAAAAGATGAAGTTTTTAATGTTTTATTGTGTCAAAGAGTCTTGATAGGCCTTCAGCATATGGCTGGTATTAACGACCTACGAATACAAGTCCTAATCATTAATGAACAATATGTTTATGATTTTTTAGCATCGGCATGATAGAAGACTTGAACACTTAAAGTTGTGACAACGCATGTAAATACAATCCGAGGGCAGTACAGTGCCAAGAAGCTTTTAACTTATTAAGGCCAAAAAGAATGAATTGTGTGTTTCCGGTAACATCATGGAAAATGCTAGGTAGGTAGGGTCGGATTTTTTATTTTTCCTAGGTCCAACGTTCACAAAATATGCAATATATGTAAAAGTGGTAGTTAAACCTTAGGCACTGCATTGCTGACAGTTTAAGTTTTGATTTGATACCAAATATGCCTATATTGGTTTATTTCTATCACATTTTTCATTAAAAGACTTTTTTTTAAAAATTACCTTGAGTTTCTCCATGTCCTCGTCCACCCCATTCTCCTCCTCTCCTTCCTCCATGGCCTCCTCCCCCTCCTCGCCCCCCTCAGCGTCCTTCTTCTTACGACGCCGCTTCTTGTCCTTACTGTCCTTCTTACCCCTGACGACAAAGACATGAGGATGTAGATACAGAGACATGGGGTGGAGACAGAGACATGAGGTGTAGAAACAAAGACATGTGGTATAGAGACAACGACATGGGGTGTAGAAAAAGACATGGAGTGTAGAAAAAGACATGGGGTGTAGTGAAAGATATTGAGGTGCAGACAAAGACATGGGGTGTAGACAAAGGTATGGGGTGTACACAAAGACATGGGGTATTGACTAAGACATGGGGTGTAGAGACAACGACATGAGGTGTAGAAAAAGACATGAGGTGTAGACAAAGACATGGGTGTAGAGAGACATGGGGTGTAGGCAGAGAGAAGTGGGGATGTAGACAAAGACATGGGGTGTAGACAGAGAGAAGTGGGGATGTAGACAAAGACATGGGGTGTAGACAAAGACATGAGGTGTAGACAAAGACATGGGTGTAGAGAGACATGGGGTGTAGGCAGAGAGAAGTGGGGATGTAGACAAAGACATGGGGTGTAGACAAAGACATGAGGTGTAGACAAAGACATGGGTGTAGAGACATGGGGTGTAGGCAGAGAGAAGTGGGGATGTAGACAAAGACATGGGGTGTAGACAGAGAGAAGTGTGGATGTAGACAAAGACATGGGGTGTAGACAAAAGACATGTGGTGCAGAGAAAGACATGTGGTGTAGAAAACGACATGGGTGTAGACAAAGACATGGGTGTAGACAAAGACATGGGGTGTAGACAAAGACATGGGGTGTAGACAAAGGGATGGGGTGTAGACAAAGACATGGGGTGTAGAAACCATGAATGCTGGCTCTCTAAGCCAGCATGGATGTATAGTGTATGATAGTTTACTCTAGTTGTTTCCCTCTACATAACAGAGACTCATCTGTGTATGAGGTATTATTTGCTCAAAAATAGGACAAAATAGGTAAATTTGCTCAAATATAGGAAAATAGGATAAAGTATGATGCCTGGGAGTATAGGTAAAGACTTGGGACATAGAGAAAGACATGAGGTCTATACAAGACACCAGTGGTAACTCTAAGTAATGGTATGGGGCTTCATTGTACCTGAGTATGAGTTCATGCCACTTGCCGGTCTCCAGCTCCAGACTGTACATCTCGTTGTAGAAGACGCCCGTCACGTGCTCCTCGTCCTCCTCCTGCATCAACAAGGTAGGGCTTAGCAGCGGAACATGCCGTACCCTCGGGTTTAAGCACCCCGGCGCTTATAACTTTGGAGGGGTGGTTACCCCCGGTGCTTATACAAAGCTGGCGCTTATTCAAGACAGGCGCTTATTCAAGACAGGCGCTTATTCAAGACAGGCGCTTATTCAAGATCCATTTTCTGTGGTTAAGAGTTACTTAAACGCGATGGTACGGTACATATTCAAATATGTTATTGTGTTCTGTTGTGAATTCTTAAAAGTCAAAAATCAAATTGACAATTTTTTTTTTTAGGGGAAATAATAAGTGTTTAAACAAAATGGATTTCCTTGCCCAGTGAAGGCCACTTATGTTTGAATATTAACATATTTAAGAATAAGGTAAAGTATAAATGAAACTTTACAAAAAATACAGTGCCATACCTTATCAAAGACGCCACCGAAAACGACAGCGCGGTTGCCGGGTGTGGTTACCATGGAGAAGCCACAGCGGGGACTGGGGCGGATACCGCTCTGTTTGACGGTCGTCCACTTCCACTTCTCAGGGGCCACCTCCTCCTTGTCCTTACCTGCAACAGAATCAAACTCTACAACATGGCTACCTGGTGAGCAGCACGCTCAGGGAGTGTCATTACTGTCAAAGTAGAGCTTACTGTCTGTGTGTCAATGTCTGAATGCACCTAGACAGTGTGACCGAAATCTTAGCATTTTACACAGGTCATTTCACGCAGGCCATATGTACAATCAGGGGTGTTAACTCGGAAAAAGCAAAAAAAATCTGATGGTCTGCATGTCAGAGTGCAGCTAGAGCCTAAAGTCTGTGGCTGTCATCATGTCAGAGTGCACCTTGTACTCACCGTCTGCGGCTGTCATCATGAACATGTCAGAGTGCACCTTGTACTCACCGTCTGTGGCTGTCAACATGTCAGGGTGCACCTTGTACTCACCGTCTGTGGCTGTCATCATGTCAGAGTGCACCTTGTACTCACCGTCTGCGGCTGTCATCATGAACATGTCAGAGTGCACCTTGTACTCACCGTCTGTGGCTGTCAACATGTCAGAGTGCACCTTGTACTCACCGTCTGTGGCTGTCATCATGTCAGAGTGCACCTTGTACGCACCGTCTGCGGCTGTCATCATGAACATGTCGGAGTGCACCTTGTACTCACCGTCTGCGGCTGTCATCATGAACATGTCAGAGTGCACCTTGTACTCACCGTCTGTGGCTGTCAACATGTCAGGGTGCACCTTGTACTCACCGTCTGTGGCTGTCATCATGAACATGTCGGAGTGCACCTTGTACTCACCGTCTGCGGCTGTCATCATGAACATGTCAGAGTGCACCTTGTACTCACCGTCTGTGGCTGTCAACATGTCAGGGTGCACCTTGTACTCACCGTCTGTGGCAGTCATCATGTCAGAGTGCACCTTGTACTCACCGTCTGTGGCTGTCATCATGTCAGAGTGCACCTTGTACTCACCGTCTGCGGCTGTCATCATGAACATGTCAGAGTGCACCTTGTACTCACCGTCTGCGGCTGTCATCATGAACATGTCAGAGTGCACCTTGTACTCACCGTCTGTGGCTGTCATCATGAACATGTCAGAGTGCACCTTGTACTCACCGTCTGTGGCAGTCATCATGTCAGAGTGCACCTTGTACTCACCGTCTGTGGCAGTCATCATGAACATGTCAGAGTGCACCTTGTACTCACTGTCTGCGGCTGTCATCATGAACATGTCAGAGTGCACCTTGTACTCACCGTCTGTGGCAGTCATCATGAACATGTCAGAGTGCACCTTGTACTCACCGTCTGCGGCTGTCATCATGTCAGAGTGCACCTTGTACTCACCGTCTGCGGCTGTCATCATGTCAGAGTGCACCTTGTACTCACCGTCTGTGGCTGTCATCATGAACATGTCAGAGTGCACCTTGTACTCACCGTCTGTGGCAGTCATCATGTCAGAGTGCACCTTGTACTCACCGTCTGTGGCAGTCATCATGTCAGAGTGCACCTTGTACTCACCGTCTGCGGCAGTCATCATGAACATGTCAGAGTGCACCTTGTACTCACCGTCTGCGGCTGTCATCATGTCAGAGTGCACCTTGTACTCACCGTCTGTGGCTGTCATCATGAACATGTCAGAGTGCACCTTGTACTCACCGTCTGTGGCAGTCATCATGTCAGAGTGCACCTTGTACTCACCGACTGTGGCAGTCATCATGAACATGTCAGAGTGCACCTTGTACTCACCGACTGTGGCAGTCATCATGAACATGTCGGAGTGCACCTTGTACTCACCGTCTGCGGCTGTCATCATGAACATGTCGGAGTGCACCTTGCCGGAGTCCACGTCCTTCTTCTGCCGCTCCTTACTGTACCCTCCGTACACCAGCAGGTGGCGCTGGTCGTGCAGCACCCCGAGCTGACACGCCGACCGGGCGGCCGGGCCCTGCCCGCTCACCGTCAGCTTACTCCACGTGAATGTGTCCAGGTTAAAGGCCGTCACATCGTTGTAGTAACGGTAGTCTCTGTGTGTAGAGAAATGGTTTAATTTTTGAGAAAATTCATGACATTTTTGGCGGTTTTATTACCGTAGTACTAAAATCATGGGTTTAAAAAAAAAAAGATTTAATTAACAAAAAAAATTTGTTGCCATGATGCCGGAACATTGGCAAATGACGGGTATCGATACGCCGCCATCTTGAATTTTTTTTTTTTAATCATGAATCAATCATGGCTTTATAACAGTAAGAGAATTTTTCAAATAGTCCTATAAGAGGCCAAGCTATGGTCTTTTAAACCACAAAATATGCTACTTTGAAATCTAGAAGCCAAATCATTGAAACTGTGTATTATGATGCCTATTGAGAATTATCCGCTCAATTACAAATCTAGATAACTAAGCCAAACCCGACCATATCATCATTGGACCTGGACGAATCAAAGCAGTGGCCCTGATACAGTGTTAGATCTAAACAGCAGCGATACGTTTAGCGGTATGTTCTGAATGTTCAAATAAACATTGACTATATCTCTGCTGTAATGGAGAGCTACTTACGCTATGTTGTCATGGAAACCACCAAAGACGATGAGCTGCCTCTTACACACGGCCATCCGGTGGCCGCTCCGCGCTGTGGGCGCTCCGGGGGCACTGTAACAGGAGAAGTACAATGTTAGCGACATCCATGCTTATTCTGCATGTGTTTTCCTACATCTATACTACAACAGGAGACCTGCTACAGTCACCCTACAAAGTCACCAGATAGTCTGTCGTGACTATATCATCGGCCTGGAGAAGGCTAATTTCAGCCGAAGGGTAGAAATTTTCAGGTCCCCTCCCCCAAGCAGGTTGAAATTAAGTGTGGCCGACCCCTTTAAACTACTAACGCATTTGTGTATTATTTGAGTAGGTCTACATACAAGTTGCCCCCTTACCTGACTTTCTGCCATCGTTTCTCCTTGAGGTGGAAGCACCACAGCTCCTTGTAGTGGTGGAACTGCGACCCGGTCGGACTCGCAAACTCCCCCCCGTACATCCAGAGCTGCCCCCCGCCCTGACTCAGTCCCACCATCTGCAACATACAGGGGCGTATTGATCAGCGGGTTGGGCACTTTGATTAGAGCAAAATTGTATTCCGGTATCCCGACCGACCCGAACGTTTTAGGGGCCGACCTAAAATGTTTTTTGTTTTTTTTTGCTTTTTAAATTAAATTTTTTTTTTCCCTTTTTACTACATCTTTGTACTTGAACTTTTTTACTTAAAAAAAGAAAGTGGAGGGGGAAAAAATCGACCTACCGCTTATTCAATTTTGGTCATGTTGCTGGAACACAACTATTTTTTAAGCCTGACAGTATTAGGCATAGCAAAAGGAGAGGAAAACAGAGGCATCGTTGTTGTCATATAACTGGACCATTTCTTAAAATACGCAAGAAGCATGGTGAGAATAATGTCTGAAAATTAAGTTTATTATATTTCTTTATTTTCCAAGAAACTGGTTAAGATATTTGAGCATTTTATTTACAAAGAAACTGGGTAAAGATCTTTGAGCATCTAACAGCTCTTACCTGGTGGGCACAGCGCGGTGTGGGGGCGTTGGGTGCCGTCAGCTTGGTCCACTCTTTACTCTTTATGCTGTAGAACAGCAGGTCATTGTACATGAACGTCTGAAACAAGACATGAAATAATCCTGATCTACCAGTAGATCAAAACCACTTTTTTCTGACGCCTATTACCCCCTTTTTGAGGCATTTTTAGACTAGAACAAGGGCTCCAATTTCGCGATTTCGGGGACATTTAAACTCTTAAGGGAGTGGTCATTTTTTAACAACAGGGGGGGGGTCGGTGGATTTCCGCGTGAGCGGGACGATATTTTTGTGGTCCCCCCTGCGGGAGGGGTCAAAATTTTTTCGGTTCCCCCCCCCCCTAGGCAGGTTGAAAATGAGGCGGCCGACCCCTTTGAGCTATAGTAACGCGCGGGCTTTTTCGCTAAAAAGGGGTGTAATTTTTTTGGTCCCCCCCTCAAGAGGGGTCCAAATTTTTTAGGGCCCCCCCCTTCAAGGGCTCCAAATTTCTTTGGTGCCCCCCCCAAATCCACCAACCCCCCCTGTTGTTAAAAAATGACCACTCCCTAAGTACTGAAAACGTCATAAAAATAGTTTTATAGGCGCCCTGGGCGCTTATTACGTCGAATACGGTACTAGTATTAGTAAATTGTACTAATTCTAAGCAATCGAATTCCACATAATTTTATTTGGCAATCTATGTTTTTTGTGCAGAACACCCATTGCAGTATTTAAATAGTGATGTATTTCTAATACTCTACATGAAATGCATTGCAGTCTCATCATAAAACTCTGGGGGTATTTGACATTGATGGCAGTGGGCAAGACGTTGACAATCACATTTGGTTGTTATTAAATCCCTATAGTTAACAGAAACTATCTACTTCTTACTTTGTTGCCATTGAAGTATTCGCCCCCGAACATGATGAGTTCGTCCTTGTCTGGGTGAGCCGTGAAACTCATGTTGCATCTGCAAGATAGACAAGTTAGGTACAGCGGTTAAATTTTGAAAGGGAAATGTTTTATCATGTATTATCAAGTGAACTTAAATTAATGTATAACCAAGCAAACTTTATAGACAGGATGATGGTAGATGTAGGTAAATTCCTGATGTATAGTTCAGAGAAAATCAGAAGATTATCCATTAAATAAATCCTTCGGCCCTCGGGTTCGTGCACGGACTCACCTTTGACTTGGTGGCGGACATTTTTCCTCAACTACCGCGGCCAGATGTTTGTCCTTTTCCTTGAACTCTGCGATCAGCGCCTCGATATCATCCTGCACAACACAACGTTATTAGTATTAGTAGTAGGTAATTACAATCAGTAGCATCTCGATGTATTTATCACCAGTGTGCCTCTACAAGGGTACCCCGCATTTTTTACCATGTCGCTGTGTCGATTTTCAGCAAAAGGGCCATGTCGTAGTGTCGATTTTTACATATAAAATTTGCAGGTCGATTTTTTTTCCCCCTTTTTTTCTGTGTCCATCGATTTTTAAAAGGGCAGCGTCGCACGTATGGTTTTTTTAAAAGGTGTCACTGTGTCGATTTTTACCCATGCAGCATTGCGGGGGGCACACTACTTAGTTACGGGGAGGGGCATTATAAATTTCGACCCCTCTTCTGAGGCTCTTGAGGGGGGGGGGGGGGTAAACAATTTGGACCCTTTTGATTGCAGACTGGGGGGCGTAAAAAAGTATGCCTCTTTTTAGCAAAAAAGCCAGTAAATTAGGCCTACTAGAGGTCGGGGGGGGGGAGGAAATTTTCGGCGAGGGGGGGGGGGGGGGGGAAGCAACATGTTCCACGCGCTTTCAAATTCAAGGTGGCGAGGGGGGGGGGGGCGTAAAAAAAAAAGTAGCACCTCCTTTTGGCGAAACCACCCCCCTGTAATTGATAAATGTACACTCCCTTAATAAATAATAATTTTTAAATAAAAATAATGGCTTTTATTGACAACTAAATGAACACTCATTAAAGTTTAATATGTACGGTTGATACAATTTGTGTACCGGGGTAAATGTATTCAATATTGGGACCTGGTGGGCAGAGAAAATTCCATGCGCTCTAGGGAATGCTTTAGGGGTGATCATTTTTTAGCAAGGGGAGGGGAGGTGGGTTTAGGCACGGACCGGCGAATTTTTTTTTCACCGCCTCCGGTCAACAGGTCAAAAAATGTTACCCCCCCCCCCCCCCATGGATCGAAAATCGATGCGCGAGCGGGCCCTCTGAAGCATAGTAACGCGCAGGCTTTTTGGCCCAAAACAGGTTAATTTTTTTTGAACCCCCCCCCCCCCCCCAAGAGGGGTCTAAATTTTTTATATCCCCACGGTCAAGGGGTCCAAATTTATTTGCCCCCCAATCCCACCCACCCCCCTGTTGATAAAAAAATATCACTCCCTTATTTGGACAAATAATACCCCCCCCCCCCCCGCCCCAAGGCCAAGCCAAGGCCCAACCCAAAAATTAAAACCCCAAAAAAGGCCAAAACTGCCTACCTCGCCTTTTTCTTTCATCAACTTCTTCACTTTTCGCTCTGCTTTTTGGACTGTTTTCTGTGCAGTCTTTTCGGCTCCCTTGCCCTTCTTGTCCTTGTTTTTCTTTCCCATCGTGTCAACGTAAATCCACCTCAAAATTAAGAGAAAACTGGTTATATTTTCGTGGGACGACGTGTTTGTCAAACTCACCGGAAGCACATGGGGCCGCCGACATCGGCAGTCAAATCGTAGAGCAGCGTGATTGGATGTTTATTACTTCACTCTCCAAGCAGAAGTTCAATCACCTCCCGCTTTGAACTCGACAGAACATGCGCTTGGAAATAATAAATGATATCTTATTACTCGATTCTCTAGTAAATAGTGACATAACGTGCACATCTTCTTGTTGATAAAAAGACCATCGAGAAAAGAAGCACATTTTGTAGGACACACTTTTGATTTTAAGTCGAGATAATGCCGATAAAGTATTTTCGAGTCGTTTGGATCCTTTTACGCCAATGAGACGCCGAGATTTATTCCTGCCCAGCAAATGTCAAATCTGGCGATGCCCGGATGTGAAGAGAGGAGCCTGGTTGGAAAATCTGCCTTCATGGCTACCTTTCGACAGTCAATTTAGCCAAAAATTGGGAGAGTTTGCAGTGTTCATCTGGGTGCTAAGGAGCTACGGTTCCTCCTTGGGATACAGTATGGTCTGTATCGAAGAAGTAGGCTCGTGGTTCAGGGAATTATACCCGCCAAAACGTCTGGAACTGATGTGCAGTCTACTCCAAATGTGCCTCCCCCTCGAGCTACGATTCATTGGATCCTATGTGGAGGACCTCGCCAAAAAGGATTATTATTATCTCAGGGATGCGGAAAATAGGGCCAACGACCCTCAAGAACTGAAGAAGTTGATGGATATCTTTGACCGGGAGACACGGGCGAAGATGACGACGTATTTGGCGTTGATGCACTCGTCCAACACGGTGTGTTCCAGTGCGTTGTACACCACCCTGACATGTATTCTGTTACCAGCCCTGGAGCGGAACAATCACCTCATCTCAAACAACCTGCACAGGGGCAGGGATGGGGCCCAAAGAGACAACTTCTGTAGTGAAATATTCCTCATGTTGACTATGGCAGCATATCACCCATCATTCTCATTTCGTCAAAGACATAGATTATCTTGTGAATTACACAGCTTCCAGAAGTTATTTGAGGGCCAGTTGTCCTCCGGATCACCAAGTGTGTCCCGGGTAGGTTTACATAATTAAACACGTTTCTACTTTAATTACACAACCTTACATGTTACTGTTCATTCGTTAGTTACCACTGTTTACGTTCAGTTTATACATCATGTGTGTTTCTTCCCTGTGGCTGTCACAAGTCGTAGAAATCAGTGTTGACGTTTGGTGTTGACAGCACTGTGGGTGTGACAGTGAGTGTGGATTCACAAGTGTCATACTTGACAGATCCATCTCAGCATCTGTCAAAATCTCAGAATTATGACAGTGCAATGTGTTCTTGATCTTTGCTTTATAATGATTTATTGCAATAAACACTTTTAGTTTGACAGTGGAAATATGTGTATTGTGGCTCTGGGATGTTACATAACTACTAAGTGTGCTTAGTCATCATGGATTGAGACATTCTGTGTGTTTTTGGCAGGAGACCTAGAGAGGTGAATGGAGGCTAAGACATGTGATTGGTGTGTGTTGTTGTGGTGTGACGTCACGTCACAGTCTAGTGCCCTGGGAGTGCCGGTAAGGGGCTGAGTAATACGAGTAGCAGGGTGTCTGTGTGAGGGGGGGGGGGGTTGAGAGAGTGGGGGGAAAGAGGTCCCATTTCATTTAACTTAAGCATGGGCAGTAATTTAAAAAGTGGTAATTTAATATTTACCGGTAATTGTTTGCAGGGTGGGTGGAAGGGGGGGGGGGGTTGGAGACTGTGTTGGGAGGGTGGGAATGTATAGAAACATATTGACACACCCTTTTTTTTGGGGGGGGGGGGGCGTTCTATTTAGAACTCTTCTGACCCCACTTGAAAAGAGTATAGAGAACTACCCCTTTTTAGCAAAGAAAAAAGTTCAAAGGGGAGGGGATTTTGGAGAGGGGCGGTTAAAAAAAAGTCAACCCCTTACTGGGGCGTAGAATTCGACCTATCTTGAGGTGGGGGGGGGGGGGGGCAGGCAAAAAATTTTCACATGTTTTCAGTGAAAAATCCTTCTCATTACTATACGGCAAAGGGCCTGCATGCACACGCGCTAATTTTCGACCCATGGGTAAAAAATGGTGGCGTGGGCAAAAACTCACCAACCCCCCCGTTGTTAAAAAATGAGCACTCCCTTAAGTTAAATCAAGAAAATGACAAATTATGTGAGCATAATCCATCCATAATTTTTCCTTTGTTAAGATTAAAATTTGCATTTCCGAAGACAGGGTGCGGGAAATCCACTGACCATCTTTTTTTTGTTGGTCTGGCCTTATCAACAGGAATGTCTAGATCATCAATGAATCAGTATGAGTACCTGTATATGGCTAAAACAACATAGATTGAGATTAACCCTCTGGTCTCTGGCCAATGCACAGCCTTTTGGCTACATATGCGGCCTCTTTGTAAAATAAGCGCCTGTTTTGTATAAGCGCATACGTGTAAGGGTCTTCAAATGTGAATGACGCCTGTCTTGTTTAAGCTCTGAGGGTAAGAGCCCCTCCAAATTGAAGAGTGCCCTGGTACTTTAATGCGATGGTATGGTATATTTGGTGTAAGAACGATAGGGAAGGCTGATCTGAAAGGGATGGCTCACGCTGGGAGAGGCGTGCAAACCTCGCGTATAAGCCGCACCAGGGGTCTGATTATGGTGACTTTTAGTACTATACCATAGCAGCAAAAACTCGTATATAAGCGGCACCCAGTCTCTGGGCCGATCCTAAAAGCCGGACCAGCGATCTGACTCGCGTACAAGCCGCGGCTAGTGCGGGAGGTTTTACGGTAGGCTTTAGGGAGTGTTCATTTATTAATTACAGGGATGGGGGTGGTGAGATTTTGCGCGGAAGTGCGAAAATCTCTTACGCCCCCCCCCCCCCTAGAGAGCGCGTTAAATGTTTCGCGCCCCCCCCCCCCCCCCCCCCCATGCAGAAGGCAGCGAAAATTGTTCGCCCACCCCCTTTGAACTATAGTAAGGTACAGGCTTTTTTGTTAAAAAGGGGCTAAATTTTTTTACGCCCCCCCCCCCCTCAAGAGGGGTCAGAATTTTTTACGCCCACCACCCCCCCCCCCACCCCGCTGTAACTAATAAATGAACACTCCCTTAGTCTGCTGGTTTACAGGGAGGCAGGGGTGGGACGCCTCACTCTTGTCCCCGGGTAAATAAAAGCACTGTATATTTTGTGGAGCGGTGGCTTGTATAAGTCAGACACCTCGTGTGGCGTACAACATTTGCTAGGGCGGGCCCCAGGTGCGGCTTGTAGAGTTGTCCCAAAGTCTAGATGCGGGTTGTACTAGGGATCAACTTATACACGAGTCTTTGTGGTGCTGAAGTTGTTAAGATTGTAGATGATGTGGTAGATATAAATATGTACGTCTCTTTTACCAGGAGCACTCGCCCCCGAGCACAGAGCGCAGTAGTAGCAGCAGCAGTAACAGCAGCAGTAGTGGCAGTGTGAGCGGCCCCCCTCCCCACGCCCACCCGGGAGGCGCTAACACGGACACCAACAGCATCCCCGCTACTGCCACGCCCACTGTGTCAAGCAACGCCACGCCCACCTCGCAGAGCAACGCCACGCCAACCCTGCAAAGTAACGCCACGCCAAGCAACGCCACGCCAAGCGATGCCACGCAGAGCAACGCCACGCCCCCAGACTCAACGAGCAACGCCACCCCAACGCCGCTTAACAACGGCATCGAGTGCAGCCCCACCGTCAGCCCAACTAGGTCACCAGGTCAGCAGTTTTAATTTAATTGAGATTTTTTTAAGAGAAATAAAATTAATTTGAATGGTAAAATTTTAGGAAATGATACACTGTAAATGATTTGATTTGTAAAAACTCTAAAGTGTCCATCTTCACAGCTGTAGGCCTACAGATGACATTACTTTGGGTCTCGTAGTCTAAGGCTAAGCCTAAAACAAGAAAAAAAATCCAATCGCCATTTCCAGCATAGCAAAATATGAGTATCCTAACTGTATTATTAAAAGTCCAAAAACATTTGTTTAAAGTATCCCCCACTTATAGACTTGCATTTTGCCAGACACCTTCATTTTAGCTGTGAATCACCGTACCCTTGTGTGTAAGCACCCCGGCGCTTATAACTTTAGAGGGGTAGTTACCCCGGTTCTTATACAAGAAATACGCTTGTCCAAAATATATATTTATTGCTTAAGAATTATTTCAAGACCCCCATACCCCGGCGTTATACAAGACTGGCGCTTATTCAAAAGCCGGCGCTCATTCAAAAAGCGGCGCTTAAACGCGACAGTACGGTATAAGATGAGGCATGTTGATGCGGCTATCAGGCTACATAACGGGATATTACAGCGTTATTGACATTACAAGTAGCTGGTCAATAACTAGTGGTCGTGTGGGTGTGTGTGTGTGTGTGGTTAGAGCATTACATGGATGTGCAGCCCACCAGGGGGCTAAATGGCTAACACCCATAGACCCAATGCAGCTAGAAAGGGGACTTCCAGAAAAGTTGTTGATGAAGTTTTTGAAAATTCCTGAAGTGTAACCAATAAATACAAAAAAATAACCTCAAAATCCTGCATTCTAGCATATACTGTTTGAAGTATAATTGTCCTGTGAATCTCCTGATATGAGAAGTTTGTAAATATAGCCATTACAGACGATATTATGATGATTCTGCTAAAATGAATGTAAATGCAACTTCATTATGAAAAAGTCCTCCTACATGGTGTAATACCGAGTAGACCCCTGTCTGCTCATTGATCACGTGCTATGTGAATACAAGACATGACTTTTGTACTGTCAACCACAGCCCTTTAGAAACCCACAGTGGTAAGGACACTCAAAACGGACACTCAACACTTTAAGTGTACAAGACTGTAAATTCTGGCTTAAAAGCAGCATATCCCATATGAGCCGCTCCTGGAAAAACTATAGCTATAACCCCCACCCTGTGTCTGATGGATAATCATTACGCTGGTACCGTAAATTCTTACATATAAGCCTAACTCGCGTATTAGCCACACTTAGTAGACTTTAAGAAAGTCGTGGCCTCTATGTGAGAATTTATAGAGCGAATAGGCCGCGGCTAGTACACACGTCTGATCACCACTGCGGCTTGTAGGATCGGCCCAAAGTCAGGGTGTGAGTTTTAGAGGTATACTACAGTACTAAAGTGGTCATAATCAGATCCCCTGTGAGGCTTATATGATATTCCCAATGTCTATGTGAGGCTAGTACGTGAGTGATGCGTATAGACACGGGTTTACGGTAGTGCGTGTGAGTAGCTGTTCTGACACATGACACTGACACACGAGTCGTGTGTACGGTGTATAGGGAACCTAATGAGTACACCCCCCACACCCCCACGTTAAAAGACCCCCCCCCCCCCTGCACACACATCCTTCCTTTACATTAAGATACCCCATCCTCACCCTGTTCACATTTCACAGATATCCCCAACCTGGCACTGTATATGCAGATTTCTAAGATATCTCAACTCCCCCATTCTTTACAGTGTACGTGCAGAACGTGGAGGTGAAGGGCTGCACGGTGCTGTGTGTGTATGTGTGTATGTGTGTATGTGAGGGGTATGTGTGTGTGTGAGGGGGGGGGGCTGTCTGTCTGGGTCTAGGTGTGTGTGGGTGTGGGTATATATAAGCTAACACTGTCTACATGTTGTGTCTTACAGTGTACGTGCAGAACGTGGAGGTGAAGGGCTGCACCGTGCGGGAACGCAGGTCCGAGTTTGTCATCCAGGTCACGTGGTCTGACGGTCACGTGGTGGAGACCTGCCGCACCTACCAACAACTGCAGCAGTTCCATGCCGAGGTCAGCTTTTTAAAATTAAAAATCATTAAACCGGATACCACTGGTACTCTACACAGACTAAAAAGTGCTCTACACAGACTACAAAATGCTCAAAAACTACCATGCTCTGCTGTAATTTTGGAAAAAAATATACATTTGATAGAATATCAACAATTCCTAAATCGATCTAAATTCTTGTCTAATTGGACGATTTACAAAATGAAATAAACCAACTCAATTGCTACAGCAATGGAAAGAGGCTGGTCTAGATTCTATGCATTTCACTTTTGAAAAAAAACAATGTGAGCTAGGGAAATAAGATTTTGTTGGTTTTTTTACATTTTTTTTAGTCTACAGACTTTGTACCTGTAAATATGGAGTGAATACATCAAAAATGACACCGGCTGTAATGTAATATGGAGTGAATGAATCAAAAATGACACCGGCTGGAATTTAAGAGTATTAAGACGGATAAACATACTGTAGGTGTAAACTGTAGGTGTTTCTCGTTGCAGCTGCTGAAGTTGTTCCCTAAGGACGCGGCGGCACACAAACAGGAGCGGCAGATCCCCTTCCTGCCCATAGGTATGTATAGGGCTCTAGTCTACACTACTTATACAGATGGTTGCCCTCTAAGGGAGTGCTCTTTTTTTAACAACAGGATGGGGGGGGGGGGGGGTTAATACGACCCCTGTGTCCTTTAGTCACCAGTCTGGCTGACGGTACATATCACTTGTCCAGTTGTGAGGACAGCGAATATATACGCAAGTAATTCCCTGATTGAAACGTGAATCTTTATCCTGTATTGAATAAAACAGACCTTATTCTAGCACTTGAAAACTGCTGTTTTGACCTGTCCTTTAATTAGAGCATACAAATGGTCACAATGGTGTCTCACCGCGCTGTGTGTATTTGTGTTGCAGACAAGGGGCCGTCCACCAACCACACGGAGCTGGAGGCGCACATCAAGAGGTACATCGGGTAAGGACACTTTAACGTAGACACTGATCAAGTGCAAGTCTAGCAAATATATACAGTAAAAACCTCACGTACAAACCGCAGCTAGTACGCGAGTTAGATCGCCGGTGCGGCTTATAGGATCGGCCCAAAGTCTGGGTGCAGCTTGTACGCGAGCTAGGCTTATAAGCGAGGTTTTACGGTACTGTTTTTGTAATATCAAAATAAATCAATATACCGGTAGTGATAATCGAATCAAAATGAAATGGATATCAATGACATCCTTAGACTCGTATATGAATACTGTAAAACTCCTCCTTCAAGACTGCCCCACCTTTAAGACGACCCCCGTGTATGAGGAAAACATTAAAAAAAAAATCTTTTTAATATTTTTCAAGAAACCCCCGCCTCAATATCCCCCTCCCCCCCCCCTTTATTAAATATATCCCAAAAAAGACTGTCTTAAAAGAGGGGTTTCATGGTATGTCTATGTCGGGGGTGGTATAACCTGAGTCCCGTCTACCGTAAAGTCTCGCATGGGAGAAATCTATAAACCAAATTTCGGGTTTGATTATAGCTATTTTAGAACTAGTACTTTCAGAAGTGTTCTTGTATAAGCCGCATCCTATGTACCGGTAGGCATGTTTGGTATCAGTTTGGAGCTGCTTCTGATTCGCATAGAAGTAAGCTGTGGCTTTCACGCTAGACTTTACGGTAGTACTGTATTGAAGTGGTCGTATAATCAATCAATTCACGTTGTACCTTTGTTGTGTTGTGTGTTATTCTACTCTATCTGTTTGTTGATTTGTGTTTTCTTTCCCTGTGAATACTTTGTTGACTCGGTGATGGGCTTGATGCTGTATTTACGCTATCTGTTCTGATAACATTTTGTAGTATAACATTATTACCGGTATATCACTACCGTACCGTCGCGTTTAAGCGCCGGGTATTGAATAAGCGCCGGGGGTATAGGGGTCTTGAAATTACTCTTAAGCACTAAAACTGGATCTTGAATGAGCACCTGTCTTGTATAAGCGCTGGGGGTAAACACCCCTCCAAAGTTATAAGCGCCGGGGCGCTTAAACACGACGGTACGGTACTTCATTTTGTACATTTGTTGATTCATTTACATCTCTTTATATGCCTATGTTATTTTATTTTTGCTGTAATACACATAGTTTTAACCCAAATATGCTTTGTTTATACGCTCTACTTTATGTTTTTACTTTGATGTTGTCTGTCCCTGTACCGTCCCTGTGTGTATCTGTGATACCCCGGTGGAAAATATTTGCGCTGTACGTATTCAAAAATCTGCAAAATCTGCGAAAATATGTTCAACGCGAAAAACCCATCTTTACAGTAACCTGTGTGTATGTCTCCTGTGCCTATGCTGTACATGTACAGTAACCCTGTACTGTATTCTGTGTGTAGACGTCTCTGTATGCCTGTGCTGTTACAATACATACCCCTGTGCTGTCCATGTGGCTATACTATGTACTATACCCCTGTGTTGTGTATATATACTGCGCTGTGCCTTTACTGTTACTGTACCTGTGCTCTATATGCTGTGCTGTATATATATAACTCTGTACTCTATGTGCTGTACTATAACCCTGTAGATACTATACGTGCTGTATATAACCCTGTCCATGCCGGCTGCTAACGGTGCCTCCTTCATTGTCTGTTGCTAGGCAACTCTCGGTGCTGCAGGACCACATAGTAAAGTGTGACCATGTAACCGCCTTCTTCAGGTCGTCGTCTCCGCCCCCGGTTACCTCACACCCGGTTACGTCACACCCGCTGGTTACATCACACCCAGCCGATTCACACCCGGCCATATCACACCCGCTGGGCCCCGTGCCGCCTGCCCCAGAGCAGGCCCACACGGTAACCACGGTGACGAGTGAGGCGGGCAGCACGCCGGTACCAAGTACAGCCGTCACGTTGTCCTCAGTCTCCACCTCCCCACTCACCATCACAGGTACTGGTCTTATACATCCAATCACCCAGACCCAAGGTCACACCAAAAGAAAGTTGTTCAATGGATTTCACTTTTCAAAAAATGGTGTGAGTGAGCGGAAAAAAATAGTTTTAATAATTTTTTTGTCAATGGATTTTGTAGATGAAAAATTGTAGCGAGCGACAATTTTTGTTAGCCCAGCCTCCTAGAAAAAATCTCAGTAAACTCATACAAAAAAAAGAATTGCTTGATCTGGGGAATCAATAGAAGAAAGAAGTTGATAATAAAACCTTAATTCTTTAAAAAAAATGAAGCGAGCGAAATCCATCAACAATTCTTTTTTGGGGTCTGGCCTGATGACCATTTTCATTAAAAGCCACATTGCAATTATTAGTACGATATTGGTATGGATTCTTTTGTGAAATATTTTTTGATCCAATTTTTTTTTCTGCCCTGTGTAGGAGCATAACATTAAACCAGCGTAAAGAATTTTTCGGTCAGAATTGCTTCCAAAAATTATCAAATATATATTTTTTCATTTTTGTAAAATATTGTGTGTGTAAATCTTTTTTGAGCCTGTAAATAAGTGAATATATAGGAAGATTGTGCCAACTTTGAAATGATGAGGCATCAAGCAGCACCGCAAACCTGTCATGAGAAATGTCATCTTTTAGCGACATGCCGTCCTTAAATAATCAAACAAGTTGTTTAGCAGCGTGTTATTTAACTTAATGTTAACACTTGTACTCTTTATTCCTACACCAGTTGAGTCGGGACAGCTGAGTGGCGGACACTCCCCGCGCCTGGTGCCCACCTTCCCACCCACCAACGGACCCCTGGCAGCCTACAGGTTAGTCAACAGCCCCAGTGCAATTTAGAAACATTCGTTCCGTAAATTCTCACCAAGAAGCCGCAGCTTGTACGCGAGTCAGATCGCCACTGTAGCTTACGGTCTATACAAAATCTTATTCACCATGCAGGACATTCGGGCCTGCAGAAATAACTTTTTGCAGGCCCGGCTTCTTTTTTGCAGGCCCGGGTATTGGCGTGCGATCTTGTTGTTTAAGAATTAAGTATAAAGGAAGTGTTTATACTGATAGGGATACATGAATAGGGTTCCTTTGTATGTTACAATAATATTCATCATTTTAATATGTAAATTACTGAAGAACATTACAGAAAATATTCAAGCTTTCTGTTTTACATTGTAGAAACCTTAATAATGGTCTGATTTACAAGCCGTAAAAAATGACATGTAGGCAAGGATCCCTAGATTACAGCCAGCCATTCGGGCCGGCGGTAGCAGCCTTTCTGCCGGACCGGCAGGTTTAATGCCGGCTAAAGCCGGTGTCCGACAGGATTTCGTATAGACTGGACTTATGGGATTGTTGAGCTGATATGTATAAACCAGGATAAAATATAGCCTATTTTACTGACTGTCTGTGTCTGTGTTGCAGCTCGGGTGGTTACGGGTTGCACCACCAGGGGTCTCCCTCATCGTGCGGCTCCTCCCCCCTCGTGTCCCCCTCCTCCTCCGGTGGCTACCCGGCCATGCCCCTCGTCTCACCCCGCACAGACATTGCCTCCTGGCTGAAGACCATCCGCCTCCACAAGTACACCAACCAACTCACACGCTTCACCTTTGACGAGGTATGTATTACTACACCCTACATGTAGAGGCCCCTGTAGTAGTAGTCCCCTGTAAGGGTGCATGGTGCTGCCCTCTGTCCTCAGGGTGCATACATCTATAGACCGATGCAGCAAGAAAGGGGGACTTTTTCATGATCAAGTTGGTTTTAGCACAATACTCATAGCATTGTCTGTAAACTACTGTGCACATTTCTTATCAGGAGATTCTCAAGAAAGTTATCGTTCAAATAGCTTATACTGGAATGCAGGATCTTGAGGTTGTATGGACATTTTCAACAGCTTTTCGGAAAAGTCACCCTTTGTTGTTGCATTGGTCTATAGCCCTGTCGAGTCTGCTTACAAGGGCTGCATGAATGCATCATGACAACCCGTCAGGAGTGCATCAAGCCGGTAGGGTCACCATGATGCTTGAATGCAGGCCTGCATCGGTGCATAATGACAAACAGCTTGTAGTATTAAAGCACCATGCCACCCTTAAAGGGTTAGTTGTTGGAGTCTCCCTGGTTGTATCTTTGTTTTATTATACCTACCGTAGCATATGACATTACTATTCCTACAACGTAGGAACGGCGGACACGCTACGTGTGCGATACAGACCTCTGTATCACAACGTGTGCAATACGGAAAAGTCGACCGCCGTCATCATTCAACCTTACAATGGCGAAATACTCCCTAATATTGACAGATATTGAGCAATACAGGTCGTCTTTATCGTAATATCATATGCTAGGTATAATAAAACAAAAAAAGAACTCTTAAAAATACAACTGGATGCACGAAGACTTGTTTGGGTGTCCGCATCGCACGGCTGCGCAGCAGGAGTGCGCACCGTGCATTTTTATTTTATGGTTTTTATGTCAAGTTAGGTCCTCGGCTTGTTCAGGTTGGATAACTTCCAAAAGTTAGCATAAAGGCGTACGTAGCATTCATACATGAAATTATAATGAAAATATATATTCTTATATAATTTTTCTGAAAGTAGGGGCTAGAGTTTTGGCTCAATGGCTCGTATGTGGAATGGGTTTCTCAGTGTTGTGGGCTTATAGTCTAGGCGTTAGGGTCTGTGTGTGAGTGGGAAGGTCTGATCTGCCTGTGTGACTGACTGCGCATGTGCGTGTGTGTGTGTGTGTGCGTGGGTGTGTGCAAGCGTGCATGTACTCTCGCATGTGTGAGAGAGAGAAGCGAAGACAACAGTGCGGGACTGACGTGTGTGAGAGAGAGAAGTGACAGGACCTGTGTGTGCATGTGGGAGAGAGAGAAGCAGAGAGAGAAGCAATGTGACTGATGTGTATTTAGAGAGAGAAGTGAAGGGACTGACGTGTATGTGAGAGAGAAGCAGAGAGAGAAGCGGCAGGACTGAGGTGTGTTGTGTGTGAGAGAGAGAGAGAGAGAGAGACTGAGGTGTGAGAGACTGAGGTGTGAGAGACTGAGGTGTGAGAGACTGAGGTGTGAGAGACGCGGTTAGAGAAGGGCCCTGTGTGTGTCGGGACTGACCTGTGCCTGTTTTGTGTTACAGAAGGCAGAGGAGGTACGTTAGTTTAGTAACGATTGTGACGCCGTGCCGACTCACCCCGTCTGTCTGTCTGTCCGTCTGTCTACACTTGTGCCAGTCCCACTCACTCCACACTTAGCCCCTTAACCCTTTAAGGACGGCATGATGCCTTAATACATCATACCCAAAAGATGACATTTGTCGTCATGATGCACCAATGCCGCCCTGGCGAGTAACTCGCCAATGCAGCCCTTGCGAGAAACTCGCCAGTGCTGCATTCAAGCATCATACTGACCCTCCGGGGTTAAGACTCCCGTAGGGTGGGCATGATGCACCAATGCAGCACCACAAGTTACTCGCCAGGGCTGCCTTGGTGCATCATGACGACAAATGTCATATTTTAGCAATATCCGTCCTTAAAGGGATGGCAGAGTGCGGTAGTGCCCTTTGTCGTCATGATGTAGAAATGCAGCCCTGGCGAGTACTACTTAGTGGCTCGCCATGACTGCATCCATGCATCACGCCCACCCTACCGCGTTGATACACCCCTGAAGGGTCAGCATGATGCATGAATGTAGCACTGGTGAGTAACTCGCCGGGTTCCTCGCTACGGCTGCATTCAACATGCAACATTCTGACAAAGAGTACTCTGCCCTCCTTAAAGGCTAGGTGACCAGTAACCCTGCCTTACTCTGACCGGCAATCTCTTGGCGCTATGTTAACGTACTGCGAGCTGGGGCTAGCTTGTCAGGAATGGTGACAGAACCCGAGGTGGGGACTGGGACGAGTGGACGGTCGGTCAGACAGTGTATACTGATACCACACAGTTCTACATAACACGGTTTATGGTGTTGAGGGTCCGCATGCACACACTGACAAGCTACCTTCACCACCAACATAATAATAACGAGACATCAGTCCACTCCTCTCAGCGGTGTATCTACCGCCACAGATACTCTTATCTAAAAGCACTGCTGGTTTCTCCCGGGATTTCAGTGGATTTCAGTTTTATAACTTTCCTAAGGAAAAAAGATTAAAATCGGAAGATTTCCTACCTTTTGTTGACAAGAGAGAGGCATCTAATTAATTCAACGCTTTCAAAGTCTTAAGTTAAGGTTGTCACATTCTTCCACTTTTAATACTGAGGCAATTTTCATTTCTTGTTTAAACAGTAGATCTCATGCCATAATAATGCTTTAATGCATTACGCCTTTTGTCTTAATAAAGGATCAATGAATGCAGCCCTGCCAGGGCAACATTCAAGTATCATTCCGATCCTACTGTAGGGTCGTCATGATGCACAAATGCAGCCCTAGCATGTACTGTAAATTCTCGCGTATAAGCCTAACCCTCGTATAAGCCGCACCCCTAACTTGGGAGAATCATATAAGCCGCACAGGAGGTCTGACAATTGCTAATTTAGTACTGAACTATACTAGCAAAAACTCTCATATAAGCCTCACTCCCAACTTGAGAGGATCCTATAAGCTGCACTGGGGTTCTCACTCTCGTACAAGTCGCGGCTTCTACGAGAAAATTTAGGTACTCGCCCAGGCTGCATTGATGCGTCATGATGACCAATGACAGTACCATTGTGCGCTCTGTGGGGTCGCTCAGCGGGGTCGCTCAGCGGGGTCGCTCAGCGGGGTCGCTCAGCGGGGTCGCACAGCCGGGTCGCTCAGCGGGGTCGCTCAGCGGGGTCGCTCAGCGGGGTCGCTCAGCGGGGTCGCTCAGCGGGGTCGCTCAGCGGGTTCTTGTCCGGTGTGTGTGGCATGCTAACACTGAAACACCCTGTACTACACACAGCTGTGCAGTCAGGTAAAACCCTCTCACCGCCACATTTCGCTTTATTTTTGGCAATAATTTGAAAAATTATAAATATAAAAAATTGAAATGAGGTTTCTCCTTGAATGTTCTTTGTGAACACAAATTTGGATTTGACGGCTGGCGGTGAGAGGGCGCGTCACCAACGTATGTCCTAACAATGGCACCACTCACTTGTATAGCAACTTAACTAATTTCAACCCGACACGTGCATTGGTGTTCAGTTATTAATTGTGTTCAGAATTAGGGGAATATGATATAATTGTGGATTACAAATCTAATACCAGTTTCAGTCATGAAAAGTGAAATGTATTAAAGCTTGAAGTGATTATTCTGTTGTATTGGAACATTTTAAAGAAGTCACATTAAAGTGAAGTGCTTTTCGGTACACTAAAAACTTTCTGCAGTGTATCAACTTCAAAGAGTCTGTGTGATGCTTCAATGCAGCATTAGATAAGGAGTTACTCACCAGTACTGCATTATTTAATTGTAACCTGCAGACGACAAAAGGCATGATACAATAAGGCAGGCTGCAGCCCTTTAACAACAATAATGTACCGGTATCCTGTCTTTGGCTGTGTTAAAGTGGATATATCCGCTCTTCGCCAAATTCTAAATCCTGCATAAAGATGCCTTAAATACTGTAAAAAATCATTTAAGGGTTGGGAGACATTAAAATAGTATCCAGGGACCGTAACAGCTTAGAAAGTGAGTGCTACTGGATCCAACCATGGTCCTTTACAGTCCATTTTTGATGGGTCATAAAGTCATATTTGAGCAGAATAATTGGGAAATGAGGTGAAATGGAATAGATAAGAAAGAATGTATGGTATTTGTGAACATTCTGACTCATTTTTAGGAAAATGTATTTTTACCCCCAATCATGGAATGTACAAACTTTAACTGTTGTACTTTTGTCGTTGAAGCTGGCTCTGCTGTCTGAGCAGCAGTTGGAGCAAGAGGGGCTCACCGTCGGGGCACGCAACAAGTTCAACACGGAAATGATGTAAGTATTAGTACTCTCATTTTTCACACCTGTCAGTTAAAAGTCAGTTAAGTTTTATTTGCTTAAAAAGGCAGTTGAATGTCAGTTTAAAAAAAGAGGTGTCATATTTTGTCAGTCATTCTCAAGATTTTTGAAAAAAATGTCAGTTAAAAGTCAGTTTTCAGCTAAATCTACAGAACACACCATTGGACTTCTAGATCTGAAAAAAGAATCTTTGTGTGGGTTATCCGTTCAGTTTACAGTCCTAAACATTTCCATTACAAGTTCCAAAAAATATAAATTCACTGCAAAGTTAATACGATTCTTGTGTCCTTCAGAAAATGGCGGCCGGCACCAAACGGGCTCATCTTTGACGGGTCGTCGTGCCCCCAGTCACCGTTCCACACGCCTCCCCACAGCTACAACGGGGCCTCGCCACTCACCGACATGCACACAGACCTGCACACAGACCTGCACACAGACATGCACCAACAGGAGCTGCAATCTGACTTGCACCAACAAGACATGCATCAAGAGCTGCATCAACAGGAGTTGCACCAACAGGTAAGGGAGTGGTCATTTTTTAACAACAGGGGGGGGGGGGGTTGGTGGATTGGGGGGGGGGGCCAAAAAAATTTGGACCCCTTGAAGGGGGGGGACCAAAAAAATTTGGACCCCTCCTGAGGGGGGGGGGACCAAACAAATTACACCCCTTTTTAGCGGAAAAGCCTGCGCGTTACTATAGCTCAAAGGGGTCGACCGCGCTCAATTTCAACCTGCCTGGGGGGGGGGGACTGAAAAAATTTCGACCCCTCTCGCGGGGGGGACCCAAAAAATTCTGACCCGCTCGCGCGAAAATCCACCAACCCCCCCCCCCCCCCCCCCCCCCCCCCCCCCCCCCCCCCCCCCGTGTTGTTAAAAAATGACCACTCCCTAATAATAATTGACTATCACCGTAAAATCCTGCGTACCGTATCGTCGCGATTTAGCGCCGGGGCGCTCTTCAATTTGGAGGGGCCATTAAACCCAAGATAGGCGCTTATTCGAGATCCTATTTCAGTGCTTAAGGAACATTTCAACACCCCTGTACCCCCGGCGCTTATACAAGACCGGCGCTCTTTCGAAACCGGCGCTTTATCGCGACGGTACGGTACTACCTGCAGGTTGTACGTGAACCAAACTCAGCTTTCATTTGATGCCAAACATGTCTATATATAAGGAGCAGGTTATATGAGGCTTTTACTACCATAGAACAGAAACGGGTTATAGCATTCCCCTGAGTATGGGGTGCGGGTAATACACGAGATGCGAGAATTTACAGTATATAATTGACCCAGGGGCACTACTGTGCCTCAGGGTCTTATACGACGGTTCTCAACCCAATTTAAGACATTTTTCCCATCACTTGTACCTGGAATAATTCAGCAAATAAATCTTCCTGCCAAAGAAATGTCTGTGTTTTGAGTCATACAGCTCAATGCCAATCTCCCCATACCAGTATTGTAAATGTGGGTTTGCTCAAATTCTCAAAAAAGGCATTTAAAAAAGTGTCACTTTTGGTGTTTTTTTCACAAATTTCTTTAGCATTGCAGATATAGGAAAAACCTCCCTCTTATGCCCTCCACCAACTTGTTGAGCCCATAGACTTCCATGTTAAAGGCTTGAGGAACGCTTTTCTGAGACGGTATATGAGACGCTTTGTGAGAACCTCCCTTTAATTTTTTTTTTTTTTTTTTTTTCCCCAATTTTTTTTTCCAAACTTTTTTTTCCAAACTTTGTTTTTTCAAAACTTTGTTTTTTCAAAACTTTGTTTTTTCAAAACTTTGTTTTTTCAAAACTTTTTTTCCCCCTGCCTGCCTGCCTGCCTGCCTGCCTGCCTGCCTGCCTGCCTGCCTGCCTGCCTGCCTGCCTGCCTGCCTGCCTGCCTGCCTGCCTGCCTGCCTGCCTTCCTCCCTCCCTCCCTGCCTCCCTCCCTCCCTGCCTCCCTCCCTCCCTCCCTGCCTCCCTCCCTGCCTGCCTGCCTCCCTCCCTACCTCCCTCCCCTGGGTCACATGTGATGCCAATCGCCAATACCATTCATTTTATTTTATTTCACTGCATTATTTGTGATAACTTGACAACACTAGTCCTGTTGCTATTTACTATACGATAATACATGTAGTTACATTTAACCCCTGAAAATGGCAGTGAGAGCCATGATTTTGATTGAATAAAAATAAATCTTGAATCTTGACCTGCCCCAACAGGACCTACAGCCAGAACTGCAGCAGGAGTTACTACACCAGCCGGAGTTACACCAGCCGGAGTTACACCACCAGGGGTCGCTGAGCGGCAACCTGTCGGGGGTAGACAGCTCGTCGGTGGGCTCCGAGTGCTCCAGTCCCCCCAGCAGTCCCCTCCTGGAGCGCAGACCACCCCGCAGGGACAGCATGTCCTCTGACGAGACCGATAAAGGTGAGCTTAGCATTGTTACTTTTTGATAAGTGGACCCTTAATATTTTTAGAAATGCAAAATAAATTTGACAAGACCGATATAAAAGGTGGGTTTAGCATGGTTTCTATAAGGCTAGGACGAAAAGGATGAGTCAATAGATTTCTGGGACCCTTGATATTTCTAGAAGTGCAAAATAAATTTGACGCGACCGATACAGGTGGGTTTAGCATGGTTTCTATGTGCCCAAAAGGAGAAGTCAATAGATTTCATGTACTGTTTGATTTTTTTTCAGAAATGCAATTTCCAAAAAAAAATAATTGGTGAAAAATTAATTCTCAATCCATGTTGGTCGCCACATTTTCAAATTTTTCTTCGCTTCTTTATTCTCTTGATCCCACAGAATAACCTGACATGATTGTTGCTGTGGGTGCATTGAGAACTATTGTCAAAGGTCTGGAGAAATGAATACCTATGTACAAAATGCATTGACAAAAATAATTGTGTAGCTATAAACGAGTGTTTCACTCATCTGAGCTCTTGGACCAAGAGATAGAATTATTCCCCACATTTTTCTCTACCTTTTCTTTTGTCCAACAAATATGTATCTGGGCACTTTTTGACCTTAAGGCACCTGACTATAATGTAAATGATGAAGAAAAGCGGTCCCAGAACCGAACCCTGTGGCACACCAAATTCAACCGGCTCGGGATCAGACTTGCATAATCCAATTTTGGTCTATTGTGACCAGTTGGGTAGCTCATCAGCCAATCATGCAGTCCAAGCTTACCCAAAATCTCAAACAGATATACATGATAGACAGAGTCAAAGGCTTCTTTAGATCTAGGAAGCATGCACATGTGAGATTCCCCCTTTATCTATTTTCATCAACTTCATTCAGCCTTAAATTCAGTAAGATATGTATTAGATATGGCACAAGTGACTTGCTGATTAACTGTTATAAGCCATGGACAGGGTAATTGTCCAAGGCACCAGCCGCAGATAAAAACAATTGTCCAAGACTTATAACACTTATGCAGCTAGTCATGCGTAACATATCTGATTTACACTCACAGTAGGAGAGTGCTCAATGGACCACATCCACATACAGCCATATATATAGAATACAGTCAGGCCATTGCTTTTCTCTCAGCCAACTTGAGTGTAATGATCTATAAATGTGTACCCCATTGCATTGTTCCTAACTGCTGAATACTAATGGTGTTGTTTCACTTTGTAGAGAGCCGAGCGGTGGATGTGAGTGAGGATGTGTCAGACGGGTTGTTACCGACCCCTTCCCCGGTGGTACACCTAGTCCCGGACCAGCTACGTGGGGGTAGCGGTGTGTTAGGACTACCCCCGGGGGTACGGGAGGGCCCCAGCTACCTGCCGCCCCAGCACCACCACCACCTTAAGACGTTACAGGACGGCCTGCTGCACCAGTACCCGCCCGGCGTGCGGCCTCTCCTGCCGCTCTTTGACTCACCGCGCCCCCCGCCCCTCAGGACGCTCCCCCGCTGCCCCCTACCCCCCCAGCAGCACCCCATACGGACGTTACCGCTCCCCATCCACACCAGCGCCGCCCCCGTCATGCCCTCCCCTAAGGGGGGGTTGGTGTATGAGAACGGCCACCACCAGCCTCAGACCTACACCTACGTCCCCAACCACCACCACCACCCGCCGCCCCTGGGGGCCGTGCCCCACCAGCACCCCCCCACCAAGCTGCACAACGGGGGGTACTCGGACCCCGGTACCGACTCTCACAGCGGTAAGGGGGTCCCCTACCTACACGGAGGCAGCAGCAGCAGCAGCAGCCCGGGGGGCAGCGGGCAGAGCGGGGGGCAGTGGCCGCCCGTCAGCAGCAGTATAGGGGGCAGCACCAGTCTGACCTACTCCATGGTCCAGATGCCGCACGTGGAGGGGGCCAAGTGTCTGCAGGCACCGAGCCTGTCCTCCCACTCCTCACCAGGCGGCAGCACCTACAGCACACCAGGCGGCAGCACCTACAGCAGCCCCCCGCCAGGGGGAGCCACCTACAGCACCCCGCCCCCACCCGGGACCTTACAGCGCGCCTCCTCCAGTACTCCCCCCATGGGGGGCACCTCGGGGGGGCACCCGGCCGGACCCCACCCCTCACACCAGGGAGGACCGCACCCGGGGGCCCCGCACCATCCAGGCACCAACCATCCAGGCACCAACCATCCAGGCACCAACCATCCAGGCACCTCCTCCAGTAGCTGCAGCTCCTGTGGCTGTAACTGTAACAACAGCAGCACGGGGACGCCCACCCCGACCCCCACACCGCCCCCGCCCCCGGCCCCCCCGCAGCAGGCCCCGCCCCCGGGGGTGCCGGTAGGGTCGGGCAGCATGGGGCCCCCTCCCCCCGTACAGCAGCAGGCGCCTCATGCCGCCTACAACCTGTGGTACATGCAGCAAGCTGCCATGTGGCACCAGTCACACCTCCCCTACCTAGCCGCAGCCGCCAACACCAACGGCCTCCTCACCCACAGCCTGCCCTTCCAGCAGCTGCACCACCCCCCCACCAACGGGCTCACCTCCGAGCTGCTCTACCACCCCCACACCAACCTGTGGTTGGGGAGCCACATGGGGGCGGGGGGCGCTCCCTACACCAGCTTCCCGCACCATGCGGCCATGACTAACGGCAGCACCGGGGGCGGTAAGAAGAGTCAGTGCTACAACTGTGGGCAGACCGGGCACTGGGCCGCCGACTGTAAGGAACCCACCATGGACGCCATGTCACACGGCAACGGTCAGTTCATACTTCCTTTTCACCACATCTGGCCAGAATAACAAAAGAAAATGGCTGTGCATAAAACATACAAAACATTCAAGGTGATTAGCCAGTTAAACCACAGCCCTGCATTCAGTATGTATTGGAGTGTATGGTCATGGCTGAGTACACTCACCTGCGACCTGTGATCAGCCTTGACTGTGCACACCAATACACTGAATACAGAGCTGTGGCTGTGGTGTACCTATGTTAGGGATGGGGATTGATGCCCCAGTTTAGAATAGGATTTAATAAAGAGGTTTCTATAATATCAATACATATGAGTGTAAATCCTTACACCTACTACACTACTTAGATCAGATGTGCAATTTTGCTTACTTTTGTAGGGATGAAAGTCGTTAAGCTTTTCCCTGATTTCAAGTCCTTTTAAGCTATAAACTATAGAGGACTTTAATCAGGGACCTCAATTTGAACATTTCGACATTTCAAGTTTTTTCGAGATTGGTCACTTTATTCCCTGCTATTATGGAATCCCTGAATTTCCCTTAGAATTTCTAGAAAACATGAAACTAGTTTCCTGTAAGAAAAGTTTACTGAAATCCAAAAATGTTGACCAGGGATGGCATCTCTTAAATATTTACTCTGTAAAACCTCTCTCACAAACCGACAAATCTCACATTCAGGGGATGTGAAATCTTGAAGAAGACTGAACTCAGAGGTTTGTATCCTCACCAGGGCAGTTTCTGAGATTCGTCCAGACCCGTTGAAAAATGTCTTTCCCTTTAGGCCACACCAAATAAAAAAGTTGGTCTACAGATTTCCCGCACCATATTTTTGAAAATGTAAATTTTTTATATATTTTTTTTAATGTGTCTACGGACAGCGCCCGCATCATTTCTTTTTTTTTTTTAATCTTTTTTTTGGTGGCCTATTCTGTCATCGTTAGCCAGAAAATGTATTTGTAAAAATTAAAAAGAGATTTTCCCTCAGGAAAAGAAAAAAAAATTCGAGCGCCCCCTTATTTTAAGGTTCAATGGTTGAAATCCATTGACAAAAAAATATTTTGGAAAAAAATAAAATAAATTCGCCCTACCGCACCTCTTTTTGGAAAAAAAATCCGTAGACCAACTTTTTTTTTTTGGTGTGGCCTTATGTAGGGTGGGCACTAAGAAATACCATCAGACCAGAACACCAAAATACATGAAAATACACCATTTCTACATTTTCAAAATTTTCAAAATTTCCCCAAACCGCCCTGGGACCGTTAAAGTATATTATTTGCAGGGGCTTGGAGTAGGTGGGCCTGCCCCACCCATGACCTTGTCACTTCACGCACCATCTTCAGAGGAAATCATCTTTTCCCATTTCACAGCCCAGGGTTTACCGTCTAGTGATGTTGCCTCATGTTTCCCACTGTACTAACATTACCTCTCCTATTGCAGGTACGTTCCACCTCAAGTTCCGGCCCAAGTCGCAGGACGCTGAATGACACTGGGGTCGCGTGGGCAAGGACTGGCCCTACGCCCCGTCGTCATACCGCGTGTGGGGCTGCCCCACGCGTCTCCTGCCGGCCGCCACCCTGCCCACCCCCCCGCCCACCTGGTCATGACAACAGAGACACCTTGTGGAGACCGGGGGAACTACAGCCAACATGGCCGCCGTCAGAGAGGAGATCCACGCGGCCGGGTCGCCACCCACCCCCTCCTGGTCCCCTCTCTGTGCCTGCCACACCCAGACATCCATCAACGCTGTGGCATGGTGGTAGCTACTGATTCAAGATGGCCGCCAAAATGTATGACATGGTGGTAGCTACTGATTCAAGATGGCCGCCAAAATGTATGACATGGTGGTAGCTACTGATTCAAGATGGCCGCCAAAATGTATGACTTGGTGGTAGCTACTGATTCAAGATGGCCGCCAAAATGTCAGAACTGGTGGTAGCTACTGATTCAAGATGGCTGCCCAAATGTCAGAACTGGTGGTAGCTACTGATTCAAGATGGCCGCCAAAATGTCAGAACTGGTGGTAGCTACTGATTCAAGATGGCCGCCAAAATGTCAGAACTGGTGGTAGCTACTGATTCAAGATGGCCGCCAACATGTCAGAACTGGTAGTAGCTACTGATTCAAGATGGCCGCCAACATGTCAGAACTGGTGGTAGCCACTCATTCAAGATGGCCGCCGAAATGTCTGAAATGGTGATAGCTACCCCACCGCCAACGCTGTCCTAGCTGTTACATATAGCCGGTACTGAGACCATTCTCCAACAGTAGCCGATACAAAGACCATCCATTGGTGGTAGCCAGTGCCAGGGCCATCCGTCTGTGCTAGCCGGTACCAAGCAAACGATCAGTGGCCATCCTGGGACGATGAGAGACGAGTTGTGGGCAGCGTCACTGAGGGGTGAAGAAGGAGGTGCACTGGGCGGCAGAGAAGGGACAGAAACAGTTAACTATAGGCGGCAGTTAACGCAAATCCAGAATGAACTCACGGAGTGAATGCAGACTGGGAGAATTGATTTACCGCCTCGCATTGTGTATGTTTTCTACATGAGGAGCAGAGTTAGCTCCAGGCCCACAGCGGGCTTATTACTTTGTTACAAGAATCACAACCAACGATGACGTATGAGCGAGCTTGGTGTCGCAACTTGCTGCTCATTCTCCATATTTTCATCCATTTGCATATATCAGCCTCTTCCCAGGGTCCAGTAGCCGACCCGCGAGTCCTGGATTTATTATAATCGATCTCAATTTCAACAAGACAATCGACATTGGATGCCACCGAACCGACTGTGACCTATTGCTAGTTAAGAGATCCTACATGTACATATAGTGTACCATACATATATATATTTATGTAAGCCGTTACGGTGAGAGTTGGGGTTTTATGCATCGTTTTATCATTGTGGATTAGCCTGCGCGATGTGGCAGGCTTGTGACTATGTACAGTTTACGTCAAACCTGATATCAGGGTCTGGGAGCAGGTTAGTTTTGTATCCACGACACTGATTCACCTGATATCAGTAGTCTGGGCGCAGGTTGTTTTTGTATCCGCGATTCACCTGCCGGACTGGGGGTTTAATATAGTTGGGGGTTGAGTCGTCTTAGTGGTTTTAATACAGCATTTATGTGAGTGATGCGGGAGGGACATGTAGTATTCCCGCGTCGTGTCGCGGCCGACATGCGCGATGTGAACGAGCCCCGAGGTGGCAGGCAGCACTTGAAGTCCTCTACGAACCATCTCACCGGGAACTGACGGATACAAGCGGCATGACGTCGCGGCCGGGCTACGTTGATATTTTATCCGGCTAACAGCGTGTACAGTATTGTTGCTGAGCTACATTTTGTGTACCACGAGATTTTTACATTGTCACTGATTTATTCTACCCCACCAGGCTGTGATGGTGCAGCCTCAGCGACCCCCGTATGGGGCACCTGGAGTAGCAGGAGTCATCATGATATAGCTGATTATAAGTTATGGTGTGAGTGACAGGGGTGTCAGTGGTTCTATTTATAGGTGTGGACCTACCCTGGGTCACCGTCTCCCCATGCATTACCCCGCGTGTCACCGTAACCCCATCTGCTACCCGCGTCTACAACTCCTCTTTAGTTGTACAACTTTCATGTCTGAGTCAAGTGTGAGCAAGGTTCCCACCCATCAGTTAAAAGTCAGTTTTGCTTTTCTTGCTTTAAAAGTCAGTTGAAAATGAATTGTCATGTTTTGTCAGTTAATTTCCAGATTTTTTGAGAAAATGTAAGTTAAAAGTCAGTTGAAAAAATATTTTCAGCAAAATTTACAGAATAGTTATACGCGAAATGTGAGTTATCTGCAGAATTCTAGAATCTTGGTACTAAACATGTCAGTTAAAGGATTTTCTGTCAGTTAAAATTGTAGCTGGAAAACAGTGGGAACCCTGTGTTGAGTCAGGTCCTGTGTAGAGTCCCCTGTGGCTACCAATACAAGTATGGACAGGATCACATACATGGACTTATAGACCGAGGTTAGTCTGTGAAAGATCATCTTACAACTTGACACTGTTGTCCCTTCATGCATTGTGATGTACAAATATGTATACACTCAGATGAAATCCATCAAATAGTGATATGGAATAGTCCATACATTTCTGTGGCAGGATCTCTGTATACGCTCACCAATGAATTTCTGATCATTTTTAAAAGCCTTCCTTTCAAAAAGTAAAACCTTTAAAAGTAAAAAATTTCTAAAATTGCTACTGGGGTCTTTGTCATTTGATAACCATGATTGGTTGTGTACTTCAGAGGTCTTATAAATATATCAACTGGAAGCAAACATTGTGTCCGGATTTCAAGCTGTAGGTATACATGTTTGAATGCAGTCAGTTGATGTTATATTTCCACCAGTAGATGGCAGCGTGCATGGGTGAGATGTTGAAGCATTGATCACGTACATTTTATAGCGGTACCTCAAGTTTGTATCATACACTAACAAACAGTCCACCACTCATACATCCGGGTAGTTGTAACGCCAATAAGAAGCAAAATATGTCACAATGGTTCTAAATGCAATATTTTGTCATATGACGGTCCGAAGCAATTTGATTTTGTGTATTATTACACGCGGTAGATGCACACCGTACTTTCTGTCGTGTATCACGCCAACATAGTAACAGGTACCTTCAGGTAGATGATGGAGATTCAGCACATTTCACTTATTTTGCTGCTAGTGACATGTACATAGGTCAGTGACATATAGATAGGTCTTGTAAGCCACATGAGTCAACAAGCCGTGCCCTAACCCTTTAAAGACAGCTTATTGAATTCGCCTTTTTGTCGGCATAAATGCATTATGCATTATGCCAAACCTGATACACTCTCATGATTGGCATGATGCACTAGTGCACTACAGGCGACTTAATGGCTGGCACTGCGTGTGTGCATCATAAGTACAAATAGACATGTACCGATGTCGCAGCCTGCTGTCCTTAGAGCGTTACCAGCCGCAGCGATGTCACTTTTCCTATTTTTGAAGGAATTCCTACTTTTATACTGGAATTTCTGTATTGAATCAATCTAATTTCCTCCAGAGAATTGACCAAATTCTGAGGATTTTCCATTTTTTTGTTGGCAAGTGAGTGGCATCTCTGCAGCGGCCTACAGAGTATTGTTGTGTATAGCTGATTATTTGGGTATCATTTTTTGGTGACACATATAGCTGATTATTTATTGTTTGTGGGAGGAGCATCAGCCAGGTATTGTCCACCCCCTCAGGTACTTCACGCTACATGCCATGTCCCTGCACCAACCTGTTGTTATCATCAACACCGTAAATTCCCATGTATAACCCGAAAAATTGTGTAACCAACACCGAGGTATGCACATTGCTATTTGAGTGCTGTACTCTACCGTCAAAAACCCTCATACAAACCGCACCTTATATGGGTGTCAATTTAAAGCCGCGTCAGATTTTCCCGTAATACACGAGAATTTACGGTGTTGAACATGTCAAAACCCCATAACGGTTGTTAGCGACATGTAGCGAGTTATGCGCCATATTGAGATATCATGAGTTGTGTTTACCTTTTGCTACCAGAGATGTAGACGACAGTATTGTCGTGTCAGCCCCGGCTGTCACGTTGTGTTGCTCAAACAGGATGGAAAAAGTGCTCGGAGCAACATCGGGCCAAAGAAAAAAGTAAAAAAAGTTGTGTTCCGGTGTCCCGACTGACCCGTTTTTTATAGCGCAATCCCCCCAAAAAAAGAATTATGACATTTTTGGCGTTTTTATCTCAAAAATTGCTTCTTTCTTTTTTTCTTAGTATAGAAAAAGTTTGGTTAAAAAAAGACAAGAAAACCCTATTTATTTTTGGCCGTGTTACCAGAACTCAACTTTTTCCCTTTTTTTTAGGCCTCAGCAGTATTGGACGACTTACGTCAACACCCGAGTCGTTACCATTTAGCCGCCACTCATTCAGCCCACCGGTTACGTTTTTATTTTGGTGCCATGCATATCATGTCCCACCATGCAAGTTGTTGGTGTATTGTATCAATTACCATTTACTCCTTAACCAGGTTAACTTCATGTATTCATAGTGTGGGTATAAGTGTATGGGAGGAAGGTGTGAACCGCCGTATCATCACCGAGACTAGCATTGTAGAGTCGGGGGATGCAGAAAGTTTGTTACACCAATGTACCAAGTTAGTGTCTCCCCCCTACCCACTGGTGTACAGGCAGAGTGAGGGCCCAGAGACTAGTCATGTAGTCATATCATGAGTACCACCTCCTTATAGTACCTCCCACACAGGACAACCCCCCACATGCCGACCGGACCATGCATCCACCCGCTTCTCCTCTCACCCCCAAACAAAAGTGTGCCATGAATACCATTGTTTTATTTCATGTTATTCAGAGTTCTGGTATATGACTGTACACGCACACAATGTCGGATACCGATATCCAGGATGTTTTTAAGAATTGGGATATTTGGTTCTCGCGCCAAACCTAGAGCAGTGTTGGTGACGGCGAACTTTTCCACACTAGTGAATGTAGAGATAAACGACCACAAGCCGAGTCTGCTGCCTACCCTCTCCTATAAGCTGAGAAATCCTGAATTTAGGGCAATTCTAGTATGTCCACACTGTACTAAACTTGAGTTGATAGCCCTCTTATTTGTAAGCCTTTAGCCTAAAATCACCAAAAAACACAGGCTTCTAAGAGGGGTTCTACAGTACTTGCCAAAGCATTCTTGGTTCTGTTGCTTGAACTTTATGTGTAGAACCTATTGGCCCTGGTATAACTTATGTACATAGCTTGCTGTATGACGATCCTTTTTGTTTTGTTAATTGTTTCCCAGACCTCGCTGTGCTTGTTTTTTTTGTTTAGTATGATAGAGATGTATCCTTAGACGAGCTACACCACCACCCTCCCCATGTGCCTCCCCCCCCCCCCCCACCATGCAGGTTGGGTGAGTGAGACCAGGGGGGCTTCATGCAATAGTCTATATACCCCCCCCCCCCCATGCAGGATGGGTGAGTGAGACCAGGGGGCTTCATGTAATAGTCTATAACCCCCCCCCCCATGCAGGATTGGTGAGAGAGACCAGGGGGGCTTCATGTAATAGTCTATAACCCCCCCCCCCCCCCATGCAGGATTGGTGAGTGAGACCAGGGGGGCTTCATGTAATAGTCTATAATCCCCCCCCCCCCATGCAGAATGGGTGAGAGAGACCAGGGGGGCTTCATGTAATAATCTATACGCCCCCCCCCCCCATGCAGAATGGGTGAGTGAGACCAGGGGGGCTTCATGAAATAGTCTATATACCCCCCCCCCCCCCATGCAGCATGGGTGAGTGAGACCAGGGGGCTTCATGCAATAGCTTCATGATGTAATAGTAACAGGTCAGACAGAGTGACAGCAGCTTCATTTGACATCTGTGATGTTCTAAGATTGTGATAGACGTTATGAGGGGTCTCCCTCAGCCCGCTATGCCCTCGTCTGTACGTGGCTGCCCGTAGTGCTAACCGGGCCGTGGCCGCACAGCTCCCTGCAGGCGCCGTCTGCGTTATAACCACAGCGCTAAGTTCCATAATACAGCTTTAATAGTTTGGTGGTAGTTGTCAGGGTGACATAGACTGGAAGGGGTAGGATGCGCTAACCCTGTAAGGACGGTATTCAACTCTGAGGCACTCGGTTCTTCTGTCATCATGATGCATAAATGCAGCAAGCGATACTCGCAGGGGATGATACACCCGTGAAGGGCCCAGATTACTCATCACTAGCGAGTAACTCACCCAGGCTGAAGATTAGCCAATGCTGGCGAGTAACTTGCCTTCGCTGTGTTCATGCGCCATGAGGACAAATGTAGCTGAGTCATGATGGCGTCCTTAGCGGGTTGAGCACGGACTGTACAGGAGACATGTTGAATTGCTGATGCTATAACCGTAGTGTGGCTGCTACGGCCGCCGCCGAGTCAGGATTAGACAGAGATTGGGCAGCGCTTAGTTCTGTGAGGGCCGCACACTGCTTTAATGTACCATGCGCATTGTCTTCATGATGCATGAATGCATCATGAAGACCCTTTAGGAGTGTATCAACCTCATAGGGTCGGCATGATGCTTGCATGTAGCAGTGGCGAGTTACTCGCCAGGGCTGCATTTATGCATCATGACGACTAATGGTCATGATGCATTAGCGCAATATGTGACCCGTAGCGGGTCAGCCCCTTATCGTCTGAGGGCCCGACCACCCGCTGCTTTGTTGATATCAGGGTTGTGTTTTGTAATATTATATCTCTATAGCCATTTCATACTCACATGATGCAATTTTAATCAACAAGAATGAAGCAGTCTTTATAATGAAACTTGTCATGTTTTTTGCTGGAGCTCATCGCATAATAGATATAGAGGAAGATGAGTATGGCCTTTATGTATTGGGGTTAGGGGGACTTGTGCATGTCTGAATAACTAGTTTTGACACTTACAGACATAACGTGCCATTCTCTTGTAATAGACAATCAAACAAGGAGACATACTACGACGGCATGATGCTTCAAGGCTTCATCTTGATTCCTTGTCATGAAGCACCAATAATCTTGCCGCTTTGCCGCATGATTCACTAATTGGTGCACCGTGATGACAAATGTCATCTTTTAGCGACATGCCGTCTTTAAAGAGTTAATTTAGCGCCCATTGCCGTCTCATTGTGGATATGAGTCATTTCACTAGTTCCATATCTTGTACACGACAGCCGCGTTAGGCCCAGTCAGGTACAGATCTCCAACTTGACTCAGTAAGTTATTGTGGGAATAATGCCTGTACATATTGACACACTGTTTATAGCTTGGGGAAGCAGCCGGGTGCCAGTCAAGCACTCGCTGCTTCTATGTGATTTAAGGGTTGTATCTAGAGAAAACCTAAAGTTGAATTTTGATTTTCAAATGAATCTATTGATATATATTATTATTATCAGAAGTCAGACTTGATTCAATGTGAAGGTATTTAGTTGAGAAGATACAGCCTTTGCCTCCTCGTGGGTCCTGGTAATACACTGGGTTTGTCTGTGCAGCCTATAGCATGTTGAAGATGTCAATTGTAGCTCAGGGTTGCCACCTGTCAGGGAAACTGTCAGGATTTTTTTTTCAGGGGTATGTTGGGAAATTTCAGATTTTTTGGACAAAAATGTCCAGAAAAATGAGATTTCAGTCCATATTCATAGTTGGAGGTCATTTAAAAACATTGGGTTAATTTGTCGATTGTCATGGAAATTTGAAATAAAGTGAGGAATTTGGAACCAGCTTGTTGGTGGCCACCCTGTAGCTGCGTGTCAGTACATCCATCCTGGTACCTAGATACCGCGTACCCCGCCCTTTATGCCTTGTGCAGACAGTGGGACCCTCACTCCTGGTGCAATACCCTTTTGCCAAATCCATTGTAGCCCATGCCGTGTGTGACTAGTGAGACTGATTCACATCGCTACTTGTGACTTTGTAGTGTGACGCGGCGGTCTGTAACTCCGACATAATGTAACATTGTCATTGACGCGGTGGGCACCCATGTATACCCTGCGGTGTAGTGGCAGTGTGAGCGGAGTGAGACCTGAGTGTCAGAGAGGTGCCCGTGCAGGGTGTGTGGCTGCACGTTGCCTCCTCGCGTTGATTTACCTGATTTAGTTGTGTATGAGGCTGACCGTAACAATACCAGCCTGTGAATGTACATCATTGTAAGAATGACTGAAGTACCCCACCTCCCCCTGACTGTTACTACAGCGCGGTGTGGGGCGTGGCAGCGCGGGGTGTGACGCCGGTCGGCGCTGCCACGCCCCATGTCCCGCGCCATGTGTGCCACACATTGCTCAACTAGAGGCCGCTGTTGTAGATCTCATCATGTTGGTGTGTGTGTGTAAGGGGCCCTACTACCCCCACTAAGTGACAACGAGTTGTCCAACAAACCCCCCTAACTCATGAATTGTTTGATAGCTGAAGTCGTGACGAGCGTCGTATATAAGGGTGGTTGTAGCCCACCGGACTCCTGGCACATGCCGGGCAGTTGTTTTTGTTCTTAATATTATTATTTCTATTTTTTGTTCTCTCAAAGAGAAATCCACAAGTTGCATTGTTAGTTTTTTTTGCATTATGGCAGTGAATCCGGTATGGACATAGAACAGTTGAAGCTCAGCGGCGTCTGAGTATTATGACATTATCTAGAGTTACTTTGAATACATTGTGTAACAAACCAGATTATGCATAAATCACCCTGAGAATATACAGCAACCTCATCATTGATGGTGATGAGTTGTTATTTTGTTTTACTTGTGTATTACTGGCGGTATTTGATGACTGTACGGCCGCCTCTTGTCGCTGCGTTGTTGGGCTGCCACCGATTCCTGTACATAGTACGTTGTGTATGTAAGAAGTGTTAACAGGTGTGTCCACACGATGTACATAAACGGTCCAGCACCAGCGCGTTTCATTGGGAGGCATCCAATTCTCAATGAACTATTTTCAAAGAGAATACTACAGCAACGTTTGCCAGAAAAAGACAGAAAGTATATTTCTAGAGGAAACAGTACATATGATAAATTATTTTATGCATTTACATGTATACATTCATGTACTTGTACAATGTTTACAAAAAGAAAATAAACATGTTCAAAACATGATTCCTGCCTTCTGTGTCCTTAACCATGGATAGCCATGTGTGTAAGTAGGTAAGGGCTATTCTAACTGTAGGAACACTGGACATGGAATCTGTAATTAGCCAATCAAAGATGGCGGATGGTTGTGTTTGTAAGCAAAACTACAGGGGGTGATTGCACAGTATTTATAGGGAGTCAAACATTGTTATGTGTTAGTGGCTATGGCCACATATTATGTAGCAGGCTGTCAACAGTTTCCTATTTTCTCCTATATTTGGGCAGAAACTCCTTTATTTCCTATTTTCTCCAATATTAATTTTGGCCCAAAAAACTCCTATTTTCTCCTATTTTTTGAAGATTTGTAAAAAAATCAATTTAAAACAGCTGAAAATGGTGATATTTTTGTCACTTCATGAGATTTGTCCAGATCGAATGAGAAATTTGTTCACCTTTATGTAGGGGGGGGGGCTTAACAATTGCATCAAACCAGAAGATCAAATTGCACCATTGATTTTCAGAAATTTGGAGGGGGGGGCATGCCCCCAAACCACCCTAGTACAGTTTTGACATGTAATTTGCAAATGCACGCTAAACTCTTTCAGTGGTGGATTAATCCGCTGAGGGCTGAGTGCCTTAATAAATATCTATATTTGGGTCCAGCGGGAAGTGCATAAGTAAGCATCAGAAGAGCAGATTGTCCTAGCCCCAAATGTACAAATACAGATCTGAATGTGATTATTTGTGCCAAAATTTACTAGATGTACCATTTAAATTTTTAGACATTCCAAAACCATACCCTTCAAAAAATTGGATTCCAGCTCCAATCATAAAAAAACAGATGCAGACCTAATTGTTAATATGCCTTCTGCCAAAATTGCACAATTTCAAGTCTAGAATTTCAAAATTGTCCGAAAACCTTACCCTCCAAAATCTAGGTTCAATCCCCAATCATAGAGGCTGGATTATAATAGACCTGAGATTTATACATTTTTGGCCATGATACACCAGAATGCACCACTTAAAGTCTAGAATTTCAAAATTTTCTAAAACTTCCCTCCAAACACAAGGTTCCAGCCCCAACCATAGACTGCATAGTGCTTAGATGAACGAGTAGCACGCACTCAACGTCGGCTCTGTACTAAAATAGTCAAAACAAAGGGTTATTTTTATTGGATCAAAAATAATTCTCGACAAAGTTGTGTGTAAAGTAGGAGTGGTTACTTTACCAAAAAATTAGAGATGTCAGACAACTCTAGATCAAGAAGATCGAAGAAAACTGGATTAGCTGAAGAGATGAGCGGAAAACCGTTAGAAAGTAAGATGGCGGCAGTGACGGAGACGGTGACGGTGACGAAGAAGATGGAGCTCGTGGATGGCGCAGCTTGCGCTGAGTTGCTCATTGAGCAGGTGAAGGATGATATTGCTCAGCAAGATGATCAGAAGAGTCTTCATAAAGGTAAGGGTTCTTCAACTTTGGTAGAAAACTCAGGTAAACAGTCAGAATTGGCAGGTGAGTCACCAACAGAAAAAATGATGAGGGAAATGTTCTTGAAAATTTCAAACATGGAAAAGAACCAGGTGGATGCTGCAGCGTTAACCACACAGATTACAGATCTCAACACAAACCTGTCAGAGAAACTGAAGGTAATTTCTGAGGACAATAAGAAGATCAAGGAAGATAATGCTCTCCTGCTGGGAAGATTGGATGTTATGAAGTTTAAATGCAAATCTCATGAGCGGAGGATCCAGACCCTGGAGGAAAGGATCAAGATGCTTGAAGATGAAAAGAAGAGGAAAAACATTGTTATTGATGGGCTGCCTGAAAATAATAATGTAAACCTGAGGCAGCAAATTGATAACTTACTTCAAGCTATCGGGGTAGATTTTGGATCAGAGGATGTAGAATCCTGCTATAGGATGGGACCAGTGAGATCTGACAATGATAGAAATGATAGAAATGATAGGCCTAGACCTCGCCCTGTGATGCTCAAGCTCAACTCGATTAGGCAAAAACAGCAAATCTATAGATTGATCGGAAATCTAAAAGGGAAAAATGATTGGAAATACACTTATCTCAATGACGATCTTGACAAAGATCAGTTGAGAAAGAAGAGGAATATGCTATCTTTAGCATCACACTGTAGATTCCAGGGAAAGTCTGCCAAAGTGAATGGTATGGCATTTGTCTTCGAGGGAAGGAAATATGATTATGAAAATCTGAACACTCTCCCAGAGGGATTCAGGATGAAAGACATAAAACAAGTGGAGGTTAAGGATGGTGTGGCATTTCAGTCAGAATTCAGCCCACTTTCAAATATGTACAAGTGTGAAATCACATATGAGAATCAAGTGTACAACACATCAGAGTCATTATTCCAATCACTCAAGGCAAAAAAATGTGGCTATGAATCGCTAGCCTATGAGATCGCCCAAACCACTGATGGTTTTGAAGCGCTTGCTCTTTCAAAGAATATCAAGGTGAAGTCGCAGTGGGACAAGAAAGAAAAACTCTCAACCATGAATATGGTTATCAATTTGAAAGTGCAACAGGTCACGGGAATGAAAGAAGAAATTAGTGCAATTCAGGGATCCATCTTTGAGGCTACTTATGACTCTTTTTGGGGCTGTCAATTGCCACTTTCACATCACAACCATGGCAAGTTCCGAGATGCAAAAGGTCAAAACCACTTAGGAAAAATTTGGGAGGCTGTCAGAGACTCGCTGCAGCCTCACTGAAAACTGAATATCTCAAGTTAAAATTGATACAGGCTCTTAGGAACAAGATAAAGCTTTAATTTGGACATGTTATACACTCTAGACCGGTGACAAAGCATTATTATGGCATGGTTTAGAGTTGTTGTACGCGCGTCGTCTTCAAAACATTCCACGTGTCTATGTTTACAAACAAATGCGTGGTGTTATGGTTACCGACTAAGACCCGTATGTGGATGCCCGTATGTAGGTCAAGCGTCGCTAAACCAGTTGTCATGGAGAGGCGCCCTATGACGTCATATCGTGATCCCCGACGTTTTGAATTTGACGAGAGGAAGAACTATTGAGGATTATTGTAGGAATTACTTGTCTAAAATCGTTCTGCAAGTGGGTAATAACTACATAATGAATCTCACTACAGTACATGTGTTGACGGACTCTCGTGGTGGGAGGAATGGCCAGCTCCAGGAATGTTTGGACCAACTAAACTCGGTCTTCAATCTACAAATTATTGTCCATGTTTACCCAGGAGCGGGGATACGACAGATTACATGGAAAGCTAAAGAAATCCTGGTACAAGACCCCAATGTCACCATCTACTTGATTGCGGGAATCACAGATATGATTAAGAAGGAATACGGTATAGTTTCTTGGGAACATGATGATTCGAGTGACCTATCGAGGTATATGAAAAATCTGATAAGAAGAAATATCCACACCCTACGCCATGAATATTCACAAACAAGGATTATTCTTGCACCAATTACTGGGGCACTTCTAGCACGTTGTTGTCACATTGTTGGAGGTATCAATGCTCAGAAAGTCATGGACGATGCAGTTATGGACATAAACTATTATATAAATGGCAGCAATCAAGAGTTTGGTGTAGGAACACCATGGATATCAGATGCAATACACTATTGCAGGTTTGGGAGAGTTACACACCTGTACAACAACCTCCATGATGGTATTCATTTAAACAAATCTGCACTGAGGAAGTGGGGACGTATCCTGTGGCGTCACATCAAATCAACACTATAAGTGGTATGTAATTGACAACGGTCACTAATTACTACTACACATCAATATTCATCAAAGCTCATTCACCTAGCCAATATGAAAAACTGACTTAAATTTACCTGTTTAATAAATACCAATAGAACCCTTATAAATAACTTTATGACATTGACTAATACTGCAATGAACTTACAGTGACCAGAATTGGAAGGCCCACCACCATGTGATGAGGTGCGTTTTGGAAATGGTCTGGCTACAACAACTATGGTGTGGTTCTCCCCTTCAAGTGGACGTACCACCTGGGTACGTGTTAGGTGACGAGTACGTGTAAAATTGAACAATCAACATTCAAGTTCTACAAAAGATGTTTCAAGTCCATGTGATGTCAAGTCAAGTACCGGTATCCACACTAAAGAGACTTTAATGAGATGATGAGGTTGACAAGATTCAAGTCATTTAGAGGAATCACTAAACCATATAGCATTGATGGTGTTAGAATGGACTGGTTAACTTTAAAGTGGTAGATTTTGTAATGGATGTTACAGAGTGTATATGTGAGTGTAATTAGCTGAGTATATAGTTTAAAATATAACAGTAAATTGTTCCTGTGTCTGTGATGAATGATGAAATTTGATTTTAATATGAAATATTTATACTTGTGAGAATGAAGCAAATGTAACGGTCTAAAATGTTATATTATTATACAATTTAAAATTTGTAATTAAATTATTAATTAGTGGTACTGAAATACTAGTAATTATTTTATGATCCAATTATACACTGTGTTATTCTACAAAGGTTAGACTATTTATACTGAGTTGATAGCCATCTCACAAACTAAAATATGACAGAATTGCTGAAGCAGATATTCTTCATATTTTTAGTTAAGTTTATGTGTGCTTATGTGTTAAATGTTGAAACTCAAAATGTGTGTTGTCAGTTGAGTGTGGATACAGGCATTCTTGTACATTCATTTTTGTATGATATTGGGGACAAATTTAAACCATTTAATGGATAATTCAGATATGACGGTGTCTCTTTTAGATGCCATTCAGGGTAGGCATATTTTACACTTAAATACTAGAAGTATTAGGGGAGATAAAATTGATGAATTGCTGGCGCGTGTAACTGGTACTCAACTTACAGCACTGACAATATCAGAGTCATGGCTAACAGAGTTTGACCATGAAATTCTATATGATATTCCGGGTTATCAATTATACCGCTTAGATAGGGAATGGACAGATGAACCTTGGAAGGATGGTCCAAAGGTTGGAGGAGGTTTAGTGACGTACATAAACAATAACTTGAAAAGTTCTTTTGATGAACTATCACTTTATAATAGCTCAACTATTAATATGGAATGTTTGTGTGTCACAACTTTAGATGAAAATCTCCAGAAAAATGTTATATGTAATATATATAGACCTCCACAAGGAGATATGGATACTTTTATTGATGATTTGGAAATTTTGGTCAGTAATATTTCAAAAATGAAATACAATAATATATATTTCCTGGGTGATTTTAATATTGATTTATTTGATGTGAAATTGAAAGAATATAGCAGTAAGCTAGTCAATATGATGTTACAATTAGGGTTTATGAATTATATAAAATCAATCACACGATATGGTAAAAATGGGGACAAGGATTCATGTATTGACTTGATTTTCACAAATGTAAATGATATTGAAGATTCAGGTGTAATTCCTTTTGATTTGAGTGACCATGAGATAGTTTTCATCACGGAAAAAAATATGTTACATGATAATTCTAAAATCACTTTCAATGGTAGATCACATAAAAAACTGAAAATGGATCAAGTTGTGGAAAAAATTGACATGGTCGATTGGAGTATGTATTATAAATGTAATGATGCTGAAAGTTTATGGTCAATATATTATTCAAATATACTATCAATTATTGATGACTTGTGTCCATACAAGGAGTTTACTGTAAATAAGCCGCGTCAGGAGTGGGTCTCTCATGATTTACTTGAATTGATCGCTGAGAAGGATAGGCTATTAGCCAGGGCAAGGAAAACAAAAAATCCGGTAGATAAAGAAATTGCTGTTAATGCAAGAAAATCTTTAAAAACAACAAGTAGAAGTACACGAAATAAGCATGTAAATAAGATTACAGATGAATGCAAAAACGATCCTAAAGAGTTCTGGAGAGAGTTATCCAAATTACTACCAGGGAAAAAAAAGGATAAAAAAGATATTTCTCTCAAGGATGATAATGGTTCAATAATTGCTTCAGAAGATACTCCTGAATTTATTAATAACTTCTTCTCGAGTATTGGTACAAATTTAGCAAAAAATATGAGAGACCCTTGGACTTATGACGGAGCTGTTAATGATACAAACTTGATGGACCTTGTAAATACTGATGAAAATGAAATTAGTTTGGTAATTAAAGATATTGATATTTCAAAAGCCTCATCAGTAGATAAATTATCATCAAAGGTTTTAAAAATTTGTTTTGAAAGTTCAAAAAAACAACTTGTGCATCTCTTCAATGTATCTTTAAATACAGGAGTAATTCCTTTAGATTGGAAGAGTGCCACGGTAACTCCAATACATAAAGGTGGGGATCGAAGATTGGTAACAAACTACAGGCCTATTTCTTTATTACCTTTACCAGGAAAAATGTTGGAAAGAATTGTACATACTCAGTTGTCAGCATTCTTGGAGAAAAATAATTTACTAACTAGTCAACAAAGTGGGTACAGAAAAAATAAATCAACAATAGCTGCAGTAAGTCTACTAACTGACGATATATTAAGAAACAGAAATGTGGCAATTAATACACTAGCCACCTTTTTCGACTTAAGCAAAGCATTTGACACGGTAAATCACGAAATTCTTTTGAAAAAACTAAAGCTGATGGGTGTTTGTGGGAAAATTCAAAATTGGTTAAATAATTATTTAAAGGATAGAAGTCAAAATACTTTTGCTAATGGATTATTATCTAAGAAAGTTGACATGAATTGTGGAGTACCACAAGGGTCTATTCTAGGCCCTCTATTATTTTTGGCTTACATCAATGATGTGGAAAATGTGTGCAAACACTCAAAAATAATGTTGTTCGCTGACGACACTGTAATTTATAACTCGAACAAATCTGATGAGTTATCCCAGGTGGAGATGCAATTGGATATTAATAGTTTTGTAAATTGGTGTAAAAAAAATAAGCTTACTGTTAATTCAAAAAAAACCAAATATATGTGTTTTGGTTCTAAGAAATGTTTCAAAAATTGTTCACTAAACATTGATTCCCAAAACTTGCTCAGGGTACCAACTTATAAGTACCTTGGAGTTACACTTGACTCCAAACTAACTTATGAATCATTTATGAGGAATCAATTGCGTACAATTGCTTACAGGACATACCAATTAACAAAAGTTGCGAGATTTCTATCTAAAACATCTTTACTCAAGATTTATAAAGTGTACATTTTACCAATTTTTGATTATGGTGATATATTGTTCATGAATGCTAGTGTGAAGACCTTAGGAAAAATGCAAGTGTCTCAAAACAGAGCGATTAAGGTTTGTTTAAAAATGCCCAGGTTAACACCAACGGAATATGTTCATGGAGAGTCAAAAATAAATATGTTGGCAGACAGAAGATATGCTCATGCTGTTGTGGAAGGTTTCAAAAGGTCAAAAAAACCATTACATGTCAAAAAGAGAATTGTAAATACTAGGTTACAACAAGGTCCTGTACTTAAAAATTGCTTACCTCATTGTGAGGCTTACAAAAAAAGTACTGAGTATAGTATATCATTATTATGGAATAACTTGGATCATACCATTAGAAATATACAAGATATATCAGCTTTTAAGAGTCATGTTAAATCAGAGTTAAAACTTAGACTACCGGTAATTGACAAGGGGTAATCAGAATCAATTTTGAATCCAATAAGCCTACATTATACTGTATTTGTTCTCTAGAAATTAATTCCAACTCAATATTTTTCATACTATATACATTGTATGATTGTATGTGACTGCCTGTGACTGAATTGCTAAACTGATACACACTAAAGAGTTTCTGTATTGTCCTGTTTGTAATGTCCCGTATTAATACTTTGCTGGAGGTTTTGAAAGGGAACATGAGAGTAATACTTACTCAATCAATAACATTATTAATAACTATAGTTACTTTGGAACTCGTGCTAAATTACTTAGCTTTGTAAATATAATATTTTAATCATTTATTAGTGATATTGTACATAAATACTAAATTATAATCAAGTTGTTAAAATTACATTGTATTTAAAAATGATTTATGTTATACGAACGAATCATTGTATATTTTCATAATGATAACTACAAAGTCTTAAAAATGTGATTTGATAAAAATGAAAATATACAGATGTTATGACAATTATTGTTAACATTAATATATAATCCATTATTTATTTTCATATTATATAAAAATGTACACGTGATATTATACAAATTGGAGGAAAAGGTGGCTTAAGCAAACTGGCACTCATGCCAAAGAGCAGCCTATTCACATAAGGTCATATTTAACTCAGAAGACTCAGTCAAGGGAATGCTCATATGTAGTACAGGGTGTTTATGATATAAGCTAATAAGCACACATGGATGAAACAATTGATGTAACTATACCGTTGAACTTATGATTGAATAAATTTTACTAAACTTGAAACTTGAAACTTGAACCATAGGTAACAGATAAAGACCTGTGTTTTGATGTATTTTATTTGCCAAAAAAAGAGCAGATTGCAATTATCATGTCTAAAATTTCAAAATTTTCCCAAATCAGCCCCAATCATTGAAAACAGTAACAGACCAGAGCTTTGATGTATGTTTTGCCAAAGAACCAGCAGATTGCACCAGTTCAAGTCTGGAATTTCAAAAATTTCTCAAAACCTTTGCCTTCCAAAAAGATTCCATCCCGAATCATTGAGCAGGCCTATGGATAATACCGATCTGAGCTTTGATACATTTTCGGCCAGAATAGATTTTTTTGTTTTCTTAAAAACCTTACCACTAATATAAATTCTAGATAATACAGGTATTAGCTGTACTATTTTTTGGCCAAAATGCACCTGGATGCACTATTTCAAGTCTAGAGTTTCAGATTTTCCCCAAACTTCTCCAAGATAAGCTTCCATCCAGCCCCAATCATAGAGACTAGTGCAGAGTTGAGCTTTGATATATTTTTGTGCCAAAATGCACCAGAACGCACAATTTCAAATCTAGACTTTCCAAATTTTCTTGAGAGGTCTGCCGCCCGCAGTGGGGCCGGTTCAGCTTTCTGTTCACCTGAGATACACTTCCAGTACACTCAAAAAATAAACTTGTCTCCAGACTCTTCAAAGTGACGGTCATAAAATGCACGAGTCATAAACTTTTCTAAGTGACAAGGAAGCGGGTCTTCTAGCTGGAGATAGAAGACCCACTTGGTATGTGCCAGCCCAAAACACGACATTTGCCAGCTCCAGATTCTATTTGTGGGATGGTAACCTGATACGTTAGACAACTTTTGACTCGTTTATTTTATGACAGTCACTTCGAGGAGTCTGGAGACGAGTTTACTTTTTCAGTGTACTGTACCTCAGATAGACACAAATCTGACCAATCAGCAGTCAGCACCTGCTGCAGGAGATGCATCTGCTGTTTTCCAAGATGGCTGACCTGGAAGTGTATCTGGGATACACATGGGGGACAGAAGTGTACCTGGGATACACTTGGGGGACAGAAGTGTACCTGGGATACACTTGGGGGACAGAAGTGTACCTGGGATACACTTGGGGGACAGAAGTGTACCTGGGATACACTTGGGGGACAGAAGTGTACCTGGGATACACTTGGGGGACAGAAGTGTACCTGGGATACACTTGGGGGAAAGAAGTGTACCTGGGATACACTTGGGTGACAGAAGTGTATCTGGGATACACTTGGGGGACAGAAGTGTACCTGGGATACACTTGGGGGACAGAAGTGTACCTGGGATACACTTGGGGGACAGAAGTGTACCTGGGATACACTTGGGGGACAGAAGTGTACCTGGGATACACTTGGGGGACAGAAGTGTATCTGGGATACACTTGGGGGACAGAAGTGTATCTGGGATACACTTGGGGGACAGAAGTGTACCTGGGATACACTTGGGGGACAGAAGTGTACCTGGGATACACTTGGGGATTTAAGTGTTAACATGTTTATTGATCATAACATTAACTTAAATACAGATTGTACAGTACTGGGTAGACAACCCATAAATGATCACCTTATAAATATACTCTATAGTATGATATGAAATACACATCAGTCTGTGTAATACACATCAGTCTGCGTATTCTTAAAGCTTGACCGTCATGGTTGAAGTGAGGCCAAAAGCACTTTTGGATATAGTTCAGTTTTGATTCACAAGAGGGCTCTTAAGGGCTGGGAGCTCAGCTCTTACAGACACAAGATAGGGTGAATATGTTGTAGCTGGACAATACTCATGGTCCCCTGTCCAAACACTGCTGCCCTCTGGTGGAACTGTTATTCCCCGACGGCCCAGCTTTAATGAGTGTATCCCAGATACACTTCTGCCCCCTAGTGTATCTCAGATACACTTCTGTCCTCTAGTGCATCCCAGATACACTTCCTCTCCATGTGTACCCCAGATACACTTTCAGGTCAGCCATCTTGGAAAGCAGAAGATGCTGGCTTCTGATTTGTCAGTTTATTGTGTATCTCAGATACACTTTTACAAGTGTATCTCAGATGCACATAAAGCTGAACATCGGCCCTACTGCTATGCCCCAGATCCCCCTACTTGGACCACTGCGGGGGGACAAAACCTATGGGCTAAGAGGTCTTCCTCTTATATCTGTTTATGTTAGGCCCAATTTTCTCCTGTAATAACTCCTATTTTCCCCCTATATTGTGCTGATTGTTCCTATTTTTCCGATTTCAAAACTCCTATATTCCTATTTTTCTGGGGCAAAATCTGGTTGACACCCAGATGTAGTGCTCTAATGGTTTTTGAATATAATGGTATGTAAGAGCAGGAAATAATATTTTTATGATATGGATGACTAGGCTAACTACATACTGAGCTAGCCTAGTCTTCAATCTTTATTTCAGGCTGATTTCTTTTATTGCATTGATTTAATGAGGCTAGCAATTGCCTACATGACCACATATATTCAAACTAAGATTCTACCAACTGTCATGTCAGAATATCAAGTATTTACATTATATATAGCCACCTTTGATTGGCTTACTACAGATTCCAGGCCCAGTGTTCCTACAGTGATTCTTACTATAATTATAACAACACTTGGCCTGTAAGGGTACTGCTCAGGGGGGAATCAAGTGCCGTGGCGCCCTCTATACCGCGGAGCATATATGCAGCAACACCGGCCTAGTAGTGGCAGTCTCAAGCAGGGCAGGGAGCAGGCAACACTGTACAGTCCAGTGTGGTCCAAACCCGTTGAAAGGTCTTTAGTATACATGATTGGCATGAGGTGGCACTACTGGGCTGTAGGAGGGCCATGGTCATATAGCCTACCCCCAGTTCATTTGCATTGCATTGAGAGAGCATGAATGAAACCCTCATATTGAGATGACGACAGAAGCTTTATAATGCTATATTGAAATATAACTTGGAAAAGAGTAAATCTTCCCAGGAAAAAATACAACAGAATTTAAACCTGAATAGCTTTTGTGTAATAACTGCTTGAAATATGGTTAAAAATGACTGTGTGTAGTTTCCACTTTAGCCACTCAATGCGGATGGCGCTGTGGCACTTGATTCCCCCCTTGGTACTGCTACAATCCACCCCAGCAGGTTCTCTGCATGGGGTCTGAGTACTGCAGGTACGGGCTCAGTCTCATGAGTTTGTAACAGTTGAAACGTCTTTGACCAGGTGTCGTCTTTGACCGGTGTTGTCTTTGACCGGGTAGGGATTAAAATGAAGAAAAAAGTAGTATGTAGTAAAGAAATTGGGAAATTTATTGTATAATATGTTAGAACACATCATTTCGAGGCATAATGTAAGATTGATATATTTCATATATTTAGGTTACTATGCGCAGTACCGAATAATATGATACAACACAGGATGTGTGCCGGTACAATTTGGTATAAAGTGACGTCTAGAACAATAATATATACATATAACAACAAGAAAACTATATGGATGTAAACTTACATATCTATATATATTAGATTTATATAGTTTGGTACAAAAAAAAAACACCTACCCCTTACTTTGGTACTTTTCTATATACCCGGTCAAAGACGACACCCGGTCAAAGACGCCACCGGTCAAATATGACACCCGGTCAAAGACCTTTCAACTGTTACAAACTCATGAGACTGAGCCTACGGCTTCTGCATGCCACTTTTATATGCACACATGATGTGTTTTAGACAAGGTCAAACAAATCAAAACCGTTAATTAATATCACGCAACAGAGCTCTCTGACCTGGATGAAAACACCAGGTCAACATAATGGCCAACAAGGGACTAACGGAAAAAGGTGCCTTGATGAAAAGCACATATCCCATAGTCTTAGGCATATCTCATGTAGTCTCAAAATATTACTCCCTAACTTCTTGAGATATGTAATGCTTAAGACTAGGGTGAATAGTCTTAAACATAAATGGGTTCGATTATAGTTGTGTCATCAGTTTAACAAAGAAAGACAAAATAAGGGAGGTCGGGGCAGAGCCCACGATAAATGACTACCACTGCCCTGTCAATTCAGAGATTTTGTTGCACCATCTAGAGGGATAGAGCAGTAAGACTATGGGAGATATGCTTTTTGCGACTACGAGAGATATGCTTTTTGTCAAGGTACCTTTTTAAAGTTAGTCCCAGGCTGCATATAATGGTGTCTTTCTGTTGGCATTACTTCGCTGGACAATCAGTGGGTCCCAATGTAACATACATGGCACATCTGTCATCCATGGGACATACATTTGAAACAACTTATGTGCTCATGCAGCAGATAATGCGTCATATTCAACAACATATTTCCTGTGAAGCTGTCCGAATAACTGCTCAATAGTTGCGGCATGAGGATGACTAGAGGTTGGAGTAGAGTAGGATGGAGCTCGGTGTAAGGGTCATTAATCATGGTGCAGCCGTGCCCCGGGGGGGGGGGGGGGTACTTGATTTTTTTTTCTGATATGGATGTGCGGCTGGACCACTGACAACCCTTACCCTTGCTAGGGAGCTTTTGCTTCAAAAACCTACCCTTGCTAGGGCACTTTTGGCCAAAAAGTCCTAGTTTTGAAGAGGAAAAACACAAAATGTACAATGGATGAGTAATTTCACCAAGAAATTTTACCCATGTCCACAAATGTTAACGAAAAAATTGGCAAAAATGGGACATTTTGGTGAAAAACAGTTCATTTTGGTGAAAAAGTGACCCTTGCTAGGGCGATTTTGGCAAAAGTAGACCTTTGCTAGGGACATTTTTCTCTGAAACAGGACTCTTGCTAGGGACATTTTGTTGAAAAACTACCCTTGCCAGCCGCACACCTGTGTATACAAAATATACTAAGTGCCCCCCCCCCCCCGGGAGCCGTGCAGATAACACTGTGTGGGTCGTAAACGTCAGTCAGCAGGTTATTTAATTTGTCATCAGTAAGTTACGACCACTGAGCGACAACAGGCCGTGATTGGTTTGTGAGACAGGCTAACCCTTTAAGGACATGATACATAAACCCTTTAAGGACAGATGTTGCAAAAAGATGACATTTGTTGTGATGATGCACTTGTCAGTGCTGCATTTGTGCATGTCTCGATCCCATAGGGTCGGCATGATGCTTGAATGCAGCCCTGGTGAGTTACTCACCAGGGCTGCATTCAGGCATCATGACGACAAAGGTCAGAGGGCATTGAATCACTATACCGTCCTTAAAGGGCTAAGGCTTTATGTTCACATATCGGCTACTATTAGCTACTATTACAGAGTACCAAGCGCGGCGAGTTACTCGCCTAGGTAGGCCTACACTGCTTTAGACTGCGCATCATGCCGAGCCCTGTATACGGTCTGACTGAATGCAGCACTGTGAGCTGCATAGCAGTGCTGCATTCATGTATCAGGTAAAAGGGCCTTTAATAATGACCTGACGCTGCCCTTACAGGTTTAAAGAGCATTATGACGGATAGGTGACGTATTTTAACGCCACCTGCCGGAAAGCGTCCGTCAGTGCTCCTGGCGGCCAGTGTCGGTACTAGCAGGACGCAGTGAGGATGACGGCGTCATGACGACCACACTCTGTCTGCTGGTCTGGTACCTCTGTACCTTAAGGGGTAAGACTTCAGGTGCATCCCTCCCCTTGTACCCCCTGCACCCCCACCACTGGCAGCCCGCCTTACATGGAGCAGGTTACCATGGGGATACACAACACCAACCGGACAGTTACCATGGTACCAATGGACTAGCAGGGGCTCACCATGGGACGCCGGGAGCTGGTATACAGCTGCATGCAGCTCACCAAAGGAGCCCTGCCTTGACTTCAGCCCTCAGGAGAGGTGCTCAGTATGGACTCGAGCCCCGTAAGTAGAACCTTTATTGCTTGTGCGGTATAGGCTGAAAGCTGGACAATTAGCTACATAATAATATGATCCAACTATATAGCCAATTTCGTTCAGAAGCTATACTCCTATCTTGAATACATTGTTGTGATGTGGGACAGGGGCGGATTTAGGGGGGGGGGAGGCGGACCCGGCGTGCGCCCCCCCTATTTTTCTGTACATTTTAATGTGGCAATTTCCAATACCCCCAGTACATTGCCTAATTCACGCCCCCCCCCTTTCCCAAAATCCTGGATCCGCCCCTGTGGGACCGTATAAACAAATGGCTAGAATAAGGCCTGTAACTAGCCCTCTTTGCCGGATGGTTCGATTTTCAATAAAGTGGAACTGAATGAATTTCATAGTAGAATTTACATTTTTTTAAATGCTGATAGTGACACTATATTTATAACGCGACATATACAGAATTTATCATGTCTTAATAGTTGACCCCCCTGAAGACCTAAATAATTGTCCAATTTACCGCATGATTTACAGGCAGTAAACCATTACTCTAGGTTGGTGCTTAGTTACATGCCATGGAATAACAAACACTTTAATCGCATCATAATAATCTATAAGCAGTGGCCCCCTCCCCTCTTTCAGTTTTTCCACCATTAGGTATAATCAGCACCCTAGTTACAAATACTTAGAAATATATTATACAGGCTCATTTAGAGGGTGTCAAAAGCTTCACACTTTACCTGGAATATTATGCAGAATATAGGCAACTTTAAAATAGTGGACCCTACATGGATTGCAAAATATCATTAATCAGTCTGTAATAATCACACATGTATAATATCATCAAGTTATGATGCTTTACGATTTAATGGGACGTTACAAATTGTTGGGTCTGACTGAGAAATGGTGGGTAATAAATCGTATGTCCACTGAGCCTATAACAATTGGACAGGTGCACACATAAACGTCCACAGACTACAGAGTGAACTGTCACAGTGATGGATAGACATTATACTCATGCATTGTATGTGACAACCTTGTACCAACATGCAGTGTATAGTGTGGATGTAGGATTCAATGTAAGATATTATTATTATTATTATTATTATTATTAAATTTATTGATGCACAATCGTCCCTAGGGGACGGTCTTCCGCGCACCACACAGATTTCATGCCTTGCTCGAATGTGGTGCTATACACGCTGGGTAGGATTTGCATCAAATAAGTATGATTATGAAGTGTATATATAGCAGTATAGTGTATGGCATGCATGACATAGTGCAATAGAACAGTGAATAGTAATGATTATTTGGCAGTTAGCGAGCTGGCGTCAGTATAATCATATTATGCAATCGTGTAGTGGTGTACAGGGTGCTATATCAATAGAGCAGATTAAACTGGCGTGAAGGACAACATGAAGGTCAGTATGTGAGCGCTGTCAATTGTTGGTTAAATTTAACTTGTTAATGGCAGTTTTAAACTTATTGTAAGTGGGCAGTTTTTGTGTTGTATGATCTAGTTTGTCCCATTGGGTAACGGCTCTATAGTAAGGCGATCTCTCATAGAAGGCTGATTTTGCGCGGCGCTTAGCAAACCTGACCTTCAGGTCTCCCCTCGTTTTGACATTACGCTGTATTAAGGCATCACCGCGTCTGGCCTTTTTCCACATGATGCATAACAATTGCTTCTGGCGCCGAACATGCATTGTTTCCACCCCGCATTGTTTATGCAGGGCAATAATACTAATCTCTCTAACTCTAGCTTGTAGGCAGGTCCTCAGTTCTTGGTTTTGCATGCGTTGCAGTTTGTCTAGCTCAGTTTTTAGGGCACTGCCTGAAAACTGAGCTAGACAAACTGCAACGCAGATATAGACTAACACTAACGCCCGGCTGCCACCTGCAGAGGTGGCAGTTTCGTTCATGAGGAGACTTTCATGGTAAATCTACACTTCAATGACATCTACATGGGTCAGAATTATAGATGTTTTACGAAACTGAATTTACCACAGCATCATTGATTATTCAATGCCAAACATTGAGTTGACAGAGCCTGGTCAATTATGAAGTAATCTACTTTTGCGTGACACAATAATGATGTTACCTGTACCGGTAATCTTAAAAAAACATTTTCCCAGTAATCTTAATGATTCACCCCTTTTTTCAAGATGGTGCCACTGTCCCGTCCCATCAAATGACACTAAGATGACATGATTGGACATGGTACCAAATTGGACATGGAACCATGTTGAGCATGGACCTATGGGGGATAAATGACTTAAAGTTGGTATCCCAACTGTTGCGGTGACTAAATTCCACTCTAAGCATTAGGATAAGCATGATGACGTTCTAAGTCATGTGTGAAAGTATTAAATATCTGTGAGCAATATTTCTATACAGAAATCCCATTATAATAGGAAAATCATTATTGACTGATCAGTCCAAAATAGGGTAATTAACATGCTTCTCTCACAACACACCAATTTTTTACCCCCCCCCCCCCCCCTTACAGGTGGGAAATCGGTGTGCGCGCGGGCCCTTTGAAGCATAGTAACGCCGGTCAAGGGGCCCAAATTGTTTTGCCCCCCCCCCTGTTGATAAAAAAATGATCACTCCCTTAGTGCATCAAATTCTATACAGGTGCAAGTGGCAGCATATCTTAGATTGTGGCCCATGGTTGGGTTTTCCCAAACAAAGCTGTGGATATATATGTGTTATTACATTATCTTACATTTAGACCCTCATTAACAGTAATTATATACCCATTTCAGAAAAGAAGGATATATTTAGGGGTTTCAGCTAATTATTGATGGAGGTCAATTTCAGTCACCCTAGTAGGGATACGAACTTTAATTCAGTGTGGAATTATGCAAAAGAATTAATGTCTAGGTGCTGTATTAAAATGACAGTAATGGTTAGTATTCTGTTAAAATAATGGTGATTTATTGGCACCACTGGGTGCCGGTCTTTCACCGTTATAATGACGATGAATTTGAAATAACAATTTGAAGTTTGGCACATAACAGAGCCAGTGAATCACCTTTATTTTAACTGAATTCTTTTTACAGTGTGGGCATCACAGACTACATGTGGCTAGGTAACCTCACCATGATAGGGCCAAAAAAAATAGGTGTGCTTCAGGTTACATAGTCTGAAAACCTAGGTAGGGTAGGTCGGATTTTTTCTTTTCTTTTAAACTTTAGCCTGAAAAGTACCCAAAACTGACTCGCAAACTTCAGCGCTGACTCGTCGACAACGGCGTGACTCATATACTATCAAATTGACTCTGAAATAGCCCCAAAATTGTTTTGGAAAGACAGATTGATCCCATGGCCTAAAAAGTACCTAAAAATTGACTCGCAAACTTCAGCGCTGACTCGCCAACACTGGCATCGACTCATGGACCAAATTGACTCTGAAATAGCCCCAAAATTGTTTTGGAAAGACAGATTGATCCCATGGCCTAAAAAGTACCTAAAAATTGACTCGCAAACTTCAGCGCTGACTCGCCAACACTGGCATCGACTCATGGACCAAATTGACTCTGAAATAGCCCCAAAAATTACATTTTACAAATTACATTTTTTCTTTTTTTCAAAATTGGATAAAAATTTCTAGGGTCGGCCCTGTTTTGCTAGGTAGGGTCGGGTAACCTTTTCTTTTTTTGGCCTAGGCATACACCAGGCTCTTTTTGTTAACTCTAACTTTGGTTGTCCCTGGTCAATAGTTATCCACAGCTTTGACTATACAATTATATTAATGTATGTGATGATGGCCGTGTCTCACGACCTTGGGCCAATGTTTTCATCCCTGACTGGGTGCCAGCTCTGACCAGGTGCCAGCTCTGACCGGGTGCCAGCTCTGACCGGCCTGAATAAAAACGGGTTATTTAGGGCAGATGATGATAAAAATGGGCAACTAATTACTAGTTTAAAGGGTTATAACATCCAATAACCTTTTCAGCCAAATTCTATCTACATCTGCCCTAAATAACCCGTTTTTATTCAGGCAGGTCAGAGCTGGCACCCGGTCAGAGCTGGCACCCGGTCAGAGCTGGCACCCGGTCAGAGCTGGCACCCGGTCAGAGACGAAAACATTGGCCCAAGGTCGTGAGACACAGCCTGATGTGTACCTCATGATACCTCCATGTACGGCTATCTACATGTAACTGGCTGATTCAGATATGCCCACTAGAGTCTACTAGAGGTCTAGAGCAGGTGAACTAAAGGGAAAGGGAACTAAAACGTGCAGTAGGCTCCGTGGACCTAGACTGAATAGGTCATGCATAATTCTCTTACACTGCAACAGTATCACATATGGCAATTATTGCATAAGTAGTCACACTATTTAGGAATTTCTCCATCTTTCTGGTATAATTGTGGAGATGTGTAAGGTTATACAGATGCAGAAATCTCACATGACATTTGCTCTTCTGAAACCCTAAGGTTAGCTAACTTTGAACATGCCCCACAGACTGATTAGTGGAGGTATATTCAACATGTTGCTGGAAATGAATAGCCAGATGTGTGATGTCCAATAAGCAGACTGGAGACTCAGAGACACACTGTCTTTCGAAGAAAATCATATATGCTTCAACTATACATTTAGTATCTATGTCCCATAGAACTTGTATGCAAATTTAGTTCCTCTGACTACCACAAGGGGGGCCCTTGATGGGGGGGTCCCCATGTCGCATTTCGGTTTTAAGAAATGACCATGTCGCATGTCTATGTCGCTTAAGATGCTCATGTCCCATGTCAATTTTAAGAAATGTCCATGTCCCCTGTCAATAAGCCCCATGTCGCATGTCACCAGGTCTCATGTCCCATGTCGATTTTAAGAAATGCCCATGTCGCCATATCGAATTTAGGGGTCTAGAGCCATACAAGGGGTCAGTTGTGTGCTGCTGAAGGCTTCATTTGGTTCCCTGTGCCTTGTCACAGCACAGCGAATCAGTTACGTATCGTTTTCCCTCCAGCTGTCAGAGCGCTTACCTCCTCCTCTACTAGAGGTAAAAACGATCCCATCCATACTCTCGTTCCCAAATCCTTCCAAAGGAAGGCTCTGGTAACAGCCAAATGACCTTGAACTTTGGATTTTGCTGGGTTTGGGCAACCCCTGCTGGTAGGCTGGAACCAGTGAACAGGAACAGGAAATGGAACCAGAATGTATGATGGTAGTTTTAGGTAGCTTTACCATCAGCCTTTCTGGTTCCATTTCCTGTTCCTGTTCGCTGGTTCCAAGCTACCAGCAGGGGTTGCCCAGACCCAGCAAAATCCCAACATTTGGCAGTTACCAGAGCCTTCCTTCGGAAGGATTTGGGAACGAGAGTATCCCATCCAATGCTTTGTTTGCCCACCAGGGGGGGCCCACGCCACGGCTCCGACTGGTGTCAAACACATGCGTAATGCTATCCACTGACCTGTTAGCACTTTAACTCAGCATGTCTGGTAAAATGCCATAATACTCTAATAATACTGCATATGGCAGGAAGTCAATGCTACATCCGCATCAAAAAGAGTTAACCCTTAGAGACTGATACCTGTTAGAGGAATGTCAATGCATCCAAATAGAGAAATCTATGCTAGTTGAGGTGACATTGGGTTGTCCAGGGAGTCAGAAATTAGTCAACTTTGAACTGTTATTGCAAACTTTTAAGAGAAGTTATACTGAACCTGTAATTGGAAATGAATAGAATGATAAACCATTAATAGAAATATCAAGTGGAGCATATGGGAGCATCAGTGCTTGTGCTTGAAAAGAATATTTTAGATTGTGTCTAATGAGCACACCATGCCACTATATTCTATAATAGCTAGTTCCCCTACTGACCAGTGGTGTCACCACTTGATGGCTCTCACACCACTGAACATCCATTTGCCTGAAGGCCAGGACAATGTTACGCATGGATTTGCAACCAGGGCGGGGCCACGGCGTGGGCCCCCCCTGTTTGCCCACCTCACCCCCAAGGGAGGTACACATCCCTAGGCTTCCCTCTATCAGAAATCAGAGGTACTAATGGTTCCCTGTGCCTCCTGTGGCATGACATAGGTGAGTAAATAACTTAGGTTAACAGCACAGGAGTGCCACCCTGTGAGAATTATAGAAACTAGTTTGCTAGATAAATGTATTGGAAATCATATATCAATTTGTCCATTGCTAATGAAATATTATGATAGAGATTCACTGAATAGTGTGTAGGACCTTCTCAAATTTAGCTAACTATGGGCTATTGGAAGACCAATTTCCATGTGAGATTCCTGTATTTCCCTGAATACATATCTGCTTTAAGTATATCCGACATATAGGGAATAGTTAATTCAACGTCTCTCTATGAACTAGTTGATTGTAACATGTGGCATTATTGCAGTGTGGTGAAATATACAGACATGAACATATTTACAGGTCCACAAGACAACCAGCTCACATTGTCCCCCCCCCCCCCCATATTAATAGAAACATCTGGTCTATGTTAGGGGGGACTGCTACTCATCCTGGTGTCAAACTCATGCATACTTCAGTTCAGTTCAGGAGCCAAATGGATATGGAGTGGTAAGATCCCAATGCTGTGGTGCCATCAATGGCGGTTTGGGGAACTAGAACTTTACATTAGGCTTCAATGGGGGAGTATACTAAATAGAGACAACCTTAAACATTTTTCAACCACAAACACTGAAACCCCCTCAATGCTCCATATGCAAGTTTTTAGAGGCCATATCGTTCTATTTATTTCCTTTTTTAGATTCAGTGGATCTACCTTTTTCAAAAGTCTCAGTAAATGTCTAATCTTACGCTTCATGAACAACCCAATGTCAGGTCAATTAGGATGGATTTCTCTATTCTCAAACATTTCATGCCTTTAATGTGGAGCAGGCACAAAGTAGAAAGTCTTTTTGATATAGATGTATCATTGGGTAGTAGTATAAGAGTATTATGGCATTTTCTCAGATATGGTGAGTTGGAGAGACAGATGAGTATTTTCGTTTAATGCCTCTACTACTCACTAGATGGCATGGCAATTGGATCCCCCCTAGATCTATGTAATTCAACGACTGTATTTGTCATTGTAGGTTGTTCGCGGGTGGGTGAGTACCTGAGCGTGCCGGGTGACCGGTGCTCCTACCTGGTGTGTGACCACGGTACTACGCCCCACACGGTGCGGGGCGGTGCCCACACCCCGCGGGGTGCGGGGAGGCTGCAGGCGGTCAGGATGGCCTGCCCCGCCGGTACCTCCGTACCCCCCCACTACCACAGTGGGACGGGAGAACAGGGCCTCAGCCCCTGCACCAGCAAACTACACATGCACCATGTGTGTCCAGCTACAGGTAAGTCACAGGCCTAGACTGAGCAGCATGCTACTTTTATTAGGTGTCCGTATATACCGTAAGGTTCAACAGAGCTAGACTACCATTATCTTTAACCCTAGATGGCCCTACTGTACCATGTCTTTGGCTATAGACAGGTGGCACCATCTGAGGTTGAGAGATGATGGTGGCAGTTTGTAGAGTGCACCCTAGATGGCACTACTGTCTATGGCTTTATACATTGTACAGTAGAGCCACCTAGGGTTGAAAGATGATTGTCTTCTAGCTATGTCATACATTGTTCTATACATATAGAGGCATATACTCAAGGTATAAGCATCCTGCTCAGTTTAAGTCTGTGAGCTGCGAAGGCTACATATGCAGCATGTGTGTCTCAGTACAGGTTGGTGGTGCATTCATACATCTTTTTCTCATTCCTTAGTGGCTGCCTTCTGCTGTCTGGGTGCTGCATGTAGTCTGTGTGAAAACCTTTTCATCCTACAGGACATTTGGTCTTCAATGTTGTAGGACCGGCTACTATTTTAAGGACCACAAGTATCCTTTCTTCTCAAGAAATCTTCTTGCTCTGCTTCTAGCTCTTTCTATTGCCTCAAGCACTCTCATCTTCCTTACAAAGCTCATGCTCAAATAGCAACAGTGCCTATGTAATATGCCAATCCTCCTGAAAAGGTGTATCCCTTTGAAGCTTCAACTTGTACTAAATCCTTATCTCCCAACAGTATAGTGATTTGATTCTATTTCTTTATTTGCAGCTAAATCTCCCAAATGGCAAGGGAAGAAGTCGTTGAGTGGTTTCCTGCTCGGATCCATGATGTCTGGGGGTAGAGAGCCCCCAGTACAGTCATGGCCGCTGACACAGGCTGCCATGTATAGTGGTAAAGGGGCCATGCACCCAGATTTTCACGAACAGCACCAGCATTGGCAGCCTGTCTTACACACCAAGGACAACAAAGCCAATCCCTCTCCAGTCAATGTATTACCACAGGGCGGCCAGGCAGGCGGGTACTGGCAGCAGCTACTGGCTGCAACAAACACAAAGTACGACTGGTTATTTCAGAATAAACACGGCAAGACAAATAACAATCAGAAAACCTCGGTCGATGTGAACAATAGGCAGCCTGACGGTGTGTGGGGTAGTAGCGGACGCACCCCTAAAACAAAATCTGGGTTAAGGAACCGTGAATTAAGTCCCAGATATGCGGCCACTCGGGGGAAATACAACTCAGTGAGACCAGATTGGCAGAAAAACGAGCACAAGAAGCCTGTTGGTCCAGCCAAGGACGACCGTGGTAACCTGCATACAGACACAGCATGGAGCAGGGCTGGAGCAGCCAGAGGCAAACAGCATCATCTCACACCCCAACGTTCTGCACATGGGGGAGGCGGGATTAACTGGGAACATGACAACAAGTTCCTGTACAAACCAGACGAAACTAACTTGGGAAATAGTCCTCTTGGTCAGCAGGCACAACATGGCTTACCACACAAGGCCTGGAGCAGTGATGTAGCAGCAAGGAAGTGGGAGATAAAGCAATTAAACAAAGATGCAACGGCAAGGAAGTGGAAGGTCAATCAATCAAACAAAGATAACCTTGACCTTGAACTCACATTAAACAACAACAAACAGGAGACGGTTCACCCACAGCAGCCATCTTGGAACACGAAGGACGATGACGTTCTCTCCATCCTGGAGATGGTACTGGTCGATGAGCTCGACTCGATCCGACAAACAGAGAAAGTGTTCAACATGGGGTACAGGGAGCGTATAAAGGGGGCGGAGAAGGACTGGGGGAGGATCCGGGACGCCCTGGAGGAGGGGAGACAGGGGGCACGTAGTGGGGGTCAGGCTGGGGGACGGTACAGGGAGGGGGACAGGGAGGGGGACAGGCTGAGGAGGACAGAGGGGGAGATGCTGAGTGTCATCAATGACCTGATGGTGATGAGGGAAGGCTTCATGAAGAAGGAGCTCGCCTTCATGATGCTGGAGAAACAACAGCAGGAGAACGCTGAAAGTAACAGTCAGAGTCATGGTCAAAGGAAATAAGCGCTGTGCTCTGAGGGAGTGTTCGCTAATTATAACTAATAACGGGAGGGGGTGGTGAAATCTATACCCCCTTCTTTGAACTATGATAACACGCAGGCTTTCCTTTGCTGCAAAGAGGCCTCAGGAGGGGTCGAAACTTTTCACTCCCACCGTGATTTATAAATGAACATTTCCTGAGGTGGTTCAAGTATTGCCAGACTCTGTGAAGAAAGTCCAGCATTGCCACAGTTTCTTGTACTTTGGGAATGCTGGACTCCATAATATAAGTAGAGTCCAGCATTGCATGACTTATCATCGTTTTTGATTCAGGCTTTTTCTCTGTGTGCTAGATAACTAGCTGTCAATTGATGAGGTATTTAAGCTGCGACAGTCTGACGAGGCCTTCAAATTAAAACTGATATACGGTGGTGGACAATTGGTACAAGGCAAGTAGAATGATGCCCCCAAAAAGTGAGCTGCTGAGCAAAAAAAACTGCTATTGTGTTTAGGATTAAAGCATTGGTCAACGTTCCGAAAATGTCTAATTTTCTCTATGAGTGCCAAGTTTATGAGGTCAAGTGGAATCTATGATGTTTGTTATTCATATGGCATATATATACTGTGATAACGATCCAAGTAACATAAATAAAAGGATGTGTTTGATGAAACAATTGTAGACAAAGCGTTCAGTTGGACTGATGGTGATTGATAGGGGATTTATAGTGGATTATCTAATAAGCAATGACAGGCATTGATTGATTTTTCCAAGGGAAGTCATCCTACCGTAAAACCTCGCGTATAAGCCTAACTTGCGTATATAAGCCACATCCGGACTTTGAGCCAATCCGCAATCTGATTTGGGTACATGCTGCGGCCTATACGCGAGGTTTTACGGTATACCAAACTGCATTATTTAAAAGCAACTGAACAAATGGTTTATGTGACATGTGTTGAGAGATATTCACACATTTGGGTATTGATATAATGTACAGTGACCAATGATTCTTTAGGGTTGGCCCTATTTTTGAAACTGAGGTCAGGTTGCCTGAAACACACCTTTTTCTTAAATATCTGAATAACCAGTTGAAAAAAAGAAGGTTGCAGCACCTAGGTGGGTGTAGTTGGTGCAGTTTACACCAGAGGGCAGCATTAGTGTTCCACACACCATGCAGTCTGAGGGAGGCAGAGACAACCAATATCCAGCTCTGATTGGTTCAAACCCACAGCAGAGGCATCACTCCCCCAGCACAGGCTTGGTGCCAGACTCTAACAGACGGTGGACAACATGGGGCATACAGCACCTCCGGTCCCTCACTGCCTCAGACTTCCAACTGCCCTTATTCATTATGTTGAACTTACATTCAACTTGAACGTTACTATAACGTTTTTTAACATTATGTATTATTCAATTTATATATCAGAAATTCGTATGTGAATAGACAGCGGAAATTAACATGACAAAACATTCCAAAAAATTTAGGCGTTTTTTTTCAACCTTAAAATATGTTTAAATAAGCCCGTCAAATTGAATGTCGAAAAATGGCAGAGAGCGTCAACGTTTTACGTTTTTTAACTTTCAATTTTGAATATTCAAGAACCTTCAAAGTACGTTCTTAACGTTCAGAAACGTTCATTTGTTTGCTCACTCAGCTTCGAATGTTACTGGCTATAATAAGTCGCTATGCTAACTATAAACTACCAAAGTACGTCAATAAAAGACCATGTCACCATTTCACATGTAGCAGTTTAGACTCGTGCGGGGTGGTAGTTGGTTACCGAGGCCCGTCAGTGCCATGGGACGACCATGAATCCCTAAGTGGGCTATAAGGCCAGTATGAATGATATACTTGTTCCTCATCACAGCGCGCACCACCTAAATCACCTTTGGGAGATTTTCTTGGCAAATTTTAATGGAAAGCAAATGACAAAAATAAACAAATATGAGCATATCTAATATCAAATAAAAGCTTACAGTGCAGCAAATGCAATGGGCTGGATTAAACATGCATGTCCACAACGTATACAGATCAGTAACCTCTTTGGTTCCCCAACATCCCTGTACCGGTTCGCAAAAAGAGTCCTGTGTGACCAACATGTGAGAGGAAGACCATATACCTTTATTGAACCAATAAAGCGTTATGATACTCATAACAAAAAAAGAAAAAAAAGAGGCAGCAATACCAACAAAAAAAGCCCAAAAAAAGCGCCCTTGTCATATCTCTGAAACTGGTACATAATTTGGAGTGGCCTACCAGTGGGCAGAGGGAGGTGTAATCTACAGGCCCCATATGGCAGCCCCGCCATAACCACGTGACTTATGGGGCACTGTGAAGGTTTACTGCACTAGTAGTACCGTAATGCCTCGTGTTAGCCGCGCGTATTAGAACTGGCTCGATCTCGGTATCCAGATAAGGCAAAAAAAGGTATGTTTCAGGTAACATCCCTCCAAACAGAACTTGGGAATTGAACGGTTGCAACTGGGTAGAATCCGGGTAGGTCACAATGACACAAGAAAGGCACGAGATATTCCCAAGAATTGTGAACATATCCTTATTACAATCAGAACTTGGGAATTGAACGTTCGCAACTGGGTAGAATTCTACCCAGTTGCGAACGTTCAATTCCCGTGCCTTTCTTGTGTCATTGTGACCTACCTGGATTCTACCCAGTTGTGAACGTTCAATTCCCAAGTTCTGATTGTAATAAGGACATGTTCACAATTCTTGGGAATATCTCGTGCCTTTCTTGTTGCGAACATTCAATTCCCAAGTTCTGTTTGATATAAATAACGTGGAATTCAGCAGAATATGACACAGTCAAAAGCTGTTCACATATTCTTGTGCCAAATACGTGCACAATTCTCGAAGGGATCCCGAGTTGTGACTCAAGAACTGCACGAGTTCTGCCCGAGATCTTATTTGCAGGGATGGCAAGAACTTATAGGGTCGGTAGGTCGAATTTCTTTCTTTGAACAGGGTCGGCCCTGTTTTGATAGGGTTGGTTTTTGGCCTAAGCGACAAGATAAAGGGGTAATGAAAATAGGTACTACCGTAAAACCTTGCATATAAGCCTAACTCGCGTATCAGCCGCACCTGTATTTTAAAATAAGCGACTGCGTGTCTTATCTAAATGCCCGGGGTACAGTTGTATTAGAGTCTATATATAAGAGCCCGGGCACTTAAACGAGGCACTACGGTAGTATAACGGATGGAGCCCAGCAGCCAGGAAAACTGAGGGATTATGGGAATACGGCAAGACGGAGGAGGCACACACAGAGAGGAGGAAGACGGTAACACTTCAAGGGATTGGGGATTCGTGTGGAATATAGCCGCGGGCTGTGTAATATATGCAACATTGGACGAACCTGCCAAGTGACTAGACGCCACCCATTCTTCCTGTAATCTTAAAAACCCATTTTCCGGTAATCTTAATGATTCCCCCCTCTTCTCTAGATGGCACCACTGTAAGTCTGCAAGTCTATAGGTAAATGGGTTTGCTTATAGTTCTGTTACAGTGAAAGAAAAGAAAAACGGAAAAAAAGAGAGAAAGAAATGGGGGGTGCGGGACAAACCCCCGATAAATACAGCAAAGTTACCAACTTACAGTGGTGCCATCTAGAGGATATGCCTGGAAACTGATTAAGATTACTGGAAAAGTGGGCATTTTTTAGATTACAGGTACAGCTTTCATATATGGAGGAGAGACGATGAGCGAGAGGCAGAAGGCCTTGAGAGAAGGGGAGGGAGCAGAAGAGGGGGGGACTGAGCGAGAGTGAAAAAGAGAGAAAGATAGAGCGAAAGTTAGGGCGAGAGAGAGGAAAAAAACCCATACGACTTCAGCTTGCCTTCTTGATATTGGAAAGTGAAACAAAGTTGGAGTGAATTTTCATGAAGGTGCGATTAAGTTTTGCACGAGTTTTTGGTGACAATAGCATACTTCTTTTGCATTCTCGTTCACAAAAGTTTAAATCATCGCACATGTAAAAGAAATAATCCCCCCCCCCGACTTTTGTTAAAGAATGCACTCTCGGTCGTGTTGGTCGGTAAGCCGACTATGAGGCTGTATAGAGGGGTAAGAACGTGTTGTAAAGGCGGCCAATAAAGGGAATCACATCATATTACAACACACTGTGGGCGGTTATCAGGCTCTATAAGAGCTCCTCACAGAGAATGTGAACATACTGACAGTACAGTAATTGTATATAGGGCAGCACAAAGGGAAACGGATTAAACAACAATTTCACACTCCCTCCTGGACAAAAACCTCATTATATACCATTACAGGCATACTGCACGAGTGTCTACCTCCCCCTGGCTAATTTAACCATTTTAAGGATGCATATAGTGCCTTCTACACTGTAAAAAAGGTGCTTAGGTCTTAAACATGTTTAGGTCAAAACATGTTTAAAGTTTAAACATTTTACCGGGTTTGTGTCTTTGAATCCTTCTGTTTAGGAATTAAACACTTTTATCCTAAACACCTAAACAGTTATAGTGAATATGTTTAGATGTTTAGTATTTAAACAGTATGAAAAATTGGTGTTTAGGATGTACAATGCATGTAGTGTTCGAATCATAGTCTATCAAACACATACCAGATGGCAGCTCTGTGGTTGATTGTAGTTTCTACAATCACTCAAATGTTATTGTGAAGCTAAAAGTGCTTAAATCTGAAACATAATAATAATCTACATCTCTAGACACACCACTTTTATCCTTAAACACTTGACATAGAATAAGAATGGATGAGAGAGACTGAATGCAGTTATCATAAAACGTATTTATATTGCATAATTGTGTTGAATAATACAAAAAAACAGCAAAAGTATAGGATAGACACCTCATTGGTGGGAAAAGTTAAATCCTTAAAAGCCTGGACTGGGAGAAAAGCTGTTATCACAAACATTTCATTTGTATTAAAGCAGGATTAAACGATTACATTGTGTAATGTGCATCCTAGCTCAAATTGAACTAATGCAGGAAAGGTAGCCTCCTTGCATGCATATTAATTGATGTAAATTGATGATGATAATAATATAAAACTGCGGTTTGCCTACAGTAGAACTTTACAGCACCCAGTTGCTGTACATGTACAGCAAAATCTACTGGAACAAAAGTTGCCAGCAACTTTTGCTGTAGACGTACAGTAGACGTTGCTGTAAATTTACAGTAGAAGTTACTGTACATGTACAGCAAATCTACTGGAACAAAAGTTGCCAGCAACTTTTGCTGTAGGTGTACAGTACTTACTTCTTACAGTGCAGATAAACACAATAATATGCAAAATTCTTGAATTCTAAACACTGCATTCTCCTAAACATATTAATTTGAACACATAAATTACTAAGCACTGAGCTAAACATATTATTGGTCTAAACATGTTTAGGAACATATATTGTGTGGACAAATACGGGGCAGGAATGTGTTTAGGATTGTGTTTAATATCTAAACACCTTTTTTTTTGCAGTATATGCCCTTTGTTGTGATGTATGGATGCAACCCTAGTGAGTAACTCAACAGTGTCGCATTGAAGCATCATGCTGAACCTACGTAGTTGATATACCACTCGCCAGGGATGCATTAAAGATTCAAGATTAAAAGAAATGTATTCACAAGAAGATTTTCCATTACATGTGCATGGTAAATGATATATTTTCGTAACGTTCCAAAAATATTGATGCGTGTATTGTCACATAAAATCGCGTTAATTATGATCCCTTCTGTATTAAAGAAATATCGTCCATTAGAAGAGGCTACGTCTAGGTCAAATATATAGACAAATGCCAACGCCCATTGATATCGTCTCTGTTGTATTTCATGAGTGGGGACTGGAGCAGTATCCCACGAAGCCACAGGCTGAGTGGGCTTTGCCCCAGCCCCCCCCCTCCCCCCGAGTGAAATACATCAGAGGGGTATCAATGTAGTTGGCATTTATGTTTATTTTTTTATTTGAAGCAATTTAATGAAGGAAAAACTACTTTTTCTTAGCCCATTGAATACGGCCACATTGTATACAATGGGGGCATTGAATACGGCCTTCCAGTGCTTAAGCATAGGAGATCTTGTATTTCCAAATAAGTAAAAGCCAGTGCCTGACATATTCGTGCCTAATGACGACAAAGGGATACGTACAGTAGCACACTATGCCGCCTAGCCCCACACGTATCACGGTCTGCTACCCAGGAGGACATCCACATATTGACATTGGCACAGGATACACATCCACACATCTAGCTAAAAAACAGTAAAGAGGATCATTTTATGGGTTTAGCTTAAAAAAGAAGAGGTGATCTAGACACTTTGCATTGATTGGTGTCAAATCTGACGAGGCCAATCGATGTGAGTCCTGATAATGCGGTGAATGCAGGTAAAAATAGCCTCGTTAAATGTCGCGTAAGGCCACCTCAATTAATGAACTTGTTTCTCATCACCGCGCGTGTCACTAAAACTAAAATTATCCTTGGGAGAGTTTTATTTTTCGTTTTTTTGGCAAATCTGAATGGAAAAACGATAAAAATGGAAAATACGCACATATTTGGCATCCAATTAAGGCATATAGTGCCACAAATGCGATGCCCCAGAGGAAACTTGCAAATTCACAACTTTTGCAGATCATTAATATTTGAATTTCTAAAATGTCAATTGAGTTCACTGATAGCCTTAAATTCCCCTACCCATTTGGTACTCAGCAGAAAAGCGCCCTCATCATATCATTTATGGCCTGCTGACCAGAAACAGGTTTATTTTTGGAGTGGCCTAATATAAAACAAAAGTTGAAAAAAAGGGTAATGCACCTCTCTTGTAGCGACTACCAACCCATTCATGGCGAGATATTTAGGGAATTATCTATAATCGAAATGGATTTAGAAAATGACTAAAATTGGAACTAAACCTCTCTCTCTGAAAAAGGCTTGATTAATTGGGGGAAAACGTTTACTGCCAAAACCTAGTCAATTCACTCTGGATGATGAACCACTCCCCTGAATTGGATTGGGCGCAAAATGGGGACAATACCAGTAAAAAAAAGTGACGCCCAATTGAAGATAGATCCATCAAATACGGAACGGTTATAGAAAGAATAGAGTCAAAGTAAGCATTTGGTTCTTTTACTATTGCACAGCATGCACTGTCCAGTAAACCATGCATCTAATTCATAACATTTGAAGATAACATCTGTTGATACGAGGAAGGGTGTGCGATATTGCAGAGGATATAGAGGAGTAAAATGACATCGTAATTCAGAATTTAAGACATACTCCCCCGAGTAACACTCAGGGATTATTTGTTGGGGAGTGTTCACAAGTTATATTATGCTGAGTTGATGACACCAAGTGGACCAAAGTCTTATAAATGGACACCAATCCCGTTTTGTTTACAGCATGCTTTCCATGTAGATGGTCTACCTTCATTAAGATAATGTGTAAAATCATCCTGAAAATACATTGCACAGCCAAAAATAAATTTCTCATTTAAAATAAAAAAGATAAGTAAACTCGCCTGGCGGACAAATGACTAGTTTAAAATTATTTTTTCCCCTTAAAACTAGTCATTTGAGTTTATTTATCTTATTTTCTTGAAATGAGAAAAGTATTTTTGGCTGTGTGCAAAATCATCTGTGCTGTGGTGTTGCATGCTGCCCGGTACTCGGCTGTGTGCTGTGTGTTGTGTTCTGTGTGCTGTGTGCTGCGGTGTGCTGTGTGCTGCTGTGTGCTGCTGTGTGCTGCTGTGTGCTGTGTGCTGTGTGCTGCTGTGTGCTGTGTCATGTGTGCTGCTGTGTGCTGTGTGCTGCACCATGTGCTGTGTGCTGCTGTGCTGCTGTGTGCTGTGTGCTGTGTGCTGCTGTGTGCTGTGTGCTGTGTGCTGTGTGCTGCTGTGCTGCTGTGTGCTGTGTGCTGTGTGCTGCTGTGTGCTGTGTGCTGTGTGCTGTGTGCTGCTGTGCTGCTGTGTGCTGTGTGCTGTGTGCTGCTGTGTGCTGTGTGCTGTGTGCTGTGTGCTGCTGTGCTGCTGTGTGCTGCGCCATGTGCTGGCTGCAGCCGTTACCATGCATGGCGGGGTGCGGTGTGGCGGCGTGCAAATACGCAGAGTAAGCCAGGCTCGTGAAGTGGGATAGATAAGGCATGAGTTACTGTCAGCCTGCTGTGCGGCTGTATTGGGAGTAACAGGAGGGAGTCATGGGGACATCCTAATATGGTGCCTGGACAATACCATTTTAGTGCCTCTACATGCATGGGTACCCACATTTTTGACTAAGTCGCTGTGTCGATTTTTAGCAGAAGGACCGTGTCGCCGTGTCAATTTTTAGATATATAAGAACTGAAGAGAAAAATTTCTGTGGGTCGATTTTTATCGCTAATTTTCCTGTGTCCGTCGAATTTTAAAACCGCCGTTTCGCCCGTATCGGATTTTACCCATGTAGAGGCACATATTTATATTAGTGATGATAGCATGCACAACCTTGATCAACCATATCTCCCACAGTCCAACAGTAACAGCTACTTATGGTGTATGAATGTGAGGACACACGCTCATTATGATGTTGCCGTTTTAGTTGTGGTAACTATTATATTTATAATTTATATATTAAAGGGATCTGCCTACCCCCCATTTCTTTTCTCTTGATACAAATGACCCAACTGTAAACATAGCCTACTACGTAGCCTACTGACTTTAATACTGTATTCAAAAAGAGGGACAGTATCAAAAAACCTTTGAGTTGGTGAGCTGAACCCCGCTGAGCCCACATGCATTGGTTGCCCTTGACAATAAGCCCGTGTCCACTAGAATATATCACACTGTTTTGTTGCCCAAAATAACACGCTTTTGGCGCCGACAAAACCGTTTTGTCGGCGCCAAAACAGTATTATATAGCCTAGTGGACACGGACCTAAGGATGACCACCCTCCAAGCAGGACTCAAGAATGACATATAGAAACCTGTTTATTTCCGAGAAAAAGCACAACCTTTATGCAAGATAGACACGGGAGAGTCTAGAGAATAATGAACCTTCCTAGTGACATGTTCAATGGTGATGTGTATTTCCTGAGTTTAAATCCTCGAGCTAGGGCACCAGAATGTAAAAGTTGCGCTTGAGATCTTAAATTATACCTGGGACCATGGAGTGTATACCCAGCTAACAAGAAAACGTTATTTTACGTCAAAATAACGTTATAAAACCTTATATAACGTTATGCCATAGTAAGGAGCCTTGGATGAACGTTATTTAACATTATATAACGTTATAAAATGTTGTATAACGTTTTTTGTTTACTGGGTAGTACTCTGTAGCTCCATGCTGGGACGCAGTACGGAACGTGGTGGTATATCGTTATTTCTTTTTTATGTATCAAAGAATGTTCCAGCTGATGAATGTGATCTAGTGAGTCTTAGGTTGTGATGGATATATCCAGTCAGGATGACTCATTATATAGGGGGAGGAAATGGGGGCAGGGGCTGGAGCGGGGCATGTACTCAAGCAAGCGGGAAAGGTAGGAAGAATGCATGTTTAGGGTCAGTATCCATGGGTTATAAATTATTAATCACCCTCTTGGTGTGTACAAATATTTGCTTTTAGGTTAAGAATATTGAGGATTACACTGTAGCAGAGGGAATTACCAAACTGTGTAAAAAGTGGTGAAAGGCAGCGGCCAGAACGGGGAACGTTAAATAAGTAAATGATGCAGACAGCAAGACAAATAGGACTAGCCGGATGGGGAGTGGGGAGGAGGAGGGGGGGGGGGTAGCTAGACAGGTAGATTAACGAGGCACTTATAGATAGGTGGAGGGATGTGGGACAGGCTCCTGGACATAAATCAATGCCTTTTGGGGAATTAGCAGGTGAGGGAGAGCGGAGCGATGCCATGGCGAAGAGGAAAAGGAGAGGACTTTGAGTCGTGAGTGCCCCTGGGTTTGCAGCTGGATCCCGGCAAGCCTTCCTTATGGAGATTCTGGCAGAGAATTGACCGTTTAGGGTATTTCAAAAATGAGTCTGTTATTGGCAAAAATGAGTCTATGTTTACAGAAATTTTGAAGAAAACTTTTTTTCAGGGGTATTTTTGAAAATGCACATAGATTTTGGCAAAATGGTGTTGTGCCGCCAGCATAAAAAGACATGATAAATGATATGACAGAAATGGGGTCAAAAAGAGCAACTTTTCGACCTAGACACCTTAGGGGGTGTTCATTTGTTAGAATACAGGGGGTGATGGTGAGATTTCGAGTGGAGGCGCTGAAAACTTTGGATCGTTTTGTAGCCCCCCTTGCCGAAGGCGCTGATAAATTTTCACCCCCCCCCCCCTTTGAACTATAGTAATGCGCTGGCTTTTTTTGCTAAAAAGGGGCTTAAGTTTTTACGCCCCCGCCTCAGGAGGGGTCAGAATTTTTCACGCCCCCACCCTCAGGAGGGGTCGAAAATATTTACCCTCCCCAACCCATCACTCCCCCCCTGTAACTAATAAATGAACATTCCCTAACTGCTGACCGCTTGATTGGCCGCCATCTTGATAACATCACCACTGATGACGTCACAGGACGGCGCCTGCGCACTGAGGTGCGACATGAGTGGCGCCACCTGACGGCGACAAACACAGGAGCAGACAGGGGCGTGCGTGTGTGTGTGTGTGGGGGTAGGGGGGGTGAGGGGATCAATAAGGAATCGTTAAGTCTGCCAACTGGAACTAAAGACCGTCTGCCGCTGGGTGTGGCAACCATATCTCAACCCAGGCAGCAAATTATACAAGTCTTGTAGCAGATTGTTAGCCTGTCCTACTTGAGGTGATACATTTAGGGGGTAAGAGTATAGGCAGTATACCCGGACAGTAAACTCTAGATATGCCTTTTGCCGATGCTCGTTTTTTAGGTTGGTGACTATTTGCGTCTGGAGCCGCACTAGACACGCAGACACACTCTAACCCGGTCTACAGCTCTGACTCAGTGCGCATGCGTCACACCAACAGACACCTGTTACACGCCCAGGTACTCTCGTTCCCAAATCCTTCCGAAGGAAGGCTCTGGGGACAGCCAAATGACCTTGAACTTTGGATTTTGCTGGGTCTGGGCAACCCCTGCTGGTAGGCTGGAACCAGCGAACAGGAACAGGAAATGGAACCAGAATGTATGATGGTAGTTTTAGGTAGATTTACCATCAGCCTTTCTGGTTCCATTTCCTGTTCCTGTTCGCTGGTTCCAAGCTACCAGCAGGGGTTGCCCAGACCCAGCAAAATCCCAACATTTGGCAGTTACCAGAGCTTTCCTTCGGAAGGATTTGGGAACGAGAGTACCACCCAGGTACCAGACAGACTCCGGGGCAGACTACCTGGGGGTGCAGCTGGGGTGGGGGGGGGGGGGGCGGTTTTACAGCTGCCTGGTGGCCGAGCACCGTCAGGTCCACCAGCCTGCTTTCTGCACCCAGGCTTCTGCTCAATCCCATTTGTTCTTTTTACAGGTGAATGCACAATGAGAAAGAAATAGGGGGTCTGGATTGGGAGGTACCAATTTCCCCTGTCGATTTTAAGGAATGGCCTTGTCGCCCTGTCGATTTTAAGAAATTACCATGTCACCTTGTTGATTTTAAGAAAAGGCCATGTCCCATGTCACTAACTCTTAAATTCCTCCTGTCGCATGTCACTAAGCCCAAAAAGGCCCATGTCGCCATGTCGAATATAGTAGTCCACACCCATGAAATAAGGCGTACCATTGTGGTAGCCATTCTTGTAAATGTGACACGAATAGACCGGAGAAGGAAGGGAGGGAGGGAGGGGCGTTACATTCAAAGAGAATTCTATAAGCATATTTTGTATATTAAGGTTAACAATGACTAATATCCCCTACTAGAAGGAATGGTACCATGGGAGGGGGTGGGGGTAAGTTGCCGATACATCGGTAGCACAGCCATACCTTGATAAACCGACCACCTCCGTTTCAGACAAAACAGCTGTATAGTGAATCAGCTGGATTATCAAAGCGTATGTATGTATGTGTGCTTATGTATAGGACTGTCTCTGCGAAAAGCAGGCGGGTTACTGAAATGTATTCATATCCGGCTAATAGATCTGACTGTTCACATTTGTCCTGAGCCTCCTCCCTATCAGAGGTCGGGTGGTACGAGTTCACAGATGAATCAAAGACAGCTGGATGCTCCATATTGTAACCCCGTGTGCTGTGAATAGAACAGCCTAACCCTTAAACGGCAACATAGTGCTTTCATATATTATGCCTTTTTGCTCACATAGCAGCTCACGAGCAGCTCACAGAGCAGCACACAGAGTAGGTCATGGAGCAGCACACAGAACAGCTCACAGAGCAGCACACACAGAAGCACACACAGCAGCACACACAGCAGCACACACAGCAGCTCACACAGCAGCTCACACAGCAGCACACACAGCAGCACATACAGCAGCTCACACAGCAGCACACACAGCAGCACACACAGCAGCTCACACAGCAGCTCACACAGCAGCACACACAGCAGCTCACATAGCAGCTCACACAGCAGCACACACAGCAGCGCACACAGCAGCACACACAGCAGCTCACACAGCAGCACACACAGCAGCTCACACAGAAGCACATACAGCAGCTCACACAGCAGCTCACACAGCAGCACACACAGCAGCTCACACAGCAGCTCACACAGCAGCACACACAGCAGCACACACAGCAGCTCACACAGCAGCACACACAGCAGCACACACAGCAGCACACACAGCAGCTCACACAGCAGCTCACACAGCAGCACAGACAGCAGCTCACACAGCAGCTCACACAGCAGCACACACAGCAGCACACACAGCAGCACACACAGCAGCACACACAGCAGCTCACACAGCAGCACACACAGCAGCACACACAGCAGCACACACAGCACACAGCAGCTCACACAGCAGCTCACACAGCAGCACACACAGCAGCACACACAGCAGCACACACAGCAGCTCACACAGCAGCACACACAGCAGCACACACAGCAGCACACACAGCAGCTCACACAGCAGCACACACAGCAGCACACACAGCAGCTCACACAGCAGCTCACACAGCAGCACACACAGCAGCACACACAGCAGCACACACAGCAGCACACACAGCAGCACACACAGCAGCTCACACAGCAGCTCACACAGCAGCACACACAGCAGCTCACACATCAGCTCACACAGCAGCACACACAGCAGCACACACAGCAGCACACACAGCAGCACACACAGCAGCTCACACAGCAGCACACACAGCAGCACACACAGCAGCACACACAGCACACAGCAGCTCACACAGCAGCTCACACAGCAGCACACACAGCAGCACACACAGCAGCACACACAGCAGCTCACACAGCAGCACACACAGCAGCACACACAGCAGCTCACACAGCAGCACACACAGCAGCACACACAGCAGCACACACAGCACACAGCAGCTCACACAGCAGCACACACAGCAGCACACACAGCAGCACACACAGCAGCTCACACAGCAGCACACACAGCAGCTCACACAGCAGCACACACAGCAGCACACACAGCAGCTCACACAGCAGCACACACAGCAGCTCACACAGCAGCTCACACAGCAGCACACACAGCAGCACACACAGCAGCTCACACAGCAGCTCACACAGCAGCACACACAGCAGCACACACAGCAGCACACACAGCAGCTCACATCAGCATACAGCATGCAGGCAGTAAGGCGTGGTCTCTGAGAAAGGAGGTGGTAGACTGAGACCCTTGAGTCAGCAGCTTCATGTCTAAAGATAGTCCCAGGAGGGCCGCATTGTGCTCGAATGAATGCCCTCTTTTTTCGGGATGAATAGATGCAGTCTGCATGACGTGTCTGCTCGCCATGGCTGCATTCATGCATCATGGCTTTTGGGAGTGTATCAACCCCGGAGGGTCGCCATGATGTAGGAATGTACCTTTGGTGAGTAGACCTGGCAGAACTGCATTGATGCATCATGGCGATAAAGGGAATATAGACAGAGGTCCATGATAATCTGTCTTAACAACAGGTTTCTCCATGAGTGGTGCATAGGATCGTATCACATGAGGTGGAGCCGAGTGCAATGGGATCTAATGTACCACGAGTGGAGAAACCAGGAGTTCAGACTGATTAGAGTGGATCTCTGTATTTATTTTATGCCATTCTTGATTAATTCCATCAAAATATATAATTAAAAATTGGTTCTATGGCTATTTTGGTGACATCATTGTAGAGAAACTGCCCATGGAGAATGAGCATCAGTTTCTCCATGGGGGTGTGGAGAACGGTCATTTAAACACTTAAGTGTAGTAACTTTGTTTCTCCACATGAAATTAAATACATTAACACATCATGATACCCTGAGATGACTAAACTCATGCCGTGTATCCCTGGTAGACAGGATCGATACACACCAGACAGAGATAAAGTATTATTTAAACACCTTTATAACAGAAGCTATCCAGGGCCATGATCCATATTTAAAGCTACTTCCCTGTCAGAGGCCTTACCTGTTCTTAGCTCTCAAAGAGAAGTCCTTGCATGAGCCTTAACCCTTTAAGGATGGCATGTCGCTTAAAGATGACATTTGCTGTAATGATGCACCAAGCAGCCGCGGCAAATTACCTCGCTGGTGCATCATGCCCACCCTTCGGGAGTGTCTCAACCTCATAGGGTCGACATGATGCTTGAATGCAGCCTCGCCCGTGCTGCATTTAAGGATGCCAAGGGCATGATGCATTAAGTCATGATGCCGTCCTTAAGGGGTTAAAGTCTCTGATCAGGATGCAATGGGAGCTTACATACTTCTAAATATTTGGTTAATGTATTGACGCAATTACTAAATATGCACACCACTGACCACACTGCTTATTCAAGGCCAGCGCTTATTCAATTGCTTGTATAAGTGCCGGAGATTTCACTAAGGCCAAATAAAAAAAAAGGTTTGTTTCAGGTAACATGGGAAGAAACTCTAGGGTCGGTAGGTTGGATTTTTTAATTTTTTTTTTTTAAACTTCGCCTCTAAAAAAGTATTTTTCTCCAAAATTTTGTTAACGTAAAATTGAACCCAAAAAGGTATAAAAATATAAAAAGTTCTTCAAAATTGCATAAAAAAACGTAGGGTCGGCCCTGTTTAGATAGGGTCGGTCGGGTGACCTGAAACAAACCTTTTTTTTTTGGCCTTAGTTTCAATATCCCTGTGCCCCCAGTGCTTATTCACGAACGATGCACCATGCTTATTTCAATACCCAGCGCTTAGACGAGCCTTATCGTAGAGTGAATTGTATTACTCTACATCAATACCCCTAAACCCCATTGCGGCATTTCCTCAGAGTTATTGACAGGCTGTGTCACTGTGTAAAGAGATGTGTACAGACTCACTGAGATGGGCATGGGCTGTGTGAAAATATACATAAAACATTGGAAATTGGCCACTATATATAGAAGGAGATGAAGAATTCATCCTATGCCGATTGTCTTTTTCTTTGTCACTTTGTAGATCTCTCCTATTCAATGGAGAGTACATTTTTAGCCGTTGGTCAAAAGCAGATCATCATCACTATAGACCAATGCAGCCAGAAAGGGTGACTTTTCAGAAAAGTTGTTGAACATGTCTAAAGTGTAACTGACAAATGCATAGATGTTTTCTCAAAATCCTGCATTCCAATATATACACTTTATACACACATATTTATATACATATTATCCTGTAAATTCCCGGATATGATATGTTTACAAATGTAGCCATTACAGAGTTATTCAGCTAATGAACAATGATGATAAAATGTGGTGTTGAGATATCATCGCCTTTGAGAATTCAAATCATTAATCCTAGTAACGTCTATGCATACTATCACATATGTAAAAGGAGTTGTCTGGGGAGAAAGCGTCTCATGATGCTACTGTTAAATAAAAGATTCAATTCAATTATAGGATCCAATGTAAACACAACTTTATTATGAAAACGTCAACCTTTTGTTGCATTGGTGCAGAGTAAGGGTGTATTCCTAGGCTGAGGGCCAGATTAATTGAACACAGCTACTCTCCTGTCCGCCATGTTTAAGGACTTCACAGCTAGCCCCCAAAAAAACACCTTATACATTTAGAACACCAGAACCCAGCTCACCGCTGGTTCAGTGCCGGCCGTGACTGATCACCGGCAACCAGCTCAATGGAATTGAACATTCCTGACAAATGTATGCAAATTCTGAACTGAACAATGCATACCGTATTCCGGCTGCCCTCTGACAACTGGAATCACACGAGAATCAGACTAAGCCCCCCCCCCCTCCAAAAAAAAGGTTTGTTTCAGGTCACCCGACCGACCCTATCTAAATAGGGCCGACCCTACATTTTTTTATTCAATTTTTAAGAAATTTATATATTTCTACACCTTTTTTTAGGTCAATTTTGGGTTTAAAATGTTTTTGAAAAAATCTTCCCATTTTTACACTTTTTTTGGGTCAATTTTAGAGGGGAAGTAAAAAAAAAAGTTTAAAAAAAATAAATCCGACCTACCGACCCAAGAGTTTCTTCCCATGTAACCTGAAACAAACCTTTTTTTTATTTGGCCTAAGGTAGAGACAGGACATCATAACAATTTATTATAGTAATTCACAAGAAGGTCCCACATGTGTAGTTCATGAAGTATAAGTATACAGTAATTAGCTGGTTACTTGGTCCTACACTCAGCCTTTTCGTTCACATGATACATGAACGCAGCACAGACAGTACACGCATTGGTCCATACATCCCAACATGCCGGCCGGTGAGGTATTCCCGGGTACCATAAGGGTTCTCCATGCTCATGTAATTATACACATACCCATACATCAACCGGGCGCCCTGTAAGGCAAAAGAAAAAAGTTTGTTTCCGGTCACTCGACCGAGTCTATCAAAACAGTGCTGGGTCCCCCCTTTTTTTTCCGTCTTTGTTTTTTCACTTTATCACATTTCGTGCTATATGCAATTTTTTTTACCGTCCGTGAATTGGACAATTTTAAAGGATTTGAGAGGGAAAACGAGGCCCTAATGTGAGGAAAGAAAGAGCGAAAAAAAAGAGAAATTGGCTGGCTTGGTCTGGGTTTGTCCGACCAGCTTACTGGAAACCAACTCCCTTTTTTGGCCTAACTGGGGCTGGGGTCTAGATGGCCCCCGGGGACACCCAGGGTTAACTGGGGTGAGGGTGCGGCATGAACCCCTTATATCGCCCTTATCTCCACGTGGCTGATGGAGCCGGCACTATGAACCCTGGGAAGGCCGCCTACTGCTTTAATGTGCTATACTCCTTATCGTCATGATGCATGCATGCAGCCTGGGTGAGTCTACTCACAAGAGCTTCATTCATGCATCATGCCGAGCCTTTGGGAGTGTCTCAACCCTGTGCTGGGCCAGCATGATGCATATATATATATGTACATGTAACTCACCAGGGTTTCATTCAAGCATCATAACGGGGAAAACTCCATCAAATCACTTTGTGGCCCTTAACGGTTTAACATACTGCATTAGGACGGGAGCTGTATGTACCATGGTTGATACCCCCCCCCCCCCCCCTCCGTGTCTGGAGGCACACCCAGTAGCGGGGGTGTAGATGGGGGGCCCCCAATGTCGCATGTCGATTTTAAGAAATGGCCATGTCGCATGTCCATGTCACTTAATAATCCCCATGTCCCATGTCGATTTTAAAAATTGCTCATGTCCCCTGTCACTATCATTTCAAACCCCATGTCGCATGTCACTAGGCCTCATGTCACATGTCGATTTTAAGAAATGGCCATGTCGCCGTGTCGAATTTAGCCATCCACCCCGATAGTAGCGGCATACCGGCTCTGTGCCTGGGGACGCACATTATCTGCTGCAGGGATAATCATCCTGTGAGCCTTTATCCTTATAGAATAGGGTTTGAGCACTACCAATAGTAACATCGACATGGCAGCATGGCCTTTTCCCAAAACTGACAAATTGCTTAGTATATCTAGTTGGATGTGGCTTTCATACAGGAGACATTTGTGAAATTGTCAGAAGAGATATGACCCCACCCAGGGTGCTACATCAATATGTAGGACCTTAACGTATCCATAACCTATCTATAAATCATAATGATATCCTGCAATGACTATTTACTTATATTTGGCTACCAGGGTACTTTTCGTGCTATAATAGTTCATAGAAGTAGAAGCAGAAAGCTGTATATATAAGTATTTCCATTATTGTCCTGGATATTAAAAAAAAAGCTGCCCAATTTTAAGGTTAATGAACATGCATATAGAAGCACAGTAGGTGCAGTATGCACTAGTCTACAGACTCACGTGGGAGTGTCAACAAGAAAATCTGTCCAATCTTACAATGGGTAATCTTAAAAGGATTAATCTTAACACTAGAGGGCACCACGGCCATAGTAGAATGTACGCTGCAGGCCCCTCCTTCCACATAGCCTTAGTAGGATATGCCAGACCTACATCAGTAAAGCTGAAGGCAATTGGGTTAGGTTTCCCAACAAAAAGAAACAAAAAGAAACAGGCATTGGGGGGCAGAGCCCCTGATGTATACTATATAAATACTAGTGCTAGTGCACTAGTTGCCGCCATCTTACCAGTATGCAACCAGATGGCGGGCAACAATAATCTTAAACAAATGCTATAATCTTAAATGTTATGAACTTTAAGATTGTAAAGTTTTAAAGACTGGTCATTTTAAGATTGGACAGATTTACTTGTTGACGCTCCCACGTGAGTCTGTCCTGACGAGCACCACCCACTATAGAGCTGCACCAGCAACCTCTACTGAGACCACTCACACTGAAAATCCATAGGTTGAAAGGGTTGGTCAGTACAGACTAACCTAGTTTGGTCATATGAGTGTTAGTCACAATGGCAAAGTTATATTCAAAAATGACCAAGGGGTCAGTCAGTAGTGGCTAACCTACACTGTAGGACGGCGTGATTGAAGAATAGCGACCGCGGCGCGTGCTACATCCAGGGTGGCTCAGGATACCTCCCATGCTGAGTGGAGAGCTCCTCTGACGTCATTCTGCTTACGTAAGATGGGGTCACGGTCGGGTCACAGCAGGGTCACGCTTACCTGAGCTCTGGATGATAAGAGCGACCGCGGCGCGTGCTACATCCAGGGTGGCTCAGGATATGGCTAACCTAGGTTCATCATTGGTGTGTTGTATTTGTATACCACTAGTTGGGGCCACCTGTGATGACCACTCAGTAGCTCCCCCTGGAAATAAAAAGACTAAGGGGGGTTTGTCAGTAGTGACCAACCTCACAATGATAACTAATCTAGTTTGGTCGTATAGGGAGCCAAAAAATGACTAACTAGGTTAGGCACTAGTGACTGAGAGGTTGGGCGTATAGGGAGCCTAGGAATATCAGTGCAGGGCCCTTATCTACACAGACTTTCTGTTGGGGGGGGGGGGTCAGAAGGAGGAAGGGGGGTTGGGTTAAGGAGTTTAGGGAGTAGCTCACGATCAGGGCGTCCCCTCCCGGGAGTCTCATCAACTTCAGACAGGGTAGACTGGTCCCTCCCCCTCCCCATTTAGTTCATTTGTTGCTTCTATTTACTGGTCCATTGTATACTTGTGCTTAATTTGTAATGAGAAACTTAAGCATTATTTATCTCATGTCAGTACCCATGGCCCCCTTGTTAAAATGCCTCCCTGGAAGCAGGATTCTAATAATGACATGATTATTGCTGACACGTGAGTTAAATTGCATAAAATGATACAAGGGTCTCTCTTATATGGAATCGAAGTTGAGTTGCTAGTGGGGTTCCATGCTATGTCGGGCAGTGCTATTGTGCCCATGCGGTGGGAGGGAGGGCGGTGCTATTGTGCCCATGCGGCTGGACCCTTCCTGCCATACAGGAAGGGCCTACCCGGAGTGTGCCGCACAGCATTCTGGGACTCTGGGGATTACAGCCGGGTCCCTGCACGTCCTTCGTATTGATTCAAACAAACGGCCGTCATTTGGGCAGCTCTATACGCCAACCTTCTATCCCTACTCCAACCCTGTAAGGACGGCAACATACACCAACACAGCGCCCACAATCAACCTCCTGCAGCACCACCAGGAGTGTATCCACCCAACGGTGTTGGCATTATGTATCAATGCAGCCCTAGTGAGTGGCTTGCCAGGGCGCCATAAATACATTAGTTTGCTGAAAAAAGTACAAATTTGACTAAATTGTATCGAGAGTTAGTCGGAGGCCACTGACCCTCCCTACCTCACTTCCCTTTATTGCCCTCCTTAGAGTCTAACTGCAGCTCAGTCTGCATTAGGCCGTTATCTGCTCCTTCAGCCTGCCCCCTCTGTCTCAATGTGACCGGACTTTGTTGTTAATTCTTTTATTTTACTTTCATTACATAGGACCAGGCCCTGTTTGTGCCATACAATTCATGCGCATATCCTAATAGAGTTGATATTCATATTGGATATACAAAATTACCTTAAGGGTATTGTAAACAATTTCCGAAAAATACATTTAATACATGTACTTCATATGGATTCATATAGAGTTGTTATACTATCATTATGAAGCCGCCACAGTGCTTGCACAAGGTGACGGTAGGTCCTCATACAAGATGTCTATGGAAGAAGACATAGTAGACTTATATTACCTTGTTACATTAAACAAAATGATCAAATTTCAATTAATCTTCAATGTATGAAAAAAGGCTGATCTTATTAGCGAGGTTAGGACTCATTCCTTTTTGTCTGTAAGAGGCCTTGTACGCAGGTAGTGGGAAGGAGGAAACCAGTTAAATACACTGTTATAAAAAAAAGTTAAGGTGTTGCATAAAAACTCTGTTAGATAATACAGCGAATAACTGTGAAAGAAATAACATCCTGTGAAACCATAGCACAGTGAAGAACCGTATTCATAGGCCGACTCTAAAAGAAACACAACTGGCAATAGCCCTTTTTTTTCTGGGGAATACCTCATTTCTAACGGTGTACTGCTTGCTGCTTGGTCCAGTCTTACACAGTCTATATATCATCATAAGGCTTACTTGGACACATAGCCTGCGGGGCGGGAAGATGGTGGCAGACTGACCTCACACAACCCCACACCTTACTGCTGGACCCTGGCAGTAGATACATCACATAACAGGCTGGTTACTTCTAAGACAAAGGCAGTATGTCATCCACCTCTCCCGACACACACAGTATACCCATGTTGTAGGGCCCCCAATGGGTGCGGCCATTACTGGAGCTGGGACCGGTGAGATAAGCGCTGAGAACAGCTACCAGGATGGGTATCGGTGTCCCCTAAGAATGACAATTACCGGAGGATCTCCTCATCAGTAAGACAGCTATCCCTTTAACCCTCTAGGTACAGCATTGTCAGGGGCTGGGGACTTCAAGACAAAGGCCGTGATACATGAGGCTCAGTCTCATGAGTTTGTAACAGTTAAAACGTCTTTGACCGGTGTAGTCTTTGACCGGTGTAGTCTTTGACCGGGTAGAGTTAAAGTACTATAATTGTAAAGAGATTGGGTAATTTATTGTATAATAAGAAGTCCCACCAAGTACATTACATCATATACATAAATAATATTTAAAAAAATTGGAAAAAAAATCTTTTCTAGATACCCAGTCAAAGACGACACCCGGTCAAAGACTACACCGGTCAAAGACGACACCCTGTCAAAGACGTTTCAACTGTTGGGCTATAGTTAATGTCCTATACAAACATAGCGTTTTAGTATACTTAAATGGGGTCCAACATTCGCCTTCTACACTCCTACTCTGTGGGGTAAACTAGTCAGAGGTAGGCTTCCGCCCAAAGATAACGCAAGGGTAGTGAGATCCAGCTTTATTTGATGTTGTGGATGTTATATATATATAGAGCACTTTCACAGGTATATGTTATAATCACAGCCTTCCCTTCATATATATAGAGATATGTACATCATTTCTATCATTTAGCTCCAGGGCTTGCATTGATAATTATACGCGACGGCCTTAGTCAAGGCAAAGTATACATATAAATATCCAGCAGGAATCCTTTAGGGAATCCAGAATGTATAAGTCTCTGCGCAATCAACCAATAAATACTTTCAACTTGATTTCAATTAGGTTATTATATGTCCACATCATAATCGTCAACATGTCTCGAAGACGACCTTATACGCTTCTCTATGATACCGACGGATCTGATAGCGGTTTTACGAGAACACAGGTGCAATCTAATGGTTACTCTCCGGTCACCACTATGGATCCGGGGTATACACATACTATCAGTTTCCAATTCATCAGGTCGGTCAGTCTAAACAATTGACTCTCCAGCTCCATGCTTATAAAACCGGTATACTGTATCACTAACTCCATGGTTCTCTCCAGAATACAGGACTCCAGGTTAGCATGTGAATAGAACATTCAATATACAATTCCGGTGGCAACGTCGTTACACAATAACTCCAATTGAAACGTTACACCTAAATGCACAGATTCCAATGATCCATATTTCCCAACGTCTAGATCACAGGACCGTTGTTAGTCAATGTTAAACCGATGTTAAACCTTTAGAACCACACACATACTCCTCAGGAGTTACACAGTGCCATATGGTCTTCTCGATCGTACTCCCCCAAACGCTCACTGATAACTGACTGCGCTTTCCTTTCCCCCCCACGCTTATACTTGTTTCTTTTACTTTATTTCAGCTTCCCTTCATGACCACACCCAGCACCTATTGATTGCTCGTCAGCGTCATCTCTCATCTCTATTGATTGGCCATTAGGCGGCCCTACTCAAGACCATCCTGAATAAATTAGGCAGGGGATGGTCGTGGCCATGTTGTGTTCGGGGCCGGCCTTCAGCCTGTGTCGTCGCCTACCCCCCATGCTGCTCTCGAGGCCCTAGTGATCGCCTCCTTCACCAGCTACCCCACATGCTGCCCCTGAGGCCCTGGTTAACCGCCTCCTTCACTACCTACCCCACATGCTGTTCTCGAAGACCCCGGCCACGGACGTCCTGGCCATATGGATTTTAACCCCGACGCATAGCCCCATTTGCCTGTACTACTTGCTCCCATAGCTGAGGCCGCGTTCCCCATTCGCCGTTCGTCTTCCCGATCTTAGCCTATCTCCTGACCTGGATTTTATCCCGCTGTTATCTTTCCCACCAGCTGTGTCAGCCCGGATCCTAGTTTATTTGTTGCTTTCCTGCTCGGGCTCTAGACCCTGGCCACAGAGCTGAATATATTTAGTCCATATAACTTTGACTCTTATTGTGGCCAAGTCTACCATTACAGGACCTTATAACATTATTTATACATGTTCCTTATATTCATTATTTACTGCGTGGCCCGCGTACTGGGCTTGCCCGAATTACATGTGACTTAATGTATGCGACGACTTTCTTTTCTCTTATTATATTAATCTCACTATACTTGTATCTTAAAGTGTACTACTTCCCCCCACTTATTCAATGTATATCTACTATACCCATACATATTCATACATATATATGTACAGTTTCGCCCATTCCCTTATGTTATATTATACATTATTTATCAATCAATAAATATATCCTCCAAACCTTTTTTGCTCTTCTTTAGTTTTCCTTTCTACCCTATTCCTTTCGTCTCCTTTTTCCTGGATCCCCTTCGCTTGTTCTTCCTGGCTCAGACCTATATTCTGTCCTTCTCTGTGTATTGGTGTTCCTTTCTTTGCTGTTTCTTCTATGCTCCCTTTTTCCTGTAGCTGTATTATAGCTATTCTTGGGCTTTGTAGTCTTTGTTGTATCCCTACCTGTGTTATTATTGCTTCTCCATCCCGTGCATGCTGTAATACATATTCCTCTGTTCTTTTCTGTGTCAATGATTCTTCTGTCTCACTGTCTTCCTGCTCCTGTATTATATTGTATTCCTTAAAGAAAGGGCTCGTTATCTCTCTTTGTATTGGTGTTAGACTGATTTGTTCCCCTCCTATTATTGTTGTACCATCTTCCCCTTCATTTGTGCTATATGTTTTACTAGTTGCTGGAGTTCTGTCTTTCTCGTTTTCTGTCCCTTCCCTCTTTCTCCCTAGTCGTTTTCTTTCTATGAATAATTTCCTAACTACTGTCTCTAAATGTCCCCCCTCTCCGAGGTTATGACTTAGAGGTGTGCCACTATCGGTGGCTGTGATCAGTTCTCCCTTTGTCTCCCCATCTACTTCTTCTCTTTCTCCCTCGCTGTATATACGCTCTGTAACTTTTACTATCGGAGTCTGTTCGTCTTGGTCTTTTTCTATTTCTTCTTCTCTCTCCAACTCTTCCCCTTCTCCTTCTGTACTCTCCTCTTCTCCTTCCACCCGTTCCTCTTCTGTTCTACTTTCTCCTCCTTCTTCTCCTTCCTCTTCTGGTTCTTCCTGTTCTAGTTCTCCAGCTTCCGATGCTTCTTCTTCTTTTTCTTTTCCCTCTTCCTTTTCTGATTCTTTGTTCTCCCCTTTTCCCTCGCCCTCCCCTTTTTCTACTGTTCTGTTCTGTGGTTCTCTGTTCTCTTGGTTTTCTGGTTCTCCCCCCACCTCTAAGTCATTGTCAGCTGCTCCAACCGTGGCCCCGTGGGCCCCTTGCCGCTGCCCGTTTTCCACCTGTTCTTGTTCACTGTTTCTTACTATAGGTGGTCCAGGTGATGTCCTGTCAGTTTCCTTATGTATTGGCCGGCACAGTACCGCCGACAGTCCTGGGTAGGGTGTTGCTCCTGTTGGTATAGGCCTTACCTCGGGTAGCTCTTCCCTTTCACCTGGCCGGGATGTGTGTGGTTTGTCCTTTTTCTTTCCTGTCTTAATTGCCACCTCTCTTCTGTTCCTATATCCTAGGCTTATCTCCTCTACCGCCCCTGACGATCTCAGCCCCCTTCTGGGTTGATCAGTCCCCTGTTGGAGGCTCCTTTCATTAATCTCTTCTTCTGTTGATTCCTCCCCTTCTCCTTCTGTGTCTATAAATTGTATATCCTCCTCTCTGCTTGTGGTCCCATGTAATTGGTCCGTTAGCCCTATGTGTACCTTACTGCTGTGTCCTGTGTGCTCTATACCTTGCTCACCCCCTCCGGGCGCCCCCCATGGCAGCGAGCCGCTGGGCGGTACGGGGAATGGCGTCAGAGACATGAAAGTCCATCCCAGCCAAACCAGAGTAAACCACCATCTGGGCTATAGTTAATGTCCTATACAAACATAGCGTTTTAGTATACTTAAATGGGGTCCAACATTCGCCTTCTACACTCCTACTCTGTGGGGTAAACTAGTCAGAGGTAGGCTTCCGCCCAAAGATAACGCAAGGGTAGTGAGATCCAGCTTTATTTGATGTTGTGGATGTTATATATATATAGAGCACTTTCACAGGTATATGTTATAATCACAGCCTTCCCTTCATATATATAGAGATATGTACATCATTTCTATCATTTAGCTCCAGGGCTTGCATTGATAATTATACGCGACGGCCTTAGTCAAGGCAAAGTATACATATAAATATCCAGCAGGAATCCTTTAGGGAATCCAGAATGTATAAGTCTCCGCGCAATCAACCAATAAATACTTTCAACTTGATTTCAATTAGGTTATTATATGTCCACATCATAATCGTCAACATGTCTCGAAGACGACCTTATACGCTTCTCTATGATACCGACGGATCTGATAGAGGTTTTACGAGAACACAGGTGCAATCTAATGGTTACTCTCCGGTCACCACTATGGATCCGGGGTATACACATACTATCAGTTTCCAATTCATCAGGTCGGCCAGTCTAAACAATTGACTCTCCAGCTCCATGCTTATAAAACCGGTATACTGTATCACTAACTCCATGGTTCTCTCCAGAATACAGGACTCCAGGTTAGCATGTGAATAGAACATTCAATATACAATTCCGGTGGCAACGTCGTTACACAATAACTCCAATTGAAACGTTACACCTAAATGCACAGATTCCAATGATCCATATTTCCCAACGTCTAGATCACAGGACCGTTGTTAGTCAATGTTAAACCGATGTTAAACCTTTAGAACCACACACATACTCCTCAGGAGTTACACAGTGCCATCTGGGCTTCTCGATCGTACTCCCCCAAACGCTCACTGATAACTGACTGCGCTTTCCTTTCCCCCCAGGCTTATACTTGTTTCTTTTACTTTATTTCAGCTTCCCTTCATGACCACACCCAGCACCTATTGATTGCTCGTCAGCGTCATCTCTCATCTCTATTGATTGGCCATTAGGCGGCCCTACTCAAGACCATCCTGAATAAATTAGGCAGGGGATGGTCGTGGCCATGTTGTGTTCGGGGCCGGCCTTCAGCCTGTGCCGTCGCCTACCCCCCATGCTGCTCTTGAGGCCCTAGTGATCGCCTCCTTCACCAGCTACCCCACATGCTGCCCCTGAGGCCCTGGTTAACCGCCTCCTTCACTACCTACCCCACATGCTGTTCTCGAAGACCCCGGCCACGGACGTCCTGGCCATATGGATTTTAACCCCGACGCATAGCCCCATTTGCCTGTACTACTTGCTCCCATAGCTGAGGCCGCGTTCCCCATTCGCCGTTCGTCTTCCCGATCTTAGCCTATCTCCTGACCTGGATTTTATCCCGCTGTTATCTTTCCCACCAGCTGTGTCAGCCCGGATCCTAGTTTATTTGTTGCTTTCCTGCTCGGGCTCTAGACCCTGGCCACAGAGCTGAATATATTTAGTCCATATAACTTTGACTCTTATTGTGGCCAAGTCTACCATTACAGGACCTTATAACATTATTTATACATGTTCCTTATATTCATTATTTACTGCGTGGCCCGCGTACTGGGCTTGCCCGAATTACATGTGACTTAATGTATGCGACGACTTTCTTTTCTCTTATTATATTAATCTCACTATACTTGTATCTTAAAGTGTACTACTTCCCCCCACTTATTCAATGTATATCTACTATACCCATACATATTCATACATATATATGTACAGTTTCGCCCATTCCCTTATGTTATATTATACATTATTTATCAATCAATAAATATATCCTCCAAACCTTTTTTGCTCTTCTTTAGTTTTCCACTATAACCCACTGTTACAAACTCATGAGACTGAGCCATAAGCGTAGTGTCACTTGCTGGTATTGCATTGGTGCATCATAACAAATAACTAACATGAACCATTGAGGCATATGCCGGCGTTAAAGGGGGGCGGGAAGGAGCTGCACATGCCCACTCCCTGTGGTACCAGACTCTGAGACTGTACAGTAAAGTAGCAGCACTCAGGGGGAGGCCCCAGTGGTACTACAGAGCAGTAGTGGTAGCAGCAGTAGTAGCAGCAGTAGTAGCAGCAGTAGTAGCAGCAGTAGAGTGGAAAGTGGACCTTTACCCAGGCTATTTGTCAGGGGGTGGCCTGGGACAGGGTCAGGGAGGGGTGAGTGCCCGGGGTGAGTGGGGCGTTGTGGTAGCGGATGTACACACACACAGTGATGATCTGTATGTAGATATGCACTGTGTGTTCTGAAGTCAATAGAATAGGGGTGTGAGTGCACGAGACTGGTTGGCACATGTAGTGAGGAACAGCTAGGAGAGTTATGCAGTAATTATGCAATAATTTACCATGCAAGATAGAGAGGGGATAACCACAGACATAGACATGCACAGACAGACTACGAGACAGACACATAGATAGACAGACCCAGACAGAGACTGCGCAATAGAAAGAGAGAGAGAGAATGCAATCAGTCAGGCATCACCCCCCCCCCATACCGCTATTGCTGCACACAACTTCTATTCAATTACATCACACCTCATCAAACATGACATCAACATAAAGAGCCTCTAATAATGACCCCCTCCTGTCCCAGCTGTACCTAATGCCTATAGGAGCTCCAGCCCTCCCTCCCTGCCCTACTCCACCCCAACCTGTTGGTCCACATGTATTGACTTGTTTCCAGGCTGAGCCATAAGGATAACCTAGATGCTTTATGGTATACTATAGTTTTGCCACCATAAATTCTACCTCAATTAAAGTGGCATAATCATCAAGCGTGTCCCATTCGAAATTCTAGTACTGTTCTAGTCTACTATGGGGTAGCACCGCAAGTGGTGATATTTCTCCTTTAAAAACCAGCCATATACACACTGCTGTGTAGTTCTGAGACAGGCTGTGAGGTTCATGTTTCATACAGCTTGATCAACATATCTCTGCTCTTATCTGTCTGCATGATGCACCAGCACACTGCGTGAGTAACTAGTGCTGTATTAGTACACTGTACCAGTAGTGCTCCATTCATAGATGATGATGAGAAAAAAGGTCATATTGCATTGAAGACCTATGCTGGACTTAAAGTGTTAATGTAACTGCTGTGACCCCATGTTTACACTGTACACAATTACCGTGACACGATCGCGGCATGGTGACGGCTGAGAGCAATAATATTAATGTTGCCCTGCTGCTGGTTCCATTACCACACATTGCCATCTTTGCAACAGAGCACTCATAGTCTACTATATCTAAAATGTGTGCTAATAAATGGAAGACCTAGTGAGGCACTATTTCTTTTGTAAAAATATGGAAAATCGATCCGACAACTTAATAGTTTTTGTCACCATTATTATGTGCTTATAAATAGGTAACAAGATCAAATACCTTGTTCACAGTCTTCATATACAAATAGATCCATGGAGGTTTAAATTCCCAATTGCTGAGTGATTCTGTACAGGCGCTAGTTCACAAGGCGTATGAATACATACAGAGGCCATTAGACATCATGATGTATTCATATCTGAACCTATAATCCACTGAAGTAGAGGCGGTGGGTCTCATCTGTCTCCGGCTGTAGGTGTGAATGGACAATGTGTCCCACTGTGTCATTGCATGAGACTATAGGCGGCAGATGTAGTGTGGAACAACTAGCTTATGCAGATTTATGCAGTAATTATGTAGTAATTTGCTGTGCAAGATGGAGATGGATAACCACAAATAGACATACACAGACAGAGACAGAGAAATAAAACCTGTTGTTATTCACTTTAGATATGAGGGAACCGTTGTAACTTGCAAGATAAAATAAAGATAAAGTTTAATTTAATTCAACCAAATGGCCGGTATGAATTGGGTGTGTTGTGCATGCACCCTCCCATACCGCTATTGCTGCACACTGCTTCCATGTATATACATAAAACCTTACCAAACATAATGTTGATAGCATAATAGTAATGACCCTCCCCTCCCCGACCTAATTCCTATAGGAGCCCCAGCCTTCCCTCCCTTCCCTACCCCATCCTAACCTGTTCATGAACATGTGGTTAATTGACTCTAGGCTATCAACTGAGCCCACATGGCAAAACTCACTTGTCACGGGTTAAATGGTAACCCTCTAAGGACCGCATCATGCCTCGGGACTTAATGTTAAATTTGTAATCATGATGCACCAACACAGTGCTGGCGAATAACTCATATACCGATAGTGCTCCATATACAGACCATGATGACGAAAAGAGCCAATTTCGCAAAAACATGTATTTTGCTTTCCAGTCTCCTGAGACTAGCGTAACAGGGCATGCCTCCTGTCCCAGCCTCTATTCTACATTCTTCTTATTCTTGGTATATGCTGGTTTTTAAGGTTTGTAAATTGGCCTTTTTTTTTGGATTGTAGAGTGAAAACTCTAAAACCAGGTCCTATAAAGTATAAATGAAAGATAAAGGTACAGAAATTGGAAAATTCAAAAACAGACAATCTTGCAGATGCAGGGAGAGAAAAAGAGCATTTAGGCATAATAAGCCTTGTTTACATGTGTGATTTTATAACTTAAATTACACACATATGCCTTTAATCAACCTTGTGAGCAACAGGAAATTTTGAAATGTAGATACATAGGCACCCCTAGGAAGAGGGAGGGGAGGATGCAGAGAGAGGCAGGGCCAGAGAGGTAGCCAGACAGAACTTAGAGCCAGATAGACATATTAGGATAATCTGTGACTATTTAAGCAGAAATACCCACATACAATGGAGCAGACTGGGAGTGGATACAGCGCATGACATGGCCTCTGTGAGACACTTATCTGGGTGAGAACAAACAACAGGCGCCCTAATTACATTAACAGTGACGGAGCACTATTGGCAGTCCGATTGGTCTCTGTGTCGGCCGGTCACATGGTCAATCAGGGATGCTGCAGCCTACAATGTCATGAGACGAGAACTGATGAGGAGCGCAAGATGGAGGAGGTTGTATCAGAATAGTCATTCTCTCAGATCCAAGGAGGAAAGAGGGATCCTTCACCGATCCATGCTGGCTAACCTATGGGGCCCTGTGACGGCTAATCTTGTCAAAGAGGGGTCCTTCACTGATCCAGTTCTAGGTGCTTTTATTCCTCTGTTCTGGCTCACATCCCTCTGTGTTTACTGACTGTCATGTCTCTGAGTCTCTACTGAGTCATCTACTCAGCTTTTGATCCTTTCAGTTACCGATGATTTGACTATTTCTTACGCCCAAATTGTATATATATTTTTGTCAGCTTTAATTGTAATTGACTTTGGTAACAATCATGGTGTAAAATTTGAGACTTCATTGCTGATATATGGGGCCTAGTATTTACATGCCCCTTTCGTCACCATGATACTTGAGAACACAGTCAGGGAATTAATCGCCCATGCTGCTTTGGTGCAACACAATTATAAAACAATTTGAAAACTCGAGGCATCATGCCAAGTATAATAAGTTAAAAGGAGGACAGGTAGGGAGCTGCACAGGTCCATTCCCAATGGTACTACACTCTAGGTCTACACTGTGAGGTAGCAACACTCACCAAGTAGCCCCAGTGCAACCCCAGGGTACTGCTAGTAGCAGCAGTAGTAGCAGCGGTAGAGTGGAAAGTGGACCTTTACCCAGGCTATTTGTCATGGGGTGGCCTGGGACAGAGGGTCAGGGAGGGGGTGAGTGGTCGGGGTGAGTGGGGCAGTAATTATGAAGTAATTTGCTGTGCAAGATAGGCAGCGGATAACCACATATGTACAGACAAACACAGACACAGACAGAGAACTAAAACCTGTTGTTATTCACTTAAGATATGAGGGATCCTTGGTAATTTGTAGGATAAAATGAATATAAAGTTTAACTTAATTTAACCCAATGGCAGGTGTGGTTGTGTATGAGCGCTCCCATACTACTATTACTGCACGCTGCTCCCATGCATTTACATAACACCTCATCAAACATAACATTAACATAAAGAGCATAATAACGACCCTCCCCTCCCTGACCTAATTCCTTTAGGAACCCCAGCCTTCCTTCCCTGCCCTACCCCATCCTAACCTGTTGATCTACATGTGGTTAATTGACTCTAGGCTATCAACTGAGCCCACATGGAAACTCACTTGTCACCCTCTAAGGATCACATCATGCCTCAGGACTTAATGTTCATTTTGTTATCATGATGCACCAACACAGCGCTGGAGAGTAACTCGCCAGCACTGCATTAGCATATCGTACCGATAGTGCTCCATATGCAGACCATGATGACAAAAGGGCCAATTGAGCAAAAAAATGTATTTTGCTTTCCAGTCTCCTGAGACTAGCATAACAGGGCATGCCCCCTGCCCCAGCCTCTATTCTACATTCTTCTTCTTGTTGGTATATGCTAGTTTTTGAGGTTTGTAAATTGGACTTTTTTAAGGATCGTAGAGTGAAAAATCTAAAACCAGGTCCTATAACGGGGAAAGGAAATAAAAGAATGAAAAAAAGAACGAAAAAAACATCCTGCCGACATGCTTGGTTTGTCAGACTAAAAACCAACCTTCTTGTTTTTTTTTGCCTTTTAGCAAGGCACCCGGCTGGCCTTAAAGAGTTACTGTAGGTTATACATGACACACCATACGGCTGTTACCCAATGTTTACACTGTACACAGTTAACGTGACATGTGCGGGGTGATCAGGGCGTGGTGACGGCTGATAACAATTAATGTGGTGCCCGATGCTTGTTGTGGTATTTGGGGTCGACACACAGCACTCATGGCTGCCATTTGTAATGGACGACAGAGCACTCACTGTTTGCTAATTGTCTAAAATGTGTGCTAATAAATGTCTGTGGTAGATCTATAGTGATGAAATACTACCTGGACCCAGTGGGCACACAACATTGTATCAACATTGATAACTTGTTGTCAATGTTGATTCAATGTTGATTCAGCGTTGATTCAACGTTAAACTGAATTTTGTGCCCACTGGGGAAAGCTTATCTAACATACACTGCAAAAAAGGTGCTTAGGTTTTAAACATGTTTAGGTCTAAACATGTTTTAAAGTCTAAACATTTTATTAGGTTTGTGTCTTTGAATCCTTAGTTTAGTATTTAAACAGTATGGAAAGTTGGCATTTAGGATGTAAACATGTAGTGTTTAGATCATAGTATATCAAACACATACCAGATGGCAGCTCTGTGGTTGGCTGTAGTTTCTACAGCCACTTTAATGATATTGTTGATCTAAAGGTGCTTAAATTTGAGTTAATTAATTTAAATTGCATGGGATACAAAAGGATCACAATACACATTGCAGAATTCAAGGGTTGAATGCTATATCACTATGATTACAATGCAATAAAGATACATCAGCTACATAGAGGCCTATGTGAAATAATATTAGAATAGAGGCCTATGTGAAATAATGATGCACATATTGCCCTAAGGGGGCTGCTGGAAGTCTCTTCAAGACACTATATGGAAATAAAATTATTTATCTATTTAAATATAAATATCTAAACACAATAATAATATACATCTCTAGGCACACCACTTTTATCCTTAAAAGCTTGACAGAGAAACACAATGATATGCTAAATTCTTGAATTCTAAACACTTCATTGTCCTAAACACATATATGTCTAAGTACTGAGCTAAACATATTGTTTGTCTAAACATGTTTAGGAACATATTGTGTGGACAAAAACGGGGCAGGAATGTGTTTAGGATTGTGTTTAGGATCTTAACACCTTTTTTGCAGTGTAGTCAATTATAGTTTTCCCTCACAACTGAAGGCATGTAGATAAAAGGTGACAAGTTCAAATGCCGGGTTTACTATCTTTATTTAGTAATAGACATATGGAGGTTAATCCCAATATTGGGGTGATTCTGTACAGGCACTACTTCACTGGGCGGATGAATACATGAGGAGTTACATTGGAACTTTTTCATTTGAATGCCAAAGTGGGGCACCATAGCGATGCCAAAGGATAGAGTAATAGATTTTAGTAGATCAAATTATAGTCCAACATGAGACCATTAGACATCATGATGTATTCATACACAGCCCTATAATCCCGTGAAGTGGAGGGGGTGGGTCTCATCTGTCTGCTGCTGTAGGTGTGAATGGACAATGTGTCCCACACAATGCTGCCTTACAAGCTGCACTAAAGCCATCCATGCAGTTAAATCACATGGCAGCTGAATGATTGGGACTAAGGGCTGAATTCCCTTTATGCAGCTATATTCCTCTGCACTGATTGAATTCAAAGCAGTAGGTGTGATAGACTCTTTTAGAAGGGCAGCAAGCAGTACACAATAAAGTGCAAGGCAAATATAAATAGAGAATCCTCATCCCCTATTACTGCAAATAATCATAACTATCTACACTCAATTTTGTCGTTATCAGAATTAATGTGTTTATGTAAGTCAATAACATGACAGCACCATAATGCATTATTAACTACTCTATTGATAGCTGAATAACTGACTGTAAGTAAAACTAATCACAATGATAGTAAAATTCCATGTTAACATTCTTTTCAAACTGAAACAACACCAATAGTATCACACTCGAGCCAGGCCTGCGATCAGTGTAGTATGCAAAACCAATAAATTAACAAAATAATAATAAAATGGGCAAACAGTTCCCAATAGGAAAATTCCCAATTAGAAAATCCAGAAAGGGGGAGATATGGGAAAGAGGTTGACCTACAGCCACATGGTATAAGACGTAACACCGTATCCACACACGACTAGAGAGAGCAGACTTGGAGTAGATACAGCACATGACATGGCCCTCTGTGAGACACTTATCTGGGTGACCACACACAACAGGCGCCCTAATTACATTAACAGTGACCGAGCACTATTGGCAGTCCGATTGGTTCCCGTGTTGGCCCCCCCCCCCCCGAGCTGACATCAAAACACAGCCACGACCAGCAGTCACATGGTCAATCATGGATACCACAGCTAATCAGGTCATGAGTCGAGAACTGACAAGAAGCGGAGAGATGGAGGAGGTTGTATCTGTATAGCCATCCTCTCAAGCCTTAGGAGGAAAGAGGTATCATTCACGAATCCATGCTGGCTACCCTACGGGGCCCTGTGATGGCTAATCATGTCATGGGAAGAGAACTAACCGAGAGCAGCGAGACTGAGGAGGTTGTACTCATCCTCTCAAATCTAAGAGGAAAGGGTGATTCTTCTGCTGATCCTTGCTCACCATCCATTGGGATCCATGATGCCTTGCTTCCTGTTCATCTTGCCCATTTTATATAGCCAAATTTGGACATCCTTTTTACCAATTCACCACTACCACACTACACTAAGTGTTTTCCACAGGTTTTGTTCTCGGTATACTGGTCAACATGACATCCAAATTGGCTAATGGAAAAGGCACCTCCAATGTCACAACACAACCGTCATACGGTCAATCAGGGATGTCACAGCTATCGGGAAGCGGCAAGACGGAGGAGGTTGTATCAGAATAGGCATCCTTGCAAATCTAAGGAGAAAAGTGGGCTCATCCTGCAATCTGAGCCGGCCATCATATGGGGTCCGTGATAGCTAATCTCATCAAGGAACAAGAACTGACGAGCACTGATGAGAAGGGGGGAGACAGAGGAGGTTGAAGTAGGAAGACAGAGGGGTCCTTCACAGATCCAGGCCTCAGTGTTTCTACATGGCTGTCCTTTCCGCAACAAGGGACGAAGCTGCCAAGTGACTAGACGCCACCCACTTTCCCTGTCATCTTAATGATTCCCCCCTCTTCTATAGATGTTGCCACTGTAAGTCTGCAAGTCTGGATGTCCTTCCCTTTAGTCTTACTCATCCCATCCTTTAGAGGTAAATGGGCTAGGTTATAGTTCTGTTACAGTTTCAAAAAAGAAAATGAAAAAAAGAAAGAAAGATAAGGGGGGGGGGGGGCGAGGGCAGAGCCCCCAATATATACAGCGATGTTACCAATGTACAGTGGTGCCATCTAGAGGATAGGCCTGAAAACTGATTAAGATTACCAGAAAAGTGGGCTCTTTAAGATTACAGGTAAAATGCGTTGCGTCTATTCACTTGGCAGGCTCGTGCCCACCTACATCCTTTCCCCCTGACTGTCACCTCTCCGTGTGTCTGCATGTCTGGGGATCTAGCCTTTGAGCCTCTTACTGGTTCACTCTCCAGGGGCCTGTTTCTTAACCAATATTGATAGAATGATATTTTTTGCTAAACCTATATTGACGGTTACCCTAGCATTGTACTAAGGTTGTTAATATATCGTTCAGTCTGTTGTAATGTAACTGCTTAAGACCATGTCAAGGGTGGATATAAAATTATTATAAGTGGTTAAGAAAAAAAAGGTTGATAGATCTTTTGTACATCTATATGTGATATCACAGCCAAGATTCCCGACCAAAATTTGTATTATTAAAGTACTTATGTACCTAATATGACACAGTTTGGTCATTTCATCGTTCTGTCAACATTTTGACCGTTCTTTTACTGGAGGTTCAAGTTCAAGTTCAAGTTTAAACAATTTTGTTGCATCTTAGTGTCATGACTATCCACCTTCTGCAATCTGGGGTTGGTCATTTCCCGTACAATTTGTGTCTGTATAAGAACAATTTCTCACTGTCTCCAGGATCTTTCTTTCGTCAATTTTAATTGTGATTGATTTGGGTAAAATTCCCAATGTTGAAATTTTTACTGCATATTCAAAAAGATGTCATTATCCAATCCTTTTCTGCAGCCAAATCAAAGGCTGCGTCACAAGGTGCAGCTCAACCATGTGGGGCCAAGTAGTGGAAACTATGTACAAATTACTAATAAGGAAGCTACAATCAATTATTGACAGCTGAAGGCAGTTCAAACCATTCAGTATTCATTGTATGTAATAAAGTAAATACCTCATGCAGTATTCATCCTGTAACACCCAAAATAAAAACTGTGTTTCAGGCAATCTGACCCTAGATTAAAAAAGAAGCAGACCAATTCTTTTCCCAATATTGGGGATTTTATTTTATTTTTTTGGGGGGAGGGGATTATTTATATTTGTCTAAATTTTAGCAATTTTTGGTCACGAATAACCAGGCTCCCACTTACTTCAATGCTCTAAATAATTGAGGCTTTTTAACCACATTATATTTCGGGATTTCCCTACTCACTCTCAATTCAATGTGGCAATTTGAAACTCATACCTGGTACTTTCAACAGTAAAAGAGTAAAACAAATTCGACCTTACCTTTTAGAACCATATTATTGTCTGAAAAACACCTTACGTATTTTTTTGGCTATTATTAAATGGGGATGTAGTAGGGGGCTATTCATGCCCTTACTCTACCTTACAACACACCGAGGTCACCCCTACGCCCCTCCCTGATCAACATGGCGGCCAGGCCACGTGACCCGCTGTAATGTCCTGTACCAGCGTCCCTAACGACCATCCCATAATAATAAAGGTTGTCGTCCAGGAGCGTGGCAGCCACTAAAATGGTGCAAATTTAATCATGCCTCCTTCGGTGCCGTATTTTATCTGGTAATCATATTGTGGGAGGGTGGGGAGCTCTGTGTGTCTGTGCCGTATCCACACTATATCTAACCGTGTTATCCTGCCCTGACGTATGGCTATACTGCTACCACTGTACAGTGTCATATATCAACACTACTTCATTACTATAGGCAACTAGCGGAATAGATCTTAGACCAATGAAATAATGCCATGACCTTCACTGGTACCCATCATGACAGTGCTTATCTCGTCACCGTAAAACCTCACGTATGGGCCATGGCTAGTATGTGAAACAGATCGCCTGTGCGGCTTATATGATCAGCCCAGAGTCAGGGTGCGGCTTATACGTGAGTTTTTGGTTCTATAGTACAGTACTAAAGTAACATTTTCCAGACCCCCTTTCAAGCTGCTTATACGCAAGTTAGGCGTATAGGCGTCCAGCTTTCCGTGGCTAGTCGGGCCCCGGGGGGGTGGGGGTGCAAGGTGACACTGCAACCCTTGTGAGATCTTGGTTCTGTTCACGGAACGCAGCTGGTTCCTGGCATATCATGGTGTGTGTGAGTCTGGAAACTCAGATAAATCTTTCGAGAAATTCCGTGGACAGATCTTACATGGCTACGCATACGGAGCCACCAGAATTATCGCTATTGGGTAGACTCTGCTGCTGGCATGGGAGCCGATACCCGTAGATTTGGTAGTGTCATTTTCTCAAAAATAACCTTCTTATGTGCCTTGCTTGCCTACAGGAGTGGGCGGAGGCAATTCTAGGAGAATATATCTAATGCCAATATAATAGTCATGCTATATGTTGCCTTAAAGATAAATCAGTAAGAAGAGAAATAAAATGAGGCCTCAGTCCCCCAGTCTCCTTCACAGAATGTCTAAGTATAACCCACACTGATATGGCCTCTCTGTCAAGTACAGCCTATTTTTGCTGAACTAGAAAATTAATAAGTGCAGATGGCGATGTATTTCTGAGGTGTGAGTCTTGTGTGAGTCTTGCTGGAGTCTTGATTAAGCCCTATGCTGAGCACAGCGTTGGTGATTTACACAGAAAGAAGAAACAGCGTCAAAAGGGAGTCCAGGTTGCCTCCAGAATGACCCCCCTCTTTAGAGGAGCCCAGGCTGCCTGTGACTCCCCTAGGTGACTCCCTGGCCTACCTAAAGGAGCCACCTGGTGGAGTCACATAGTTCCCTGACTCACCTAAGGGAGTTACACGAGGACCTGGGCTCCCCTAAAGAGGGGAGTCATTCTGGAGGCAACCTGGACGCGGTTTCATTTCTCTGTGTACCCTAGACCCTGACAACGAGGTCAATGGCTCTATATTCCATGTATCTCAATAATAACACTATTTAAACCCAAGAAAGACATTTAAAAGTCCGCACATACATAGATTGTACATATCAAAATGTAAAGTAATTCCACCCCTACCCCCAAATGATGCGCCTCTACCAGTACCGTATTTGACGTAATGAAATTCGCTTATAGAGTTTAACGTTTTTATTTTATTTAAAGAGTGCACCAAAAGGGGTAGGCGATATTATATTATTAGGGCGCTTATCACATCAAATACGGTAGGCCTAAAGTGTAGAAATAATACATGCAGCAGGGAAATGGAGGTATTATGTGCGTTGGCAGGGGGAGAATGATATACCAACAGATGTACAGATTAGTGTGAGTGAGGTGCTAGTGCAAGGCTGTCAGCATTATGAATGAGTGGACGCCTGAATGACCGTATTATTGCCCTGTGGAATTGCCTTAGCACCCTATGCATTCAGCAGAGCTGTATTACTGCCACTACAAACCCGCTGCTTTTTAAGTCTTTGTACTGCATTTATCAGTGAGGAAATGTAACTCTACATATGGGACTTTTTCAACATGGGTAGGAGGCAAACAGACAGAACCTAAGCATGTCTGACTATGAAAAATATATCCTTATCACGTGTTACTACACTCAAAAAGTAAACTCGTCTGCAGACTCTTTTAAGTGACAAGAGAGTGGGTCCTCTAGCTGTAGTTGTCAGATAGAAGATACACTTGGTATGTGCCAGCCCAAAACCTGACTCATGCCAGCCCTAGACTCGTCAACCAGGGTCTGATTCAGGATTTTCCCTTTAGGTGGCATCAGTATAACATGCATTCTGTATAAAGTTGGGGAATGAATTGCATAATTTCTATGTTGATTTTAATCATATTTATGGGAATACACATTCATGTTATGGAGAATCCTGAGATTTGTCTATTGGGGATGCTAGAAAAGGTAAAGGGATCAATGTTTTGATATAATTGAGACAAAACAAATATGTGTAGGGCACAGACACCTCTTTTGTGGTTATTTCTATGGTACAATAGCTGCAAGGAAACTCCCATTGGTATGACATCCACATATGTGTTAGCAGTCTGTAACTAAAGGGTAGAAATACTCTCAATATAGACTTGGGGATATGGCAGGAATTCCCCTAACCTACATACCTCTATGTTTGTATGAATTAGCTATCATAAACCTCACAAATATAGACAGACATGAACAACAATTATGCCTAGGCAGAACCCAGTTAGCTCCACCTGCAGTGAAGTAGAGGTTATATTGCACAGGTTAACCCTCCAAGGGGTGCATAGTGCTTTAAGGTGCCATGCTCTATGTGATCATAATACATGAATTCAGCCTTGGCAAGTATACTCGCCCAACTATTGATTCATTTCCAAAGTTGCATGAATGCAGGCTTGGCGAATAGACTCACCAGGGCTACATTCATGCATCATGCTGACAAAGGGATTCAAGCACATTTAAAGCAGTTTGCAGCCAATAAAGGGTTAACTATTCTAGGTTGTGAATTTGACGACCTTAGACTTGTCACTTGGAGTGGGCCACTGCCTGGGCTAACATTGTCATTAGATGACCCTAGTCTTGTCTTGTGGGATGGTAAACCGGACAGTTCATCAAATAGACAACCTTTAACTCGTTTATTTTATGACCGTCACTTTAAAGACCCTAAACTCTTCTCATAAGACGACCTTTTGACAAGTTTGGATCCCTTCATTTTATCAGTGTATGTGTTACCCTAGTTATGTGTGATCAATAAATATGATTGCATAAAACGACAAAATATTTACCTTACAAACTGTAAATGGTCTTGAAATGTACCCCTTTCACTCTAAAATTGTCTGAAAAGTACCCCTAATCAATGGCCCTCGTGGGTCTGTGCCTGGGGGCTAAAGATACACCCTTTTCCTTGAAATCGTGTTTACACATGATATCCAAACCTGAGGGATTGCCCTCCCCCCCCCCGGATTAAGTACTCTTAGTAATCTCTCCTGGTCTCTACTACTTCTGTGGATGGGATGCATGTAGGACAAGTCATGTATTAATACGTGGGTGGGCGGGGGGGGGGGGGGTCTAAACTAAACTACACCCTCGGTGGGTGGAATGAAGGGACTTATTAGGTCTCCCATACAGAAGGGGGGGGGGGGGTTCAAACCCAAATAGGTTGATTTAAGTAGGCCTACTCGTAACTGTGGATCCCTCCACCTGCATATGCATTCTTTTAGAGGGGGGGGGGGGTCAAGATGACTTAAGGCATATCAGTGCACCCTCAGAAAATTGAGTGTCACTGTCGGCAAAAGCACTCTCAGCTGAAAGTCTGGCACTGCCTGGCTCACTTTTCTTAGGGTGTGGGGAAACAAAGAAATTGTGGTCGTGAGAAAATACTCCAAGCTGCCCGCCCCTGCTCGTAATAAATGATTCATCCTCCATATAATACACATCGCTTCCAACGCTCAACTCTACAAATGACTATCCCCTATGACCTTGACCGTCCAAGTGACATATTTATGTCCTTTTGTCCTTGAACTTGACCTTGCCGTCTGTTCCCTTCACCAGTCCCTCCTTACAACATCCAAACACCCGCTCTGTGTGTTATGAGACTTTGACATGCTCTTTTCTGCTATTATCGCCCAAAGCACTCAATAGACATTGCTGTGGAAACTAATGCTTGCGACACCACCCCCTTTTCTTCTTTTCTCCTTTCCACTCTCCAATCAAATAACCCCACAAGCAGCTTTCACTCCACCATGGCAGTCCACTTGTGCGCCATCTTGGATCAATGCTAGCCGAGCCGTCTCTGACAAGATTTATGGCGCATGCGCGTGTCAGAGTCCCGGATGAGGCCGGGACGCTGGGTGACGTTTTATTTGGTCGTGAAATTGGGGCCGCGTCGGGTCTCGGCGAGGAGGTGATAAAGACGGCGTTAGGGGCGGATTTACGGCGCACAGAGCCGTCTGGTGGCCGCGGCTGGAACCAAGATGGCCGCCGCCTGAGGAGACTGGAGGAATACAGGACCATGCACACCCTCACAACCAGATATTAGCTCCCTGACTCCGCCCCAGGCTTTATTTTCCACATATGAATCAAGATAAATCCTATTAAGATTAACAGAAATATCTGCCAAAATACACATTTACATAGCTATACTAACATGATTAAATTGCCAAAGAATGGGCTATTTCAGTCCAAATGTGATAGGGTTTAAAAAAAGTGTGTTTCAGGTTACCTGACCCTACCTAGCAAAGCAGGGCCGACCCAAGAAATTTTTGTCCAATTTTGAAAAAATATGTATATTTTAAGTAATTTTACGTCTATTTCAGAGTCAATTTCATAGTCCGCGAGTCCACGCCATTGTCGGTGGTTCAGTGCTGAAATTTGTGAGTAAATTTTTGGGTGCTTTTCAGGCCATAGGGTCAATCTGTCCTTGTAAAAAAAAAATTGAGGCTATTTCAGAGTCAATGGCGATGTCGGCGAGTCAGCCCTGAAGTTTAGTCACCCTTTGGAGAGTTTTCAGGCCAAAGTAAGAAACTGAAAAAAACTGGGAAAAAAAGAAAAAAAGAAGACCTACCCTACCTAGATTTTCAGACTATGTAACCTTAAATACACCTTTTTTTGGCCTAGTGAGGAAAATTGATCCATTTCATTAGATCGGAGGCAGGGAGGGGCAGAGGTACAGTGAGTGGCCAGATATCTGCGCCCGGAGATTGAGTGACCGACTTAAGGTATGGTCCTAGACAGGGAGGTGATTGGGTCATAGACGGTTTACGGGCCTTCCATAAAGTTCGCACCAAGGTTGTTGTTTTTTCTTAGCGGGGGGGGGGGGGGGTTATTTTCTGAGAAAGCATGCATACAGGATAAGGGGGGGGGCTGATAAATTTCTGTAGAAAAAGATGCACATACTTGGTGGAAGACCCGTAAGCCTCCTGGGTCTTCTTATGGCTCAGTCTCACGACCGGGTCAAAGACGTCACCCGGTCAAAGACGTCACCCGGTCAAAGACGTCACCCGGTCAAAGACGTCACCCGGTCAAAGACGTCACCCGGTCAAAGACTATCCAATTGTTACAAAGTCGTGAGACTGAGCCTGATGCCGTCCAACCCCCAGGGCCACGAGTAACTCACCAGGGAGGGCTACATTCATATGAATGCATCATGCCAACCCCACAGGGCTGATACACTCCGGAAGGGTCGATATAATGCATTAATGCAGCTCTGGTGAGATTCCAGGACCGCATTTAAGTATTATGACAATAAAGAGCATGATGCATTGATCTATACTACTGCGCTTTCTAAAGGGCTACTATTATAAACTTGGTAGCATGGACACAACGCACTACTGACACAGTCCCCCACTCCCAACTAAGGGTTACAGCCCAAACTCCAGACACCAGAATATTGATGCCCCAATGTTACGGCTGGTTTAGTTCCGACACCAATCCTGATCAGGCCTATCATTTATTGCTTGAGAGTCTAGGTTAGTCCCAGATGTGTGCAATGTGTACAAGAATTTAAATATAAAGTTTAGTATTGTAGGCGGAATGAGGGCTATTTCGCACTCAATGATGGTTTTTATTTACTTTTGGGGATTCCCACTTGCAGCGAGGAGATCTGTTCAAATCTGCCAAGAATAACATTTTGTTATACGACATGTGTGGGGGCATGAGGGTCTGATGTAGGCCATGGTGTGTCAAACTGAAACAGGGTATCCTGTACAGAACAAAATGGGGGTTAGTCAGAGCAAATCTGTGCTAGTAAAACAGCTAAACTGAAGGAAGTCTCACTTAAAATGTCGATAGGGAACAGACATCTACACCAATCAGATAGCACTCATTATCAAACCCCGAGCACATGGTTTTGCTTAAATTTTGTTTTTATCAATCAGAAACTTATTAAAGCAAAATCAATTGGGAAATCATGTCAGAAGGACAACAAAGACATTGAGCTTTGTCCCTGTTCCTCAGATTGAGGTGTCCTCAGTCGTCAGACGCCCCTGGCATCCACCACAAAACCAAACCTTCACAGAGGCAAATATCAGAGTCAGCCAATGTCGCCAATACTACTCTCATACAAGGGTCAGGCACTGCTGGACTATAATAGATGGGTCAAGGGCCATTCTAGTGAGGGTCAGGCTAGGCTGGACATTCAATAACAGGCTGGACTTTGGCAAACTTGCTTGAAAGTCTGGCCATGCTGGATCCTCATGCCATAGTCTGGCAATGCTGGACTCTGGGGAGAGTCTCTTTCAGCCTGCGGTGGGGAATAGCATCAGGGGCAATTAGAGAATCTCGTTCTGAGACTGTTTGAATGATGCCGGGAGTGGACGCCATTTTGGGGAGTGGTCATCTTTTTGACACCAGTAACAAGGGGTGGGTAGTCCTTAGAGGGCAGCATAGTGCTTCAATACAATACATGTGCCCTTTCTCGACATGATGCATAAATACAGCCCTGGCGCGTAACTCACCAGTGCTGAATTCAAGTATCATGCCGACAGTGCACAATACACTCCTGAAGGCTCCTAATGAGGCAAGAATGCAGAACTTGCGAGTAACTCGCTGTGGCAAAATGAAGCACTATGCGGCCCTTGACGTGTCAGAGGTGGACATTGGCGTACACGACATGTTGCCTCCCTCAACGTGTCATCATCTGCTCGTACATTTGTACTATGAAGAGTAAAGATTAGTATAGATTTGTCTCTGAACAATTTTTACTCCTCACTGTAAAAAGTTGGTTGTCATTTTTGTAGGTGTACAGTAGAATCTACTTCAGTTCATTGTAGGTAAACAGTAGAATCTACTGTAAATCTACAGTAGATTCTACTGTAAATCGATTCTAGAGTAGAATATACTGTAGATCTACTGTAAATCTACAGTAGATTATATTGTGTACATACACTAACTATTTACAGACTCATAGTATAAGAGTACATATAGCAACCCCCCCCCCCCCCGCCACACACACCACTGCTGTTAAAATTTAAAGCTGGGCCGTCAGGCTAAGATTATTAAGATTATGCTTACAACATTTGTCCGCGCACCCAGGAGAGCTATCTATATTTGCTAGTTCCTGTGACACTTTTGGCCATGTAGTAGTAAAAGGATTGTTGACTGTTGATTAATTTGCGTTGCCTGTTGGCTGTAGAAATTTGCCCTTTGGCTGCAAAGTGTTGCCTGTGGGCTGTAAGATAGTGCCCATTGGCTGCAAAGTGTTGCCCTTTGACTGCAAAGTGTTGTCAATTTGTTGCAAAGTATTGTACATTTGCTGCAAAGTGTTGCCCATTGGCTGCAAAGTGTTGTCCATTGGCTGCAAAGTATTGCTCATTGGTTGCAAAGTGTTGCCCATTGGTTGCAAAGTGTTGCCCATTGGCTCCAAAGTGCTGCCCATTGGTTGCAAAGTGTTGCCCATTGGTTGAAAAGTGTTGCTCGTTGGCTGCAGAGTGTTGCCCATTGGCTCCAAAGTGCTGCCCATTGGTTGCAAAGTGCTGCCCATTGGTTGCAAAGTGTTGCTTGTTGGCTGCAAAGTGTTGCCTGTTGACTGCAAAGTGTTGCCTGTTGACTGCATGTTGGCTGAAAGACGCTGTATTGGGCTCTAAAAAACAGCCCGACACTTCAAAATGCCCGTTAGCGTCTGGTTATGAGCCAGGTTATGCCCAGAAGGGGTCCTCATATATCCCTCCTCGCCCCACGCCTGAAGTAGAGATTTATTTATTCATTAGGCCGGTATACAGTCTCACCCGAGCCGGGAGGTGATTTATCAATGCATGATAACCACTCCACATGCCGTGTGGGTAGTATGGGGCCGTACGGAGGAGGTCTGGAGGCTCATTCAGAACAACTGACGTGGTTGTAGGGAACTGGTGACGTGACGAGATCTGTCTGACGACCAGTAGTAAAAATTGTTACAGAAGAATTCCTATACAAATCCATAGAAAATTAATGTAAATACCACATTTTGCCAGCTGCAAATACCCTCGTCAATTGCAAATATTGCAATATTGACGAAAATCAAAATATGACGACTGACGAGTCTGTTCTGAAAGAGCCTCCTGGGGTCTGATTCAGAAAAACTACCATATTGGTGAGGAAAAAATAAATCGTCAAAAATGGTGACAACTAGGAATTTTCGATTTGATGAGAGCACTCGGCAGCGGCAAATGAATGGATACCAAATGGTCATCAAAGTGAGCTTTGTGGGTGTTGCACAAGGTGCACACTATTCATAGAAACAACCTTGTTATTGTACATCATTAGATGTAGTTACCTGAGGCTATTATTGGCTAAGTTGAAAAGCCATTTTCGGCTAAGCTGAAAACAATTACATGATTTGAAAGAATATCGATGATTGACTAAATTGTGATCGTCAGACCCTAAATCACTCATCACTTTTTCACCGACGGATGTGTCAGTTGTTCTGAAAGACCCCCCTGGTGAGACATAGACGGTGCCCGGACATGGTGTCTGTGTGTGTGGTGAGGGATATACACCGGGTCTACAACATCGGCTGTCATGGGGGTATTAAACCACAGCGGAGGGCTAAGACACACCTTGGTTATTTCTGTGTAGACTCACATACTCAGAAAAGTCAGCGTCATTGTCGGTAGAACCACTCTCACAAGAAAGTCATGTGAGAGTGGTTCTAGCGACAATGACGCTGACTTTTCTGTGTATGCACATAACCTTACACCTATAAGGGTGCCAGCCAGTTTACTGTGGTTATTTTGAGTTAGCCTCTCATAACCATAGTCTATCTATTACATAACCCTTCACACTCTTAAAGGCCTTCTAGCTCTATGTAATACAGGGGCAAGAAGTGGCAAAATAAAACATCTTTTTTCAAAAACAAAAGCTTTTTTTTTTTCAAATCACTTTTTGGCCCTTTTGGGCCACCGTCAGCCAGGATGCTGGTCCTCGCTCATCTCAGCTGTTTCCTCTCTAAGGTGCTATGCTCCTTGTCAGCATGATGCATTCACGCATCATGCCCAGTCTTCGGGAGTGTATCAACCCCGGGGGTCGGCCTGATGCCTAAATGGAACCCTGGCGAGTTACTCACGAGGGCTGCATTCATGCATCTTGACAAAAAAGGGCCTAAAGCATTCAACACCATGCAGCCCTCAAAGGGTTAACACTGGTTGTGGGCAGAGACACGCGAGCAGCCAGGCAAAAAGGATGCTGCACGCAAGTTACACCCATCAGCCATTCTTCTTAAATATCATTTTTCCTCTTTTCTTTTTATGAAATCGTTTCTTAAAGGCGAGCAGAGTTCCAGAAAAGACTCATCGAAATACCGTGGATGCACAGTACCGTTACCCACCAGCACTGTTCGTTCATTTTTTTTGCAAGAAAGTAGGCGATCTGCGGGCCTCCTCACAGAGCTGGCAAAAGTCGGCTGGGAGGAAACACTCTATGAATGTTTTCATTTAAGCAACTTTAGATGCCTCAAAGAAACGGCTTCAAGTTCAGTAATTCCATGTAAATGTCCCTTAAGGTAGGTGTTCACCCTAATTCAGATGAAAACATATTCATGCATTATTCCTCATAGATATGTTGGAATTATGTGCAGGATACATCAATTTCGCCACAGTTAATGTTTTTTCCAAATTAGTTCCATTTTACAGGGTTTCACTGGCTATGGAAGTAGAATGGAACAAAAACGTTCTTTTTTGGCTTCCCTTCACTAAAATTGCATTATAGGATGGAAAATGAATATAATTCTAATTTTTAGTGATTGGAAAGTGATCTTGGTGCCATTTCCTGGGACCGTTTTCTTTCTTTTAGAAAACTTCGAATTATTAAGGTCTACAGAGCTGTTCAAAGTTAATTAGCTACCAAAAAACGGTGTCTTTCGTCAAAAAAAGCTAAAAATGACCATTTTTTGGTAACTATGCAACTTTCAGCAGCTCTGTAGACCTCAATGATGCGGATTTCATTGATTAAAGAAAACGGTTCCAGGAAATGGCACCAAATTTATCATAAAATTACTAAACCTAATTATTATATTGTATTTCTGCCATATAATGCAATTTACCTGAAAAGATGATAAGATGATTGTCTAAAGGTTCTGAATTGGTCCTGATGAGCTTCTACAGGTGGCAGACAGGTAGGTGCAGTAAGAAACCCGCTGACTAAGGCACCTAGTGAGACAGACAGGTGGGGGGGGTAGGATCTCCAGGTATAGGCAATAAAGTACCCACTGACTAAGGCCTCTAGTGAGGCAGGAAAGCAGGCAGGCGGGGGGGGGGGAGGGATCTCAGTATCAATTATAGGGAGACTGTAAAGTTCCCGCTGACTAAGGCGGAGGGGGGGGGGGGGGGGTAGGATCTCCAGGTATACCGCTGACTAAGGGGTCTAGTGAGGTGAGGCATGCAGGGGTGGGGGGGGGGGGTATAGGCAGTTAAGTTGTGAAGCAGGCTGTGTGTGTGGGGGGGGGGGGGGTGTAATCTACAGGTGTGCGTGTATGGCAGTGTGTGTGTGTGAGTGTATGAGTAGTACATAAAGAGTGGTTAGGAGCGGAATGCGTGTGTAACTCCCATTACTCACATCACCCCCCCCCACCTCACCCCCCTCCCTCCTCTTACCTCCTGCTTCTTTTGGCAGCCTCTCCTTCTCCCCAGTTACTCACCGCCTCCTTCCACAGCCGCTTTACTCCAAATACATGTTCAGCCTATTGTCTCGCTGAATAGCAACACACTCATAGGGGATGACGACCCTATGGGATTCATACATTCCCGACGGGTCGGTATAATGCTCCAATGCAGCCCTGGCGAGTTACACCATGACGACAAATACCACCCTTTAATGGCATGAAAATAGATGTTCAGCTTATATCGTCTCTATGAATATCAACTGGGGAATGACATGAGAATGTGTCTCCTATAACTCTCTAGAAAAGTATGTGCTGTATTAAAACGAGATAAACATGAGGAATACTGAAGAAGTTCCAAGAATTCAGTAGTGGTGCTGATGGGTTTCTACTGGTATATAGGCGATAAATTAACCAACGTTTTAACTCGTGTAAATAACATGACATTTAAGAGAATATGACACGAGTAATTGTCTTGTGTACCTCTGGCGGAAAAGTTTCCACATAAATAGATGATATGGTTTTAAAACCAACACAGCCGAAGGCTGGTCAGCAGGTCCACAGGGCCCATACTGACCGAACCTGAGTTTCCACATTTTCCCAGACTACCTATAGATGTGGACATTCCTCAAAGCATTTCTCCAAGGTCATGACATGAAGTCATAACATCTTGGGTTCCTCTCGAGATCTCATCTGCAGGGTTTAACTATAGGTTTCATTTTCCATTGTAGTCTTGGATGTCTGGGAGGAGGATCATGCAATCCTCCTTATCCTTCATATCCCCCTCCTTCTCCTTTACCTTTCTGCTAACTCCCATGTTAATTCCGCAAGTAATCCCCCCTCCCTGCTTCCACCTGTCTGCCTGCCCCTCCCTCCCTGTTTGTCCCACTGCGACTCCCCTGATCCGCCCCTCACTCATTCCTTACTGCACCCCCTCCCATGCCCCCATACCCCTATCCCACTGTCCCGTTACTCCAGGACTGTCTTTCATAAGGTACGAGAATGATCAAAGTTGATTCTAACGTTGATTCCACCTACAATTACGATTTGCGATCATAGTTTCGGTTTTCATCTTTCCCATATAAGAATTCCGTTGACAAAGATGATTTTTCAGCGATGGTTTTGCCTACAATTCAATGTGTAAAATGATTTTTCCCAACATGGAATCATCGTAAATGGCTAAATTCAGGACATGGTTGGAAGGCATGTCCTGTCTCTAAAAAGTCCTACGATAATTGACATAACACATTCCCTATGTATCCCACATGCACCAATTTGTGCAGTGACATAAACAAATCATTTCTGAACACGTTCATTTAAATATAGAAACACTGGGACAAACATGAAAAAAATTATCCCTATATCTGTATGGACATGTCCAAAAGATGCTTTTTTGCTGCTCTGTGAATTTTTCAATTTTCGTACATGGGTAAAAATGTACATAATTGTGCATTCGGGAACAAACTAAATGAAAAAAACAAACTCGGCCTGAATGGGGCGGCGGAACCGGGGGGGGGGGGGGGGCAGGGGGGGGGGCAGATGCCCCCCCAACATTTTTGTTGGGGGGGGGGGCAAGACTATGTTCTTGCCCCCCCAACTTTTTCCAGAATTATATAAGGTTTCAGGGTACCCTTACTATACCATTATGGTGCCTAAAGTTAAAATCAAATAGAGGATCAATTGTGCCTTTCAAACTTGCCAAAAGGCACTATTTCGCATCTGGAATTTCAAAAATTTCTTTGGTAATTACCAGAATGCACTTATCAAATGTGTCTCGTCAAGATGAGAAATGTCGCCAAATCTAAGGGCTCCAAGTCATTCTGCATTTCGATTTCCAGGCATGCCCCCCCCCCTCACCCTTAAAAAAACCCTACTACTAGGGCCTAAGCCCTACTGGGAGTAGGCTATGGACAGGGGGTGGGGTCCCTATTTTCCCTGTCGATTTTAAGAAGTGGTCTATCAATCGATTTTTAGGAATGCCAATGCCCCATGTCACTATCTCTCATGTTGCTTATGTCACATGTCACTAAGCCTAATAATTTAAATGCCCATGATGACCTGGGCTTTTTTCTAAGCGACCTGGTACAATAATTTTAGTGACCTGGCGACTTTTGGACAACTTTGGCTATAGTAAAAATGATCTAAAAAGGCAACTTTGTGACTTGGGGGGGGGGTCTGGATAGGGGTACCGATTTTCCCTGTCGATTTTAAGAAATGGCCATGTCGCCCTGTCGATTTTAAGAAATGCCCATGTCGCCATGTCGATTTTAAGAAAAGGCTATGTCCCATGTCATTATCTCTTGTATTCCTCATGTCGCATGTCACTAAGCCAAATAGGGCCCATGTCCTCCCCGCCCTCCCTCCCCTGCTCGGGTGCACCTCTTCTCCTCTCCTATCCCGTCCCCTCCCTCAAGGTCATGTGACTGACTACAATCTTTAGAAGAAGGGGAATACCCTTACAATACCCTTACAAATATGACGTCACAGGAGGAATTCCCCTCTATTTTCATCGCAGGGGGCCTAAATAGTACAACAACAATGATTTATCAGAGGAAAATCTATCGTGCGAAAATTCGTAGGTAAATTCGTAGGTAAATTGCAGATAAAGCCAACTATCATTTTGAGCCAGAATTATGAAAGCCACCTTAACAATGATAGTTGACTTTTCCATCTTTCCCCATAAATATGTTTCGTTTTCCCCCCACCTTATGAAAGACATTCCAGACGATTCCACCCAGATCCCTTGGGTAACTACTCCTTATGATGCCATGTTGATATACATATATGCCGTTCTGAGTAGTATAGACGCCATGATTATAGCCCAAAACCTACACCACCCTACTGAATAGGGGCAGAGGAGGTGTTTTATAACAGCTGCAGTTTACAACAAAATAATATACAGTTCGACAGGGGTAGGTACAGTGGCCCAGAAGGGCCAAATAGATAGAAAAGTGAAAAGTGAAAAGTGCATATCAAAAAGTGAAAAGTGAAAATCAAAAAGTGAAAAGTGAAAATCAAAAAGTGAAAAGTGCAAACCTAAAAGTGAAAAGTGCAAACCTAAAAGTGAAAAGTGAAAATCAAAAAGTGAAAAGTGAAAATCAAAAAGTGAAAACCAAAAAAAGTGGTTTGAGGTTTGAGGTTTGAGGTTTCCACTTTCAGTGTCACGCTGTCAAAGCTGATCTTTTTTCTCGCCATTTCTGCCAATTTCCCGAAAATCACATTTTTGGCAATTCTGACCATTTTTCTTGCCCAATTAGAAATTTTCCCAGAAAAAATAGACTTTTTTCATTTCTGACCGTCTTTCTCGCCATTTCTGCCAATTTCCCGAAAATCACATTTTTGGAAATTCTGACCATTTTCTCGCCCAATTGGACATTTTCCCAGAAAAAATTGACTTTTTTCGTTTCTGACCTTTTTTCTCGCCATTTCTGCCAATTTCCCGAAAATCACATTTTTGGAAATTCTGACCCAATGCTAAAAGATACCTGTCACAACCTGTTGACAGATTGACAGCGTGACACTGAAAGTGGAAACCTCAAACCTCAAACCTCAAACCACTTTTTACTTTTTGGTTTTCACTTTTTGATTTTCACTTTTCACTTTTTGATTTTCACTTTTCACTTTTAGGTTTGCACTTTTCACTTTTAGGTTTGCACTTTTCACTTTTTGATTTTCACTTTTCACTTTTTGATTTTCACTTTTCACTTTTTGATACTCACTTTTCACTTTTCACTTTTCTATCTATTTGGCCCTTCTGGGCCACTGTAGGTAGGGTATTACATTACTATATATGGAGATAAATAGAGGCACAACACTACACTGATTGAAAAAAGGGCCCATGAATTGGTTCAATATTGAATCTAATCAGCAATGATGATTCAACACTGAGCTCGTTTCGGTGACCACTTGGGAGATGATGCACGTAACCCCTCGGGGTGGGGGGAGGGAGCCGGGGGAGGGGGGGGGGGCATCTTTCCTGCACTGCAGCTCACATGGGGGCAGAGGGAGGTGTTTTCTGTAGACTAGAGTCTACAAAAAGGGGCGGTGTACACCGGAGCTGCACTCCGCAGACAGACATTAAAAAGTGGCACTTTAATAAAGGCGAGACGCATCAAGGTGAAATATTCATCACAGTGAGGGAGCTGGAAGTGTGCCAGAAGTACAAAGGGGGGGGGGGGCTGGTACAGTCACACCCTACACTGTTGTATGTTAATTCTACAATCTAAGACCCATTTTCCACCACCCGATTCGGACGTGCTATCGGCAGGTACACCCACTCCAACTACTGTTTGGACATAAGAGCTGTCATCTCGGCCATCTCCATGTTTTTTTTGCTTAGTATAACAATCAGCACTTTCTTTTTTCAGGAAATGTTGTCATTCTTGACACTTTTCTCGCCACTTTTTTTTTACTCTTTCCTTGCCACATTGGAAATTTTTAGAAACTTAAATTTCTGTAATTTTTGTAAATTCTCCATTTTTGTTGATGCTTCCATTGATGCAGATAACGGCTTTTTGTAACACATAAATTGATGCCGATCACGTTGTATTGATGCAGATAACGGTTGCACAGCTGTCGGCAGCGGAGGGGGTGCACTGTAGTAGACTGTATAGCGATGACTCTGGTTTCTCCGTATGGGCGGCCATGTTAGTTCTGACCTCGCAATCTATCGTGAGACTTAGGCAGTGACCAGACACTCACACACCATAGCTTCCGGGCAACAGGCTACAATACGAGAGCAGAACCAAGGTCTCACGAGATTGCTGATGTCAGGGTAAACACTGTGGCTGCGGGAACAAGTCCGATCCCGGTAGAGGCCTATATAACCATTACTATATATACCTATACCGTGTGGTCTATATCAAGGCGCCAAGCCTCAATAAATACTGACCCCCTTAAAACATATAAAGGCTGCACGATCGGTGCCTATATCAATGTTTCAGGATTCAGTCAATAACGACAACATAAAGTCGGTTTACAACCTGCACCCAACCACCCCTCTATGTCTCAATGAGGGCAGTTTTATTAACCCTTCAAGGGCAGCAGAGTGCTCTATGTTGTCGGCAGAATGCATACATCCAGCTAGGCGAGTAACTCACCATGGCGGCATTCATGTATCATGCTGACTCTGCTGGGTTTCATACCAGGGGTTATACACTCCCTGTGGGTCCGCATGATGAAGTAATGGAATACCAACAAGTGCGGCACACGTGGTGTATCATGACGATGGGTAAGCATGAACCTTGATTATGTGCACAACGCTGCCCTTTAAGCGCTAAACCCATAAGTGTAGGCGGTAGGATTAACCCTTTACAGACAGCACGGTGCTTTAATGTCTTACGTCCCTGGTCGCCATGATGCATGAATACAGCCCTGGCGTGTCCACTTGCCAGAGCTGCATTCATGCATCATGGCGATCATTTACACGATCATCGTATAGTCGGCATAACGGTATAGTCGGCATGATGCTTGAATGCAGCCCTAGCAAGTTATTCGCCAGGGCTGCATCCAAGCATCATGACAAAACTGCATTAAAGCATCATGCGGCCCTCAAAGGGTAAAACACTGACGTAAGATAAACATTACGGCTGGGAATTAACCCCATGAGAAATTACAGACAGCTCCCATGGGACGTGGATGCGATAATCAGTTAACATTTTAAACAAATGGCCATGATGTGAGTTTTCAGTTTTTGATTTCTCGTCGCGGGGGACACATAAAGAGGCATTATGGACGCGGTGGGCGCTGAGTCGAAACCGGAATTGGAAAGGCAAAACTCAATTTCACATTTGAAGCTCGGGAAATAGAGAAGCACACAGAGCAGTGCAAAGAGCAGCAAACAGAGCAACTCAGATAGCGATTCACAGAGGATATTACAGAGAAACTCACACAGCAGCACACCACAGAGAAGCAACAGATCAGCTCACACAGTAGCTCACAGAACAGCTTACACAGCAGCACATAGCAGCACACACAACAGAACACACAGCAGCACACAGAGCAGCTCACAGAGCAAAATTCTGAGCAGCTCACAGAGAAGCACACGGAGCAGCTCACATAGCAGCACACACAGCAGCAGACAGCAGCACACACAGCAGCACACACAGCAGCACACACAGCAGCACACACAGCAGCAGACAGCAGCACACACAGCAGCACACACAGCAGCTCACCCAGCAGCTCACACAGCAGCTCACCCAGCAGCTCACACAGCAGCACACACAGCAGCACACACAGCAGCACACACAGCAGCACACACAGCAGCACACACAGCAGCACACACAGCAGCACACACAGCAGCACACACAACAGCACACAACAGCACACGAAGCAGCTCACACAGCAGCACACACAGCAGCACACACAGCAGCACACACAGCAGCACACACAGCAGCACACACAGCAGCACACACAGCAGCACACACAGCAGCACACAGCAGCACACACAGCAGCACATACAGCAGCACACACAGCAGCACACACAGCAACACACACAGCAGCACACACAGCAGCACACACAGCAGCACACACAGCACACAGAGCAGCTCACACAGCAGCACACACAACAGCTCACACACCAGCACACACAGCAGCACACACAGCAGCTCACACAGCAGCACACACATCAGCACACACAACAGCACACACAACAGCTCACACAGCAGCACACACAGCAGCACACACAGCAGCTCACACAGCAGCACACACAGCAGCACACACAGCAGCTCATACAGCAGCACACACAGCAGCACACACACCAGCTCACACACCAGCTCACACAGCAGCACACACACCAGCTCATACAGCAGCACACACAGCAGCACACACAGCAGCACACACAGCAGCACACACAGCAGCACACACAGCAGCACACACAGCAGCACACACAGCAGTACATACAGCAGCCCACACAGCAGCACACACAGCAGCACACACAGCAGCACACACAGCAGCACACACAGCAGCACACACAGCAGCACACACACCAGCTCATACAGCAGCACACACAGCAGCACACACAGCAGCACACAGTTCCTGCCGCCTGGTCAGACACACAACAGGTCTCCTCCAACCCCCCCGGGGCCTGCCCCCGGAGACACTTACAGGTTAACCCAGTCAGGGCCGCATAGTGCTTTGCTACCTTTATCAGCATGTCAGAATGCCTGAGTGCAGTCCTGGCAAATGTTTAGCCAGTACAAGATTCATCACACAGATCCTACAGAGTCCATACACTCCTGAAGGGTCATCATGATGCATGAATGCAGCCCTGGTGAGTTACTCTCTTTACTCGCCAGTGCAGCATTCATGCATCATGAGGACAAAGAGCATAGCACATTAAATCACTATGCTACACTTAAAGGATTATACTAAAACTAATCGCATTGAGGCGCACATATTGCTCGTTGTGCGGCTCAAGTTCCAGGCCTCGTCTTACACACACGCTGCTTTTAAGAAGAAAAAGCTGAAAACAAGATTTTTCAATAAGAAACCTCAGCCGTCTCAGCTTCACCCACAGCCAGATCTGTATTACTCCCTGCAAACACAACTGGGAACAACACAAGTTAGAATTTTGTGTATTACTCGGGAAAAACACAAGCTGCATATACAAGATAGACATGTGAGATACTCAAGAATAGAGATAGTGATATGTTCAATAGTGATGTGCATTTCCCGAGAAAATCCCAAGTATATGACTTTTTTGATAATTTGTCCACATGTAAAATAATGATGTGTATTTTCTCAAATCTCACTTGTTCAAAAAACGAAAAATTCCTGGTAATTTCAAGAACGGCACGGGTTCCGCTTGGGTTCTTGTTCGCAGGGCTCCCTCCCCCGACTTTCTCGGTTCATTCTGAGTATCAGAACCCAGTCCTAATCTCACTTTTCCTGTACTCAGACCCCTCCCCTACTCCCACTTTGCCTGTACTACTCACACCCTCCCCTACTCCCACTCACACCCTCCCCTACTCCCACTTTGCCTGCACCACTCACCCCCCTCCCCTACTCCCACTTTGCCTGTACCACTCACCCCCTCCCCTACTCCCACTTTGCCTGTACTACTCACACCCTCCCCTTCTCCCACTTTGCCTGTTCTACTCACACCCTCCCCTACTCCCACTTTGCCTGTTCTACTCACACCCCTCCCCTACTCCCACTTTGCCTGCACCACTCACACCCCTCCCCTACTCCCACTTTGCCAGTACCACTCACACCCTCCCCTTCTCCCACTCACCCCCCTCCCCTACTCCCACTTTGCCTGTACCACTCACATACCTCCCCTACTCCCACTTTGCTTGTACCACTCACACCCCTCCCCTACTCCCACTTTGCCTGTAATACTCACACCCCTCCCTTACTCCCCCTTTGCCTGCACTATCCCCCCCTACTCCCACTTTGCCTGCACCACTCACACCCCTCTCCTACTCCCACTTTGCTACGCACACCCTCCCCTACTCCCACTTTGCTTGTACCACTCACACCCTCCCCTACTCCCACTTTGCCTGCACCACTCACACCCCTCCCCTACTCCCACTTTGCCTGCACCACTCACCCCCCTCCCCTACTCCCACTTTGCCTGTACTACTCACACCCTCCCCTACTCCCACTTTGACTGTACTACTCACCCCCCTCCCCTACTCCCACTTTGCCTGCACTCACACCCTCCCCTACTCCCACTTTGCCTGTACTACTCACACCCTCCCCTACTCCCACTTTGACTGTACTACTCACCCCCCTCCCCTACTCCCACTTTGCCTGCACTCACACCCCTCCCCTACTCCCACTTTGACTGTACTACTCACACCCTTCCCCCTCAGCATCCCCTTGTTGTTCGCTGCTTTAAATCACCATCATCGTCCTACATATTCACCTCTAAGAAGGCTCTGTCATAATCAATCTTTTTAAAATCAACTTTGGATCAATTCACCATAGACCCTTCCCTTTATGTACCGCGCTGTGAACTCACGGAGCCCTCGTGGACCGTTTTTATATGGGGAGTGGCCATCTTTTAACAACAAGGGGTGCGGGGTAGATGGATTTGAAGGGGGGACAACAAAAGGATTTGGAGAGCTTTAGAGGGGCAGGAAACAAAAATAAATCCCGCGGGTTAGCCGCAATCAATTCGAACCCATCTAGGAGGGAAGACCTGGAAAAAATGTGAGTACACTCGCGCAAAATAAAAAACACCCTTAAAACGTTGAGCACTCCCTTATACCAATGCATCTTTCTACGACTGATTGGCGTGTGTGTAGTGTATGATGGGGGAGGGGGTGTAGGTGGACGGATGGTGGGAGGAGAGGTCGTCTGAGGTGTATAGTGGCGGGAGGGGGTGAGGAGGACAAGTGTGTGTGTGTGTGTGGGGGGGGGGGGGGGGGGGGGGAGGTGGTCTGAGGTGGCGTGGTGCCGCCGTGTCTGGATGTACAGACTAATGTCTCCCGTCAGGCGAGCTGCTCACCTACCACCTACCCCCCCCCTCAACCTACACCTACTCCCTCTATACCTACCCCCCCCCCCCCACACCACCTACCTCACCCAGCCTCCTCACCGACTCCCCCTTCCCCACAACCATCTACACTTAATGCCTTTAGAGGCCGCATAGTGCTTTAATGCACCATTTTCCTCACCATCATGATGCGTGACACAGCAGGGTTGATGGGACCAATGATGCATAATTGCAGCACCTAAGCTATGTACAATGGCTGCATCTAGGCACCATGACGAGAGGGGCTATACCACCTTCAGATTCAATAGGTTTAGGCAAAATGCCACCTTTAAAGGGATTAAGGGACTGCTCCCTACACCATGTACACGACCCACCTCACGTAGACCAGCGTCTCACCACCAAACCTACACCGCCGTCTCCTCCTCCCCCGAGCAACAGCCTGAGCTGCAGCAGCAGCAGCAGCAGCAGCAGCAGCAGCAGCAGCAGCAGCCTGTACATTTTTAAAGCAGTAACAGCAGCAGCAGCAGCAGCAGCAACGCCAAGAGCTCTACAAGTGAATGATGTGTAACTGAGGCGTCTATAGACGTCCCACCCAGCGTCCCACCAGCGTCTCACCCAGCGTCTCACCCAGCGTCTCCCCAAGCCCTGATCCATCCTTGACCCGCCCTGAATCCCACCCTGCATGCCCCCCACCCCCTGCCCCATCCCCTGATCCCTTCACCCCCCCCCCCCCCCCACCCACCCTCTTGCCGCGCCCTGTGGTGGTCTGAGAGCGCCCCCTGCTGCCCTGTAGGTCGGGTTGTCCTGTAACACGGACCGCCTCCCCTACACTGCTCCCTTTACACTGCTCCCTTCACACTGCTCCCTTTACACTGCTCCCTTCACACTGCTCCCTTCACACTGCTCCCTTTACACTGCTCCCTTTACACTGCTCCCTTTACACTGCTCCCTTTACACTGCTCCCTTTACACTGCTCCCTTTACACTGCTCCCTTTACACTGCTCCCTTTACACTGCTCCCTTCACACTGCTCCCTTTACACTGCTCCCTTCACACTGCTCCCTTCACACTGCTCCCTTTACACTGCTCCCTTTACACTGCTCCCTTTACACTGCTCCCTTTACACTGCTCCCTTTACACTGCTCCCTTTACACTGCTCCCTTTACACTGCTCCCTTTACACTGCTCCCTTTACACTGCTCCCTTTACACTGCTCCCTTTACACTGCTCCCTTTACACTGCTCCCTTTACACTGCTCCCTTCACACTGCTCCCTTCACACTGCTCCCTTTACACTGCTCCCTTTACACTGCTCCCTTTACACTGCTCCCTTTACACTGCTCCCTTTACACTGCTCCCTTTACACTGCTCCCTTTACACTGCTCCCTTTACACTGCTCCCTTTACACTGCTCCCTTTACACTGCTCCCTTTACACTGCTCCCTTTACACTGCTCCCTTTACACTGCTCCCTTTACACTGCTCCCTTTATACAGGACCCATCCCCTCATGTACTACTTGACCCTTCCCCCTCAGTGCCCCCTCCACCTGTCCCTCTCCCTGATCCCCCTGTATTGGCTATATTGCCTGTGTACAGACTACTTGTGTGATATGTCTGTCCTCTGTAGGTGCCTTGTGTGTGCTGGGTGACATGAGCAGTAACTGTTCAGCCTCACAGGTGAGCTGTACTGAGATGCTCTAGCTACACCTACATTCAACTGAGTGGCCCCAGAGGGGTAAAAGGCGACCTGACGACCTGGGCCGTTTTCCAGGCGACTTTTCGACCTGGAGCATTAATTTTTGTGACCTGCGACCTGCTGTTTTCAAATGGCCATACTGATATATAATAAAAAAGTGACCTGCGACCTGGATATTTTTACAAAAAAAGCGACTTTGTGACCTGTAGCCCTTAATAGAGACGACTTTGTGACCTCAGGGGGGACCCCTCTGCACCCCCAACTGATAATGTAAATGCCCCGGCCCGAAGTGGCTATCCAAGTATAGTCATAGAGATATTGGTCAGGCATTACCAAGTGCTATTAAAAAGCGACTTAGCCTAATATTCATTGAAATAGACTAAGGTGAGTTGGTCAATAATGGCGCCTAAAGATTATCTGTTTGGAGAGGTTAGGCGGAAGAGGTCTGTTTGACAGTGGAAGAAGCTTCTAGTTAAGGGATAGCACGGGCGTAGGAAGCAGATCTTCTTTGGGTGGGGGCGGGGGGGGGCGCAAGGGGGGCCCACTCCAACCAACTTTGAGTGTCGGTTTTTATGCATGATGCATCATATGCATGCTTATATTAGATTGTATGGAGAAGTAATATTTGAGCCCCTTTAGTTCTGATTTGGGGGCCCAGCCACCTTTACCCCCCCTTTTACCTATGCGGGAGAGCTATAGATTGAAAAATTGAGTGTATCATTGTATAGGTCTTGACAAATTTTGGGAGGCCCAAATATATTCAGGGATTCAGGGATCCTCAGTGATTGAGGGACCCGGGCCCCCCTGCCCCGCCCCTTATCCATTGGATAGGCCGGCCTGATAGCTCAGGGTCTGTCTGCCTTCTCTGTAGGCGCTCCTGTCTCTGCCTTGGTCTCTGCCTCTTTCCCTGTCTCTGTCTGTCTGTCTCTGTCTGTCTGTCTGTCTGTCTGTCTGTCTCTGTCTGTCTCTGTCTGTCTCTGTCTGTCTGTCTGTCTCTGTCTGTCTCTGTCTGTTTGTCTCTGTGTCAGGCTTTCTGACTCTTATTCTCTGTTTCTCTTTCTGTCTCTCGGTAATTCCACCCGTACTTATTTTGATATGAGAAGGTATAAAATACCCATCCCAATTTATTGGATTTATACTGGCATCATAGAAAGAGCATATTCAGCTCGGAAAATATCTAGTTACCATCCAGTCTAAACTGTTACCATAAGCCGCTGGGGTAAAAGATGTATACCAGATATTAAGTAAATCGCAATCTCAGAAGCGTCTTATCATTTACTCTGTGAGGGTGCATGCCGTGGTGCATGAGGCGAGCAGCAGATGTCGAGCTCAGACAGCTCCACATGACATATTACTCATCGTGTTACTCTTTACCCAAATACCTAGATGGATAATGCCATATCTGATATGTGCTATCACATCCTAAAGTAATCCAATCCTCGTTAAGCTGAGTAACCGGGGCGGGCCTACTGTCAAATAGTTTCAAAACATGCACACAATCAGCATTTAATTGCTAGAAAAACAAACATAGGTTTTGTTATCTGTTCACATTGTTTACAAAGTACAAGTATGAGCAGGCATGACTCACACCGAGCTCTGTCAGCCACACGGGGGGGGGGGGGGGGTCATCCTTTCACAGCAATGGGGGGGGGGGGGGATGGATCAAGGATTTGAAAAAGGACTGGGTGCAGCCTATAAAGGTTGGGGCCCTATTTCGGGACAGTTTTTGCCAGAGTAAAAAGTAGGAAAATTAAATCTTAACCACAGGCTAAAAGGAGGGGGCGCGTACTCCTGTGCCCACCCACCAGAACCCGTCACTGGTGTCGGTAAATTTAAAGAGAGCCCATCTGTATTATCTTGTTTCATATGATCCCCCGTCCCACCTAAAAGAGAAGAAAACCATCCCCCTGTTGTTAAAAGATCACCACTCCCTGGTATCTAGGTATACCTAACCTACATCTAGATTTAACCTCAAATCTGGGCCGGATAAAGAGTTGAACCTGCACCCAGGCCTACCCACTTGTTAATTAACCCCCCCCCCCTTAAGGCACTCGGCCAACCAGTCCACGTACATAATGCATGAGGACAAGGTGCTCATAAGGTCAACATGCAGGGTGGTATACAATGACCACTTAGCCTATTTAACCCTTTAACCCTTGAGGGACTGCATAGTGTTCTAATACATTATTATTAAATGTGTTTTGTTAGATATAGGACGCCATTGACTTACACCAGTAATCCTGTATCAGCCAACTTCCGGTGAAATAAGCTTGTATCAGCTATATTTGAGATCCTGTATCAGCTGGCTTCCGGCCTTAGCACTGGCGTATGGATATGTATGGCCATTGTTGATGTTTTGATTATCCTCGAGTCCTCAAGGTGTAAAATAGTTTATGTGTGTGTGTACTTGTAGTATGGGGCTCACATAGTTATGGTGTTGACAGTCTGCATGTACTGATGATTGGCATCTTACATAACATGGGGTAGTGTGTGTTTGTAGGAGGTGAAGGGTGTATTATTGAAGCAGTTTTGAGTACTGTCCCATTGACCTATGCGACTGCTGTCAGTAGAAGAAGGGTGGTGTACATACAGTTGGTGGCTTTTGGTAGCCTACGAGGCCCCCCTCAGAGGGCCTTTTATACAGAGGTGCTACATGTAATAGATCGTTGGCTTTGTACCAGGTTGGCACATCCTGCAAGAACAAGGGTTGGGGTGCAGCAGGCGAATGTAGGAATCACGTGTGAGCCAAACACGTCACTGTTTTGGTTAGCTCAGTAGGTACTGCCCTGTGGTACTGCAGACAGGGAGACACGACCAGGTGAGTGCGAGGGTGTATGTCATTGTGAACGAGGGAATGGTAGGACTGAATACTCAAAAAAGCAGGGTAATATTTCGATTATTCGGAGCAGATTATGTTTTAATTGTCTTCCTTTTTCAACAATTAACACATTTGAATCGAACAGCAAGCCCACATTCAAGAAATAAAGGGAATATAGACACCTAGAAGGGGGGACTATTTTCTTTCTGCGTATTCAGAAAACCAGAAGTGCTATGGCCATCATCTGCTTCAATCTTGTGAGTAAACACTCGTAAAATGTCTAATTTCTCTACCAAAAAGTATTTAATAATAAGTACAGTATTATTCCCAGTGAGTTTGGGGGGTCTGTATCACGTATCGATTTTTTTCAGTATCTGTCATCGGCCTATGAGGCCTCAGACAGATACTGAAAAAATTCTCAACGTGATACAGACCCCCCAAACTCACTGGGAATAATACTGTCAGTAGTATTGTATGTATCGGAACGGGACTATAGTTAAGTACTGTTTATTACTCAATCGACCTGCAGCCAATCAGAGGCCTCCCTTTTGGCGGGAAATTCAAAAGCAGCCAATGAGAGGCCTCCCTTTTGGCGGGAAATTCAAATAGGTCACGTGACCGGAAGTGACCTACTTCCGGTCACGTGACCTTTGGGCGGGAAATTCAAATAGGTCACGTGACCGGAAGTGACCTACTTAAGAGGGTCACGTGACCACCATGTTGGCGGGAAATTCAAATAGGTCACGTGACGGGAAGTGACCTACTTAAGGGGGTCACGTGACTACTAGGTTGGCTTTCAAAATAAGTCACTTGAGATTTTGATGGATAAATAAATTTAAAAAAAGAAAAAAAAAGCAAGCTGAAAAAAGCTTGCTAAAAAATAATTTAAAAATGTGGCTCTTTTTTTCTAGGGGGAGAGGGGCACTCTGGGGGGCACTCTTTAAGATGCATGGGGGGGGAGGGGGGGAGGGGGGGGAGGGGCAGGGTTTTTTAAGAGTGAGACTCGCTTCTCTGCCCTCTCTAAAAGAGAGGGCAGAGAGGCGAGTCTACTTACTATGAAAGGTATCATGATCGCGTTTATGATGATGTGCATCATGATGTGACTATCTTACAACCCTATGAGAAATAAGCAAGACATGGGCGTACTTACACGGGCTATTTGTAAACTAATTTCTCTTGAATCTATTAACAGCTCACATTTTTTTTCTTAGATGACATCTGACAGCTGCTTGCTAGGCTAAGATATTGTTAAATAAACAACTTGGAAAGCTAATTACAGTTTTCTGGCTTGAAATATAGTCTTTCAACAGACTTTTTTTCTCATCTTACACAGAGGCAAATATCAGAGACACCCAATGGCGCTTAAACTGCTCTCAGCCAAGGGTCGGGCACTGCTGGACTATAATAGACGGGTCAAGGACCGTTCTACTGTGGGTCAGGCTAGGTCGGACATTCAATAACGCAACTTTAGCAAAACTTGCTTGAAAGTCTGACCATGCGAGATCCTTATGCCTCAGTCTGTCAATGCTGTCCAGACTTTCAAGCAAGGTTGTCAAAGACCTACCTGTCATTGAATGTCCGACTTAGCCTGCCTGACCCTCAGTAGAACGGTCCTTGACTCATCTATTATAGTCCAGCAGCGCCCGACCCTTGTATGAGAGGGGTATTGACACCATTGGCTGACTCTGATAATTCGCCTGTGTGCACGAGGGGAGGAGAGGGTTTACAGCTTGCGCTTATAGAGCACTACTAGTGGAGGTTTGGATGAGGAGGCTATGACATATGATGTTTGTCTTAAAAAATAGCCATGGTGCATGTCGATGTCGCTTAATTATGCTCATATCTCATGTCGATTTTAAGAATTGCTCATGTCACCTGTCACTGTGTTTTTCAAGCTTCATGTCAAATGTCACTAGGCTTCATCTCGACTTTAGTGGTCCACACTGCTGCTGCTGCTGCTGCTGCTGTCGGTGCTGCTGCTTGTGCTGCTTGTGCTGCTCATGCAGCAGCTGCTGGCTGCTTGTGCTGCTGCTGCTGCTGCTGACAGATGCTACTGCTTGTGCTACTGCTCGTGCAGCAGCTGCCAGCAGCTGCTGAAGCAGCTGTCAGCAGCTGCTGGCTGCTTGTGCTGCTGACAAGGTCATGGGGGCTGCTGCTGACGATGTCACGGATGCTGCTGACAAATGCTACGGCTTGTGCTGCTCGTGCTGCTTGTGCTGCTGAAGTCGCTGCCAGCTGCTTGTGCTGCACGTGCAGCTGCTGCTGAAGCCGCTGCTAGATGCTGCTGCTTGTGCTGCACGAGACTGAGTAGCCGCTATTCGGCGTTTCACTCCTTATGTACCCTGTCCTAGTTAATCCTCTTAAACGGCTGAAAAGGCTCTCTCAGCACAGAGACTCTACTCAATGTAAGAGATCAGTTAAGTAAGTTTTCACATGCCACCTGACTACTGCGGGAGGGTTTAGACTTAAGCAGCTTAGTGCACACACGTGTCTGTTAGAAAAGCTACCTGCACACCTGCCTTCCTTTTTTCACTAGTATTTACCCCCTGCCGACTTATAAGGCACCTATACACGCCTTCTTGCTTCTAGAGCTAAGCTGACTGGCAGCTATTTTAAAAGAGAATACTCGTTACCTGTATAACGGATAAGGGGGTTATGAGATTAGCGTGTGTATACAAAAAAAAAACAAAAAAAAAAGCTACAGGGGGCGCGTGTCTGTCTGTGAGGTAGAGACCATGTGGTAAGCGACTCAAGTGTAAAACAACAGCACCTCCTCTTGTCGCAGTGAGTGGTGTGGACGGCGGCTGGCTAGTTGAATTTAAGCGTCAGCTTGAAAGATAAGGCCAAATAAAAAAAAAGGTTTGTTTCAGGTCACCCGACCAACCCTAGCAAAACAGGGTCGACCCTACGTTTTTTTTTTAAGCAAGTTTGAAGAAAATTTCATATTTTTATACTTTTTGGGTCATTTTTAGAATTTCCACGGAGGATGGCTAGTACTTTCATGTTAAAAAAATAAAATAAAATAAAATAAAAATCCGACCTACCGACTCCAGTCTTTCTGCCCATGTTACCTGAAACATACCTTTTTATTTTTTTTTGGCTTAATCCGTTCACGGGCTGGCGCGTCACACCTGTCGTTAATCACCCCCTGTAGTCTTTGTATACACAGGTGACTCGGCTTTATCTCTTCACCAGCTATAATCCCATATACATGTAGCGCACGTTACACTCGTTAATTCTCTTTTCATGCTGATGGATTAGGGGTGGAAGGGTTCAGGTGAAAAGCGATTTGATTCTCTCTGGAAGAGGGTTGGAGCTCTAGGTGAAAACAAGCTTAGAACATCCAGATTAGCTGCTCTCTCGGCTATATAAAGAGCTTCATTTTTTCTAATCTCTGCCCACTTCGTCTTGTTGTACACTATCAGTCACGAGGCAGACGCTGGAAGTAGCAGATGTTTGCAGTATGGTTTACACAGAGGTTACCTGCTAATAGGATTTTGTCAGAATAGGGTGAGTTGCTATTAAAATGAACATTTAAATGGGTTGTTAATATGGTATCTGATGTTAATGAGCTAACACCTAACATTGAGGATTATGACCTCCCAGAGGGGCGTCTCGCCAAATTCTCCAGTCTTGACTATAGTCTTAACTGTCTAAAGACTGTGGAGCACGTTAATGGGTGGTCTCCTTACTAATTTCACTTGACCAGGCCGGCAGGGTCAACTAGGCTAGGTAATTACAACCACAAGGGCGGCTACTCAACATGCAAGTAGACCTACTACTACGAGATTGTCTTTTGACCACTCTGCCGCCGCCTGCTAGTCTGGCGATTACATGCTCTAGTATAGTTCTCCGCTCTTTTCGTCAGATGACGCCACAATAGGGTTTTTGTACATTTCCACGATACTCGCGAACATTTTAAACGCATAATGACCTATAATAAGCAACAAAGCACACTTCTAATATATTGAATATAAGAAACATGTCAACGTTGTGTATTTCTGATAGAATGAGGCAGATTCTTTGAAATATCAACTAAACTATAGTGAGATTGAAAATACTACACCATATCTAAAGCGATATAAAAGCTATATAAAGTCAGAACCTCTGACGGATCGGTAGGATCACTCAACCATTCGTCCTCGAAAGCAACACAGGGTTCCCGTCCAACAGGACTTTGAGCCTTGACGCTTTTGAGGAGGATTGATCTCATGCTGCTTAACATGTGGTGTAATTAATCAACACCGCGGCCCCTCTTTAGGGGCCACACAATAAACAAAGAATAAAAAAGGGTAGGACTTAGGTTTAAAGTGAATCTCCCAGGATTTTGGCGAGGTCGACAAAGGAGGAGATAACAGATTAAACTGCAGGAGACTATACGCAAACCTTGATACTCTCAGAGGGGGAGCTCCATATTGCGGACCTGTGGTCAAGGTAATTACAACCACAAGGGTGGCTACTCAACATGCAAGTAGACTTACTACTACGAGATTGTCTTTTGACCACTCTGCTGCCGCCTGCTGGTCTGGCCATTACATGCTCTAGTGTAGTTCTCCGCTCTTTTCGTCAGATGACGCCACAATAGGGTTTTTGTACATTTCCACGATACTCGCGAACATTTTAAACGCATAATGACCTATAATAAGCAACAAAGCACACTTCTAATATATTGAATATAAGAAACATGTCAACGCTGTGTATTTCTGATAGAATGAGGCAGATTCTTTGAAATATCAACTAAACTATAGTGAGATTGAAAATACTACACCATATCTAAAGCGATATAAAAGCTATATAAAGTCAGAACTTCTCACGGAACGGCATCTGCAACAGATCACTCAACCAGGTGTCTTGAAATGCCACACAGGGTTCCCGTCCAACAGGACTCTGAGCCTTGTCGCTTTTGAGGAAGGTTTGATCTCATGTTGCTTAACATGTGGTGTAATTAATCAACACCGCGGCCCCTCTTTAGGGGCCACACAATAAACAAAGAATAAAAAGGGTAGACCTTAGGTTTAAAGTGAATCTCCCAGGATTTTGGCGAAGTCGACAAAGGGGTAGATAACAGATTAACCTGCAAGAGACTATACGCAAACCTTGATACTCTCAGAGGGGGAGTCTCATTTTGCGGACTTGTGGTCAGATCTATCCCTTCTAGGGGGCAGGTTGCATGTCGTAAATGTCTACTACAGACATTGGGATATATTGTTAATCTTACTCTAGGGTCTCCATAATTAGACCCTGAATCCGTTGTTAAACGGGTGTGAGGGGGTGGTAACTAATACTTATGAGATGTTAGCTTAGTTCATAGTCTCCTTACCAATTTTCACTTGACCAGGCTGGCAGAGCCAACTAGTCTAGGTAATTATAGCCACAAGGGCGGCTACTCAAGATCTAAGTAGACCTACTACTACGAGATTGTCTTTTTGGTCCTTCTGCTGCTTAGTTATTACATCCTCCAGTCTAGCTCGCCACACCCTTTGAGCAGCACCACCATTGCCTCGGTAAAAGTGTAGGGTGTGTGCTTTCCACCTTCAGGTATCCATAGATTCGATCACTATCACCCCCCTTGAAATGACTTCAGCTGTTAATTAGGGCGTAAAGCCACCAACCAAGTCCCTGTCAAAAGATGTGAATAACGAAACGCGCTAGTATAGTTCTCCGCTCTTTCGTCAGATGGTGCCACAATAGGGGTTTTGTACATTCCTACGATGCTCGCGAACATTTCAACGCATAATGAGCTACATAGGCAACAAAGCGCGCTTCTAATATATTAAAATATAAAAAACAATTCAATATTGTGTATTTCTGATAGAAATGAGGCGGTTTCCTTAAATACCAACTAAACTATAGCGAGATGAAAAATACCACACCATATCTAAGGCTTTATAAAAAACTATAGAAAGTCAGAACCTCACACGGATCAGCATTCTGTTTGCAACGGATCACCCCTGACCCACTGGTCCTCGCATGCCACACACGGCTCTGCCGTGTTTGAGCTTTGAGGTATCACCCATCAAGTGATCCATGCTGCCCAACATGAAGCGTAATTAATAGCTGCTGTTGCATAGCACAGTGGCAGCATCTAACTAACTCTAAAGAGTTAGTCGGCCCCTCTTTAGGGGCCACACAATAAACAAAGAATACCCTGAATCTGGGACCTGCGGGCGAGGGCCCCAACTGTGAAGTCATTATTGGCCACATTGGTAATATCAATTAAAACTTTAGACAACACCCACCTTAAGTATCATTAACGGACAATATCAATGAACTCAGCATCCGCCTGGTTACCACATTTAGCACCAATTTTACAACTCACAGGAGCCACACTAGCCTCACCGCGCTTTTTATTGCTCTGCTGATTTCTCCAATCCAAAACATGAGGTATCTAGTCTAGCTGTGAGCTCATTGGGCTAAACAAAAAAATAATCCGTGTTCAGGTAACATGGTCCAAAAAAAAATAGGGTAGGTCTACGTCGCCTAAGGCGACGAAAGCGCGTCAAAGCGTTTACAGGGTTCGAGCCCGTGAGCTGCTCCTTGGGGCTGCAAAAAACGCTTAGACACTGAAATCCCATAGGGAAAAAATTTTGGGTTTTTGGACTTTAGGCCTTAATTTGAGGGTGATCCCGGGCTGATAGAAAAATAATTCTTGGACGAGCGGATAGCTCTGGATCTCTTTTATCTAAAACAGCGAAAAATTGATTATGGTTTCGCCGCAATTCATCCGACGGGGGGTAATCAGCCCCCCCCTCTGCCAATCAAGGCAGTGAATCTTGGCGACCGTGCGATCACTCACGGCCACCGCGACGAACCGACAGAAGAGATCGGCATCTTAGTATGATTCGTGTGACCTACTTAGAGGCTCACACGGTGGAGGTGTGTCCGGCGTTCGGCGCGCTGATTGGCTACTGGTGGGAGGCGCTGTGCCGCGTCAAGAACTTCACCTATTTGGGGCGGCTGTTAAAGGCGCACTGAGTTGAGGTGCACCTTTAAGCAAGAGCGCGATCCGGCCTAGTCTTGCGGACCTCTGTTTAGAGAGTGTAGCAAGCGGCTATGTCGCGCTCTCCAACCACAGGCTTAACAGTGGTCCGCAAGACGCGTGCACACACAGACCGAACAGACACACACAGACCCACACACCCACACACTCCTATCAGTGAGACGTCTAGCAGATTCGGGAGAGGCGACTAGGGAGGTACTCTCGGCTAGCGGCCACTAATTGCCTGTTTAGATAAGGCACAGAAACAAGGGTGATGACAGACTACGTGTTCAAGCAGCCAACATGCCCTGACACTTGATAATGGATGTGGACCGCTAAATTCGATATGGTGACATGACCATTTCTTATAATCGACAAACGACATGAGGTCTAATGACAAGTGACATGAGGCCCAAAAAATCATAGTGACAGGTGACATGAACATTTCTAAAAATCGACATGGGATATGAACATTATTAAGTGACATTGTCATGTGACATGGTCATTTTCTAAGATCGACATTCGACATGGGGACCCCCTATCCAGAGCCCCTTGATAGATGACAGCTGTTGTGTGTAAGAAAAGTGTATGCCTCACAATCAAAAGATGATAAAAGGCTTTATCCCACTCGATGTGGGTTTTGAATCAAATATCAAGGGATCAAATATCAGATCGATATTTGACGTCGTCAAGTGATATCTGACGTTGTCAATCACTTTTACTATGTAGTCAAGGTCGTAAAAACAGAGCCCCCTGATTGGTCAACAGCATGAATGAAAGTTGCATCTCAAACTTTTAATACTCGGTATGGGGCCCCGTGGGGCTGGGACCAATATTTGCAATTTTCGGAAATACTGTCGAGAATTTCTAGATGGAAACACCTTGTCTGGGGTAATTTGACCTCTACTCTTCGATATTCAAGTAATACTCAAGCTATTCTGACTCTAAACATGAGTAAAACGGTCATTTACCAGCGTTATCGGCAGCGCCGACATCAACAACTGCTGATCTCCCTTGGTTACATGACCCAGCTCCGTTTCTAAGGCCTCATGGATCGGGGCCCTGAAGGGGGATCTGCAGAGGCCCTATATCGGGCCCTAGATATGTACATTATATTAATATCTCATAACTTAATTTACTCTAAAATCTTTTGATAGTTCATAACCTTGACCCTTATCTCCTTTTCTCGCGGGATAAAGATAGAATTTGGTTGTTGGCGTGGCCTCTCGTAGATATCTGCTCTTCTCCACGGCACCTCTCGAGCCCCCTGCGGGGCCTCTAGGGGCTGCTAGACGTCTCTCTGCTATGTAGTGTGGGATGTAAAAGAACCCTTGTCTCGGTAAAAGGGCCAATAGATTCGATCACCATCACCGCTCTTGAAATGACCATAGCTGTTAACTAAGGCGTAAAGCAACCCACACACCCACACACCCACACACCCACACATTTTTCTGTATGAGCCTTCAGACCTCAAGCTGCTCAGTGTACGGGACTAGGTTTTGTCATAGGCCCTACGGACGCTACTCAAGGTAAAAATAAGAGAGCTGTCTCACCATGACATTGGGCTGGCTGTAGTTTTTTATGTTTCGGTACCTACAACCAAAACAGCCAGTACCCGCCCCAGGGCTTCATGTCGCACGCGGGAAAAGTATAACGGTGGCGCCAACTGTCGGAATAGCGGGTACACTACGTCAGTAGTTCTTTTGTTCTCCGCTGAGTGACTGGGCGAAATGTAGTCGGTAGCTCTATTTTCTGTGCACTGTTCTGTTCATTTTCTACACTTAACACTTAAATAGACCGCGTGTTTGTACAAGCTAACCGTTTTTATCAGTGCAAAAATTAAATAAGCATCGGATAGAACACTAAAAAATGAGAAAGTAATCCGGCGCTTAGTATAAGGCACCAGTTTTATCATGAGACACCGAAAGTCTGGTTTTTTTAAGGTGGATAAGACAGTCGACTGAGAGCTCCAAACTAACCAAAAACGTACTAGAGGGAGAACGTACCCGACAGGGCAGGGGCCTTCTACACCCCGGCTCTGATTGATGAGCAAGCGACAAGTGCTACAGAGGGCCTATTCCTCTTTTGAGGTGGGCCCGAAATTGAACAAAAGAATAAACTCAAGAAAAAGCCTTAGGCTTAAAAGAGTTGTAGATACTGATTTTAACGAAGAAGTCACATTCATTAGTTTACAAATAGCCCGTGTAAGTACGCCCATGTCTTGCTTATTTCTCATAGGGTTGTAAGATAGTCACATCATGATGCACATCATCATAAACGCGATCATGATACCTTTCATAGTAAGTAGACTCGCCTCTCTGCCCTCTCTTTTAGAGAGGGCAGAGAAGCGAGTCTCACTCTTAAAAAACCCTGCCCCTCCCCCCCCCTCCCCCCCTCCCCCCCCCCATGCATCTTAAAGAGTGCCCCCCAGAGTGCCCCTCTCCCCCTAGAAAAAAAGAGCCACATTTTTAAATTATTTTTTAGCAAGCTTTTTTCAGCTTGCTTTTTTTTTCTTTTTTTAAATTTATTTATCCATCAAAATCTCAAGTGACTTATTTTGAAAGCCAACCTAGTAGTCACGTGACCCCCTTAAGTAGGTCACTTCCCGTCACGTGACCTATTTGAATTTCCCGCCAACATGGTGGTCACGTGACCCTCTTAAGTAGGTCACTTCCGGTCACGTGACCTATTTGAATTTCCCGCCCAAAGGTCACGTGACCGGAAGTAGGTCACTTCCGGTCACGTGACCTATTTGAATTTCCCGCCAAAAGGGAGGCCTCTCATTGGCTGCTTTTGAATTTCCCGCCAAAAGGGAGGCCTCTGATTGGCTGCAGGTCGATTGAGTAATAAACAGTACTTAACTATAGTCCCGTTCCGATACATACTATACTACTACTGTCTACTCATTCACTGTAAAGAGTGAAACCAAATATACGTACTTTTATAGAACTTTAGACCAACAGTAGATTATCCTACCAATGTACACTAACACCGTTGTTTATACTGTAAAACTACATTACATTTTTATTGCTCAGTCTGTAAGGGCTACATTTGTGAACATCTCATATAAGGGAAGGCACAGGATAGTCAAAATGGTGTATACTAAGTCTTAGAATGCAGGATTCTAAAGATATATTCATGTATTTGTCGGTCACACTTCAGAAATTTTCAAAAACGTTATCAAAAACGTGTCTGAACAGTCACCTTTTCTTGCTGAATTAGTTTATTCTAGAAGGAGAGTGCAGCCTTGGCAGATTGCAAAGAGAGTTCGGTAATGTTTGATTCTCTATTTTTATATAATATACATATATATATAGGCTCAGAACAAGCAAACAAGAACTTGAAGTGGAACTAGAAAGTATGGTGCGGATATTCCCACCATACATTCTGGTTCTGTTCACTTGTTACAACCTATATCAGCAGGGATTGTCTAGACCTAGGTAGCAAAACTCAAGTTCAAAGTCATAATGGTGGTTGCCAGCGCCCAGAAGGATCTCGGACGGAGAGTAACTCTGCTGCAGGGTCATCAATCTCCCAGCAGATTCTACGATTGTACCGGCACTACTTCCTTCTCTGACAAAACGCGGCGGATCACCTTGAAAACTTACATACGCCATGGTTTTAATATATTCATTGATATCTAAAACAGTGTATGAACAAATATTTAAAATAAGAGAAATACTGGCCATGTTTTTGTGGTGAGCAATTGAGATAATTGTAAATACTTTTGTGTATTTTGTGCACTGCATAATGCGGATCCACCCTCAGAAAAGTGAGAGTCATTGTCGTTAAAAGTACCCTCACTTGAGAGTCAGGCAGTGCAGTAGTTTTAGCGACAATGACTCTCACTTTTCTGTGTGTGTAGGAGGGCAGCCAAGTAATACCATTTTCGCCCCTTGTTCCACAGAAGGTCTGTACGTTTTGGCAGAGTCTTATTTGAGGATATACTGGGAGAGTACAGGGCCATCTACAGCTGGTCACGTGACCACAGCAGCACACGTGACCAGACACAGCTGTATATAGAACCCCCAGGCAGGGCAATGACCGCGCGGCAGGCGACATGACCCCAACGGGGCGGTCATCTCACAACGCAAGTACTGCACTGCAATATAGAGTTTTCTCATGTATGAACGGATGACATAGAACACTTGTGCAGCTTTTCTCCTGTGTGAGTCATCATGTGTGTCTTTAAAGGCCCAGCTCCCCTAAGTGACACTTGGTGAAGGGGATTTTGGTCAAAAGTGACCCTTGCTGAGGGGGATTTTGGACAAAAGTGCTAAGGTTTTAGCAATTTTCCCTGAGGAGTCGGCCTTGGTGTAAGAATTTTGGTCAAAAGTGACCCTTGTCACAAAGAATTTGGGCAAAATGTGACCCTTCTGGAAGGGATTTTTTTGAAATCTCTGAAAAGTGACCCTTGGTGAGGGGGATTTTGGTGAAAATTGACCCTTGGTGAGGGGGATTTTGGTGAGAAGCAGACCCTTGGTGAGGGGGATTTTGCTCTAAAAGTACCCTTCCCAGCCGCACACCTGTGTATACAAAATAAATGAAGTGCCCCCCCCCGGGGGCTGAGTACCTGTCCCGACTGCACTCTGACTGTTACTGGACGTGCAGTATAAGATCTGAGGGTTTAAGGTACATGCTTGTATAAAGGCCCTCGCACATATAGAACACTTATGAGGCTTCTCTCCTGTGTGAATCATCATGTGAAATTTCAAACTGCTTGAATGGGCAAACCACTTCTTGCACACAGAACATGTGTTAGGTAGTCTTCCTGTGTGTGGAGAACGATGACATGACCATGGTGTTCCTGTACTAAATGATGACAGCAATGCCAGGAATGTGATGATGTCTCACTTGAATTGCCCTTAATGGGGGTATAGATGGGGGGGTCCCCATGTCGCATGTCGATTTTAAGAAATGACCATGTCACCTGTCACTTAAATCACCATGTCCCATGTCGCCTTTAAGAACCTCTCCTGTCCCATGTCGATTTTAAGAAACACCCTATGTCATGTCACTTATTTTTTTCCTCATGTCACTAAGCTCCATGTCGCATGTCGATTTTAAGAAATGGCCATGTCGCCATGTCGAATTTAGCCATCCACCCCCATCTTAATACCCACACTGACATGAAACAGGCCACAGCTAAAGCGGTACAGGCTAACACTGGAGACGTTAGTCAGTTAGTGAGACTTATATACAACCCACACTCAGCACGGCAGCTGTTCCCGGCCTCTACACATCCCAGTGGGCACAGAACATTGAATCAACATTGAAAAATGGTTGTCAATGTTGATTCAATGTTGATTTAATGTTGATTCAACGTTGAATTGAATTCTGTGCCCACTGGGATAGAGTCTGTGAGCGCACTCTTTAATTCAACATACTATTAAAGAGAAGAAAAGTATTGACGTCAAATCATACAGCCATCTGTTGTACTTAATACCCAAATGTTCTGTAGCAGCTAAAATACATATATTTAGTTACTATCAAGCCCTGATACAGCCAAAACAGTAGTTGTGACCCGTTTTAACGAAATGGGTCCGAATTCTATATAGCCTAGTTATTTTTCATGAACATGAATATAGTTATTTTCTAGAACCCCGATTTACAAAACTGATTACAACCTCAATTAGTCCCAAAATGTTTGCCATAGGATTTGTATAATTGTCCTTATGAATAATATATGTAATATCCACTTTGAATGTTAATTTCCATTTAATGCAACGAAAAAGCGTAAAAAATATCGTCGAAGGGTCAACCTTGGCCAATATATACTAGTTACAGTATACCAAATGAAAGCTCTTGTTGCGCTGTACACGAATATGGTAATATCACACATTTCATAAGTGTGACTTCTGACCCGTTTTGTACAAACGGGTCACATTTTATCACATTCCTGTTCTCACACAGCTGACACAACACACACAACCCTGTAAAAAGTTTGAAGTGTGTACATTTATATTTGTCAGAAAGATATTTGCCATTGATGCTGTTGCTATTGCAGCCGAATACAACGGAAGAAAATACCAAAGACAATCAACAACTCATCCGCATGTAGTAGATCATACCATGACATTTACATCTGATTGTGGAACACATATAGATATAGGCTAAGCCACTTAACCCTTTAAGGACAGATGTTGCTAAAAGCTGACATTTGTCGTCATGATGCACCAATGCAGCCCCAGCGAATAACTTGCCGCAGCTGCATTCATGCCGACCCTTCGCGAGTGTCTTGACGCCATAGGGTTGGCATGATGCTTGAATACAGCCCTGGCGAGTTACTTGCCAGAGCTGCATTCATGCATCATGTCGACCAAGGGCATGATGCATTAATGCATTATGCCGCCCTTAAAGGGTTAAGAGTGGGTGATAAACAATGGTTTCCATATATGAGC